>CM060945.1:181485220-182110220 GCA_030765085.1 Allium cepa
CTTTTGGCACAAATTTTAACTCGAAGCATTCCCGGAATTTCTCCCAAGTAAGATCTGCTTCATTTAATTCAGAAATCAGAAGCTCATACCAATCTAATGCTCTTTCTTGGAGCATACTAGAGGCCACCTGAACACGGTGAAGATCAATAGGATTCATGCGAGAAAAGATTCGATCGCACGTTCTCAGCCAAGCCTAGACTTCAATAATAGTTTCAGATCCTTTGAATGGTGTTCCACCCAAATTGGTATAATCGTTGCACAAACGTGCAAATCTAGACTTAGGATGAGGAGACTCCGGATTAGATCCGGCTGCTTGAGCATTCTTTACTAGATCAAGAAGCTGCTGGGCAGACATAAATACTCCATCTTAGGGAGTAGCACTAGATTGACCGGCGCTGGGACGGCCATGTCTAACCATTTGTCTTCGTTTTGAAAGAAAGAAATAAGAAGGATAAGGTTATTCACCAAATTAATATCAAGCAATCTTGATAGATAAACAAGGAATCATGAAGAAAATAGGATGAATCGGTACGAAGACTCGAATTGAATCCTAAAGCACGACTCCTAAGATGGACTTAGGACGATGATCCTTGCTAGATTATTCTACATTGTTCCAAAGTTTGGCTCTGGTACCAAGCTGTGATGCCCCACCTCTATACTCACTCTAGCCAAGGACACTACGGGGTAATGCCGTCAACTAGCGTGGAGAATAAGGTTGTTGAGGAGCGACCATCCGCGTAATTGCATTGTGCGAGCACCGATATGTCAGATAGTGCAACATGCATCTGGTTTCAGGAGTCAATCCGACATACCGATACAAACTCAAAGCTACTACATAGTAATTATATATATTCTTCCAAAACAAATATAGAAATAAACATAACACAAATCAGTCACAGACATCCATATCACAAAGGCGGAAATAGATATGAATATAACACTTAAAATTGTGTATCAGAGTAGTGGTCAAACAAGATCCACAATATCATAAAAGAATATTTACAAGTGCTAGACAAAAGAATATGTATACATCAAGGAGTCTATATCTCAAAGGTTTACAACAAAACAAACTACCAATCTAAGTAGTTAGCCAAAAGTCAGGGTGATAATCCCAGATGTGAAGTCAAGCAGAAGCACCTGTAACATCTCGGTCTGACCCTAGTATTATTTCATAAGAAAATAATAAACGGATCAGTCTAGTTATAAATATCAGATGAAATGATATATAATAAGAGATATGACAAAAACGTATGATAACCATAAAACCATAATGTGATAAGTATGCAATTGAAAATCAACAAAAGATTAATCAATATCACAAGAATCTTCTCAAAGATAAAAAAGAATGCATGCTCTTAATTTTTATTCACTAAAACCATAAGTATTGATCATTATATCAATGCCAATCACAAAAGTTAACGACACACAAATTCACTAATACGCAAATATTGATAAGAAATCACGAAAATTGGTGAAACACAAATTCTAGAAATCATCAATGGAAATCTAGAAATCACAAAAAGGGGGAGGCCTATCACAAAACGGGAGCATGAAAACTCACCAACACGTGTATCATAAAATGGAACGCTATTCCATGGTTGCTAACTATTAATTTTGAGCTGATGCTCCACAAAACGGCTCGAAGACCATGGCTCCCTACCCCACCAAATTGAGCCGAAGCTCCACAGAAATGGGGTTTAGTCTCCCTCGTAGACAAAGAGACATCGCACATTTGCTAGTCTAATCACAAAAATGATCATCAACGATCATCAAGAAGTGTCAATTACAGTAAGCTAGTAAATACATAAGCTTAGCTTTATGTCCCATAACCATTAGCTTAACTTAAATATTTACGAACCAATTGTAGATCTCCACTCTAAAATTGTCACAAGAGATTCAATCGAATAAGTCCAAGAATTAACCGGCGAAGTAAACGCAAGCGTTTCATACCACTTGTTTTATTAAGCCGTTTAATTAGATTTCTCATACGAGTGAGATAAAGGTTTGTATATACTAGCAGATTTGAAAACGGTTTAAGAAACGAGATTTGTAATAAAATAGGGTTGAAATCGTTTTGATGAAAGAGTTTTGATATTTACTACTAGTATTGAAACCTTTATATTTTTAAAGTGACGAATCACAAAAATGATTGTAGAAACAATAAATCACAAAAATTCACATTCGAAGACGTGAATAGATTCCAAAGAATTCGATTCCAAATCCATCAAAGTGGAAATACCCTTGCAACTTAACAGCCACGACTTACGACTTAACACAATACAACACAAGAAATCAGCGGCTCAACTCATACGACCATACGGCATACGACACAAGGGATCGGCGACATAAGGAATAGCATGCAGCCTAACTGCACGACTTAAGAAGATAGCGGCAACGACTTAAGGAGCTAGCGGAATAAGTGAGCGACCTAAGTTGGTACGACCTATAGCGGCAGGCCGAGCGCCTAAGGAACGAGCGACCTAACTGAAGCTAGCGACATAACAGGCCGAGCGACCTAAGTGATGTGACTTATCATATGGTCGAGCGACTTATGTGGTGCGACCTAAGGGGTGAGAGTAGGCCGAGTGACTTAAGTAGTGGAACGACCTAAGAGATGACACGACCTAAGCAAGGCGTGACCTAAGGTGTGAGAGTAGAGCGACTTAAGTGGTGCGACCTGAGGGGCGAGAGTAGGCCGAGCGACTTAAGTAATGGAACGACCTAAGATGCAAGCGACCTAAGTGCTGGAACGACCTAAGATTCAAGCGACCTAAATGGTTGCGACCTAACTGCAGGCTGAGAGTCTTGTGTGCAGGATGAAAGACCTAAGGAACAGAAGTGCAAAAACTCCCTCAATTTGCAACCGGTCGAGCACGGACGCTAGGGATTACGCCCATCGGCTGCCCGGTCCTATATGCTCCTCGATGCATCACCAAAAACGTGTTGAAACATCAAAGTTAAGATTATTAAAGATTTGAACCCAAAACACTAAAAATTGGGATTTTCACCAATTCAATCCAAACCAAAAGCAAATGCACATAAATAAGTGTTAGGAATCCATACCCAACAATCAAAGATAGTTATAAACAAAGATGTGAGATAAAAATCTCACCTTTACACAAAATCAATGAAGAAGAAGCTCGAAAGCAAAGGAAGAATCAACCACACTTCAATCTCAACACAAGAAGCTTGAATCAATGGCTTCTCTTTGAATTTGGAGTTAGATGTTGGATTTGCAAGTGAACTAGGGCTTGGAGTTTTAATTTCCAATTCCTCTCTCTATTTTTGATGAAGCTTGAGTGTTAGGAAATGAAAATGAAGTAATGAAGGGAAGAGGGGGTGGAGCTAGAGTTAATAGTTTAGGCTAATGGCTAAACCAAATCCAAAGCCCAAAGTGAAAAAGTGGCAAAATTCTACTAACTCCAAATATATCAAAGTTTATACTCAAAAAGATCGCAAACGGCATTTTGGACCCAATGGATGTGGTCCCAAGTCCTAATTCGACCTTATGCAAAAAGTAACTTTTCGGGCTAATATCCGACTAACGATAAAATATTAAAATAAAATATTTAAATATTCAATCGTAAAATATGCGGGTTGTTACATTTCTCGTGTAAACGAACTCTTATTCACTCCTTCCAAATCTCTATTGGTCAGATCTCCGTGCATAGTTCTCCTGATAATCTCTGCTAATCCAGCGTTATCCGTCAAAGGTTGCCCCCCATGCCCCCGAGGGAATTCCGTTACATACTCCTCATGCGGTTCAGTAATGTTGGCGCTCGCTCTAGCCTGTTGAGCTCCATCCAAGCGCCTCCCAGTGTCAGATCCTGCGGGTCTGCCCCCAAGCCTTTGTTGATTGCCACTAGTCCTGTATTATGTCCTCCATTGGGTTCCGCGACCCTGACTCCTTGTCCTGCACTTGCAGCCGCTGTAGTTGGTCAAAGGTTCTGTGTTCCTGCACCTTTTATCTATTCAAAGAAAGTCTGCATCATGTCCTATTGACTCTTCAACAATCTCTCTTGCAATGAGTTGGACATAGCTTCCATTTCATCTCTGGTGATGTAGATCGAAGCTTGTCCTTCTCCAGCTCTGGAGGATGCTTCTTGACTTCCTTTCTGTTGGCTTCTCTCAGCCTTCTGCCTTCTACTAGTTTGTCGAGTCATTCTCTCTAATCTGAATCATTCAAGCTCTTCAAATCCGAACTTCAATCCAATGTAGCGGGTGCTAGTCCATCTCAGTGAAAGCACAAAAGTGTTTGCACCAAAAATGGTCACAAACCCTAAATACCGTGAAAGCACCAGTGTATGAACACGAATCAGCAATATTCAAGCACAAATCCCAGATCTAAGCAAACAACAAACAGCAATCCAGTAATAACAAACAAAGACACGAGATTTATAGTGGTTCGGCTATCTCCAGCCTACGTCCACTTCAAATTTTTATCTTTTATTGATTATCCTTGCTGGTTACAGATGATTACAGCGAGTACAATGAAGTAATTTGAGTATAACAGCGATAGTAATGTGTAGAAATGAATCCGGCAGAGTCTGGACGTTGAATAGCCAAAAAGATCCTTTTTCTGTAGGCTTCAGAGGGCTCTTTATAAGCGTACGAGGCAGATATCAAGCTCAAACTTTGGGAGACTTCTTCTGGCACGTGAGTGGGCCCACGCGACCGGTCCCACCAAGTTTCGACTGGATCTGTGATCGATACGAAATGATTTCGTATCGATCAAGAAATGGTCCAACGAGATGAAACTTGGCAAGAACATTCTTTACTACGTATGCAAGCTGCTGTGAAAATTTCGTTTCATTTGGATCAGCAATTTAGGAGATATGATCAAGACGAATCGATGTTCTTCGGAAGGCTGTCCAGTTCGAATCCATGGCTTCATATCCATTGCTTTCGCATCGATCAGGAGCACGTGCGCGCATTGAAGTGGAGTGATGTGGAGCGAGTTTCCTGGAACGATCCACTTTGTGTGCCGAGTTTGACCGGGTTAGACACTTCCAATTCCGAAGATTCATTCGCACCGAAGCATAATTCGTATCCACTCACTTCAGTCCTTCCTCGAACCAACTATCGATTATCACCCGTTCATTGTAGCCCTTGTTCGTATCAATAAATGTTGGCACACTTCGTATCGATTGCTCATCGATAGGAAATGAACTCACTCGAGCATGATGGCTGCGAACAAGGACTCCGGCGTGATCGATTCGAGCAACCACGAACTGGATGGTTACGATCTATGCTTATCTGCGACCGATGCAAACTGAACTAGCCCCCGATCGATACGAAGCAGTCTTATCATACTGGATATAAACCGAAACCGACTAGATGCTGCCGTTTGGATCGATGCGAGCCTGATGGATTCGAACTGCACATGACTCGATCGATTCGAACATACTGAGGTGATGTCATTTCGATGTATATGAACCTGATGGAGTCGAATAGGACATCACCTCAACTTTTTGATGGATACGAACAACATATTCTTCTCACCTTGTATCGATCATATCTTCTTCATACGAACTCCGATTAACCTGAAATTTGAAACATAGCTTCTTCTTGCTTTGATCATCCTCTCCAATCGATTCCGTCCTGATCGGAGCTCGGCCAAATTTTAGCGACATCGATTGCAGCCCTGTTTCCAATCGATCTCCAACCCTGATATCCATCCTTCCTTGCCAATTTGTTGATATTCCAAATTTGACCAACAGGGGGGATAAAACTTGGTCCTCCGTTTTTGTTCTTAATTAGGTGCTCCTTTTCAATAAGCTTAGTAATTTCTATATCATCCAATTGGTTGAAAAATAGAAGTAACTGGCTTTCGCCAATAATTTGGTATAAAAAGATCATTTCTTGAATTCTTCCACTGGCAATCATTTTTTGTGTCCTTTTGTTTTCAACTTAGCAAGTTTAATTAATTAAAGAAAATCTTGAATTCTTAAATTTAAAAGGTCATTTTTTTTATTCGAGACATTATTTTTTCCAATTTCTTTTCGTCAACAGATGCACCATTGAATTATTTTGCTTCTTTTGCATCAAGCAATTTACTTCTTGATGTGCTGTAAAGTTGTAAAATTTTGGATACCTAGTTTTATCTCTATTGGCCCTATATGCAAAAGTTATTTCTCAAGTTGAGAAAGCCAAAAATTTTCTGCCCTTTCATCCCGTGATTGAATAGCCATTAAAACAACCGTTGAGCTTATCATATAATTCTAAGTCTCCTCCTTTCATCTGCATATTATACCAATCCTTTAAAATTGTTTTAGCATAATATTTTTGTTGTATTCCTACAGTACTAAAACCCTTTCCTTTATTTTGAACATGTTTATTCATTTGCACCGGTATGTTTTGGAAGGTTGGGGTTGTCTGTTGGATAATTTCTTTTCCTTTTGTTGACGTAGATGTTTTGATGGAGACTTGCTTTTTATGTGATGTCGAAGTTTCTATACATACTTGTTTTGCCTTTTTTGGTAATGTAACTTGTTGAAAAGCTTGGTACCTTTTCATTTCTTTCGTGATAATATCAATTTTGTCCATAGATAAGGCCTTGGTAAGATAATCGGCTGCAACATTAGTGTAGCCAAGAATATATTTAACATTATAATTATATATTACTAAATACATTGCTATTATAATAGTTCTTAGAAGTTATTCTTGGTTATTTATTGTTCTCTTTTAAGAACTAGGCAACAAAATGTTAATTTAATACATAAATTTTCAAGCTTTTAATTGCTAACTTGCAAGCAAGTTATTATTTATCATATGTAGCATATTTGATTCGGGTCTTATCAAACTTTCCAAATGCATAAGATATTATTTCCTTCTGTCTGCAATTCGTACTCCTGTCAAAAAATTATCTAAAACATCGTGTCTATAAGGTCACTAATTGATCATCGGAAGGAAAATAAATAATTTTTTGGTGTTTCACCATATCTTTAATTTTTTTAATTTCATCTTCTTCTTATTTTTATAATGTAACTTGAATTTTGTTAGTGTTCCATCTTCTTGGTTGTTCACCACTTGTTTGTTTGATTTTACTTGCTCTTCAACAAGTTTATTTTGTAAGTACTGGATTTGGAAGATAAATTTGGTATAAGTTTTCTTTAATGATTTAGTAATCCAAAAAACTTTGAAGTTATTTTAGAGTGGTAAAGTTTTTTGCAAAATCTCAAATTTATGCATAAATTTATCGTTGTAATTCTATTTTTCCACTCCTAATATTTTTTCCAAGAAAATCAATTTATGTTTTAAATAGTTGAAATTTTTTGGGCTTAACATTACACCATTTTTAGCAATATTTTTATTACAGTTAAGTGATGTTGTTTATGCTCTTCTTTTGTATTTGAAAAAACTAAAATATCATCAATGTATACTACAATAAATAGCAAATGTCCAAATATAGAGTTTATCCATTTTTAAAATATTTGAGGAGCATTTTTTAGTCCAAATGACATGACAAGACATTGAAAATGCCCTTGTGGACTACTAAAAGCTGTCAATTCAGTTGATTCTTTATCTTCTAGTTTGATTTGCCAAAAGCTAGATTTGGCATAAAATTTGCTATAGTATTTTGCTTCTTGAATTTGGTTAATTAATTTTTTAGTAGAAGGAATAAAATATCAATAAAATTTTGTGTAACTATTTAATTTTCTATAATTTATTACCATTCTAGCCTTTTCTCTTTCAACCTCACAACATTCTTCCTTACTAAGCATGCTGAAGAAGAATGAGGACTAAAACTCCTTTAGATTAGTTTAAGATCTAATAATTCTTTTTTTTTTGAAAACTCCACTTTATTAGATGGTGTAACCATAATATTATTAACTCTTACCTTAGAATATTTATATTGTCTCATTAATTCAATTTTATAATATCTTTGTGCTTTGTCAAATAACTCTAGTGGATTATTAGAATAGAGCTATTCTAACATATTATGTATTAAAATTTCAAATTCATTTGTAGTCAGTATATTATAGGTGCAAATTTTTTGTTGTAATTTGGTAGACATTTGTGTACTAACCCTTTCGATTAAGGTAGCTATCTTTTCACTATTTTGTATAGTCCAATTAGTGGGACACAATTATATCAGCTAGTGGAATTCTTGGAACAAAAATACTATCAAGTTTGAGAAAGTGTTTATTAAAAGGTGGTAGATGACGGAGATTATCCATCCCTAGTTAAAATACAATCTATAACGATCCGGACGCGACCTTCGAAAATCAGCACCGAATACTTCACCAGTATTCAAATGCCGCAGATTCGAACGTCGAATCTGGCTCGTCGAAGCTTATAACACATTAAGTACAACAACACAGCGGAAGAAAAGGAATAATATCATTGATACAACAATGAATACAATATCTGATGATATACAATAATTTGTACAAATGATATTGACATCAGAGATACAAAAATAATAGCAGAGATAAAACACAGATGGATGGTCTACGCTTTGCAACCATCGACAGCGGAAAGATAACTCCACTAGAATCTCCAAAAGAATCCAACTCCATAATGCAACTGCAACTCCATCTCCAAACTAAAGATAGCTCGAACCATCATCACGATACAATAAGCAAACTAGATAAATCCAGAATGAAGCAAATGTGATCGCCAAGATCCAAAGGCTTCAAAGATATCGAATCTACATCTACTATCTGAAAAATCCAACTCTAGACTCCCGTGTGGAAAATTGTGGGCACCCAGAGTTTAGGAAAGGAACAATAAACTCCAGGTCAGTCATGGGACTGTTATGAGCAAACAAAAACAGTTTATCTTTATCAAAAGCAAAACAAAATATTTTAAAATTTGAAATCCGCAATTCTTTTTGGAAAATGAAACTACCATAAGTCCTCCCGCCACACACACCATGCAAACGCAGAATTGGAGGAGATTTCTCCTCATGATAGTCAAAAATGCTTACTATGAAAAATTCGTTTGCTATTATTATTAGTTCATAGTGCAGAAAACCTTTCGAAAGTATAACATTAATTTTAGCCAACATAGACATTTCGAACTATGCCTACTATAGCTACCATCTAAACGATGGTGACCAACATAAGTAAATGGCAGGTTATGCAACTAAAACCGTATAAGGCACATATTTGAGATTAGATTTTCCAACAAATGGTCAGGCCAAGGAACTTCCCATTGCCACATGGCTACGCCTCTGGAGGGACGCCCCGAGAACCTACCCGGCTCTCTACCAACACATGGTCGGTTTACCAACTTCCCGGGGGTAACACCTAAGATATGCCATCCCCGGTCAATTGCGACCTTTATCCGAGAGCTCTTAACCACAACCATCACATAGTAATAGAATTACAGTATCCACATGAGTTAAGTATATGGGCTCCATACCATGATACCAGCCTTTTCGGAAGGAATGGACATACCCTAGGGGTGCGACCCCTGCAACTTTGCTGCATCTTTCCTGTTACACCATTTCCGGAGAGTGAGGTCCTGATGCAGTCTCGTCCACAAAGCTGAGCTTTTTCACAAAGCCATGCTTTGATCAACAAATGATCAGCACCGCTTTGTATGCCACATTACCAAATTAGGAATGTATCACTAGTAACCATCAACTACATAACCTCTAAGCTCCTACGTCTCAGAGAAGGGTGTTAAGCTAAGAGAATAAATCTCCGCCACCAAACAGAAATGTATTTGATAGAAACTGGTTTTACATCTCAAAGTGTAATGTCAGACACACATCCTTTCAAGTCTGTCCCGGGTTCGAACAGAACCGAGGGCACTTCCGAAGAAGCCCTTGCAATCCGGGTATTCACAATCCCAATCGGACTCCTCATCATATATGGAGATCTCTAGACCGTAGCTACTCAGTATAGAGTCATTCGATAGGTTATCCCATCGTTCTCGTAATTACCCGGTCTTCACCACCGGTCTTTAAATGCAATCCATTACGTCTTATCACTATACGAAATGGGTTATATGACACAAGGTCCTCTCCCGACTAAACCAAATAATGAGCGCAATATTTAAAAACATATGGATATTGGATTTCAGTTAAGTCACAACTTTAAAATCCAAAACTTTCTTTTCAAATGGTTAAAACAAATTACCATTTCCAAATCTTTAAACAAAAAGATTTATTTCATGAAGTTCACCCATCCTTCACAAAGATCCATTCACAGATTTCAAAACAAGTTCCATTTCAATTTGGATTAACTCATTCAATCTTTAAATCAAAGATTTAATAGTTTTCAAACTCGTTTCCAGTTCAAATCTTTTATATGAAAGATACATTATTTAAAATCCTCTTCGATTTCAAACAAGGTTTAATAATCTTTCACAAAGATTAATTCATAGCCTTCAAAACAATTCCATTTCAAACTGAAATTTTTTGAACACAAATTGGAAATCCTTTCCTTATATGAAAGCTATAATTATTTGAAAACAAATAGTTTTCATTTTGGAAAAATCCAATTACATTTGAACGAGTTAAAGCTCTTTAAGTATAAAATTTAGGTTAAATTCAAATTCCCAAAACAATACTTTTTAAATGGTTTAAAACCCATATAAACACATTTATAACTTGTATATCCTTTTTAAACCATAATTACCAAACATTGAATTCAATTTCAAATATCGAATTCAAATTAAATTAAATTATTTAAATTTTCCAAACTTAATTAAGTTATCCAAAAAAAATTATTTTCAAAACTCCTTTTCAAGTGCTTTCCCTATTTAACTCAAATCCATTTCTAAAACCATTTAAATTCAAAATTCAACTTTAAAAACCATTTCAAAAATCTGTGACTTAACCCATTTCCTCATGCAATCCATATTTGTGTGTGTATAGTGTGGTCCAAGGGTTTTACACACCATATTGCAACAACATCATCAATCAGCATAGATTCAAATACAACAATATATTAGATAAGCGGTATAAACTATAACGCTTATCTTTCATTCACGGGTCACAGATATATATCACAGATAATAAATTACATCACAGATAATTAATTACATCACATACGAATAAATTACATCATGGTACATAACTTCATATGATTCATATTACCAAGCATCACATATCAGGAATACGAAACAATTCAAAGCATTTAATAAAATCCAAACATCCACAAGTAAGATCAATTAATCATTTGATTAATTTAAATCAAATCAATTACTAATCCTATTTAATTAATATTATTTAGTTACAACCCATTACAATTAATTATCTTTTAATCATTAATTAACCATCACCAATAAATTAATTAACCTTTAATTATGTAATTATCCTTTAATTAATTATCCTTTAATTAATTATCCTTAATTAATTACATAATTTAAATTAACCTTAAGTTAATTACATAATTAATTAACCCTTAATCAATTACCCATTTAATTTAATAAAATTAAAATAAGTGATAATCCCCGATCACTTATATTAATTAATTAACCTTTAATTAAACTAATTATCCTCAAATTAATCATATTAATTTAATTATCTTTTAATTAATCCTTTGATTAATCAACTTAAATCATTAATTAATTACTTTAATTAAGTAATTATCTCTAATTAATCAGTGACCCTTAATTTACTTATCATTAATTTAATTTTAATAACAAATTTATAAATCAACTTTTAATTACTTTAAAGTAATTAACCTTTAAGTAATTACATTAATAAACGATCCTTCAATTACTCAAGGCCTTAATTAACTTAAGACAAACCATTTATCTGAATCACTTATTTTAATCACCTCATCAAATTCTATTTTAAATACTTAAGAATATTTTAAATAATTACCCAATCTAATTACTAAAAATCTTAAAATAAATTTTAAACACATTTTTAATTTTAAAAATTAAATATTTGGAAACTTGTTTTGAAACTTGATAATTATTTGTACTTTGAAACTTATCACTAACTAGCTTTGAAAAACTTTGTTACTAAATGTATTTTGCTTTTAAACTTCAAAACTATAGTTTCCTTTTATTTTTAAAATCCTGGAATACTTTTTCTTTCCAAATTTTAAAACTTGGAAACTCAGAAATAAAACCCCAAGCCAAACTTCAAAAATCCCTGTGCCAAACTCGAAAATCCCCGAGTGCAATCCCGAGACCAGCTACTGTTTTCCTTCTCACTCTTGCCTTCGAGCCAACTCAATACATACACGTGCTCCTGCTCGAGAATTTCCTCGTCTTCCCAAACTCGAATGTCCTCAGATCCGAAAATGTTTACGTGCACGTTGCACGCCACTCAGACCAACTCCGGTCACCAATGTCGCCCTCCACACGTCGACGAAACCCTACTCTAAACATCCTTCCACCCATAAACTCAAGACATTGACAAAATTTGAAATTTGACATCGAGCTCAAACTAGAACCATATTGATCACCAGAAAGACCTTGCACCTCGCCACGTCAGGCCGCCATAGGCCACGCGATCATAGCCCAAACCTCGCCGACGTCGGATGCTTCGATCCCTCAGTGTCCGGCCACGCTCGATCTCTCCACGGCAACGAACAGGCTCGAAAATGATCAGTGGCCAAAATGAGCTTTTAAACCCTAAATCGACCTCGATAAGGTACCACAATGATCTAAAAATTCATTTACTATTGTTCCATCGATCACCTTCCTCCCCGCCATCTTTGACAACAACCCCAAAGTTCAATGTCGCCGTGATCGCCAAAAATTGTCAAAAATGTCGATTTCGTTCATCTCGCAAATGCTCGTGATTCCCGATATTAAAAATCATGATTTTTCTTTTAAATATCATTGCTTCGGAATACAAAACATACTATATAATTGAATCCTGAAATTAAAACACTTAAATTTTTGACATGCTTCTGTGTTTCACTGTATATCCAAATTTTTAAGATACTTGATCAATATTTCCACCTGAATATATTTTTAAAAATGATATTACACACATGCAAACACTTTCCATTCCGAAATTAAATCCTAAAATGGTTTTAAGTGGGATGGCTTACATTTTTAAATAGGTTTCAAACCTGTAAAGTAAGAACAGAGGTAATTTTCCTCCATACAGGCATGCACACAGATATTTACAAACTTGAAGTTGTATTCCCACAACCATACGAGCAGATTCCACATAATACTTCAAGAATTATCAAGATAAAATAGGTTTAACATTTCAGTAAAGGAATTTTATTCACCTCAGGATGAAGAATAGAGCACACAAGCCTGGAAAAATATTTTCGGCCTAGAACTGCTTTTGAACTCTGAAAGTAGATTATGATTTACTTGAGTTGATCTTCACACTTGCTTTGATTTGTTGAGTTGCTTCCAGGTTGAAGTTGTTTTGATAAGATTTGAATTAACTTGCATGCTTTTGTCTTTCAGATTTCCCAGGTTTTAAAACTTGATTCAGGTTTTGCTTTGATCTTCTTTTTCCAGGTTGAAGAATTTGCTTAGTTGAAATCTTGAACTTTGCTTTGATTCGTTTTCAGATTTTAGTTTCTGGTTTGATTTTGCATGAGGCAGTTTGTTTTCATTTTTTTTTTTTGAAAATGATATATCTGATTATATTTTCTTTAGTTCACGTTTTGTACAATTAATTTCAAAAGAAAATATAATATTGGCACTTGTTATATACGTTAACACTTGTCTTATTCCATGTTAAACTAGTGACAAATGTAAATTTGTATAAAAAAACTTTCATACTTGTAAATTATATATTTATTAAATGTTATCTTTTATTTATGTATATATGTAACCTTAAAGAAAGTATTTAATCCTTTAATTCATTTTCAACTATTATACTTTTAAATAAACATGTATACATATATATTGGAATTCGTTTTTTAAGTAGCTTTTAAAAATTTATCATATACAATTTGAAAAGAAATGATCCTTTAATAAATCTCCTTTAATTTTCAAAAAATATTTGTATATATATATATATATATATATATATATATATCAAAACTTTTATTCATTTGTACACATTTCAATTATCTGTACTTGTATAACTCTTCTAAAAATAAGAAAATGTTTTGAAACTCAATTCCTATATTAATTACAAAATAAATTCAATTTGTTTGCAGTATATTTCTATTTGAATTTCAAATCATAAATATTCATTTTCAATATACTTATTAAATTTGAATCTCAATTTCAAATTATATTTTCAATCTATTTTTATATACATATTTATTTCCAAATATTCAAATTAATTCCCATTTAATTCACAATTTAATCCAAATTAAACCAGAATTTTACCAAATAAATTCACAATTAAATTTCAATAAATAAATTAATTACCTATTATCTCATAATTAAATTTCAAAAATTGAATTTATTATCAAATTAATTCTGGCTCAAATCCAGGAATGTTACAAATTCCCCCTTAAGAAAATTTCATCCTCGAAATTTGCCAAACGGGAAGATAATAAAGAGTGGATGAAAGATAGAGAAGTATCTTTCTAGATCAAACCAAATATCTATTCTGCATTTGGCTTACCAAATCAGAATATCAACAACAGATACGAGAATAAAGTCATTTAACATTTAACGGAACACTCGGGTCATCGGGTCTACGAATATGCAGGGTACTAGTTAGTTCGTAGGGATAACTAACCGTTTGTAGAACATATTTGGACCCCACAGAATAGACAGATATATGGATACAATCCCAAAACTTTTTTTTAGTTTAGAGACCAAAGTATACCTATCAACCATAGAAACCAAAGCAAACAATTCATCCAACAATCAACTCTGACCTATCCGTAGTTTATGTCCCATACCAACTCACCCTTTGATTTAACCAAAAATAATGATCTTTCACCAAAACTTCTCTCTCAAGCTGCTATGAAGCATCAAAGAATTGAATGATCAAAGAGATTGATAGAGAAAAGTTACTTCCGTTGTTGCAGGGTGTCAAAAATTTGTAGTCATATTCCCATGTCCCCTCTCTCATCCTCTTCTTGCACTCATACTCACTATTAGCGGATAGTAAGAGAATTTATAGAGGCATACAGACAGATATCTTAGGGATATACTCATTTTAGGGTATACTTCGCCCTATCACTAATGAGTTACCTAATGTGTTATACTCCTGAGCTAAAGTTTCAACCTTCAGCTCTGATACCAATTGTAACGGTCTAGGCTTTTCAACCATCGACAGCGGCCACTCTCGATGGTAGGCTTATCAACCATCCCAGCCCCACCGTGGCGTACAATTGCACCCTACCCTTGCTTTTACGGCCAGACTTTCGACTTCTTCACCTAACCGGTTAACCAACCCCTCCCCGGGGACAGTAGGGGTAAGAGTCTCCCATTCGCCACCAAACGCAAAGCGATAACCCCCTATCACGTTGTATTAAGCAAGGTCAGTCATGGGACTGGTATGAGCAAACAAAAACAGTTTATCTTTATCAAAAGCAAAACATAAGATTTTAAATTTTGAAATCCGCACTGCTTTTTGGAAAATGAAACTACCATAAGGCCTCCCGCCACACACATCGTGCAAACGAAGAATTGGAGGAGATTTCTTCTTATGATTGTCAAAAATGCTTACTACGCAAAATTCTTTTGATATTATTATTAGTGCATGGTGCAAAAAACCTTTCGAAAGTATAATATTAATCTTAGGAAGCATAGACATTTCGAACTATGCCAACTATAGCTACCATCTAAACAGTGGTGACCACCATAAGTAAATGGCAGGTTATACAACTAAAACCGTACAAGGCACGTATTGGAGATTGGATTTTCCAACAAATGGTCAGGCAAAGGAACTTTCCATTACCACATGGGTACGCCTCCGGAGGGACGCCCCGAGAACCTATCCGAATCTTTGCCTACACAAGGCCGGTTTACCCCCTTCCCAGGGGTAACACCTAAGATATGCCATCTCCGGTCTTTTGCGACCTTTATCTGAGAGCTTTCAACTACAACCATCACACAGTAATAGATTTACAGTGTCCACATGAGTTAAGTATCTGGGATCCATACCATGATACCACCCTTTTCCATAAGGAATGGACTTACCCTAGGGGTGCGACCCCTGCAACCTTGCTACATCTTTCCTGTTTCGACCATTTCCGGGGAGTGAGGTCCTGATGCAGTCTCGTCCACAAAGCAACGGTTTTTCACAAAGCCATGCTTTGATTAACACATGATAAGCAGCACTTCGTATGCCACATTACCAAATTAGGAATGTATCACTAATAACCATCAACTACATAACCTCTGAGCTTTTATGTCTCAGAGAAGGGTGTTAAGCTAAGAGAATAAATCTCCGCCACCAAACAGAAATGTATTTTATAGAAACTGGGTTTACATCTCAAAGTGTAATGTCAGACACACATCCATACAAGTCTGTCCCGGCTTCGAACAGAACCGAAGACACTTCCGAAGAAGCTCTTGTAATACGGGTATTCACAATCCCGATCGGACTCCCCATCACACAAGGAGATCTCTATACCATAGATACTCAGTGCAAAATCATTCGATAGGTTATCCTATCGTTCTCGTAAATACTCGATCTTCACCACTGGTCTTCAAATGCAATCCATAACGTCGTACCATTATTCGGAATGGGTTATATGACGCAAGGTCCTCTCCTGGCTAAACCGAATAATGAGCGCAATATTTAAAAACATATGAATATGGGATTTCAGTTAAGTCACAACTTTAGAATCTGAAACATTCTTTTCAAATGGTTTAAACAAATTGCCATTTCCAAATCTTTAAACAAAAGATTTATTTCACAAATTTCACCCATCTTTTACAAAGATCCATTCACGGATACCAAAACAATTTCCATTTCAATTTGGATTAACTCATTCAATCTTTAAATCAAAGATTTAATAGTTTTCAGACTCGTTTCCGGTTCAAATCTTTTATATAAAAGATACATCATTTAAAATCCCCTTCGATTTCAAACAAGGTTTAATAATCTTTCACAAAGATTAATTCATAGCCTTCAAAACAATTCCATTTCAAATTGAAATCTTTTCAACACAAATTGGAAATCCTTTCCTTATATGAAAGCTATAATTATTTGAAAACAAATAGTTTTCATTTTGGAAATATCCAATTACATTTGCACGAGTTAAAGCTCTTTAAGTATAAAATTTCGGTTAAATTCAAATTCCCAAAACAATACTTTTTAAATGGTTTGAAACTCATATAAACACATTTATAACTTGTATAACCTTTTTAAACCATAATTACCAAACATAGAATTCAATTTCAAATATTGAATTCCAATTAATCAAATTATTTAAATTTTCAAAACCCAATTAAGTTAACCAAAAAAAATTATTTTTAAAACTCTTTTTCAAAAGCTTTCTATATTTAACTCAAATCCATTTCCAAAACCATTTGAATTCAAAATTCAACTTTAAAAACCATTTCAAAAATCTATGACTTAACCCATTTCCCCGTGTAATCCATATTTGTGTGTGTATAAGTGGTCTAGGGGTTTTACACACAATAGTGCAAAAACATCCTCAATCAGCACAGATTCAAATACATCAATATATTTGATAAGCGTTATAAACTATAATGCTTATCGTTTATTCACCGATCACAGATATATATCACAGATAACAAATTACATAACAGATAATAAATTACATCACATATGAATAAATTACATCACAGTACATAACTTCAAATGATTCGTATCACCAAGCATCACATATCAGGAATACCAAACAATTCAAAGCATTTCATAAAATCCAAACATCCATAAGTAAGATCAATTAGTCATTTGATTAATTTAAATCAAATTAATTACTAATCCTTGATAATTAATATTAATTAATTACAACCCATTACATTTAATTATCCTTTAATCATTAATTAACCATCACCAATAAATTAATTAACCTTTAATAATGTAATTATCCTTTAATTAATTAGCCTTAATTAATTACATAAATTAAATTAACCTAAAATTAATTACATAATTAATTAACCCATAATCAATTACCCATTTAATTTAAAAAAATTAAAATAAGTAATTATCCCTGATCACTTACGTTAATTAATTATTCTTTAATTAAATTAATTATTCTTAATTTAATCATATTAATTTAATTATCTTTTAATTAATCCTTTGATTAATTAACATAAATCATTAATTAATTACTTTAATTAAGTAATTATCTGTAATTAATCAATTACCCTTAATTTACTTATCATTAATTTACTTTTAGTAACAAATTTATAAATCAACTTTTAATTACTTTAAAGTAATTAACCTTTAAGTAATTACATTAATAAATGATCCTTCAATTACTCAAGGCCTTATTTAACTTAAGACAAACCATTTATCTTAATCACTTATTTTAATCACCTAATCAAATTCTATTTTAAATACTTAAGAATATTTTAAATAATTACCCAATCTAATTACTCAAAATCTTAAAATAAATTTTATACACATTTTTAATTTTAAAAATTAAATATTTGGAAACTTGTTTAGAAACTTGATAATTATTTATACTTTGAAAAATTATCACTAACTAGCTTTGAAAAACTTTATTACTAAATGTATTTTTCTTTTAAACTTCAAAACTATAGATTCCTTTTATTTTTAAAATCCTGGAACACTTTTTCTTTCCAAATTTTAAAACTTGGAAACTCAAAAATAAAACCCTGAGCCAAACTTCAAAAATCCCCGTGCCAAACTCGAAAAACCCTGAATGCAATCCCGAAACTAACTACTATTTTCGTTCTCACTCTTGCCTTCGAGTCAACTCATGACATTCACGTGCTCGTGCTCAAGAATTTCCTCGTCTTCCCATACTTGAATGTCCTCAGATACGAAAACATGTACGTGCACGTTGCACGCCACTTAGACCACCTTCGGTCACCATCGCCGCCCACCCACGTCGACGAAACCCTACTCTAAACATCCTTCCACCCAGAAACACAAGACATTGACAAAATTTGAAATTCGACGTCGAGCTCAAACTGGAACCATATTGATCACCAAAAAGACCTTGCACCTCGCCACCTCAGGCCACTAGAGGCCACGCGATCACAGCCCAAACCTCACCGACGTCTGATACTTTGATCACCTAGTGTCCGGTCGTGCTCGATCTCTCCACGGCAACGAACAAACTCGAAAATGACCACTGGCCAAAACGAGCTTTTAAACCCTAAATGGATCTTGATACAATACCACAATGATCTAAAAATTCATTTACTATTTTTCCATCGATCGCCTTCCTCCCCGCCATCTCTGACAGCAACCTCAAAGTTCAACATCGCCGTGATCGCCAAAATTGACAAAAATGTCGATTTCGTTCATCTCGCAAATGCTCGTGATTCCCAATCTTAAAAGTCATGATTTTTATTTTAAAAATCATTGCTTTGGAAAACAAAACATATTATATAATTAAATCAAGAAATTAAAACACTTAAATTTTTGACATGCTTCTGTGTTTCATTGTATATCCAAAATTTCAAGATATTTGATCAATATTTCCACCTGAATATATTTTTAAAAATGATATTACACACATGCAAACACTTTCTATTCAGAGATTAAATGCTAAAAGAGTTTTAAGTGGGATGGTTTGCATTTTTGAACAGGTTTCAGAGCTGTAAACTAAGAACAGAGGTAATTTTCCTCTATACAGGCATGCACACAGACATTTACAAACATGAAGTTGTATTCACACAACCATACAAGAAGATTCCACATCATAATTCAAGGATTATCAAGATAAAATAGGTTTAATATTTCAATAAAGGAAGTTTACTCACCTCAGGATAAAGAACAGAGCACAAAAACCATGAATAATATTTTAGGCCTGGAACTGCTTTTGAACTCTGAAAGTAGATTATGATTTACTTGAGTTGATCTTTATACTTGCTTTTATTTGTTGAGTTGCTTCCAGGTTGAAGTTGTTTTTATAAGATTTGAATTAACTTGCATGCTTTTTTTTTCCAGATTTCCCAGGTTTTAAAACTTGATTCAGGTTTTGCTATGATCTTCTTTTTCCAAGTTGAAGAATTTGCTAAGTTGAAATCTTGAACTTTGCTTTGATTCGTTTTTAGATTTTAGTTTCTGGTTTGATTTTGCATGAGGCAGTTTATTTTCATTTTTTTTTTTGAAAATGATAAATATGATTATACTTTCTTTAATTTATATTTTGTACAATTAACTTCAAAAGAAAAGGTAATATTGCCACTTGTTATATATGTTAAAACTTGTCTTATTCCATGTTAAACTAGTTACAAATGTAAATTTGTATGATAAAACTTTCACACTTGTAAATTATATATTTATTAAATGTTATCTTTTATTTATGTATATATGTAACTTTAAAGAAAGTATTTAATCCTTTATTTTATTTTCAACTATTATGCTTTTAAATAAACATGTATACTTATATATATTGGAATTTGTTCTTTAAATAGCTTTTAAAAATTTATCATATACAATTTGAAAAGAAATGATCCTTTAATATATCTTATTTAATTTTGAAAAGATATATGTGTGTGTGTATATATATATATCAAAACTTTTATTCATTTGTATACATTTCAATTACCTGTACCTATATAACTCTTCGAAAAATAAGAAAATGTTTTGAAACTCAGTTCCTATATTAATTACAAAATAAATTCAATTTTTTTGCAATATATTTCTATTTGAATTTCAAATCAAAAATATTCTTTTTCAATATACTTATTAAATTTGAATCTCAATTTCAAATTATATTTTCAATCTATTTTTATATACATATTTATTTCCAAATATTCAAATTAATTCCCAATTAAATCACAATTTAGTCCAAATTAAACCAGAATTTTATATTAATTATCAAATTAATTCACAATTAAATTTCAATAAATAAATTAATTACCGATTATCTCATAATTAAATTCCAAAAATTGAATTTATTATCAAATTAATTCTGGCTAAAATCCTGGAATGTTGCACAATCATTATCAATTCTCGTGGTAATAAGGCAAAATAAATATTATGTACTTTATTATTGTTATATATATTAGGTATTTGAACTTGTAATCCATCTACTTTATAGTTCATAGGGATCTGTCTTCCCATAAAGTCATTTAATATTCCTTTTTTATCTAAAGGTGTATGAAATTATTTTGGTACAAAAACTTCTTATAATAAGCTGACTTCAGCAACAGAATCTAGTAAAGCATGTATTGTGAATTCCTGACATTCAGGAATACATATTAACAATTATATATATATATATATACATAATTTTGGTTTTCTTTTTAAATCTATGGATCTAATCATGACGTTTTATGTTGGATAATGGAGTCTTTACAACTATTCAGTCTGATTCCTTTTCCTTTTTCTTTTCCAAGATTTTTAATTTTCTACCTTCAGTTGGGGATTCATCTCGAAAATTCATTCTATGGTTAATTACTTTTAAAATGCAGGTGTCTTTTCTATATCTGCTAACTCATGAATTGACTATTTTCTTTGTAATATATTCAAAGAGGAGGTTTCTTATTTATTTTTTGTAACTGCGGAAATAGTGTTTCCTGACAGTATAATATATTATATAGATATATGAATTTTTGGTTTGAGAGATTTTATAGAAACATATATTTCATTGTCGAACTTTAGATGTCTTATGTCAACTAATTTTGGTTAGATTGTTTTTCCTAATCCAACTTCATATAGTTCGATAAACTATTTAGGTGTTTTCGATTTAAATATGGATGTGTCATTTAAAGCCGTATAATGTTCCTATTGTATCCCTAAGACTTTAAAACCTGGTAGGATTTTAATGTTTTGTTGATTAATTGAAACTTACAAGCTTTATCTATATTTTGATCTTCAAGCCTAATGTTGATAACGTACAAGCTTTGTTTATATTTTTATCTTCAAGACAGATACATAAATCAAGATGTATGTTTAACCCAAATAATGAATTCGCTAGGTTATATTTTGCTCCTCCAATAATATTCTTTAAAGGATTATTTGTAATTCTTTCATCCATGCAAACAATTATTATTGGAGTTTCGATACTTGATCTAAAAAGACCTGTTATTTTTAGTTGTATTAAGCCTCTCTGTAGGTATTTCATTCTTAGGTATTTTTTTTTAATATTTTAATATTTTTCTTTATTTAAAAGGCTTATTAAAGCGAAATCTTCTTCCCCTTTTAATTCTACATTTCCTTGCATATGTTGAAATATGTATGTATTTTAATTAATAAATTTTTATTTAAAGGATATAGGTTTGTAGAGTTCTTTTTTATCCAAATGAGGAATTTCTTCTTATAATTTCTCTAAATCTTCATCCGTGACAACAAATTATTCGTGGGTACTCGCTTATATATTAGGATTTTTAATTTCTTCAGATGTTAATGTGTTCATATAACTTCGGTATTCATGATATGATTCTTTATTTCTTGAAGTTTGGGATAAAGAAGTAACTAATGGAGTACATGTTTATTGGTGATAAAATTCTTATTTTATTATTGGAAGATCTTCATATTTATGTATTACAAGTATTCAATTGGATCGCATTGTCCAATCATGTAATCTCTATCTTCTAAATTACTATTTTTAGGAAAATCGAAATATAAGTTCTCAAAAGTTGTTCTATTAGTCCGTTTGTTATAAAAATGTTTTCTCTTTCATGCTTAGGAATGTTATGAATTAATCCATAGTATCATAATTGAATTTTTACTATTAAATATAAAAAACTATGTTGTGCATTATAGTTTTTGATTAATACTTCTCTCTGCATATAATGTATATGGCGGAGAGTTTATTTTTCCTTTTGTGGGAGAAATCCATAATTGGTTAATAGTATGATTTTAATCTGATTATGTGTTTGATTAATTGTTATCATATTAATCTGAAAATTTTTGAATGACGAGTTAATTATTTCATCTTTTAAATTATTTTCTTAAGAATCATTTTATGTTTTTGAATAAATTGAGGAACTATCTTCACTTGTTATATCTTCAATGGTACCAACATTTATATCATATTTTTCTATGTCGGTTAAGATTATACTTCTATATTTATTGGGCACCCGTTAGCATAATATCCTTCTTTATTACATTTAAAGTCTTTGTAACCTTTTTTAAATTTCTTTTTAATAATTTTATTTTAGTAGAATTTATTTTCTTTCTTTTTATATTATGGTTTCCATTTTTGTTCTCGTTATCCTAAATTTTGGTTTCATTTTCTTTTAGAATATTTGGGTTTATATTTCATTCCGTATTTTGGAGGACAACTGTCACAACCCATTTTTCCATACCGATTTAAACCGACTTTAAACACACTCGTCAGCCAAACCGCATGGAAAGACGGATAATGAGAGAAAGAAAGAAGGTAGAAATAAAAAGAAGATAGAAGAAAAGAGAACAAATCAGAATCTCACAGCGGAACGAATAAATTATAATATAAACAAATCTTTACATAAAACCAAAACTGTTACTTTAATAACATATACAAACTTTATATTAGAGTTTACAACCACACAAACTCGGACAGTTATATCAATCCTGTCCTTACAACAATTACTACACGACGAAAAACAGACTAAATATAAACATCTACGAGAATACGTCTCCTGATCCAGCTCCTTCTCCTGAAGCTTCCACTCTTTTAGCTAACCTGGAAATATGCTCGGTCTGACCCAAGCATATAGGAAAACACCAAGCCCGGGTCAGTCTGGTATACCAGCGTGAGAAACACATTCAACTTGATTATTAAAGTTTGAAAATCCCTTTTGAAAACAAAAGCATCTCATAAGACCAAGCCACAAATAAACATGTCGGGTTTTTACCTTACGATAGCTAAAATATTTCTTATGAAATCCTCTGATATTATAATAGGGTCTGTATACAAATACTTATTTAAATAGCTGAAATTGTTACATGATTAAATTCCAACATGCTAGCCACAAAGTGGGTTATACAATCAAAACCGTAAAAGGCTCGTAGGAAGAATGGATTTCCAACGAATGACTAGGCATTGGGGTACCACCTATCATAGTGCGTGGCCTAGATCACTGCACCGAGGATCCCTCCCGATTCCCTACAACACAAAACGGACTACCCCTTATTGGATAGCCCGAGCAAGATTACCCTACGATTAGGATCAACTACCGCCCACACAGCTGAAAAAAAGGACAACTAGACAGGGATGACCTCACCCTACTTGTGTGCAACCCAAGCCTTGCTGCATAACCCCTGATTTTCATTCATTTCCGGTTGATGAGGCTCGAGGCTAAGCGTTACTTTTTTAGAAAATATCGCTTAGAATGCTCACCTTCCTCCTAACGATGTTCTGAAAGCATTCATCCGTACAAGTCCGTTCTGGGTTCGAACGGAACCGAAGGCACTATTCATACTCATCCATTTTGGAATCACCCTTAGGATTAGTAGCGAGTAGCCCTTGCACTTCACTGCTCCATCTTTGACTCCAAGCTCTTGTCTTCGTCACGAAAAAGTATCGTTGGATCGAAGTAGTTTTCGAATTTAAAATCCGATCCCGGTCTCTTTGAAACAACGTTTGCTATTTTTCGGTAAACTCAACCACGGTTCTTTAGGAAATACTCCGACGAAATACAAGTTCGGAGTTCACCTCCTAACCGTTAGTGGACGGGTCTCCTTATAATTCGTCCTAGAGAACAAACGAGTATATACGTACGGTATAGCACCTCGATCGGTAACCGTACCATATAATTCTCGAGTCTCCTCCAGATATTTCCAAAGTCAGGTTTTGTCCAATTTTGATAGTCGGTTATTTAACTATCAAAGCAATCAATCAATACAACAAAGTTATTTACCATTGCAACCGTTGAACCTTGTTCACCTTTAAAAATCGAAACGGATTACAATTTATTAAGAAAGCTTATTTCATTTGAAATATATATAAAAAACTATTTCCTTTCAAATCATACTTATAAATTTCCAAATACTATTTCAAGTTTAATGAATAAAGTATTCTTTATAAAAGTTATTATAAATTATTATTTAAACAACATTTGTTAAATAGATTTAAATTGAAGAAAAATATGCTTAAATATTAATTTAATAAAAATTATCCTTTAAAGTATCATTATAAAATAATTTAAATACTTGAAACAATTTAAATTATATTTATTTATAGAAATTAAAAAGATTTTCAAAAGTAGAAATAAATAACTACTTTTGATATTTCAAAATATTTATAAATCTTTTAAAACATTTCTAAAAATAATATATATTTTAAAAACAAAACTAGTTTCACAAATCAATCCAAATAGAACAAGACTTATCAGTCAAAACGTTACTTATCAATTCACAATTCACAGTTACTGATATTCACATCCATCAACTTCCATAGATCAACTCACAATATATTCTTGAATATAATTAATAGGCACATAACAGATATAGGCAAGAACAACAGATTCAAGATTATCATTGCTAGAAACAATTATACAGATATAATCAAATCAATGGCTTACACTATTCACATCAATTTAAATTAACTATACAGCGGAATGGTGTTAGTTTCCGCTATCCTGATGTCATCCAGTTTTAATCAATTTAAATAAACATAACAATTCAGTCGGGAACATTTCAACATTTTGGTTATAACATTTTCAATGGCATTCATTTCCAATTGGTAATTAGATTCTATTTCTACAAGCTTATAAACTTCACTTATTAAATTTCACAATGAATTGTTCGACGGTGTATCATCCATCCATACAACACCATCATAATTGAAAATAAAATAATATCATATATTAAATTACTTAAGACTTTAAATTAATCTCAAAGTTTAAACATTTATTCCCTTGGATATTTGTTGAACTATACTTCAAATTTCAGATAAAACTCACGAATAAAAATAAGATTTTTTTTCTTTTTAAGAAGAACTTTGACTAACCTACAATAAACAACTCTATTTAAATTACCCTAAAATAAATAGAATTAAAGCAAAATGATCTGTTATTTTCAAATTTCCTTGTACCATATTAAACATAAGTAATATTTTAAAATAAAAGAAATTAATTCATCACATAAACTTTGACCACCCCCTTATATCATACTTAGAAACAATTTGTTTACATTATAACTTAATAAAAATTTCCTTTTTAAAGAAAATCCCTGTTTTTAAAGTAGCCCAGACCAACGCTGGAGCCCAAACCAAATACAAACCCGAAACCCTTTCCTCTCTCTTTTTTTTTACAATACAAGCAAACGAGACGAAGCCCATCAAAACGAAGAAGAAAATTTGCTTACCCTTAATCTCTTCTCCCCTCTTCTAACTTATCACCGAAAATCTTGTTCCAACCAAAGGTAGTCGACCATACGAACGACCCAGCCAAATAGCCCGGTTACGACTGAATCCAACAATCTCTACCATAACATGAGGCTAACCATCAATCAACGCCCCTAAACCACCTCGCACAATCTTTCACCTGATCACCTGTGCACGGTGTCGATCGTGCACATGCACAACCATTTTCTTGGCCATCCTACCACTGTGCCATCGTCGACAAGTCACATCATGCTTCCAGACTCGGTTCGCCCAATCGCCGATGCCCCAAATCGCCTTCGATCGAAAATCAATCTACAATTCCACCTAATTTCTGTAACAACCCTGTATTTTATAATTATTTTATTGTATATTTTAATTATTTTTAATGTAATATTTTGATTTAAAAACTTATTTTACTTATTTGAAATGATTAAATTTATTATTTAAATATAATCTTGATCTTTATATGAGTTATAATTCCAAACTTGTGTAAGTTGAATATTTGCCTGAAATGCTGATTTTGGTCAAAATAGTCAAACTGTGACTTTCAACTTAAAATTTTAAAGGTTTAAAAATTTAATTTTTTCTTTTATTATGAAAGTACATAAAATTCTAAGAACACCACTTTTCGTTTCGTTGAAATCGGATGTAAATTGTGAAAGTTATACCCTTTATAATATTGTGCGTATATAGGGTTATTTAACAATGACTATTTTAAATTGTATAAATTACTTCTTCTTTGTTATATTTTATTTTAATATGTGATAATATGTTATATTATGTATATTTTGACTTTTAAGTATTTTTAAAATGATAATATAATTTTTCTAAAGTTTATTTGAATTTATTTCAATTTATAAAGCCTAGTTGGTATTTACTGCATTTTTCTTTATTTAACTTTCTATTTAATAAAAATTAAATTATTATTTTACCTTGAAAATGTTTTAAAACCATTTTTAATTCAAATTTTGTGTTATAATATTATTTTTGTGAAGTAATAAATTTTCCAAAGTCATTGGAGATTTTTTCGTAATTTTTATGTCACGGTTGCTATTTTTAAGCAATTTCTTATTTCTTTTTTCTATTTTACTTAAAATAAATTATTTATTTTATTTTATTCTTACTTAGATTCGGTTTTAAATAACATTTCTGAGTTTATTTTGTTTTTATAAAATTAAAAAGAAAAGGAAATGCAAAGGGTTTAGTAAGTTAAGAGATCTTAAAAGCCTGAAACGTAAAGACATTTTGTCCGTTTCCTTTTGCAATTAATACATCAATTTATCTTAGCCATTCCTTTCCTCATCCTTTGCAGCCGACTCCCTCATATTATTCATGAATTTTCAAGCTCCAAAACCCTAAAAATTATGGCCTCCGTCTTGAGAAAAAAATCTAGTAATGGCTACATCTTTTTCTACCTTTTTCTTCTCATTTTCTATGTATTTTGCCTAGTTTTCTATGCTTTCTGGATTGGCCTCTACAACCCACCATCACCACCATACTCTCCACCATCCCCTACCACTCTTCCTTGGCATCATCTCCAGCCATCATTTCAGATCCATCCATGGCCACACCTCTCTTGGTGACAAAACTCCACAAAATTGCAAATATTGTCCAAAACAATGCACCAGCCACCACTATTACTTCACCACCTTCATACTTCACCATGGCCACCACCTCTAGCCACGACCATCATCTTGCTACCACCACTACACTTCATCTTAGCCTCTGTCCAGATCTGAAATTGAAATGGACAAGACTCCATGAACCAAAACTCCACAAAAACAATGCATAAAGCCTTGAAACATTCATGATAGCCACCCTATCACTTCATATCTTCATCCATCACCTTGGCCACCACCATAGGCCGCCACCACCACCTTTTCCAGTCCTCCCCACACCCCTCCATCTAGTATCTAAACCTGTACAAGTATGGCCAAGCCCCACTAGACCCAAGGCCGAGCCTTGTTGTGCTCAAAAACTTAATATATGTTGCCTTGACCAATTGTATGCTTCATGTTATAACCCTACCACTCCATACTCCTTCTAGCCGTGAGTTATGGTGCCAAACCTGAGCTATATGATCATCATGGCTGAACCCAAGAACCTCCTAGGCCAAGCATTTGAATGGTTAAAGCAAGGCCAAGTAATCTATTCCTTTGTTGCTTCGTATTTTCATTGTTTCAACATTGTTTTGCATTGAATATTTATGTGTGTATTGTCTTGTTTTGGTTATTGTTTACAAGACAAATATCAAGGCTCTCCATTCATTCAAATCAAAGGTCATGCTATATCGTGCTTGTCGTGCTTTTGGAATCGCTCTTGTGTTTGTTGTTTAGGTCTTCAGCTTGAAAAAGGTGAGTCTTTCTCACTCTGACATTTATACTTATGAGAAGTGAATTGATGACAAGTGTTTAGTAATATAAACTGTTTATGCAAGATAATGATCATCATATGATATGCTATGCCATGTTATTACCATGTTATTACCATGTTTAAACTGTTAATTTTCACCTGACATCTGATATATGACTGTATATTGTGATATTGACATTGTTTATATTATTCCTGTATATGATCACACTGCAAGTTCCCTGTTAGAAAATATGTTATGGGCTGAAATGATAGGCCTGAATGGTTTTAAATATTTCATTATTAACTTGGGATTGCGGGTTTGAAATGATAAAACCCGGATTTTTCTTTGTAAATTACGGGTTGAAATGATATATTACCCGTATCACTTTACCTAGCGTAGAAAATTTTATACAGGCCCGTAGATAAAATATGCTTTTTTAAAAAATTTAAAATATTTTAGAAATTTAATTATTATAATATTTTGATTTGAAATTTAATAAAAATAAAATTTTTGTAAAATAATATTGATTTTCTGAATAATTGTAAGTGAAATGAATTAATGAAAAATTTGGAAATTTTGAACGTAAGTTATTTTGGAAATTTAGATTTAATTTTAATTAGAAATTTAATTGAGTATGAAATTATGATAAATTTATGATAATTTGAATTTAAATGAATTTAAAATGATTTTTATCATATATATGATTTTTTTATAAAGTTGAAATGTGAAATGAATAAATATTTTAAGTTGAAACTTTGAAATATAACTAGAATTGGAAATTTATGAAATTGACGTAAAGTGAACTTTAGTTAAGCAAATAAAAATAAAACAAAGTTATATTTGAGAATTTGAACTTAAGTGTTAAGTCGAAATTTAATGTAATGGATTTTAAAAATTCAACATTGCATTTTAATAAGTGAATTATTATTAAATCTTGATTTTTGAATGGAAATTTAACTTTATAAAATCATGAACTTGAGGAAAATTAAATGATGTTTATAAATGTGAAAATGTATGATTTTATAAGTTAAAATTTTTTTTAATAAAAATATAATTGGTTGAGAAATTTTATTGAATATTTGAAGTTAATTGAATGCATTTTTGAAATGCTATTAATTACAATGTAAATGATATTACAGCATTTGTAAACGCTGTAGTTGATGATAATGAACTAAAAAGCTAAATTGAATTAAAAGCTATTATAGAAATCTTTGTAAGTGCTATAATTTTTGAATTTAACTAAGTTATTCGAAATTTAAGTAAACCTAGTATAACATTTTAAAATGCTGTCTTTTGTTAAATTGAACTGTTTTGAATGTAACTTTCCGTATAAGTTTTCTAAATAATGCGAAAAGTGAATTTTCACGGTTTTGATAAACTTAAGTGAATAAATAAACTTTGGAAGTAGAAATTTTTGGAAATTTAATAATTTAATTATTAAACATAATAACTTCATTGAAATGATAAAAAAGAATTTTTGGAATATAAACTGTTTTGAAATATGAATTGAAATGGTATTTTAGATTGAATAATGAATAATGATTTGAAATGAATGAAGTTTTAAAAGATACGATATTTTTGATATATTAAAATGATTTGAAACGAAGTTTTGAAAGGATACGATATTTTGATATATTAAAATGATTTGAAATGAAGTTTTGAAAGATATGATATTTTTGATATTAAATGATTTGAAAACGGAGTTTGAAAGATAGGACATTTTGATATTAACATGATTTAAAAAGAAGTTCTGAAAGATATGATATTTTGGAACTGAAAGGTAGTGTTGAAAGGGTATGAAAATTTAATATATTGAAATGGTTAGAAATGACTTGATATTTATTTTGATAAATATTTGAATTGAAAGATATGGTATGATGATATATTGAAATGGTTTGGAAATGATTTACTCTTTATTTTGATAAAGATTTGGGTTGAAATGATATTTTATTTTGAAGTGTAAAATATTGTTTTAAAAGTTATAACTACGGGTTATAATAACGATTGGTTGTTAAAGAGACCGGGATCGGATATTGTCTTATAGCCGGCCAATACCGAAAACCACTTTAACAATGTGTACGCGGTGGAGATTCCATAATGAAGTAGGATGGTGGCGACGTTCTCGAGGTATATTACATGGACCCAACTCCCGTGAGTTGGCATATATGACTAAAACAGGAGCTATACCGGGCTACACAAAGGGTCGCACCCTTTCATCGAGCATGCTCCATCAGAAACCATTCTATTACTGTTGTGATTCGATTCGGTGGTGCCGCTTTGATTCGAGGGTATTGTTCGAGGTGGGCGGAAGCTGCTGGCTTGCCGTAACCACCGGTCCGAGAGTGCAAACGGTGTATCCACCCTGGCATTGCCTCGCGTGTCGTGCCATATCCTTATATCGAGCCCACTACGATTTTGGTTTTAAAGATCCGACCGCGTTAAGGTTCACCATCCCCTTAACGCTATTTTCTATATGATTATACTTTACTGATTAGACACTACCGTATATAGCGTATATTACTACATAGTAAATAGTTTAACGGGTCCTTAGAGGATGGGCGGTCCCAAGCATCCTTTAAGTTACTGATGCATTTTGTTACTGTTCACTTGAGTTGATTTACAGTTTATAAGTATTTATGTCCTGACTCGAGGGTTTTGTATTTTGCTTTATGCTCGGGTCAGATTGATTGAGTTAGCATTCAAGATTCACCTTCGGCGTTGGAGCTTTCCTTGAAGATCCAGCCATCTATTTTGTTTCAGTATCCAGTGGTTCAGTGATGTATCTGATTTGTACCTGATGTATCCTGTTACTCTTCTGTTGTATCTTATTTAACTCTGATGTATCTCATATTTATATAGTAGCTTCATGAACTACTATCTCTTTTTCTTCCGCTGCATTCTTATATACTTTGTGTCTGTGATCTGTGATTTTTATTTACTCTATATTTTGAGATTTGCCAAATTTTTATTTACAATGCGGTATTTTGAGCAATCCAATTTCGTCATGAGTGTCTACCTATACACTTATAATGGATGCGAATGGTTGAAAATACCTGGTCGTTACAGTTGGTATCAGAGCTTTGGTAGCTCTAGGCAAAACTCAGCATATGGAGTGAATGTATTCATAGAATCACTTTCATTCGAGTTTGAATCTCTCCCTTTTGACTCGATTCCTTTGAATTTTGGTACATTCCCTATAGTTCCAAAATCCATTCGTATCCCTCACTATTCATCTTTTTTTGACTCTGGAGTATTCCATAACTCCGCTTCGAATGATCTTTCTAGTGAGTCGGCGATCACGCCAATTTCAAATTTCATTGAAAAGGGGGAAAACTCCTTTGTAGTTAGCATCGATTCACCAGAGATTCTTATCTATCCTTGGTTTAGATGCTAATATCTTTTGTTATTTCAAACTCTAACTCTTGAGATCGAATGTAGATTTACCCTAGAAAAATCAACATTGATCTTATTCTTTAAGTCACGGTTGACCCGGTTAAGGTTGCCCGTGATATATATAAGCTTATCCATCTTCCTATTCTGTTATTTAATCATGTCATCCTTGTTTCCAACTTATTTTTAAATCATAATCTCCTTTGATTTGTGTTAATCAAAAATTTGAATCTCTATCCTTCTTTGAAAATCTATTCATGTACAGTGTATTTGTAAACTAGTATTTAAAATTAAAATGTTTTATATATTGTGTTGTTTGAGTTGTTGATGTTGGGTTGGGTTTCTGATCGATACGTCTGATCAGCGCTATCGATAAGATTTCCAAAACACTTTGACAGAACAAACGGGCACAATATATTTTTAAAAAAAAATGGTTAATGAAATAAATTTTGACATATAAGTAAATTTATGGAACTTAATGAAATGAATTTAAAACAAGAAGTTGTGGATTTAAATTTCGATTATTTCGAACTTTGGTTCAAAGTTTTAAAGGGTTATATTATTTAAAGTATTTTGAATAGAATTTGTTTTCAAAGAATTTTAAAGGCTTAAAATTTGTGCTCTTCTCTTTGTCGCTGGAAAATAACTTCGGTGATGATCGCGACATCATCGACGTTCATTTTCGAGTTTCGAAGCTAAGAGACTGTTCTGTGGTCTTGCTACAGCTTTGTTTCGGGAAATTAAATTGATTTGAATTTCTAAAATATGACTTGATTTATAATATATATATATATATATGATTGAAATTTGATTTGACAAATTATATATGTATATATATTATTTCTTATCTCTAAATGGTCTGAAGAAATCGGAAATTTAAGTCTTAAATTCTATTTTTAAAGAATAATTTCAATTATAAAAAGAAAATAAAAAAAAAAAAAATTTAATGATTTAAGCTTGAAATGATTGAATTAGAAATTTTATTTGTATAATACAATTGCATTCAAATATAACTTACAAAATTTCAGAAGTTAAAAATGTAATTGGATAATATATGATATAAAAAGATTTTATAAATAAAATTTGAGTAGTTATAATAAATGTTATACACTTAAATTTTAACTATAAAATGATTAACAGAGGTAAATATATTAAAGGGTAATTGAATGACTTACAATAAAATGATGTTAAAAGAACTAAGAATAAAAGAAAGTAGTTATAAAAAAAAATTGTAAATATATTTAACATGAGTGATAAATATATTGAGAGGAATAAATTTAATTTTGATTAGGAATAAAGAAGAATAAAATTTATTAAGTACATTGTGAGTGTAATAAATGATTATTTTTCAAACCCATGGTTTTAAAAATGGTTAATTTTAGATGATTGGATAATAAGATAATGAAATTTGAGATAGTTAAGATTTATTTAACTTGTGTAAAGATTTATTCTCTGTTTAAGTTGAAATTTCCATGCTTTCAAATTCATTTTCTTATTTTATTTTCAAACTATCTTTTGGTTGTCCTTATTATCCTTATCTTGCTATAGACCGGTATAGACATCTTTCTATAATCTTTCTGTTTAGAAATCTTTCTATAATCTTTGATAGACTTTGGTAATCATTTTGAATCCACCTTTTTCGTGCTTGTGTTCTTGATTCTGGAGGATCTTGGAAAGATCACCTCCACCTTGTAAAACTTACCTATAACAACAGTTATCAGGAATAACTTCAATCTTCTTATCATCTTATCTTAATCCTATTTCACTCTATCTTTTATGTGCCCTTCCATACCTCATTCCTTTTCGGGGACGAAAAGTTTTGAGTGGGGGAGAGTGTAACAGCCCTGTATTTTATAATTATTTTATTGTACATTTTAATTATTTTTAATGTAATATTTTGATTTAAAAACTTATTTTACTTATTTGAAATGATTAAATTTATTATTTAAATATAATCTTGATCTTTATATGAGTTATAATTCCAAACTTGTGTAAGTTGAATATTTGCCTGAAATGCTGATTTTGGTCAAAATAGTCAAACTGTGACTTTCAACTTAAAATTTTAAAGGTTTAAAATTTTAATTTTTTCTTTTATTATGAAATTACATAAAATTCTAAGAGCACCACTTTTCGTTTTGTTGAAATCGGATGTAAATTGTGAAAGTTATACCCTTTACAATATTGTGCGTATATAGGGTTATTTAACAATGACTATTTTAAATTGTATAAAATACTTCTTATTTGTTATATTTTATTTTAATATGTGATAATATGTTATATTATGTATATTTTGACTTTTAAGTATTTTTAAAATGATAATATAATTTTTCTAAAGTTTATTTGAATTTATTTCAATTTATAAAGCCTAGTTGGTATTTGCTGCATTTTTCTTTATTTAACTTTCTATTTAATAAAAATTAAATTATTATTTTACCTTGAAAATGTTTTAAAACCATTTTTAATTAAATTTTGTGTTATAATATTTTTTTGTGAAGTAATAAATTTTCCAAAGTCATTGGAGATTTTCTTGTAATTTTTATGTCAAGGTTGCTATTTTTAAGCAATTTCTTATTTCTTTTTTCTATTTTACTTAAAATAAATTTTTTATTTTATTTTATTCTTACTTAGTTTCGGTTTTAAATAACATTTCTGAGTTTATTTTGTTTTTATAAAATTAAAAAGAAAAGGAAATGCAAAGAGTTTAGAAAGTTAAGAGATCTTAAAAGCCTGAAACGTAAAGACGTTTTATCCGTTTCCTTTTGCAATTAATACATTAATTTATCTTAGCCATTCCTTTCCTCATCCTTTGCAGCTGACTCCCTCATATTATTCACGAACTTTCAAGCTCCAAAACCCTAAAAATTATGGCCTCCATCTTGAGAAAAAAATCTGGTAATGGCTACATCTTTTTCTACCTTTTTCTTCTCATTTTCTATGTATTTTGCCTAGTTTTCTATGCTTTCTGGATTGGCCTCTACCACCCACCATCACCACCATCCCCTACCACTCTTCCTTGGCATCATCTCCAGCCATCGTTTCAGATCCATTCATGGCCACACCCCCCTTTGTGACAAAACTCCACAAAATTGCAAATAATGTCCAAAACAATGCACTAGCCACCACTATTACTTCACCACCTTCGTACTTCACCATGGCCACCACCTCTAGCCATGACCACCACCTTGCTACCACCACTACACTTCATCTTAGCCTCTGTTCAGATCTGAAATTGACATGGCCAATTCTCCATGAACCAAAACTCCACAAAAACAATGCATAAAGCCTTGAAACATTCATGATAGCTACCCTATCACTTCATATCTTCATCCACCACCTTGGCCGCCACCACCGGCCGCCACCACCACCTTTTCCTGACCTCCCCACACCCCTCCATCTACTGTCCAAACCTGTACAAGTATGGCCAAGCCCCACTTGACCCAAGGCCGAGCCTTGTTGTGCTCAAAAACTTAATATATGTTGCCTTGACCAATTGTATGCTTCATGTTACAACCCTACCACTCCATACTCCTTCTAGCCGTGAGTTACGGTGCCAAACCTGAGCTATATCATCATCATGGCTAAACCCAAGAACCTCCTAGGCCAAGCATTTGAATGGTTAAAGCAAGGCCAAGTAATCTATTCCTTTGTTGCTTCGTATTTTCATTGTTTCAACATTGTTTTGCGTTGAATATTTATGTGTGTATTGTCTTGTTTTGGTTATTGTTTACAAGACAAATATCAAGGCTCTCCATTCATTCAAATCAAAAGTCATGCTATATCATGCTTGTCGTGCTTTTGGAATCGCTCTTGTGTTTGTTGTTTAGGTCTTCAGCTTGAAAAATGTGAGTCTTTCTCACTCTGACATTTATACTTATGAGAAGTGAATTGATGACAAGTGTTTAGTAATATAAAATGTTTATGCAAGATAATGATGATCATATGATATGCTATGCCATGTTATTACCATGTAATTACCATGTTTAAACTGTTAATTTTCACCTGACATCTGATATATGACTGTATATTGTGATATTGACATTGTTTATATTATTCCTGTATATGATCACACTGCAAGTTCCCTGTTAGAAAATATGTTATGGGCTGAAATGATAGGCCTGAATGGTTTTAAATATTTCATTTTTAACTTGGGATTGCGGGTTTGAAATGATAAAACCCGGATTTTTCTTTGTAAATTACGGGTTGAAATGGTATATTACCCGTATCACTTTACCTAGCGTAGAAAATTTTATACAGGCCCGTAGAAAAAATATGCTTTTTTAAAAAATTTAAAATATTTTAGAAATTTAATTATTATAATATTTTGATTTGAAATTTAATAAAAATAAAATTTTTGTAAAATAATATTGATTTTCTGAATAATTGTAAGTGAAATGAATTAATGAAAAATTTGGAAATTTTGAACGTTAGTTATTTTGGAAATTTAGATTTAATTTTAATTAGAAATTTAATTGAGTATGAAATTATGATAAATTTATGATAATTTGAATTTAAATGAATTTAAAATGATTTTTATCATATATATGATTTTTTTATAAAGTTGAAATGTGAAATGAATAAATATTTTAAGTTGAAACTTTGAAACATAACTAGAATTGGAAATTTATGAAATTGACGTAAAGTGAACTTTAGTTAAGCAAATAAAAATAAAACAAAGTTATATTTGAGAATTTGAACTTAAGTGTTAAGTTGAAATTTAATGTAATGGATTTTAAAAATTCAACATTGCATTTTAATAAGTGAATTATTATTAAATCTTGATTTTTGAATGGAAATTTAACTTTATAAAATCATGAACTTGAGGAAAATTAGATGATGTTTATAAATGTGAAAATGTATGATTTTATAAGTTAAAAATATTTTTAATAAAAATATAATTGGTTGAGAAATTTTATTGAATATTTGAAGTTAATTGAATGCATTTTTGAAATGCTATTAATTACAATGTAAATGATATTACAGCATTTGTAAACGCTATAGTTGATGATAATGAACTAAAAAGCTAAATTGAATTAAAAGCTATTATAGCAATCTTTGTAAGTGCTATAATTTTTGAATTTAACTAAGTTATTCGAAATTTAAGTAAACCTAGTATAACATTTTAAAATGCTGTCTTTTGTTAAATTGAACTGTTTTGAATGTAACTTTCCGTATAAGTTTTCTAAATAATGCGAAAAGTGAATTTTCACGGTTTTGATAAACTTAAGTGAATAAATAAACTTTGGAAGTTGAAATTTTTGGAAATTTAATAATTTAATTATTAAACATAATAACTTCATTGAAATGATAAAAAAGAATTTTTGGAATATAAACTGTTTTGAAATATGAATTGAAATGGTATTTTAGATTGAATAATGAATAATGATTTGAAATGAATGAAGTTTGAAAAGATACGATATTTTGATATATTAAAATGATTTGAAACGAAGTTTTGCAAGGATATGATATTTTGATATATTAAAATGATTTGAAACGAAGTTTTGAAAGATATGATATTTTTGATATTAAATGATTTGAAAATGGAGTTTGAAAGATAGGACATTTTGATATTAACATGATTTAAAAAGAAGTTCTGAAAGATATGATATTTTGGAACTGAAAGGTAGTGTTGAAAGGGTATGAAAATTTAATATATTGAAATGGTTAGAAATGACTTGATATTTATTTTGATAAATATTTGAATTGAAAGATATGGTATGATGATATATTGAAATGGTTTGGAAATGATTTACTCTTTACTTTGATAAAGATTTGGGTTGAAATGATATTTTATTTTGAAGTATAAATATTGTTTTAAAAGTTATAACTACGGGTTATAATAACGATTGGTTGTTAAAGAGACCGGGATCGGATATTGTCTTATAGCCGACCAATACCGAAAACCACTTTAACAACTGTGTACGCGGTGGAGATTCCAGAATGAAGTAGGATGGTGGCGACGTTCTCGAGGTATATTGCGTGGACCCAACTCCCGTGAGTTGGCATATATGACTAAAACAGAAGCTATACCGGGCTACACAAAGGGTCGCACCCTTTCATCGAGCATGCTCCATCGGAAACCATTCTATTACTGTTGTGATTCGATTCGTTGGCGCCACTTTGATTCGGGGGTATTGTTCGAGGTGGGCGGAAGCTGCTGGCTTGCCGTCACCACCGGTCTGGGAGTGCAAACGGGGTATCCACCCTGGCATTGCCTCGCGTGCCGTGTCATATCCTTATATCGAGCCCATTACGATTTTGGTTTTAAAGATCCGACCGCGTTAAGGTTCACCATCCCCTTAACGCTATTTTCTATATGATTATACTTTACTGATTAGACACTACCGTATATAGCGTATATTACTACATAGTAAATAGTTTAACGGATCCTTAGAGGATGGACGGTCCCAAGCATCCTTTAAGTTACTGATGCATTTTGTTACTGTTCACTTGAGTTGATTTACAGTTTATAAGTATTTATGTCCTGACTCGAGGGTTTTGTATTTTGCTTTACGCTCGGGTTAGGTTGATTGAGTTAGCATTCAAGATTCACCTTCGGCGTTGGAGCTTTCCTTGAAGATCCAGCCATCTATTTTGTTTCAGTATCCAGTGGTTCAGTGATGTATCTGATTTGTACCTGATGTATCCTGTTACTCTTCTGTTATATCTTATTTAACTCTGATGTATCTCATATTTATATAGTAGCTTCATGAACTACTATCTCTTTTTCTTCCGCTGCATTTTTATATACTTTGTGTCTGTGATCTGTGATTTTTATTTACTGTATATTCTGAGATTTGCCAAATTTTTATTTACAACGCGGTATTTTGAGCAATCCAATTCCGGCATGAGTGTCTACCTATACACTTATAATGGATGCGAATGGTTGAAAATACCTGGTCGTTACAATTTCCAAACAGAAGTCAACGTCCCCACCAAAAACGGCCTACCACCCCTCATTCGGCTACTACTACCTACATCACTACCCTCGATCGATAGCCTACTTGAGCAACTATCTTCATGCCAAAATTCACAAACTTAGATCGCACCTTCCCTTCCAAAACATCGCGTTCGCCTACCCTTCCAAAGCCATCCTTAAACACTAAATTCCTCGCCATTCGAAAACTGAACCTAAAACCGGCAAATTGCCATAGTCAAGCTTGTCACCCCACCCGAGTGCATCTTCCAACGCCGTCGCATCGCTTCTTGACGACAAAGTCGTCGGTAAAAGTTTTTTTCTTCTGAAAACTGATCACTCTTCAAATTCTCAAACTATAGATCGCTATAAATTCTAATATTCCTACAATTCTACATGCAACACAACTGCATGCTTGAAATCTTAGTTTAAAAGTATTAAATTTTTCACAAAAATGGATTTTCACTGTAAATCTCAACATTTCTTAACTACACACCCTAAAAAATTCATTAACTAATTTTAACTTAAACTATTCTTGCAAATAAGCATATACTTAGTTCACAAAATTTTCAAATTCAAACTAGATCAAGAGATGGAGATTTTTGAAGTGAAGATGGACATGATGAACACTGTCAACAGAGCATGCATATTATTTTCAATTTGAAACTAATTGTTTATCACCTTGAACATCTTGGTTCCAGATGCTTTTTAAAACTTGACATTGGAGTCCTTTATTCGAAAAGTTGAAATCTTGTTTTGAATACCCTGAGCTTGAATCTAACAGAGGATGCCTCTGTCTTCTTACTTGCATAGTACCAGAGTGCTTCTATTTCTTCTTTTTATTTTTCTTTTTATTTATTGATGCTTAAAATGCTAACAGAGATATTTTCTTTAGCTACTGATTTAGAACCTATATAGTTATAAACTTTGCAACATCAATGTTGGATAGAAAATGATTTTTCTTGGAGGCTGAAGGATATTTATTATGCCAAGAAAACTGAAAAGAAACAGGAATAATTATGTTGGATTCTATTCAGATTACTTGTGCCAAATGTAAGAAATGTTTGCTGATAAAAGTTTATCTCTATTTACCTATTGTTTTACTAAATAAAAAACAGTTTTTGTTACTTGTTTGATTCATGTTTTGGTTAACCAGTTTCTTTGTTTACTTCCAGTAAATATTTTGCAATCTTTCTATTACTATATACATTATATAAACTATATAATGTTCAGTATATATAACTATGAAGTTAGATATCAATAGTTATTTTTACAGACCAGCTACTCATAGTTTCAATTAGATTAATTTAGTTATGTTGCTTGCTTCTTTTGTTAACCTGCATTTGCATCTAACGGTAAAATTTTTAAGGTCCATTATTTATTGTGTTGTTTATATAAACCATACAATATTAATACACATGCTAATATATTTAAGATTTCAATAGCCCATACTTAATGTTGACAAAGTAGTAATGTAATTGTCACTTTTACATTTTAAACAAAAAAAAAGAACTAGATTAAATAAAACTTAAGGTATGTATTCTCATATGTTTTAAAATAAAGGTGAGGAACTAATCAATTAAAATAACACCCTTCTTGATTAATACATTTTAATAAATATATTGCTACTTTAAACAAAATGAAATAAAATAGCATTTATATTTTCATACAATTTAAACCAATGAAACTTTGATAAAAATAAAATCTATACCATAGGTTAAATTTCAAAATAAATCAAGTCACTTCCTTCTTTCGTAATATAAAAATATATGACTTAAAAAAAATTAAGTTTCATTAATATTTATGTGTAAATAGTTTCTCCTATTTATTTATGAGATTTTTTTTATACACATTAATTTACTACATTTTTCCAATTAAATATTATAAATTTTCCTTTTAACTTATCATAACATATATATATATATATATATATATATATAATTTTACTTATTCAATGTATATATATTTTAAGAAACTTAAAATTATTTTACTCAATATAGACAATATTGTTTGTATATACCAAATCAAAGTATAACATTTTTACTTCATTAAGAATTTCCATCTACTCTCATTACATATAAATTTATCATCCTACATGTAAGAATATTTGATTTTCAATAAATTATAGATTTTCTATTATATATTTAAGCTTAGAATAAATATATATTTGTATCTTTAGAACAAAATTCATATATTAAATCCAAAACAATATATACATATTATATCTTAAAACAAAATATACAATTAAGAAATTTTATTTAAATCAAATTAATAATTTAATATAGTTTTGAAAACCCAAGTTATATTGATTTAGAAAAAATTTATATAATGATTAATCATTGATTAATGGAAATATTGTATATTAAAATACAATATCATTGAATATTATAAATAATATTCACAACTAGGGATGTCCAAAATCCCTGGTCGTTACAACAACTAAATCTTACACGAGTGAAGATAAGATCATAATTCTATACAATCATAGTTGCAATTTTAATTTAAAAAATGAACAATATGAGCATATTGTTCATCTTCCTACTCAAGAAAATCCCAGAAATTGGAATTATAATTATATTATAGATCACTTGCTAGAAATTGTGACGACCCACGCTTTCGAACCCCAAAAATCGACATAAATATACCCATTGTATAACATGTCGAACGATCAAGTGCCACAAAGACAGGTTGTTGATGTAACATCCCACCTTTTTATACGCTTTAAATCGACGATAAACAACACACGTCAGACTTAAACCATACATAAGGGCGGATTATTATGAGGTAAATAAGAAAAAGCAGAGAAAGAAAAAATAAAGCAGAATCTTACAGCGGAACGATAAAATATAATAATAAAATATAGAGTCCATGAAGCTGTTTTACAAAGTATTCGATTATACTTATACAATACATATCAAAGTTACACATACCAGAGAATAATAAACAATGCAGCGGAATAGTATGAATGTAGTGGAATACTATAATAAATACTAATAAATCTTTGTCTTCGTCCTTCAGGATACGGTCTTCAAAATCCTGAAATGCTCAGGCTGACCCGAGCGAATTGAAAAGACAAAACACTCGAGTCAGAACTAAAAGATCTTATGTAAGTTAAATCAACGACAAATATATGATTGGAAGGCCTCAATGATGTTTACGAGATTTGACATCTCCTATCCAGTGTCTAATGTGAGTGTAGTAACGTAAGAGATGCTCGGGATTCACATCTCCTAAGGATCCATTAAACTATTTACTATGTAGTAATATATGTTATTATAATAATGTCTATAGTAAAGTAAACTTACTTTTAAATAGCGTTAAGGCTTTACATTTTCCACCTTAACACGTAATAGTCCCAGTAGTCCATCCAATATCATGGTACCTCTAGATCGAGAAACCTCCAAAGGATACCACACGGGCAATGGGAGAAAACCAAACTCGTACGAGGCGCGCTAGTGTAGTTAACAAGACACAACTAGGCAATCCTAGGGTAGATATACCAATTACGCTTCCGGGCCGGTGGTAACGCGTAGCGCGCAGCTACCGCCCACCTCGAGCCACACCCCGAAATCAAAAAAAAAATCAAAAGTGGCCACCGAATCAATCCAAAAGTCGGAGTATAATATCGAAGGGATGTGTCCGATCAAAGGAGCTACCTCATTAGTCCGTCAATCGCTCCTGTTTTAGTCACCTTATGCCAACCCATGGTAGTCGGGTGCACGTTAACTCAAAGGAAACGCTGCCACCATCCTACTTCATTCTGGAATCCCCACCGCGTACACGGTTGTTAAAGTGGTTTTCGGAGTTAGCAGAGAATATGACAACTTTCGATCCCGGTCTCTTCAACAACCAAATGTTATTATAACACCGCGGTCAATTTAAAATAATTATACTTTAAAACCAAAATAAGCTATCTAATTCAAAACCATATAAATACGATATCATTTCCCTTTCAAAAACCAAATAAATATGATATCATTTCTATAGAACCAACATCAGTGTAATATCATTTTATTTCGAATATATCCTTTCTAAATCATAGCACTTTCAAAATAATAATATTTCGAAACCAAACGCTCGAAATATAACCTTTCAAAACATAATACTTCGATTTTCATAACTTCTAAACAATAACTTCGAAAACTTAAATGGTTTGGATATTCAAACAATATATAAAATAAAATAGTTTGAACTTAAAATCACTTTATAAATTAAAATAGTTTCCTCGACTTCACAATTTTATTCACCTTATATTAAATCTCAATTCATAACTTTCAACTCACTTAAGTTTCAAAAACCATTCCAATTTCAATATATTTCAAACTTTGAGTATTAAACAATTTCGAAACTAAGGTTGATAATTACGATTCAACAATTCAATGTTCTATTATATAGTTTAAAAATATTTGCATAATAAATCCATTATCATTTAAATAATACTCAAATTACAAATAACTAAATATTTCATTCAATTTATTTCTACTTGAAATATTCGTTTAATTCATCTTGAACAAAAATCCTTTTATAAAAATCCTACCTTTTAAAATTTCAAGTTTAATAAAGTTTACATCAACTTATGGAGTTAAATTCTTAAATAAGCTCAATTTCAAATAAATTTCCAATTTACCTTCCAATCTTAATTTATTTAAATCATTATAACCTCTATATTAAAGTATGATTTAAATACTTGACCATATTTTATTTTAATAAAATAAAAGTCGATTATTAAACTTATTATTATTAAACAAATTTATACATAGCTTAAATACATGAATTTAACTATATATAAAATATTTTTTTATATACAATATCAAAAAAATCAATATTTTTTAAACCGTATAATTCTATCCAAAACCATAGAAATCATTTTCAAAATATTTATATATATAGACCGACGGTGTCTATATATAAATTTTCTATCCTATGGTCAAGTGATACGGATATTTATCATTTCAATCCATAATTTTAAAATAGAAATATAGTTATATATCATTTCAAACCGCAATCCCGAATGAAATAAAATCCATAACAATTTGCAATTTATAACAATAAAAATACAACATCCATTCATCCAATATCAATCATCAAACATTTATCACAATCATCGTCTAATTCAATCAATATATAATCAGAAAATAAATAACTGGTATTTACTGGCAGTTTATATTCAAAAATACATTAAATAACTATTTTATTCAATAAATTCAACTTAACTGAGATGATGGATAAAAATATGCCAAACAGTCATAAATAAATATCTAATCTCACCACAAATTAATTTAACACACATAAGAAATTTTAGAAGTTGTGAGTGGGTTAAAACACTCACCTTTATACGAATCTAAAAATAATTTACTTCTAATTAATAGCACCGCTCTATGTTTCCTCAGTCTCCTTCTTGATTGCTAGCTTTGTTCCGTAATTTTTCTTTTATTTTGATTTACTTTAATTTTCCTCCTTGTGATATTAATATATATATATATATATATATATATATATATATATATATATGTATGTATGTATGCATGTATGTATGTATGTATTTTTAAAAGATTTGAGAAAATGAAGATTTGAAAAAGAAGAACTGAAAAAGAAAAGGATTGAAATAAGAACTGAAAATGGAAGAGAAGATCTAGATTTGAAAAGAAAGAAGAAAGTTTGAAATAGAAGAAAATTTGAAGAAGAAGAATATTTGAAGAGGAAGAAAAAATTAAAATGAGAGATAATAAGAAGATTTGAAGGAAAAAAAGAAAGAAAAAAGAAGAAGATTAGAATGGAGGCTGGGGTTTCATTTGCGTGATATCTTATTTATATGATTAGAGTTAGGTTTAGGGTCAAAGAGATTTGAAAAGAGAGGCCGCTATTAATTAGAAATAAATGAAACAACGTTTCAGAAAATGAAGTCGGAAAATGAATGAAAAATAAAGTAAATATGAACAAACTTGGTATTGAAATATAGTAAATATGAAAAACCTTTTTAAAAGTAGCAGGTATTAAAAATAGGTAAAAGAAAGAATTAAAAATATGAAAAGCAGTTCATGTTTGCAAAATCGAAAAGCTTTGGACAATGTAAATGGAAAGGAGTAATGGAAAAAATGGGAAAAAAATAAAAAGAATGCAGCAATTATTAATTAGAAAGGGAATGAACGGACCGCCTTTATACTGTAAACAAACGTTTAGAATTCAAATTTCAAAACAATCGTTCACTTAATTAATTTTGTTAACCCTAAACATACCAAAATTAACATCCTTTAAAGACTTAATTAACACACAATAAATGAAAATAAATTCTCTACACAAATTTGTGTCATAAATTATAAGAATATACAACATTAAGAATTTTTCATTTCTCCCTCTTTGTGATTAGATTTGGGATTAAACAAATATGTTAACATTTCAATTAAATGTTTTACTAGGAATGCATTACCATGCATTCAAAAATATGATAGCATAAACAAGGTAATAAAACTTGTGTATAATATATATGTGTACATCTTTATTTCCACTTATAGTTTACATTCGTAAATAAAAGGTATGAAAATAATCCAAATAAGGAGGCAATGAATGTAAGAATAAATTAGAAAAGTGAAGATGGGAAGGTATGTTATATTGCAATTAAAATCAAATAAAGTCTAATTGAAAAGGAAATAGTCAAGTGTAAATCTATTTTACCCCTTTTATCATCTCCTATTAGCATTTAATAACGTATGAGATTTTAAACCTAAATAATCCTTTCTTTTTAATGATCTAATTGGATCGAAAACATAAGTTTAAATTTAGGTATAAACATATATGCAGTAAACTAGAATTAAATTTTGAAACATGAACTGATTTAATTCAAAATAAATCACCCAATCTAAATTTATTTCAATATATGTTTACAATTAACGTCTTTCTACTTTTTAATTAAAAGATTCTAATCACATTATTTGTCATTGATTTCTAAGGTAAAAATAAATGAGACAATTCAATTCCTTTTTATAGTAATTTAACGTATTTACGGAATTATTGTGTACAAACCAAAAGTTATTAATTTCTTATTTCTATAATAAATTTTTCAGCTACCAACATTTTAAATAAATAAACATATGGTTTTATTATTTAGTAAAGAAACATATATTATTTTTCTTTTTACCATTTATTTTTCCAATCAATTGGAATTTACATTCATATGGTCATTTGTTTTCTTCCGTATTAAACTTTACAATTATTTCCAATTTAAGCTCTACAATTACACTCCTAATTAGCTTTACCATTTCAATTGATTGAAATAACAATAACAATTGTCAATTTCGTTCAGTCAACATCAACAATCACATTCATACTTTATTATCAACCAGCAAATATTATAATTACTTGCCTATCATTGATTTTATCAAATTATAGTTTATTACGTATTATTTGATCAATTAATATAACTTTAAATTTATTTCCTAATTCATTAATTACAATCAATTATAACCTTACAATTGGTTTCATTTAATTGGGATTACACTAAATTAATTATTTATTCACTTGCATTAACATTATTACCTTTAATTGCAATTTTTATTACCAATTTTATTTAACACAATAAATAAATAAATAACATATGTTACTTATCGCCTATTTACTTTTACATACATTTACAAGTTTATTACTTACCATTAACACTGTATTATTTCATTAATTAATTCCAATTTCAATCAATTCATTAATCATCGATTGAAATTTCAAGAAATCTATTCTTTTGATTTCTCAAACTAGCTATTAAATCAATTATTAATTCATGGATATAACTACCACTGGTATATGTCTTAGTGCATTAATAGTTTAAAATTTCATCTTAGTCTCAATTTATTTAGTATCTAATTTCATTTCTTACAATAACACATTTGTTATAAATTGAATCCAATTAATTATAATTAATCTCAATTAAATTGATTGATTCAATCCTAATCTTTTTATTAAGTCTATACTACTCTATAAACCTACTTAATATTTGCTTGTCTTTCATTACACTACTATATTTTCAGATATCCATCTTTCCTTTGTATTAACTACTATTTCCATTTTATTATATTTTCCAAATATATACGTTAATTACGATTTATATTCTCAATTAATTTATTTACTTGGTTTCATACTTTTATTACATCAATTACTACCTTATAAATAAATTTACATTTCTATTTAATTTACATTCACACTTTCCACTATTATATTAATTTGAATTCCATTCTAGTTATTATTTTTATTACTTATTCACTAATTCTTATTTTCTTGATTAATAAATTTCAAAAATCTTATTAAACTAACAATTTCAATTATCGAAGATTTAAGGGTCGTTACACTCTTCCCCACTCAAAACTTTTTGTCCCTGAAAAGGAAAAAGACGCGAAAAGAAGAATTAAGAAATCAACATATCTTACTTAAAATATTAAATTTACAAACAAATAAATTTACAAAATTAATTAATTTAAATAAAATATACCAATTTATAACCATTAAATCTTTTTATACTTGAATTAATAAAGTTTGGAAATCATTTCAATAATTTTCTAAATCCAAAATTTATGAAATTTCGGCAGAGTCTCCTTTGTACGGAGAGGCTTGGGAGAAAATATAATATCAAATATAACAATATATAAAACATATTTTCCAAAATAATATATATCCTAACACGGGAAAAACAATATAATAGCGCTATGAAACCGTAATCTGAAAACATACCTATTTGTCGGGCAATTTACGCATATTTTATGAAACCAAAAGCAGTAGCAATTGCTTCCATAACCTGTATTTCACTTATATAGTCTAAAAGAGTTAATAATTATATAACATGAAATATTAATTTTGCTTCATCCACTAGAAAACAAAACAATGACAACCAACAACAATCACTTGCAACCACAACATACAACCATCATACAGAATCAACACAATTCAACTATCCATCCATATCAAACAAACAAATAGTTGTTCAGATTCAAAAACTTTAAATTGTGCAAAATGGAGAATAACTTATTAAGTGCACCATTTACTCAACAAACTTAAATGGAACTAAATAGATTATTCATACATCCAAACAAATTTAAAGTATACTTGCCCAAACAACCATAAACCACACAAACAACAATTCCAAATAATAAATCAAGTTAAATTTTTAATTTCATTTCATGACCTTTGTTGTTTGATTTCCTCTTCATTCATATAGTGGTTTATCATTTTTATTTTACATTATTTCTTGCAAATTTTCATTTCTTACTTACAAATATTCGTTTTCATTTATTTATAGTATCCATGTTTAATTCAATTTCTTTGCATATTAATTCATTTACTTAAGTTTATAATCTTATACGTACAATACTTACTTCCTATTACCTTTATTACAGCAACATTTTCAATTATCACTTAAGTTCACAACGATTACCACATCAAATTCATATTTACTACAGAATTTCATTGAATATTTTCATTATTTCAAATTTTTAATTGTATAATATCCTATTACATTTTCTTTAACATTTTAACTTTTTGTGTAGTTGGTAAGTTATATATTTGTTAAAGAATGCAATTGATAATTATAACAGTTTATTTTTTTTCTTTTAAATTAACTTAATGTTCAATAATAATATTCTTTGTTTCATAGGTTACAATTTCAAATTTCCTTTAATCCCATTTATAACTAAGCATTAAATATCTTATTTCATTTAGGCAGTTGAATTATTAGTTGAATTTCATTTCACTACACAAATTGAACTATTAATTAATGGAAACTTAAGAACTAAATACCGGGTTAAATTTCAAATCATTTTAAAATAATAAATTAAATGTATATACTTACAACTTATATATATCTAATTATATTTAAAACAATTTAAAATTTATATTTGTATATCAAAATAAACCTGTAGTAAAACTACTACAGTAGCCTTCCCACTTCGAAACTCGAAAATGAATGTCGATAATGCGTGCACTCATCACCGAAATTATTTTCCAGCGACAGAGAATGGAGTACAGAACTTATTTCTTTTCAAAGTTTCTTTAAAACAACACTTGCAGATCATTTTGAAATATTTATATCAGAAAATACTTCTTAAAATATTGTTGCTATATTCCAAACTCATTGAAAGAATTTTCAGAACCCCAGGACTTATGTTCAAAATTCCCAATTTTCATTTTATTTTCAATCTTATTTCAACTATTATTTATAAATTTCATTACCTAACAACCAATATATTACAACCAATATAGCTTATATAAAAAAATTATTTTACATATAAAAAATATGACGCAGCGGATTAATCGAAACAAACTTCAATCGATGAAATGTAGCAATCGGTGAGTTGAAGATACCAAAATGCCCAAGTTCGTTGATCCAAAGATACCGAACTCTAGCTATCTCAAACACGTTGATAGCGCACTATACCGTGTTCAAAGATCTACGATTCTTCGCACGTTGATCTAGCGCACTAGATTCCGTGAATCGGCTTCAACAAACGTGGATTCGAGCGCACTCGAATGACGTAAGTGGAGATAGGAGATTACACTCAACTACCAATTGGAGAAGAAAGCACAAAGCTAACAAAAGAGAATTTTATTCAAAAATCAACTACCCAAATGTACAACACACACACCTATTTATAGGATTCCACAACACGGTCCCTTAAGTCGTGGCCGACTCATGTCCAACGACTCACGACTCATAACTAAGAGCACACGACTCACGACTCATCATGAGTCATTACTGACTTCACAACACAGCACGACTCATCAATATACGACTCATCCTCCATACAGACTCAACCTCAAACGACTTAACATATTACAGACATATACGACTCAAATCAGGCGACTCAAACAATTACACTACATGCCAACAGTACACGATTCAACGCAGCATGCGACTCAACAAGGTCGCGACTTATGACACAAACGACTCACTGTTACAACACATCAGACATAATACGCGACACAATAAGATACGACTCACGACTCAGCATCCTTCCTACGACTCAAGCTTCCAAGTCCCCTGCGACACAACCCTTCACGCGAGTCAACTCTGGACGACTCATCTATGTCGTAACTCGTTCCCGCCTTATGGCCTCCCACTACTATTATTCCTTTTTGCTTCCTGATGAGTCGTGAACGACTCATAGCCTTGCAATTAGGTCGTATACGACTCATCAATTCTGAGTTATTGAAACTCCCATTGAGTCGTGACTCGTGTCCTTCCTCTGTCTCCAGATCTCTCCTTGCTGAAACGTTCCCCTTCCTCCTGTTAAGCCGTAAACGACTTATGGATGAGTTATTGAGTCGTGTACAACTCATAAAACACGAAAGACTCAAGTCCCTGATGAGTCGTGAACGACTTATCACACTACACCATAAATTCCTGCTAAGTCGTAAAACTTCCATAGGCCTTGCTGCATCAAAATATAATAGGAAAAATTATTTCATTCACCTATATTCAAAACAAATATTGTGTCGGTGTGTCCTATTAAGTGTTTAGAAATCCCTATCGATGTCATGGCGTTCCATGCACCAACCAGAATTTTTAAATACCAAACGGAACAAATTAACACAATATTAAAACCCTTTTTATAACACTAACAATACGCTCTCTCATATATATACACTCAACGAATCATCATAGGGTATTACCACCCAATTAATAAAGAGTCAGACCCTATAAAGCTAAGGTTTATCGCTAAACCAAAGCTCTGATACCAGATGTAACATCCCGCCTTTTTATGCACTTTAAATCAACGATAAACCACACACATCAGACTTAAACCATACAGAAGGGCGGACTGTTATGGGGTAAATAAGAAAAGGCAGAGAAAGAAAAAAACAAAACAGAATCTTGCAGCGGAACGATAAAATATAATAATCAAAACAGAATCTTACGGTCTTCCAAATCCTGAAATGCTCAGACTGACCCAAGCGAATTGAAAAGACAAAACACTCGAGTCGGAACTAAAAGATCTTATGTAAGTTAAATTAACAATAAATAATATGAGTGGAATGGCGTAAGAGATGTTTATAGGATTTGACATCTCCTATCCAGTGTCTAACGTGAGTGCAGTAACTTATGAGATGTTCGGGATTCACATCTCCTAAGGATCCGTTAAACTATCTACTATGTAGTAATATACGCTATTATAATAGTGTCTAAAGTAAAGTATAATATACTGAAAATAGCGTTAAGGGGTTACCCATATAGCCCTTAACACACTTTTATATTCTCATAGTCTACACAGTACCGTAATCTCCCTTGTACTGGGCGCCGTCAGAGGGCACTACATAGGTATAGTACAAAACAAAATCGTATAAGGCGCGCTAGGTTAGGTGACACGGCACAACTAGGAAATGCCAGGTTAGATATAATAATTACGATTCAGGGCCGGTGGCAACGCATAGCCGCAGCTACCACCCCCCTCGAGCCACACCCCTGAATCAAAGAAATCAAAAGTGGCCACCGAATAAATCCAAAAGTTAGAGTATAATATCGAAGGGAAATGTTCGATAAAAGGTGCTATCTTCTTAGTCCGTCGATCACTGCTGTTTTAGCCACCTTATGCCAACTTACAGGAGTCGGGTCAACGTATTTACCTCAAAGGAAGCGCCGCCACCATCCTACTTCATTCTGGATTCTCCACCGTGTACATGGTTGTAAAATTGGTTTTCAGAGTTGGCAGAGAGTATGAGAACTTCCGATCGCGGTCTCTTCAACAACCAAACGTTATTATAACACCACGGTTATTTCAAAAAAAAATACTTCAAAACCAGAATATAATATCTATTTCAAACTATATAAATACGATATCATTTCCGTTTCAAAACCCAAATCAATATGATATCATTTTTATTTCAAAATATATCCTTTTTCCATAATCATGGTACTTTCAAATCTATATACCTTGTACCCATAGCTTGGAAACATAACTTCTAATACTTAATGGTTTAAATATTAAATTACTTTCTATAATAAAATAGCTTCTTAAATTTCACAAATAAATTTCAAAATATCGATTTGGATTCCCAAATAAACCATTACAATTTCCATATATTTCAAAGCTTTAATTTTCCAATATTTCAAAACTAAATTTCATAATTCATATATATATAAATACCTAATTCACTTTACTATTATTTAGTTTGAAATATTTGGTTAATAAATCCAATATCCTTTAAATAAAGCTTCAAATTCAATAACTGAATATTCCTTAATTTATTTATATTTCATACATTCACATAAATCACCTTAAACCCGAATTAAGTTATAAAACCATATTCCTTTAAAAAACTCAATTCCATAAAATTCCAAATGGAATCTTATTACATATAACTCTTAATTAAATAAAATCTCAAATCAATTTAAAACTATCTTCTCAACCTTGATTTATAAAATCAATATAAACTCTATATTAAAATGTAATTTAAGTAAATACTTATCCATATTATTGTAACTAACGCGGTTTTTCGACGCTCGAAAATCGACATCAATACGCCCACTGTATCAACTGCCGAGCAATCGAAAGCCGAAAAACCGTACCGTTAGGGTTTAAGAAGAAGAAAAAGTAGAAGAAGATAGAAAAACATAGAATAGAACAGAAAGAAATAACAGAACAACATCAGAATCTCACAATTCGCAGCGGAACAACATATAATAAATAAATGAATAATCTTTAAACAAAGAACTATATCAGTTATTACATTACATCACATTACATTTCATCATCAGAGTGAACAACAACAAACAGCAGGAAAGAAATACTATATACTAGTAATACGCCATGCCATCCAGCTTGCCTCCAGCAACTTCTGAATTCCAGAATATCCCGATAAACCTTACTCTTGACTGCCCGTGTGGAAATTGGTGGGCACCCAGAGTTTAGGAAGGAAACACAATAAACTCCGAGTCAGTCATGTGACTGGTGTGAGAACTAAAACAGTTTATTTGTCCTTAAAAATCAAAATAGAGGAATATTTTTAAATTCAATTCGCAATGCTTTTAGAAAATGAGACTACCATAAGGCCTCCCGCACACACACACAATGCAAACGCAGAATCGGAGGAGATTTCTCCTTATGATAGTCAAAGATGCTTGGTACGCATTAAAAAGAAACATTTGATATTATTACTAGTGCATAGTGTAGGCAAAATTCATTTCGAAAATAAAGATATAAATCTTAGCCAGCATAGGCATTTCGCACTTATGCCTACTATAGCTACCATGTTCAATAGCAGGTTACCACCACATTCCATGGCAGGTTATACAACTAAAACCGTACAAGTCTCGTATTGTTTCTTTGGATTTCCAACAAATTATCAGGCCAAGGAACTTCCCATTGCCACATGGAAACGCCTCTGGAATGACGTCCCGAGAACCTAACCGGATCTCCACGAACACAAGGCCGGGTTACCTTTCAAACTAGGTAACTACTGACACGAATATGTCATCCCCCGATCGTAACCGATCTATCCGAGGATCCTCGATTTCCAACAACCACATAAGAATAATAATGCAATAACCACATAGGCTAAGTATCTGGGCTTCATTCCATGATACCACCTCTATCCAGAAGTAGTGACATACACTAAAGGGGCACTACCCCCTAATAACCTTGCTGCATCCTTCCTGTTTTGACCATTTCCGGGGTGTGAGGTCCGACGAAGTCTCGTCCACAAAGCCACGCTTTATACAAAAGCCGTTCTTTGGGTCAATCAAATGATCATAGAAATGATCACCAAGATAAATGATCAAACAAATGATCATATCACAAATGATCAAACAATGATCATTTCAACGCAACACTCAGCATGTCACACTACAAAATTGGGAGTATATCACTAATAACCTTCAACTATATAACCTGTAACATCCCGCCTTTTCGCACGATTTAAACCGACACACGTGCCACTTCAAACCATACGGAAGGGTGGATTGTTATGGGGTAAATAAGAAAAAAACAGAGAAGAAAAAAACTAAACAGAATCTCACAGCGGAAGGATAAAATATAATAATCAAATATACAGTTTATAAATCTGTTTACAAAACCATTTATATAATACATATCAGAGTTACACATACCCATAACAATGCAGCGGAACAGTGTGTAGTGCACTAGTATAAATAATAATATTATAAATCTTCTTCTTCGTCCTCCAGAGCTAAATCTTGAAATCCGGAAACGCTCGTACTGACCCGAGCGAATTTGAAAAGACAAAAACACTCGAGTCAGAACTAAAAGATCTTATGTGAGTTAAATTAACAGAAATAAATACGAGTGCAGTAACTCAAAATATGCTCGGGATTTACATCTCCTAAGGATCCGTTAAACTATTTACTATGTAGTATATTGCGCTATTATAATAGTGTCTATTTATAAAATAAACATACTTTCTAATAGCATTAAGGAGTGACCCAATATTCCCCTTAACACGTAATAGTCCCAGTAGTCCATCCAATATCATAGTCCCTCCTGATCGGGAAGCCACCAGAGGATAACACACGGGCTACGGGAGAAATCCAAACTCGTACAAGGCTCGGTATGGTAGGTGACACGGCACAACTAGGCAATGCCAGGGTAGATATACCAATTGCGGACCCAGGCTGATGGAAACGCGTAGCCGCAGTTACCGCCCACCTCGAACAAACTCCCCAAAATCAAAATAAAAGTGGCCACTGAATCAATCCAAAGTCATAGTATAATATCGAAGAGGAGTGTCCGATCAGAGGAATGACCTCATTGGCCTGGGAATAGCTCCTGTTTTAGCCACCTTATGCCAACTCACGGGAGTCGGGTCCACGTATTTACCTTACAGGAAACGCCACCACCAACCTACTTCATTCTGGAATCTCCACCGCGTACACGGTTAGTCAAAGTGGTTTTCGGTATCGACAGAGAGTATGTCAGATATCTGATCCCGGTCTCTTTGCCAACCCATCGTTATTATAACACCGCGGTCATTTAAAATAGTTTATACTTAAAAACCAGAAAAAAAATTTCCATTTCAAAAACTATGAGTACGATATCATTTTAAAACCCAAAACAATATGATATCATTTTATCCAAATATAATTCTTTCCAAAATCATACTGCTTTAAAATCTATAATATCTGGAAACCGAACATTTGAATTATACTTTCAAAGCATAATATTTCGAAATTCATATATTTTAAACCCATAACTTCTAACTTGAATGGTTTGGATATTCAACGGCATATAAAATAGATGGTTTAACTTTTAAGGTTACTCTGTAAAGAAAAATAATTTTCATGGCTTTACAAATATATTTCTTTATTTTAAGGTCTAAACCATAATTTAAATATCACTTTCAAGTTCCAAAAACCATTTCAATTTCTATATATATATATCCATTTGGAGTATTAATATTTCAAAACTAAAGTTGGAATTTATTCTTTCAGCAAATTAAACGTACTATTATTTAGTCTTGAATATTCACATCAAATCCATAAATAAAACTCCAATTCTAGTAATTAAATATTTTCTCAATTTTACTTTATACTAGAATATTCCTTTTTAAATGTATTTAGGAAAAATTCAGTTTATAAAGATCACATTTTTAAAACTTCCAAACTTAACATATATTATAAATTATCAAATCCATTCCTAAATTTTTTATTCCATTTTTATTTAACGGATTTATACAAAGCTCAAATTCAAAATTTAACTTTCATATGTATATATATATGGAAGAATAATATTTATAAAATATCAAAATTAAGTTTTAATGACCGTATCTCATCCAAACCATAAAAATCACTTTAAAATAATTTATATATAGACTACGGTGCCTGTATATAATTTTCTATCCTATGGTCAAGTGATACGGATATTTATCATTTCAATCCGCAATTTAAAATAAAATTTTGCGGTTGTATATCATTTCAAACCACAATCCCGAATGAAATATGCATGATGACTTGTAATTTAAAAATAAAACATCCATTTATAAACATCATCCATCATCCAAATCACAATCATCATCCAAAATAAACAATATCAATATATCTCTGATAATATAAACAGGTAATAACTGTCTGTTATATTAAAAATGAATTTAATAACTATTAAACTAACAGTTTATATTCAGTAATAAATTTTATAACTGTTAACTAGCAGTTTATATGCAAATAAATAAATTCTAACGGTCAATTAATATGAAATAAATAAACTACATTAACAGTTAAACTAAATAAATGCAAATTAACAGATATGATGAATAAACATGCCAAATAGTTGTTAATAAATTTCTACTCATATCTAAAAATGAATTTAACAAACATAAAAACTTTTAGAAGTTGTGAGTGGGTTAAAACACTCACCTTTTGAATTTAAATCGAATTTAAATTCGATTTAAACCCAAAATTTGACGGTCTCTAAATCTGTCCAAAGCAGCGTCAACAGATCCGGAATTTATTTACGATCCTAACAAAAGAAATTTCGCGTGAATCGGAGAACGTATGAAAAAGATTTTCATTTTAAACGATTTGAAAACAAAAATAAAAATAAAATAAAATAAAACAAAACAAAACCCACTTAACTTCAATGGTCACGTCAGCTAAAAGCTACAGCACATCGTCGAATTTTTTTCTGGTCAAACGAATATCCAAAACAGAAAACGAATTGTACCAGCAGATTACGTGTCTCGAGAACTTTATCATAAAATTTTCTGGAATTTTTGTGGAGAGTTTGAATTTTATTAGAAAATTTGAATTGTAGATAGATTAGGTTTTGTAACCATTGAGGAAGAGAAAGAGATGAAGAAAAATGAACGTACAGCCAATTGACAATAGAAAGGAGGCTAGGGTTTATCACAACATATTTATAGATAGATCGCAAAAGGATAAGTGTGCACGAATTTTAACGTGCAAACAGAAGTGGTCCCAAAAGGATATTAATTATACACGTTACGGATTAAATTATTTCTTTCTCAACATTTACATTGCATTTTAAGCGTATTCACACATGTATAATTAGATGCTTCATTTAAATTTCCATATATATATTCACAATTCCATAAATTTCCAAATACATAGATAAATTTCCAATTTCAACTAAATTTCTAAATTACTGTAATAATTACAGATTAAAATTCTATCCATTCTCAATAGATTTACGTTTACATACTAAAATCCACATTTCTATGTACATTTGAATTCCATATTATACATATTTTATTTATCTTAATTACTTCCAACTTAAATTTCAATCAACATAAAACGTTTTTTCAGTTTCCAATAATTTCAATCATGCTTTAAATCCAAATGAATAAATAACTTAATTCCCATTTAAGCATTTTTCATTTGATTTGCAATCAACCTTTTATAACCAATTAAATCCCGATATATTAAATAAACGTTATTTCCATCATTCTTTATCCTATGAAGAAATTTAAGTTATTCACACCTATTACTAAATTTCATATTAATGCACACTAATTTACATTTATTGCAATGGTTACCAAATATTTCCCTGCAATAATTCATTCCCCTATACATACTTACAATTCCACTTAAACTTTACTATACCCATTTATTTTCTCAACATTAAAACCAACATTACCTCAATTCCACTAATGTACACTTATTCTATTATCACTTACTAACCATTCAATTTTTTATTAACAAATAGGCAGGTAATTCCTATGTTACAAATTTTTAATTCATCCTAATCCCTTACTATTGACATACATTTGCATTACTTACATATCATTTACAATGTTACCCAAAATCTCTATCCATTGTAATTAATACCTTAAATAAGTTTCAATTTATATTCAAGTGAATACATTACCCTTTTTCGTTATGTCATCCATTTTTCACAAGAAAAGTTTTATCGTTTCGACAACATTTTATTTCTAATTACCTACATTGATTTGTGTACGTCTCTACTATTTAAAGCATTACCATTCTCACCTTCATCTAAATCTTCATTTATGAATATTTAAAAATAAATTTCACTTATTTCCTATTTATACACTTATAAATTCCAATTCCAAATAAATAGATAAATCTCCGTTTGCACTACTTAAATCAAAAATGAGCGATTATCCTATCTATACATTTTAAGTGGATGGATCAAATGTTGTATTCAAAAATCTACTTCTTAATATTCTTAGATTTAAACTCAACTCTCTGTTAACAGAATATTTAGATGTTTAAACTTCTTTTATTACCATTAACTTATTATTACACATTAAACTTAAATATACTGACAAAGCTTGTTTTTGGTACTCTTTTGATTTCCATAAATAAAATTGGCAGTGGGTTCATACCTTATTATGTAATTAACTTTAATTCCACCTAACTAAATATTTACATAATCTTTTATTTGCAATGAATCAACTATTTTATATTAATTAAATTTAATCTTCCTGGTTTACTTATTCATAGTATGTAATTCAGTTACTCACCCTAACCTATTTATTTGAATTTCAATCCAGATTATTTTTACTAAGTTCCAATTTCCAAAGGTTACTGCAATTAATCCAATTAATTGCAATAAATTCTAATAAATTTTATTTTATTGGATTACAACTCAAAATAAATCAATTATTACTCAACCACACAGTTAACATTTCTTTTATGATTCATTACAGTAATATTTCCCAATTCTCATCTTTATTTTCATAAATTACTGGATTTCAATTTAATTGAAATTTTGTTAACTTTACACATAAATAAAAGCTTAAACCTCAATTAATTCATTCCTATGATCACACTAATTATTATATTATAAAATGGACCTTTCCCTTGGTTACATCTTATTTATTCTCTTACCAATATTCCACACTAACTGCAATAATTTAGTGCATTAATTGAAATTGATCAAAAATAAAACTTAACCAACAAATAGAATAAATACGTACAATAATTATTGTCATTAAATCTATTTCATAAGTCTACACTCAATTAATTCCTTAAAATAAGTTTTACGTTTTTATAAATTTACCTTCACACTTCCCGTTACTATTTTAATAATTACTAAAGTAACATTTTCATAATAACAACATTAAAATTTCTCAATATTTAGATGAACTTTATTTCCAATACACACTACCAAATTTCAATCACTTATGTTCTATCCAATATTCTTTTAGATTTTACTTCCATCAATTAGTTCATCCAATATTTTCATCCATTTATTAACAAATTTTCCATTATACAATTTCAATTCTTCTTATTATTATTTCATTAATACTATTACCAACTTTTATTACTTTTAGTATTAATTAAACAATCATATTTAATTAAGAGGTTATAATGTTGTATTCACTATTCCCATTTTCACTCCAAAACTCAAACAGCCGTTTCAATTGCATTTGGATTTGCATTAAATTGGTTATCCATCAACTGCCATCTACATTACCACCTTAATTCACATACAATTACAGTCCTTTTTAATATATTAATACATAAGTAATTTAAATTTTGTCTTTATTTCTTTAATTTACATTTTATTCAAGTGCGACAATTTACGCTATTTCTTTATTGATATTTCACCTAACTTTCAACAATTAAGTTAAATACCCGTTTCTACAATTCATTATTAGCTATAAATTTAAATCTCCTTTATTTATTCAACTTACACACAGGTATACATCTTACACTATCTCAATCATTGGATTTTCATTTAGCGTTCATTCCAGCATAAATTCTATCTCTTTTATATATATCTTTATTTTTCTTTACAAATTTTTTTTATTACATAATCCCTTTTTAACTAAAATTTAATCGTCGAAATTTACGGGTCGTTACATAACCTCTGTGCTCGTACGTCTCAGAGAAGGGTGTTAAGCTAAGAGAATAACTTCTCCGCCACCAACAGAAACATATTTGAAAGAACTCAGCTTTATATCTCAATTTGTAATGTCAGACATACAATCCATACAAGTCTGTTCCGGGATCGAACAGAACCGAAGGCACTTACAAAGAAGTCCTTGCATTCCGGATAATTTCTAATCACGTCCGGACTTCCCGTCACTAAGGGTGATAAAACCTCTATATCGGAGATCAGCCGATGCAGAGTAACTCAACGGTAATCCTTCCGTTTTCAAAAATATCCGGTCTTCAACACCGGTCAACAAATATTTCAAAAATATTTCCCACACTTCAACATTTGAAAACTAATTTTCAAATCACTTTTCACCTTTACCACTTTTGAAAACAAATTTCAATCAATTTCCTTATGCGAAATACTTTCATTTCAACATGGTTCATTTAAACCAATTAAATAAATCCTTATCGATTTACTTTATATTTACGTTCCAAATTCGTAAATTTATTCACACACTTCAAAAAATAAATCAACGTTTATTTTTAAACAAATTCCCCTTTTCATTTATAAATTCCATAGTGAATTTGCAATTCCAAAATATCTATGAATATACGATTTTCAAATCGATTTCTAATATTCATTTTCAGTTTATCTTTAAAAGATAAAGTCTCAAAATATTCAGTTCATATTGGAAAACATTTCCATACTTATTTAATAATAAGTAATTCACAAATCTATTTATTTTCAACATTTGAAAATATTCAATATATTTAAATCAAAACTAAGTATATATTTCATTCTTTAAGAAATCATTTTGTTAACTCATAAATTTGAGTCAAAACGAATGTTTCGTAAAACATTGTTACGACGACCCAAAATCACTAGTATAGGGATTCAAAATTAAAATAGATATATAAATCCCAATACTATACAAAATATTTCCTTTCGGAAACCATTTACTATAACAACAGTGTTATAGTCCACCATTTCCTTCTATTTCTCGAAAACGTCTATTCCAACAATGGATGTTGAAATCTATGTTTTCGATGTTTACACCTTTTAAAACATCGTTAAAACGATTAACTTCAATTTATAATATTCATTTTCCCAAGCATACCCATTTTATTTATAATATATTCACTGTCCAAAATCGTGAATATACTTCCTTAACCAATTTCAACATTAAATTTATCAAATTCCATTGATTTCGAATTTATAAACAATGTCTATAAATTCCATTTCTATTTATAAACTTCGATTTATAAATCTCCTTTATTAATCCAATTCAATCTATATATCTCAAATATATACCAAAAATCCATATTATAAGCTAAATACTTATAATTTATTTATTTACAAAATCGTTCTTTTAAACTTCAAAAATTATAAATCTTATAAATTCTCATTCACTTATGAATCCATTATACTTAATTTTAACACTTATAAAAAATTCGTTTTATAATTCCAATATTTTTAATTTATAAATACCCATTTTATAAATCTTTTTTAAAAATTGTTTGTAATAGTCCAAAAATTCCAATTTAAACCATTTCATAAATTTATTAACTATTTATTTCAAAAATCACTTTTCACTTTCATTTCATAAAAATCATACTTTTATAACATTAAAATTTTAACGTTTATTTATTTTTAACAATTCAAAATTTAATAAAACGAATACTTTCAAAAATCCCTTTAAAATTCCTTTTAAAACCAAAATCATTATTTTTAAAACTTCAGAAATGGATCCGATGATGCAGCAACACCAAATAGTCAATCACGACATCCAAATATCATATATCGATATGATAATCAACAAATATCACAATATCTGTAAATAAATCAATACAGTTGAGGAATCCAGTTGGATCCCTCCAACCTGTTTCCCTCCATCCAAAGATGTTAGCACAATACCAATTCCGCTCCAGTACGGAATTATCGTGGTATATGGGGTTCATAAATTATTATCCGCTATTATGGGGCGCAATAGGGTCTCATCCGCTATATAATGCGGGAAAATAAACTCCAAGTACATAAATAATACCAATTTCACTATACTGTAAAATATTCGCGGTATATGTTTTTAATAAATAACCTCCGCTTACTAACGGCGCATAATGTCTATTTTAACAATCAATAGACAACAATCATCATTCAACATATAATCAATAATTTTAAATCTAACTATTTAAAATTAAAATCGAAACCGATTCGATTGAGTGAGAAGTTTTCACCTTGATTTCAATTTCGTTTTAGCGATTTATTTCGAATAAAATTAAACGGACGTTTAATTTTACCCAAAATTCTCACTAACTCCAAATGACTCCAATCGAATTCCATAGCATAGTGCTCGTCCATATGATTCCAACGCAACTGGTTTCGCGCGTTTTCGACCTCATATGAAAAAGATACGAATTTTAGAAGTTACACGAATTTATATATATAATTTACAACATAATTTTTTATTTTCTTAAACCTAAATCAATCTTGGCCGTTTGATCCCCAACTCCCCTTCATCCAGGCCGCACCTCACTTCATCTCTCCCACGTTCAATTTCCAGGCCGCGTTCTACAGGTATTCACGTAAGCAAACAAACCCACTCAAGGGCGACTAGGGCTCCAAATCGCGGCCACCACACTCCCCTATAGCTCGATCGGAGATCTCCATCACGAAGCCCACCTCGAGAGCTTCCTTCGGCTACCAACATGTTGAACTCGACTGCACCATGGCCTTGATTTTCGTGCACGACTGCAGCCCATAAACGGCTAATTTGACAACGATCTGAAGCTCGGTTTTCGATCACAACCGTTGAAAACAAAGATCTCATCGCCCTCTTCGACGTTGTAGTTGGAAGTTTCTCTTAATTATTCACGGATCGAGAGATAATTGAGGAAGAAAAACAGAAAATTTCGGCCATTAAACGAGAGAGTGGCGGCTGGCTATAGGATTAGGGTTAGGGTTTAGTTTTTCCTATTTTTTTTGTGAATAAAGGCCCTATTTATAGAATTTTCTCAAACACTATTCATTTTGGATTTTTCAAACTCCGATTTACGCGCGGTGACCAGCGTTCCTAAGGTTTACCCCGCATTCCGAACACAATGGAACGTGTTTCGGGAGCTAATTTGATCATCTGTGCGCGTTACGGCAATAAACGTTCGATTTAAAATTAAACCGGTAAATCAAATTTCTAGGCGTTTTGGCTTGCCCCGGACAAAATGTAAATCCGATTGACACGAAATTTGAAACCATACAATAATATCACATTACGGATCCGATGAAACTAGTGTCGTTGAAATCCGAGACTTTTTGAAAAATGGCTATTTTAACTCGCCAAATTAATATTAAAACAATTTCGATGCGTTTCGAGCTGCCACTGTCAAACGAAAACTCTAATTGCTACGAAAATTGAAATCCGATAAAAACAAATTATTACGGATCCAATGGAACAAGTTTCGTCCAATTCTGAGACTGTTCAAAAATTGACTATTTTTCAGTCGATAATTAAATATTAAAATATTCAATTTTCACAAATAAACTTTTAATTTGATTTTAAAAGTTCTTTAACATCACTATAACTCCAGTATGATTAAATAAAATCTTACAAATCATTTTCAATCATATTAAACCCAAATTTCAATTACTTCTGCAATTTCAACTATTAAATAATCGATTTAATTATCCAATTTAATCCAATATTCGATAAATAAATTATTCGACTTATTAATTTCACTTATTAATATTTAAATTCAATTAAATATTCAAATTTAAATTATCAGAAATTCTGCGTCGTTACAATCTTCTCCCCTTAAAAGAATTTCGTCCTCGAAATTACCAAGTAAGAAAAAGTTACAGAATCCATTAAATTTCCAAAATTCATAGTTAAACTTCTTTCAATACTTTACTAAGTTTTCAAATCATACTTAGTTATCTTTTAAAAACCAACTGCTATTGTTTAATTTTCAACTTCAAATCAAAACTTAGTTTTTTCACAAATTTCCCAATTTTCTCAAATTTTTTCTAACGCCCTCAATTTTCGAAAAAATTCGCCATAGCCTCCTTTGCGCGGCTCGATCCGAAAAAAAAATGACAATATATATCACAAATATACATCTCATCAAGTGATGAGGCATCTCGTAGGGAAAAAAGTGTAAAATTACGGTATGTAATCCGAGATATGTACCTTATTTATTATTAGCGAGCGTATACGGCTAATATAGCGCGAAATCGAGCTCCAAAAGCGAAGCAAGCGCAATCCGCACCTACTAAACACTCAACAAACAATGAGAAACATGTATATACGAAAATAATATCAATATACAACATATAGTATCATAACAACTACAAGTGCCAACACAGCAATGCATTCAATAGCAATAAATGCATCTACCAAATCAATATAAATTTACTTCTCATTAATATTTAATGAATTGGTTTTCCAATTAATTCATTGACATTGGATTTTATCAACATTTATTCTCAATTCAACTAGTTAACATTCACTAATTAAATTCACATTGGTTCACTTTCAATTTGAATTCAATTCTATCCAAATTTATTTACTTTCAATTTGAATTTAATTACATAGCTTTCAATTTCACTAACACTTAATGAATTTACATACAATCAATCAACAATCAAATAACATCCAATGTTCATTCAACATAACCAAATTATTCAGTTTACATTCAATTTGGTCCAACTCTTTTAATTCCAATTGGATCATATTAAATTGACTTTCATTCAATTTATTCAATTTCTAATAACATTAGCTTCTAATGGATTGACACTTACATCCATTATCCCATATCAATTTTATTAACATTCAATTGATTTTCATTCAATTCATTAGTTCAATTCAATTGCTAATTCCTTTAACAATATAATGTTGAATTTCATTTATATAACTCAAGTTCAAATTCTTAATGACTTCATTTCAGTAATTCACTTATTAATTTACTTTGACACCAAAAATCAACATCATTCAACATCACTTAAGTTATTTTCCATTTCAAACATCTTATCAAATCCAAATCAAATCTAAATTTTCCAAACAACTTTCTTTTAAACAATTTGGCAGCAATCCCTCTTTTGGAAACTCGAAAATGAACACCAATGATGTCGCGATCATCATCGGAATTATTTTCCAGCGACCAAAAAGAGTTTAGAGCTTTAATTTCTCCAAAACAATTTTCCCAAAATATCAAACCCTTTCAAAACACTTCTCTGGAATTTCATTTCATATTATAAATCACATTTTATAAACCTTTTACTTATATAATTTCACTTCTTATATATAAGATTATTTCACAAGTGTAAATTATTTTAATTATAACTCCATACTTATAATTCAATTGCTTATAAAATTCATTCTTTTACAGCTGTTGTTTTTATTTAACTTATTCAACAACCAAACAATCAATTCATATACACTTTAATAATTCTGAAAAATTATTCTTTTATATATAAAATATAATCAAGGTAAAATTATTTCATTTTCCCAATTTAAACAATACTGTGTCGAATTGTTCTATTCAAGTGTTTAGAGATCCCTATCAACAACGTTAATTACTCGTGTCGACCAAAATCCATATACCACTCAACAAATCATCACAATATAAAACAATTTTATATTCACTAACAAATACGCGCTCGTATCTATTATTACACTCAAACTTATTCTAGAGTGCTACTGACTCTATCTCTAATGAGTAATACCCAACAGAGCCTTGGTTGTCGCTTAACCATAAGCTTTGATACCAAATGTAACGAACGCGGTTTTTCGACGCTCGAAAATCGACATCAATACGCCCACTGTATCAACTGTCGAGCAATCGAAAGCCGAAAAACCGTACCGTTAGGCTTTAAGAAGAAGAAAAGGTAGAAGAAGATAGAAAAAGATAGAATAGAACAGAAAGAAATAATAGAACAACATCAGAATCTCACAATTCGTAGAGGAACAACATATAATAAATAAATGAATAATCTTTAAACAAAGAACTATATCAGTTATTACATTACATCACATTACATTTCATCATCAGAGTGAACAACAACAACAAACAGCGGAAAAGAAATACTATGTACTAGTAATACGCCATGCCATCCAGCTTGCCTCCAGCAACTCCTGAATTCCAGAATATCCCGATAAACCTTACTCTTGACTGCCCGTGTGCAAATTGGTGGGCACCCAGAGTTTAGGAAGGAAAACAATAAACTCCGAGTCAATCATGTGACTGGTGTGAGAACTAAAACAGTTTATTTATCTTTAAAAATCAAAATAGAGGAATATTTTTAAATTCAATTCGCAATGCTTTTAGAAAATGAGACTACCATAAGGCCTCCCGCACACACACAATGCAAACGCAAAATCGGAGGAGATTTCTCCTTATGATAGTCAAAGATGCTTGGTACGCATTAAAAAGAAACATTTGATATTATTACTTGTGCATAGTGTAGGAAAATTCATTTCGAAAATAAAGATATAAATTTTAGCCAGCCTAGGCATTTCCAACTTATGCCTACTATAGCTACCATGTTCAATAGCAGGTTACCGCCACATTCCATGGCAGGTTATACAACTAAAACCGTACAAGTCTCGTATTGTTTCTTTGGATTTCCAACAAATGGTCAGGCCAAGGAACTTCCCATTGCCACATGGAAACGCCTCTGGAATGACGTCCCGGGAACCTAACCGGATCTCTGCCAACACAAGGCCGGGTTACCTTTCAAACTAGGTAACTACTGACACGAATATGTCATCCCCCGATCGTAACCGATCTATCCAAGGATCCTCGATTTCCAACAACCACATAAGAATAATAATGCAGTAACCACATAGGCTAAGTATTTGGGCTCCATTCCATGATACCACCTCTATTAGAAGGAATGACATACACTAAAGGGGCGCTACCCCCTAATAATCTTGCTGCATCCTTCCTGTTTTGACCATTTCCGGGGTGTGAGGTCCGACGAAGTCTCGTCCACAAAGCCACACTTTATACAAAAGTCGTGCTTTGGGTCAATCAAATGATCATAGAAATGATCACCAAGATAAATGATCAAACAAATGATCATATCACAAATGATCAAACAATGATCATTTCACAGCAACACTCAGCATGCCACACTACCAAATTGGGAGTATATCACTAATAACTATCAACTGTATAACCTCTGAGCTCGTACGTCTCAGAGAAGGGTATTAAGCTAAGAGAATAAATTCTCCGCCACCAACAGAAATATATTTGAAAGAAATCAGCTTTATATCTCAATTTGTAATGTCAGACATACAATCCATACAAGTCTGTTCCGGGATTGAACAGAACCTAAGATACTTACAAAGAAGTCCTTGCATTCCGGATAATTTCTAATCACGTCCGGACTTCCCGTCACTAAGGGTGATAAAACCTCTATATCGGAGATCAGCCGATGTAGAGTAACTCAACGGTAATCCTTTCGTTTTCAAAAATATCCGGTCTTCAACACCGGTCATCAAATGCAATCCATTACGATGTATCACATATTAAGAATGGGTTATACGACCCCAAGGTCCTTTCCCGGCTAACCCGAACAGTGAACGCTTATTCAAAAATAAGTGTGGCATTCAAATTCAAACAATCACAACAAATACCTATTTAAAGGTAAATATTGATAGTCGGATTATTTAACTATCAAAAGGCATGCTCAACATCACCAGATTCCAAATAATTTTTCAAATTATTTATTTTCCAAAATATCTTTACAAGATATATATATTTCCCACACTTCAACATTTGAAAACTAATTTTCAAATCACTTTTCACCATTACCACTTTTGAAAACAAATTTCAATCAATTTCCTTATGGGAAATACTTTCATTTCAACATGGTTCATTTAAACCAATCAAATAAATCCTTACCGATTTACTTTATATTTACGTTCCAAATTTGTAAATTTATTCCCACACTTCAAAAAATAAATCAACTTTTATTTTTAAACAACTTCCCCTTTTCGTTTATAAATTCCATAGTGAATTTACAATTCCAAAATATCTATGAATATACGATTTTCAAATCGATTTCTAATATTCATTTTCAATTTATCTTTAAAAGATAAAGTCTCAAAATATTCAGTTCATATTGGAAAACATTTCCATACTTATTTAATAATAAGTAATTCACAAATCTATTTATTTTCAACATTTGAAAATATTCAATATACTTAAATCAAAACTAAGTATATATTTCATTCTTTAAGAAATCATTTTCTTAACACATAAATTTGAGTCAAAACGAATGTTGCGTAAAACATCGTTACGACGACCCAAAATCACTAGTATAGGGATTCAAAATTAAAATAGATATATAAATCCAAATACTATACAAAATATTTCCTTTCGGAAACCATTTACTATAACAACAGTGTTATAGTCCGCCATTTCCTTCTATTTCTCGAAAACATCTATTCCAACAATGAATGTTGAAATCTATGTTTTCGATGTTTACACCTTTTAAAACATCGTTAAAATGATTAACTTCAATTTATAATATTCATTTTCCCAAGCATACCCATTTTATTTATAATATATTCACTGTCCAAAATCGTGAATATACTTCCTTAACCCATTTCAACATTAAATTTATCAAATTGCATTGATTTCGAATTTATAAACAATGTCTATAAATTCCATTTCTATTTATAAACTTCGATTTCTAAATCTCCTTTATTAATCCAATTCAATCTATATATCTCAAATATATACCAACAATCCATATTATAAGCTAAATACTTATAATTCATTTATTTACAAAATCGTTCTTTTAAACTTCACAAATTATAAATCTTATAAATTCTCATTCACTTATGAATCCATTATACTTCATTTTAACACTTATAAAAACTTCGTTTTATAATTCCAATATTTTTAATTTATAAATATCCATTTTATAAATCTTTTATAAAAATTATTTGTAATAGTCCAAAAATTCCAATTTAAACCATTTCATAAATTTATTAACTATTTATTTCAAAAATCACTTTTCACTTTCATTTCATAAAAATCATACTTTTATAACTGTTTGCACTAAAAATGGGCAAACACCTCCGAGTCGTATGAATTAGCTGATTTTATGTTGATCTGGATGATTTGGGTGATTTACGCAAATATATAAAACAGATGGCTAAACTGTAAAAGACACACAGATTTATAGTGGTTCGGCCAGAACGTGCCTACGTCCACTTTATATGTTATTCTCCTTTTTCTTTCAGATTACAAGTACAAAGCTTTGTATACAAGTATATGAAAGTTGTTTGAAAGTTCCTTCCGTGCTTGAGCTCTCATACTTGTTTGCCATTGTTGTACCCCTGCCCCTCTATTTATAGAGTGAGGGTGAGGGCATGGGTCTTGGATGTACGTAGCTGCTGGTGGGCCTGGGCTGATGCAATCTGGCTTGGTAACCTTGGATCGGCAAGGCCTTGGTTTGGTGATGGTTGGGGTGGCTTTGTGTAACAACCCGCATATTTATCGATTTTATATTTAAATATTTTATTTAAATATTTTATCGTTAGTCGGATTTTAGTCCGAAAAGCTACTTTTTGCATACGATCGAATTAGGACTCGGGACCACTCCCATTGAGTTTAAAATGCCGTTTGCGACCTTTTTGAGTATAAGCTTCGATATGTTTGGAGAAAGTTGATTTTTGCTACTTTTCACTTTGGGTTTGAGTTTGGGTTCAGCCATTAGCCAACTTATACTTAAAAACTGAACCCCTCCTCCCCATTCTCCCTCACTTCTTTCTCTTTTCAGTTTTTATAGCATTAATGGCGGGAGAGATTGGAAATTAAAACTCCAAAACCCTAGTTCCTCTTGCAATATCCAATTCCTAGCTCCAAATTCAAGAGAACCCATTGGTAAGCATTCTCTTCTTCTTCTCCAACTTATTCTCTTACCAATTTCAGAAATTCCTAAACCTAATTTTGGGAATGTTCTTGTTTTTGAGCTTAGATTCAAGCTCAATTGGGTTGTGTTGAAGAGAGGTTGATTCTCCATTTGCTTTCAAGCTTCTTCTTGTTTGATTTTGTCAAAAGGTGAGATTTTTAATCTCACATCTAAGTCTATGAATTATGTTCGATTGTTAGGTATAAATTCCTAACACTTATTCTTGTGCAATTGCTTTTGATTTGGATTGCTTTTGAAAATATTCCAATTTTAGTGTTTGAAAGCCAAATCCTTAAAAATCATAGCTTTGAGGTTTAAATGTGTTTTTGGTGATGCATCGAGGAGCCAATAGGGCCGGGTAGCCGTTAAGCATAATTCCCTAGCGTCCGTGCTCGTTCGGTTGCGAATTGGTGGAGGTTGCACATCAATTTATGGGCATAAATTTGCAAAGCATCAGGTTCGGCCGACCGACCCCCCTGGTTCGGTCGACCGACCTGCTAATAAAAGTGCAGTGCACTTCTCTGTTTCTGGTTCGGCCGACCGACCCTCCTGGTTCGGTCGACCGACCTGATGCCCGAGAAGTTTTTAAAACAAGGTTCGGTCGACCGAGCTCTGTAGCCGGCCGACCGACCTGTGCAATTTTGCCTATTTTCGCCTAGTTGCTTGAATTTCCAACTTTAATCGATTGGTGTTGTTTCCTAGTTGTTGTTATCATCTATTATGACTTTGATGACTCTTTTTAGGGATTTTTGAATATCCATTTCGATGGATCCTTTATCGATTTCTTTGGATTTTATTCACGTCTTCGTATGTGAATTTTAGTGATTGATGTTCTTACAATCTTCTTCGTGATTTGTCACTTTAAAAATATAAAGGTTTTCTATACTAGTAGTAAATATCAAAACTCTTTCCTCAAACGATTTCAATACTATTTTAATACCAAATTCGTTTATAAAACCGTTTTCCAATCTATTAGTATATACAAACCTTTACCTCACTCGTACGAGAAATCTAATTAAACGGCTTAGTAAAATGAGTGGTATGAAACGCTTACGTTTACTTCGTCGGTTAATTCTTGGACTTGTTCGATTGAATCTCTTGTGACAATTTTCTAGTGGAAATCTACAGTTTGTTCGTAAATATTTAAGTTAAGCTAGTGGTTATGGGACATGATGCTAAACTCATATATTTACTAGCTTAGTGTAATCGACACTTCTCGTTGATCATGACGATCATCTTTGTGATTTAGACTAGCAATGTGCGATGTCTCTTTGTCTGCGAGGGAGACTAAACCCCGTTTTGTGGAGTTTCGACTCAATTTGGTGGGGTAGCAAACCATGGTCTTCGGGCCGTTTGTGGAGTTGCGGCTCAATTTGTGATGGTTAGCAACCATGGAATTAGCATTCCGTTTGTGATACACGTGTTGGTGGGCTTTATGCTCCCGTTTGTGATAGGACTCCCCCCTTTGTGATTTCTAGATTTCTTGAGATGATTTCTAGAATTTGTGTTTCACCAATTTTCGTGATTTCCATTGATAAGTTTTATCAATATTTGTGCATTGGTGAATTTGTGCGTCATTGACTTTTGTGATTTCTGGACTTCGCGTATTGAATTCTAGAATTTGTGTGTCATTGACTTTTGTGATTGACATTGATATTATTGTCAATATTTGTGCATCGGTGAATTTGTGTGTCATTGACTTGTGTGATTGACGTTGATATTATTGTCAATATTTGTGCATTGGTGAATTTGTGTGTCATTGACTTTTGTGATTGACATTGATATAATCGTCAATATTTGGGGTTTGATGAACGAAATAAGGAATATGGCATTTCTTTGATTCTTGTGTAGATTTGGGGATATTGATTAATCTCTCGTTGATTTTCAATTACTTATATATATCACAGCTTGGAATTGTGATTATTATGTGTTTAGTCATATCTCTTATTCTATATCGTTTCATCTGATATCTATAGTTAGACTGATCCATTTATTATTTTCTTATTAAATAATACTCGGGTCAGACCAAGATGTTACAGGTGCTTCTGCTTGACTTCTCTCTTGGGATCGATTTCTCTGACTTTTGGCTTACTACTTAGATTAGTAGTTTATTTTGGTGTATACATTCGAGATATAGACTCCATAATGTATACTTATTCTTTTGTGTAGTTCATGTAACTATTCTTTTGTGATATTGTGGATCTTTTTAGACCACTACTCTGATGTACACTTCCTAGTGTAATATTCATATCTATTTCTGCCTTTGTGATATGAATTGTCTGTGACTGATTTATGTTATGTTTATTTCTATATTTGTTTCCGAAGATATTATAGCCACTGTGTAGTAGCTTTGAGTTTGTGTCGGTATGTCGGATTTCCCTCTTGTTAAAGAAATGCATGTTATACTATCTGACATATCGATGCTCGCGCAAAGCAATTACACGGATGGTCGCTCCTCAACAACCTTATTCTCCGTGCTAGTTGACAGCATTACTTCGTAGTGTTCTTGGGTAGCGTGGGTATAGAGGTGGGGCGTCACAGCTTGGTATCGGAGCCAAACTTCGGAACAATATGGAATAATATAGCAAGGATCATCGTCCTAAGTCCATATTAGGAGTCGTGCTTTAGGATTTAATTCGAGTCTTCGTACCGATTCATCCTATTTTCCTTATGATTCCTTGTTTGTCTATCAAGATTGCTTGATATTCAATTTGGTGAATAACCTTTTTCTTCTTCTTCTTTCTTTCTAAAGGGAGAAAAATGTCTAGACCAGGCCGTCCCGGAGCCATACCGTCTAGCACTCCACCCCAAGATGGAGTTTTTATGACTACTCAACAGCTTCTTGATTTAGTGACGAATGCTCAAGCAGCTGGAGCTAACCCGGAACCTACTCACTCAAAGTTGGGATTTGCACGCTTGTGCAGCGATTACATTAATATGGGTGGGGAGCCATTCAAAGGTTCCGAAACTATTATTGAAGTGCAAGCTTGGCTAAGGTCATGCGATCGAATCTTTTCTCGCATGAATCTTATTGACCTTCACCGAGTTCAGGTGGCCTCTAGTATGCTCCGAGCAAGAGCATTGGACTGGTACGAGCTTCTTATTTCTGAGATTAATGAAACGGATCTCACCTAGGAGCAATTCCGAGAACGCTTTGAATTAAAATTCGTGCCAGAAGCTGAGAAAGTGACGATGGCTCGTCGTTTCATTGACCTTGTTCAAGGCGATTCTTCCGTGACGGACTACGTTGCTTCTTTTGAGTCGCTTTCCAAATATGGGGTTGAATACATCAACACCCCTTTAAAGAAGAACCAGAGGTTCGTCTATGGCTTAAACAAAAATCTCAAGAAGCCATTACTTCTAAAATTAGAAGTTTCTTTCGACCAACTCGTTGATATCGCTCTTCGTCTTGAAGAGGCGAGTAGGGAGAATGATGTTGAAGTGGTGGGTTCCAAACCAAACTTCAACAACAAGAAGAGGCCAAATAAATTCAAAGGACCTTATCCCAATAAGAAAGGGAAGCAAGCAACCTCCGTGGCGAAGACTTGTTCCTTTGGCCGTAGGGAATGCTATAATTATGGTTCGAAGGACCATTATGCGAACAAGTGCCCAAAGTCTCTCTCTTGTCGCTACTGCAAAGTTCCCGGTCATGTTATATCTTCATGCCCCAAACTTCAAGGCAAGAAGGAGGAAAAGTTAAATGTTGCTCAAGCCCCTGGCAACACATCTCGTGGGCAACGTATTTCTCATTCTATTCTGGATGGAATTATTTTATTTCGTGATCATCCTATTCGACTTCTTTTTGATACGGGTGCGTCCCATTCTTTTATATCAAAAGAACTTGTTGATACTTTTTCTTTGGATGTTTTGTGTTTAATGACTTCTTTGAGAATTGCGAATCCGGTTGGTGGATCCGCAACAATCAGTTTATTGTGTAAAGATGTCGAGATTATTTTGTGTGATTTTCCTTTCCTAGCCGATTTGCATGTCATGCGTTATTTAGGCTTTGGAATGATTTTGGGAATGGATTGGCTTAACCGTTATGAAGCTCATATCCTATGTCCTGAGCGGACTATTCATCTTAGACATCCTCAATCTGTTAAACAGATTTCTATTAATCTTCAAGATTCAGTTTCCAGCTTGGTCGCATCTTTATATTCTTTAAATCCTTGTGATGACGATGATGATTATGAGGATGATATTATTTCTCTTATTCACGTCGTTCGTGAATTTTCCGACATATTTGAACCCATTTTAGAATTACCTCCTAAGCGGGAAATTGAGTTCAGAATTAATCTTATTCCTGGAGCTCAACCTATCACTCGTCCTCCGTATCGTATGTCCAATAAGGAAAACGAGGAGATGCGTAAACAATTATCCAAATTGGAGACGAAGCAATTTATTCGCTCTAATTCCTCGCCTTGGGGAGCTTCGACTATTTTTGTGAAGAAATCCGATGGTACACTTAGGCTTTGCGTTGACTACCGCAAGCTTAATGATCTTACTATCAAAAATAAATATCCTTTACCTTGGATTGATGATCTATTCGATTAGCTTAGTGGTGCTAAGGTCTTTTCACAATTAGACTTAGCTACTGGATTTCATCAGCTTCGTATTGCAGAGGATAGTATTCCATTGACCTCGTTCCGTACTCGTTATGGATCTTATGAATGGCTTGTCATGCCATTTGGTTTGACGAATGCTCCGGCGTATTTCGTTGACCTTATGAATAGAGTTTTCAAAGACTTCCTCGACCGGTTTGTTCTTATCTTTATCGATGATATTCTTGTGTATTCTAAAACCGAGGAGGAGCATGAAAAACATCTTCGGATTGTGTTGGAAACTCTTAGGAGTAATCAATTAAGGGCAAAATTTTCTAAATGCCACTTTTGGAAATCTCGTGTGAAGTTTCTCGGTCACATTATTTCCGAATCCGGAATTTCCGTGGATCCTTCAAAGATTGAAGCGATTCAAGATTGGAAGAGACCGGAGAGTGTGACAGAGATTCATAGTTTTCTCAGATTGGCAGGCTATTACCGTCGTTTTATCAAAGACTTTTCTAAGATTGCCGTGCCTCTCACTAGCTTGACTAAGAAAGGTGTTAAATACATTTGGTCGGACAAATGTGAAGCTTCTTTTCAGAAATTAAAAGAACTCCTTTCTGATGCTCCTATTCTTGTTATTCCCGAGGGGAATCAAGATTTCGTTGTTTATACCGATGCTAGTCGCGTTGGTTTCGGTGCCATTCTTATGCAAGTAGAACGTGTTATTGCTTATGCTTCTAGGCATTTGAAGCCTGCTGAGACTAGATATGCCACTCATGATTTAGAGCTCGCGACTATTGTTTTCGCCCTTCGTATTTGGCGTCATTATCTATTAGGAGAGAAATTTGTTCTTTATACCGATCATAAGTCCTTGAAGTATTTATTCTCTCAAAAGGAACATAATTTGCGTCAACAGCGTTGGCTCGAATTTCTTGCACCATATGATCTTGATATGCTATATACTCTCGGAAAGGTTAATCGTGTCGCCGATGCTCTTAGCCGTAAACAACAAGCTGTTGTTTCTATGATGATACCCGAATGGAACGATCTCGAGATCTTATCCACTTGTGAGATTCGAGAGCGCGTATCCGATTTATGCTCATCATTTGTTTTATGTAGCCTTGAGGCTCATCCTTCTCTTTTAGACCGCATTCTTGAAGCTCAAAGGCTAGATCCTGAATTGGCTCTTCTTGGCCAAAATATTAAGGATAAAATTGATATTGAAGGTTTGAAAGACTTTGATATCGATTCTCGTGGCGGCATTCGGAAATTTGGTAGACTTGTCGTGCCAAATATTGGTGATCTTCGTAAAGATATTTTAGAAGATTCTCATCATTCTAAATTTACCATTCATCCCGGTAGTAGTAAAATGTACGCGGATATGAAGCGACATTATTATTGGGAGGGAATGAAGCTTGACATCGCTAACTTCGTTAATCGTTGCATGACTTGCCAACTCGTTAAGGCCGAGCATCAAAGGCCCGGTGGGTTATTGCAACCTTTAGAAATTCCAATTTGGAAGTGGGACCAGATTTCCATGGATTTTATAGATGGCCTTCCCTGTTATCGTTCGGGTCATGATAGCTTATGGGTGATTGTTGATAGACTTACTAAATCTGCCCATTTTATTCCCGTTCAGTCTAACCGAACCGTTCCTCTTTTGGCCAAACTCTTTGTTAAAGAGATTGTTAAATTACATGGTGTTCCTACTTCTATTTTTAGTGATTGCGATCCATTGTTTACTGGTGGATTTTAGAAGAGTCTTCAAAAAGCTTTGGGAACGAAGCTTAATTTTAGCACCGCTTATCATCCTCAGTCCGATGGACAAATCGAGCGTGTGAATCAAACTCTTGAAGATCTTCTTCTTGCTTGTGTTCTTGATTTTGGTGGAAGTTGGGAAGATCATATTTCACTTGTTGAATTTTCCTATAATAATAGCTTCCAATCTAGTATTTGTATGGCACCTTTTGAGGCACTCTACGGAAGGCCATGCCGATCTCCTTCTTGTTGGCTTGAGACCGGTGAGAAGCTGGTTTTAGGTCCAGATTTTATTCGTGATTCCACAGAAAAGATTGAACTTACTCGACATAGGATGAAAGAAGCCCAGAGTAGACAAAAATCCTATGCCGATAACCGAAGAAGGAAGTTAGAATTTTCTGTGGGAGATCTTGTGTTCATTCGTGTGTCACATATGAAGGGTGTTGTACGTTTCAGTCGATCGGGAAAATTGGCGCCTCGATATATTGGGCCATTTCCTATCACTAAACGTATTGGTTCCATGGCTTATCGTCTTTTATTACCGGCTCAATTTTATGCTATTCATGACGTGTTTCACGTTTCTCAATTACGGAAGTGCCTTCAAGATTCCGGTTCTGTTCTTGAGCCCGGTGTTGTGGAAGAGATTGAAGTTTCGTCTAATTTAACTTACGAGCAACATCCTATTCGTATCATTGCTTCGGAAGTCAAACGACTTCGAAATAAAGATGTTCCGCTTGTTAAAGTTCAATTGTCTTCAAATCCTAAGGATTGTTCTTGGGAGTCTAGGGAATTCATCGAGCGATCACATCCGGACTTGCTTTCCCATGCTCTTTAAGGTGAACCTTTTATTTCAATTTTCTTTTGTGTTGAATATGCTTTTATGGTTGTTACTTTATGTTCTCTTCTTAAATATTGCGAGGACGCAATTTCTTTAAGGAGGGGAGTCTGTAACAACCCGCATATTTATCAATTTTATATTTAAATATTTTATTTAAATATTTTATCGTTAGTCGGATTTTAGTCCGAAAAGCTACTTTTTGCATACGGTCGAATTAGGATTCGGGACCACTCCCATTGAGTTTAAAATGCCGTTTGCGACCTTTTTGAGTATAAGCTTCGATATGTTTGGAGAAAGTTGATTTTTGCTACTTTTCACTTTGGTTTTGAGTTTGGGTTCAGTCATTAGCCAACTTATACTTAAAAACTGAACCCCTCCTCCCCATTCTCCCTCACTTCTTTCTCTTTTCAGTTTTTATAGCATTAATGGCGGGAGAGATTGGAAATTAAAACTCCAAAACCCTAGTTCCTCTTGCAATATCTAATTCCTAGCTCCAAATTCAAGAGAACCCATTGGTAAGCATTCTCTTCTTCTTCTCCAACTTATTCTCTTACCAATTTCAGAAATTCCTAAACCTAATTTTGGGAATGTTCTTGTTTTTGAGCTTAGATTCAAGCTCAATTGGGTTGTGTTGAAGAGAGGTTGATTCTCCATTTGCTTTCAAGCTTCTTCTTGTTTGATTTTGTGAAAAGGTGACATTTTTAATCTCACATCTAAGTCTATGAATTATGTTCGATTGTTAGGTATAAATTCCTAACACTTATTCTTGTGCAATTGCTTTTGATTTGGATTGCTTTTGAGAATATTCCAATTTTAGTGTTTGAAAGCCAAATCCTTAAAAATCATAGCTTTGAGGTTCAAATGTGTTTTTGGTGATGCATCGAGGAGCCAATAGGGCCGGGTAGCCGTTAAGCATAATTCCCTAGCATCCGTGCTCGTTCGGTTGCGAATTGGTGGAGGTTGCACATCAATTTATGGGCATAAATTTGCAGAGCATCGGGTTCGGCCGACCGACCCCCCTGGTTCGGTCGACCGACCTGCTAATAAAAGTGCAGTGCACTTCTCTGTTTCTGGTTCGGCCGACCGACCCCCCTGGTTCGGTCGACCGTCCTGATGCCCGAGAAGTTTTTAAAACAAGGTTCGGTTGACCGAGCTCTGTAGCCGGCCGACCGACCTGTGCAATTTTGCCTATTTTCGCCTAGTTGCTTGAATTTCCAACTTTAATCGATTCGTGTTGTTTCCTAGTTGTTGTTATCATCTATTATGACTTTGATGACTCTTTTTAGGGATTTTTGAATATCCATTTCGATGGATCCTTTATCGATTTCTTTGGATTTTATTCACGTCTTCGTATGTGAATTTTAGTGATTGATTGTTCTTACAATCTTCTTCGTGATTTGTCACTTTAAAAATATAAAGGTTTTCTATACTAGTAGTAAATATCAAAACTCTTTCCTCAAACGATTTCAATACTATTTTAATACCAAATTCGTTTATAAAACCGTTTTCCAATCTATTAGTATATACAAACCTTTACCTCACTCGTACGAGAAATCTAATTAAACGGCTTAGTAAAATGAGTGGTACGAAACGCTTACGTTTATTTCGTTGGTTAATTCTTGGACTTGTTCGATTGAATCTCTTGTGACAATTTTCTAGTGGAAATCTACAGTTTGTTCGTAAATATTTAAGTTAAGCTAGTGGTTATGGGACATGATGCTAAACTCATATATTTACTAGCTTAGTGTAATCGACACTTCTCGTTGATCATGACGATAATCTGTGTGATTTAGACTAGCAATGTGCGATGTCTCTTTGTCTGCGAGGGAGACTAAACCCCGTTTTGTGGAGTTTCGACTCAATTTGGTGGGGTAGCAACCCATGGTCTTCGGGCCGTTTGTGGAGCTTTGGCTCATTTGTGATGGTTAGCAACCATGGAATTAGCATTCCGTTTGTGATACACGTGTTGGTGGGCTTTATGCTCCCGTTTGTGATAGGCCTCCCCCCCTTTGTGATTTCTGGATTTCATGAGATGATTTCTAAAATTTGTGTATCACCAATTTTCGTGATTTCCATTGATAAGTTTTATCAATATTTGTGCATTGGTGAATTTGTGCGTCATTGACTTTTGTGATTTCTGGATTTCGCGTATTGAATTCTAGAATTTGTGTGTCATTGACTTTTGTGATTGACATTGATATTATTGTCAATATTTGTGCATTAGTGAATTTGTGTGTCATTGACTTGTGTGATTGACATTGATATTATTGTCAATATTTGTGCATTGGTGAATTTGTGTGTCATTGACTTTTGTGATTGACATTGATATAATCGTCAATATTTACGGTTTGATGAACGAAATAAGGAGTATGGCATTTCTTTGATTCTTGTGTAGATTTGGTGATATTGATTAATCTCTCGTTGATTTTCAATTACTTATATATATCACAGCTTGGAATTGTGATTATTATGTGTTTAGTCATATCTCTTATTCTATATCGTTTCATCTGATATCTATAGTTAGACTGATCCGTTTATTATTTTCTTATTAAATAATACTCGAGTCAGACCGAGATGTTACAGGTGCTTGTGCTTGACTTCTCTCTTGGGATCGATTTCTCTGACTTTTGGCTTACTACTTAGATTAGTAGTTTATTTTGGTGTATACATTCGAGATATAGACTCCATAATGTATACTTATTCTTTGTGTAGTTCATGTAACTATTCTTTTGTGATATTGTGGATCTTTTTAGACCACTACTCTGATGTACACTTCCTAGTGTAATATTCATATCTATTTCCGCCTTTGTGATATGAATTGTCTGTGACTGATTTATGTTATGTTTATTTCTATATTTGTTTCCGAAGATATTATAGCCACTGTGTAGTAGCTTTGAGTTTGTGTCGGTATGTCGGATTTCCCTCTTGTTAAAGAAATGCATGTTATACTATCTGACATATCGATGCTCGCGCAAAGCAATTACACGGATGGTCGCTCCTCAACAGCCTTATTCTCCGTGCTAGTTGACAGCATTACTTCGTAGTGTTCTTGGCTAGCGTGGGTATAGAGGTGGGGCGTCACACTTTGGTCCGGTAGCATGGGCGTTGCTTGGTTCGGTAATAAATGATCCGGTGGTAACCCCCCTTTGGCCTTGGTTCGGTGGTACAGGAAGTGAGGTTGGTTCGGTGATGGAGTGGAGGGCCTTTGGTTCGGTAGGTGTTGGATTGGTCCGGTGGTAGCCCCCTAAGGCCTTGGTTCGGTGGTACTGGAAGTGAGGTTGGTTCGGTAGTGGCGCGTGTACTTTGGCTCGGCAGTGAACAAGGTCTGGTTCGGTGGAGGCTGGTTCGGCCAGGACTTGGAGTTGAGCTGGTCAGGTAGTAACAGGGAAGTGGATTTGGATCGGTGGAGGTTATTCTGGTTTGGCGAAGGTACGCCCAACATTTGCCCCCCAAAGTGGGGCACGTGCTTGCATGTGTCGCGTTTTGTTTTCCCACAGTTGAGGTAGCTTCATTCAGTCTTGGGTGTGCCGAACCAGTTGGTCCGATTGATATGTTTCGCCTATAAATAGGGGCTTCAGGTTACTGTTATCCTTTTTCGTTTTGAGATAGCCGAATCAATCTGAGTACCGAATCAATCTGAGTACCGAATCAACCTGAGTACCGAATCAACCGAGTACCGAACCAGGTATGTTTTATTTTGCCGAATGAGCTTGTGCTAGTAGTACCGAATGAACTTGAATACCATCAATACCGAATGAACTTAAAGACCATCGATACCCGATGAACTTGAAAACTTTTAACACCAAATGAATTCGGGAGTGTTTAAATGCCGAATGGTTCTTATGTTTGAAATATTGATTGAACTCTGGGACCCTGAATGCTTAATGAATCTCTAGCTTTTCATGTTTCGGTCTACGAATGATACTCTAGATTGTACATACTTTCTTTTTTTGTATTTCAACTCCTTGTTCTAATAACATACTTTTGCTTTTGTGTTTGCAGATAAATGTCTCACAAAGTGGAAACCCGATCAGAAAAGAAAAAATCTACGGACAGAGGTGAGTCTTCCGCTGTGCCCCCAGTCCGGCCGGGACCAACGCGACATGGACCTGCCCTGAGGTCGTTAGTGGACGGACATGGCCCTCAAGAGCTCTTGAACTCTCTGCCCGACTGTTTTCCCAGCTCCCTTAAAGAGAAGTGATGTTATATCCCGTTCCTTTGGGATCAATAGAGCGCGCATGCTATTGCCGGGGGAAGGAGTGATGCCGTATGACCCCCCTGAAGGCTACTTTGCTTACAGCAGATATCATTGCATGTGTGGTGCTATCCCGCCTCTCAACGCCTGGATAGTTAGCTTCGTCACATACCTGAAGGTGGCTCCATTCCAGCTTCAGCCTAACTCCTATGCCATTCTGGTGAGTCTTTTCGTCATCTTTCAGAGGAGATACGGGCGTCCTCCTTCAAACCGGGAGATCCGGTACCTGTATAATCTGAGGGGCTACAAGAAAGGGTCTCCATATATCAGCTTGGAATCGGCCGTATCCTTCAATCCCGTCCTGGACTTGTATTCGAAGTACAACATGTTTAAGAAGTAATGGTTTTTCGTCAAGGATGATTCCGTTTCTATCCGTCGCTTCACCTCCGGATGTAAGTCAAGGCTTTATTTATAATTTCCGTTCTGGTTGCAATGCTTCTTCTTATGCGTTTTTATTTGCTAGCGACAGGTGGTTTTGCGGTCGTGGAGAGTGATCGCCTGGTCCAGACGGCAGCGGAAATAGAAGCTATTTCGGGAAGGGATAGGTCGGTTGCTTACTTAACGCTACACTTTTGGGGCTCAACCTTATCCTGCCACATCAGTCCGTGGTCAAGCAGAGGGATACGGCGGAAGAGAGGGCTGCCCAAGCTAAAGGAGGAGCCGCGGCGAAGAGTGGAAAGAGGAAGCCTTTCACAAAACCTCCAGTTGTCGGAGGTAAGAAGCTCAAGAAGTCTGATGGGCCCTCCCCCAGCACATGCCCAGATATTCCGGAGGAGGAAGGTGGAGAGGAGGAAAGAGATGAGGAGGAGAGCGGAGGAGGTGGAGAGGGTGAAGGACAGGGTGGTAGTGGTGCCGGGGCTTTGTCTTTTGAGCAGGCAGGGGAGATCCAGGAGTGGACGGATGATGCCTTCCGCCAGGCTTTTGAGGGGTTGGAGGAAGGATTAGCCTCGGTAGAGAAGGCGAAGAAGGATGACAAGGCTGGTATTGGTGTCGATCCATCTTCTAAGGGTCCTTCAGCTAAGGTGACTCCGGCAGTTCAAGGTGAATTCTTAACTTTCGCAGACTCCCCTTATGATAAGGACTTAGTAATATTTTATGGCCAGCTCCCGTCCTAGAATGAGATTCGGAACTTATTGCAGTATCCCACTTCCCCTCAGGGTTTGTAAAATAAGTGTGTCTTCCTACTTAACATATTTCTTGGATCATAGTTTCATGCATGCTTATAACACCTGGTTTTTATTCCAAGAACATGTAAGGTGGCCAAGACATCAGATATTCGGCACCACGTTGAACAGTACAAGCTACTCAAAGCTTCTCCCAAACCAAAGCCGTCAACTAGCCGTCCTAGAGATGTGGTTAGATATCGCCCTCTTCTTGGAGTTATTGAAGAAGATATGCAAAGGAGGAAGAGGGGGCGATCTTCGTTTGAACCTTCACCTGGCCCTCAACCTCAAGTCCAGCCTATCGATGATATTACTGAGGAAGATACTGAGTTTGTGCCTTCCCCACATCCGTCCGAAAATCCAACCGTCACCCCGATAGACCATCCTAGTCTGGTTCGCAACCCATTTGCCGGCCATCCGGATCTGGACCCGAGTTTTCAGGACATCTCTTTTGATGAGGCCACGGGTGAGCATCTTCTTCCCCGCAATCCCATGGTACGGGTGCTTGATGAGGCTAAGTCCTTATACCTCGATTTGCTTACTACTCGGATAGTTACCATGGGGGACGAAGCCAAGGCTAATATTGATCGGGTCGCGGAGGAGACCAGGAAGTTGATGGGGCATCATGCCCGTCTGGTCAAGGCTGGAGAGGAGATTGGGAGTGCTAATATTCGGTTGCGGCTAAAGGTTGCTAATCAGGCCAAACAGCTTGCCGATCAAGCCATTCAGATTTCTCAGCATGAGGCAGCATCCAGGCGGTTGAAGAAGACTATGGAAGAGGCTAGTAAGGAAGAACTACGAAAGATGGAGGCTGCCTGCAAGGAACGGATTGACATGGCCATCGCAACGGTGGACGAGGTTCGGAGAGCGGATCTCGAGCAGGTAGAAGAGTTATCTGGGAGGCTTGAGGCCGTAGAGCTTGCTCAGGCCAAGCTGAAGGAGGAGATGGAAGTGATGCGGAAATCCCTTCAGGCTGACTGTTCGAGATACCGATTGGAGAGAGATGCTGTCGTTGCACAGCTGTCGGCTTCCGAGGCCCGGATGAGAGAGTTTGAGGAGAACGAGGGGATTATGGATGAGATGCTCCAGGACATGTATTTCCGAACTTGGAGGCAAGGCAGCCTGTCCTGGATGGACGACTATCCCTGGGTCATGGCTAGAATATATCTTCGGGCTTTGGAGGAAGCTAAGGCCGATGTGGATAAGGAAGGTGGTGCGGCTTTCAGGATGTATGTGGTTACGACCCAATTCACCAAGGAAGAGAAGGTGGCGGTTAAGGAGGGCATGCGGCTGCTTGCTGAGGATGAGGTAGGCGTGCAGCTAGATGATGATGATCAGGGACAAGACGCTGGTAAGTCTTCCTTTTTAGTCTTTTCATGATATGATCGCTTATCTTTCGTGACTACTGATGGATTCTCTTCTGAATTGGGCAGGCGGGATCTCAGGAGTACATGCGGGGAGCTCCGACCCTGCAGTTAAGTAGATCCGGAGGGCTAGCGGGATGAAGGCGAAGCCCCGATTCTTTGACTTGGCTTGTACATATTTTGGTTGCTGTCTATGTTAGTCCGAAACATTAATGTAACTTGTAATTATATTATTGGTAAAGAACGACTTTATGTAATTTTATAACATAAGCTGATTCTATCGTGTTCGAATGTGGTTGTTATTTTGATATGTTGCATAAGAAATACAGCTGTGTGTTTATGCATGTGATTTAATCGCATTTGATGCTAAGTTTCTGCCCAAAATATTGTTTCATGTCTTGTAATGCCAATATGACGTGTGAATAAATTAAAGCTACATATTTGCATACAAGAGAAGATAGTACTGCCCTTTGTGTTTTAGTTGTAGAGGGTTGCTTTGAATGTCTTGCGTGACTGAGTATGGAATGTAGCTGGGTGTTCCGTCATCCGGATGTGAGTTCATATTTCCACAAGCGAGAGTTCCCCTATTTTGTGACCTGTACTTTAAGGATTGTTACATAGGATAAGAGAAAAGTTTTTGAATGAAATGGAAATATGAGAAACAGTAAAACTCCCAATCACGGAAGGCCGTCGATATGCTTAAGTTCATGGCAAACGGGTTTTGTAGTCACTTTCCCTAGCTGTGGGTCTTGGAGACATTTGTCACCCATCTTACGCCTCCGCGGGGAGTTTGTCTTTTTTACCACAGCCGCACTTAAGACATATCGGAGCCGAGATCGCGCACAGTAACTACCCGAGCCATTATGGCCCGTAATCGTGGAAATTATTCGATTTACTGTGGCCGGCTAGCGTGGGTGCCGATCGTCAACTGTGAACTACCCCTTGCTGGCCACACCTTATGTTGGGGCTTAAAGTAGGTTCATAGTTGCCGGCGAGCCGAACGCCGTAATGAGCTGCCATCGGCTATAGTCGGCCTTCTTGATGGCTTATAATCGGCTTATTACAGTTGGCTTTGAGGGCAGTCGCGAGCAATGAGTTAACCCGCAGCAGAGGGATGCTGGAGCAAAAGTGTCTCATTGGCGAGTGCATAGATTCACATAGTACCTGTTGGGTCTTGTCCAGGTGAGGTTGTGCCGTGAAGTGTCCAGAGTGGAAATGTCGTTATACATGATTTTGTTCAACAGCAAAGGATAAAGCTTAACAAGCAGCCAAGATACAAAGGAACAAGTTAAAAAGAGACAAGGTTTTTTAAAGTGGTTCGGCATGAAAATGCCTACGTTCACTGATTCTCTTTTTTAATTCACTTCATATGGGCAGTACAAGTTAAGAAAAGTATCGACGGAGGTGTTGGATGTTCCATGCCCTCTGGAACACCTCTCCGTCCACTGTTGACAAAATATAGGCTCCATTGCGGAGATCTTTATGAATTACATAGGGTCCGTCCCAGATTGGATCTAGCGCTCCGGGGCGTGGGAAGATCCGCTTGAGGACAAGATCTCCTTCTTGTAAGCTGCGGTGCTTGACTTTGGAGTTGTATTGTGCTACCACTTTTCGCTTGTGAGTTGCTGCTTTGAGTGCTGCATCATTTCTTCTCTCCTCAATTAGATCCAAAGACATGTGGAGGAGTTCTTCGTTCTCTTCTGGGTTGTAGTGGATCCTACGGTGGGAAGGCACTATAGTTTCAACTGGGAGCATGGCCTCCGATCCGTATGCCAAAGAGAAAGGAGTATGCCCTGTTGATGTTTTGTAAGATGTGCGGTAGGCCCAAAGTGCCGTAGGGAGTTCATCCACCCAAGCGCCTTTTGACTTTTCAAGTTTCTTCTTGATTAGGGTTTTGAGGATTTTGTTGACAGCTTCGACTTGTCCGTTTGCCTGGGGGCAAGCCACAGATGAGAAGCTTTTGTGAATTCCGTGCTCTTAGCACCAGTCGGCGAATTCCTCGCTGTCAAATTAAAGTCCATTGTCCGATATGATTTTGAGTGGAACCCCGTACCTGCATAAAACATTTTTGATCAAGAAGTTAATAACTTTTGCGGAAGATATTTTATTTAAAGGTTCCGCTTCCACCCATTTGGTGAAATAGACAACTGCCACTATGGCATATTTAGCTCCGCCTCGGCCCATTGGTAGTTCACCAATCAAGTCAATTCCCCATATTGCGAAGGGCCAAGTGCTGGTCATTTGAGTAATTTCATTTGTTGGTAGTCGAGGAATCTCAGCAAATTTCTGACATCTGTCACATCTTTTGACGAAGTCTAAGGCATCTTTGTTTAAAGTGGGCCAGTAATACCCGTATCGGAGTATTTTCTTTGCTAGAGTCTGTCCCCCGGTGTGATCTCCGCAACTTCCTTGATGGATGTTGGCCAAGACTTCCTTGGCTTTCCTTCCAGCGATACACCTTAATAAAGGATTAGAGAAGCCGCGCCGATAGAGGATGCCTTCTTGTAATGTGTAGCGCGAAACTTTCCTTAAGGTTTTCTTAGCTTCGTTACGTCCGTCGGGCAGTGTGCCACTTTGTAAGTATTTCCGGATGGGAGTCAACCAAGTTTCTTCTCCAATTGCAGCTATCATATTCATTGGCTCGTAGCTCGGGGCCAGTTGCTTTGAGATGGTTATTGTTAGGGAAGAAGTATTGTCCTTCATGCTAGCTTGCTTTGCCAGTTCGTCGGCCTCCTGATTCTCTTCTCGAGGAATGTGTTTGATTAAATAGTGATCCAATTGATTGAGCAGCAGCTTGGTCTTCTATAGATATACTGTGAGTCGTTCTCCTCGAGTCTGGAATTCTCCCAGTATTTGATTTACAATAAGTTGAGAGTCACTATGGAGACATAAAGAACTGACTCCAATCTCCAGGGCAAGTTCTAATCCGGCTATCACTACTTCGTATTCTGCGTCATTGTTGGTGGCAGCGAATTCCATCCTTAGGGCGTAGTGCAGCTTCCTTCCCCTGGGGGTGATTATCACAACACCTACCCCCGAGCCCGGTTCATTTGATGCTCCATCTATGAAGAGATTCCACTTGATATCTTCTGCTATTTCAGATTGCTCCTTACCTTCGTTAGTAGTGAATTCGGCAATGAAATCAGCTATGGCCTGCCTCTTGACAGCAGTGCGAGGATGGTAGATGATATCATACTGACTTAGTTCAATGCACCACTTAAGTAGTCGCCCAGAGGTGTCGGGGCGGTGGAGTACCTGCCTTAGCGGTTGATCGGTTAAAACTCTGATGGAATGGGATTGGAAATAGTGTCGTAGTTTCCGTGACGTGATTAGCAAACAGTATGCTAGCTTTTCAAGTTTAGGGTATCTGGCCTCTGCCCCGTAAACCTACTGCTCACAAAGTATACGGGCCGCTGCACGCGGTCGTCGTCTCTCACCAAAGAGGCGCTTAAAGCATGGGACGATACAGTAAGGTATAGGTATAGTTCCTCGCCTTCATTTGGAGTTGAGAGTGCTGGTGGTCTCTGGAGGTGCCCAATTAAGTTAAGGAAGGCTGTCGAGCATTCGTTAGTCCATTCGAACTTTCCTTTGTCTTTCTTTAGAGCTTCAAAGAAAGAGATGCATTTGTCGGTTGCTTTAGAGATGAACCTACTTAAGGCGGCCACTTTTCCGTTTAGGCTTTGCATCTCCCTTCGAGTGGATGGTATCTTGATATCTTGTAAAGATCGAACTTGTTTGGGGTTTGCTTCAATCCCCCTGGAGTGAACGATGAATCCCAGGAACTTTCCCGATGATACTCCGAAGGAGCACTTTAGAGGGTTCAGCTTCATTCCATATTGGCGAAGTACTTGAAACATCTCATCTAGGTGGTTTATATGATCCTTGGCTTTCCTCGATTTTACCAGCATGTCATCCACATAAACTTTCATAGTTTGCCCTATTAGTTCCGCAAACATCTTGTTGACAAGGTGCTGATAAGTAGCCCCGGCGTTTTTAAGTCCAAAAGGCATTACTTTGTAGCAGTACAATCCCCGGTCAGTGATGAAACTAGTGTGGTCTTGATCGGGGGCGTGCATAGGGATCTGGTTATATCCTGAGTATGCGTCCATAAAGGATAAGAGTTCGTGTCCGGCAGTGCTGTCCACGAGTTGGTCGATTCGGGGGAGTGGGAAGTAGTCTTTCGGGCAAGCGTCATTTAAGTTGAAGAAATCGATGCATGTTCGCCACTTCCCGTTAGCTTTCTTTACCAGTACGGGTTGGCGATCCATTCTGGGTAGATGGCTTCACGTATGAAGTCGTTGGCAAGTAGGTTCTTCACTTCTTCCTCTAGGGCTGCTCATCGTTCTGCCCCCATGCTTCTCTTTTTCTGCTTTACTGGTACCTTTATGGGATTGATGTTCAGTATGTGGCATGCTACATCTGGGGAGATTCCTGTCATATCAGCGTGCGTCCATGCAAATACATCCATGTTGTGGCGAAGAAAATCAATGAGTTGATCCTTTAATTCTTCGTCTAGTTGAGATCCGATTTTCAATTGTCTACTCGAGTCATGTTTGTCTACAGCTACGAATTCCATAGCCTCTGCAGGCTCGGCGGTGGCCTCCTCCTCTTTGTCCCTGGGGTCTAATTCATTGAAAGGGTCACTGGTATATCAAAGATGAGGGGCTTTCTTTAGTTGCTATGCTTCCAAGTTTTTCATGCAGAGAGTAGTCTCTGCATTTTTCCCTTTATCTTTTCTGCGGTTATTGCGAAGTTCAGTTACATAGCAGTCTCGAGCAGCGTCTTGATCTCTCTCTATTTCTGCTATTCCGTTATCTGTTGGAAATTTCATCTTCAGGCACCATGGGGCTAGGACAATTTGGAAGTCAGACAAGGCTGGTCTTTCCAAAAAGGCGTTGTAGGCCGAATGGTTCTCTATTAGCACAAACGTTTGTTTTCGTACAGCGGAGCGGGGATGACTTTCTATTTCGACAAAGGGATCCAGTTGCCCGAGGGGCATCTTTGCATCTCCAGTGAAACCATGTAGTGGTTTGTTGCAGGGAGACACATCCTTCATTGACAGCTTCATTTTGTCGAAAGCATGCTTGAATAGGATATTTACTGAGCTTCCAGTGTCTATTAAAATTCAAAAAACTTTGGCTGGTCCGAACCAGGAAGAGATGGCCATAGGATCCATGTGTGGGTACTGTCTTCCCTCTAGGTCACGCCTACTGAATGTGATGTCGTCATTCTCTTTCCGCTTCGGGTGGCATTCTTCCATGATAGAATTAACATAGCCTTCATCGTTCCTAAGTGACTTACCGTATCTTTCCATCTCCGCCCAGCTTCTGTCGGCGATGTGCGGTCCTCCTGATATGGTATGGACCACTATCTTCTCTTGACTAGAGCCGCTGGTGTTGCGATTTCCTCCGCCTGCTTCTGGAGGGAGTAGTCCAGGATTCTCATTGGCAGGAGTTGAAGTCCTGTTCTGGCTTTTTACATAGCATTCCAGTCTCTTCCTTCTAATGTGTTCTTCAATCAAGTCCCAGAAATGGTGGCATTCATTGGTGTCATGTCCATGGGATTCGTGGAAGCGGCAGAACTTTCTAGACTTGAGTGCGTTATCCGACTCCTTCTTGTGCGGGGGGCGCTTGTATCTAACTTCGTCTTGAGTGGCTAGGAAGATGTTTTCGATTATTTCATTCAAAGGAGTGTAAGAGTCAAATCTTGGTCCTGGTCGATATAAGCGCTTTTCTCCCTTCTTGCACCCAGCATTGTCTCTAGAGTCATTTCTTCGAACATCCTTTGCTGCAGCGGGGACCCTGTCTGTAGCCGTCTTAGCCTGCTGCCCTGACTGCCTTTCAGTGGCAGCGTCTTCAAGTCTCATATACTTTCCAGCTTCATGGAAGAAATCGGGTAAAGTAGCTGGCTCTTCCTTGGTTAGTCTTCTAGCAAATTTAGTGTCCGGATGTACACCACTGCAGAGAGCCATTAGGATAAGTTTCTCGTCGGCATCTTGGACTGCGGCCGCGGCGGCGTTGAATCGGGTTAGATACTGTTGCACTGTCTCTCCGGGTTTCTTTTTGATATTAGATAAGGAATAAGCGTCCTAGGGTTGTTCCACATGAATGCGGAACTGGCTGATAAACTTTTCTTTCAACATTTCCTATGAGCTGATGGACCCTTGGGGTAGGTGGCAGAACCGGGAAGTAGCTAGATCTGCCAAGAACAGTGGGAAGCACTTACACAATACTCCCTCTGTTGCCCCGCTCATGAGCATATGCTGCGTGTATCTCTGTAAGTGTACGATGGGGTCAGAGGTTCCCTTGTAAGGTTCCATCGTTGGCATTTTCCATTCCCGGGGGTGATGGCAGTTTCGATATTGCGGGTGAAGGGGCTGGTTACCCTATCACCTATCCCCCGATCTCTTTGCTCCCATTGGACGCACTCTCTGAACAACCGCGCCATCCTTTCGTCAGAACTTGGAGCGGATAAAAACGAGTTTGGTTCTTCCCTGCGGGATTGATTCCGTCCAGATGACCTGTAAGGATGGTATCGTTTATCACTCCTGATATTCACCAATGGCTGCCTCTGGTCTTCCGGGGGCATGCTGGGGTCAGCCACAATTGGCCCTTGCCTTGATCTTTCCCTGCTGGGTTCTGTTCTCAACACTTCCTTGGGTCCAACTTAGGGCTGGACTCCAACTCGGCCCCGTCTACTGGTGTTCTCATGGTTAGGTAGCATGACAGGCTCAGCCATATCCAACCTCTGCCGGGCACCTTCCCCGTTGGGTTCGGTTCCAAGTGTTTCCTCGGGTCGGAATTCGGGCTGAGTCCGGGCACGGCTCCTACCATGGCTGTTTCTGTTGTTAGCCTCTTCGAAGAAGAAAGACCTTTGTCGCCTCCCGGATCCTCCAGACCGGGACTCACCCCATGATTCAGTGTTGCGGTTGGATTCTTCAGCAAGTCTTAAGCGTGACATGAGTTGGTCCACCAAGGCTTCTTGTTGAGATGTGAAGCGGTTAGTTACTTCAGCCACAACCTTGTCCAGATTCGCCCTTGTAATTGGTTGTTCCGTAGCAGGGGCTATCGGATTTAAATTTGCTGTTGGAATTGGACGATTGTCTTGGACTCTGATCACTGGATCTGGGATGCTTCCAGTTGCGATATCCTTTCCTTTGTTAGCATCTTTCTTCCATCCGGGAGCCATATTTTCCAAGCAATGAACGGTGTTGATAGGAAAAGGGTTGAGTGAGAGAAGCTGAAGCTTCGAGCTCCTTGCTCTCAGTGAAAGCACCAAAAATTTTTGCACTAAAAATGGGCAAACAGCTCCGAGTCGTAAGAATTAGCCGATTTTATGTTGATCTGGATGATTTGGGTGATTTACGCAAATATATAAAACAGATGGACTAAACTGTAAAAGACACACATATTTATAGTGGTTCGGCCAGAACGTGCCTACGTCCACTTTATATGTTATTCTCCTTTTTCTTTCAGATTACAAGTACAAAGCTTTGTATACAAGTATATGAAAGTTGTTTGAAAGTTCCTTCCGTGCTTGAGCTCCCAAACTTGTCTGCCATTGTTGTACCCCTGCCCCTCTATTTATAGAGTGAGGGTGAGGGCAGGGGTCTTGGATGTATATAGCTGCTGGTGGGCCTGGGCTGATGCAATCTGGCCTGGTAACCTTGGATCGGCAAGGCCTTGGTTCGGTGATTGTTGGGGTGGCTTTGGTCCGGTAGCGAGGGCGTTGCTTGGTTCGGTGATAAATGATCCGGTGGTAGCCCCCCTTTGGCCTTGGTTCGGTGGTACGGGAAGTGAGGTTGGTTCGGTGATGGAGTGGAGGGCCTTTGGTTCGGTAGGTGTTGGATTGGTCCGGTGGTAACCCCCTAAGGCCTTGGTTCGGTGGTACTGGAAGTGAGGTTGGTTCGGTAGTGGCTCGTGTACTTTGGCTCGGCAGTGAAGAAGGTCTGGTTCGGTGGAGGCTGGTTCGGCCAGGACTTGGAGTTGAGCTGGTCCGGTAGTAGCAGGGAAGTGGATTTGGATCGTGGAGGTTATTCTGGTTCGGCGAAGGTACGCCCAACAATAACATTAAAATTTTAACGTTTATTTACTTTTAACAATTCAAAATTTAATAAAACGAATACTTTCGAAAATCACTTTAAAATTTAAAACCAAAATCGTTATTTTTAAAACTTCAGAAATGGATCCGATGATGCAGCAGCACCAAATAGTCAATCACGACATCCAAATATCATATATCGATATGATAATCAACAAATATCACAATATCTGTAAATAAATCAATACAGTTGAGGAATCCAGTTGGATCCCTCCAACCTGTTTCCCTCCATCCAAAGATGTTAGCACAATACCAATTCCGCTCCAATACAGAATTATCGCGGTATATGGGGTTCATAAATTATTATTCGCTATTATGCGGCGCAATAGGGTCTCATCCTCTATATAATGCGGGAAAATCAACTCCAAGTACATAAATAATACCAATTTCACTATACTGTGAAATATTCGCGGTATATGTTTTTAATAAATAACCTCCGCTTACTAACGGCGCATAATGTCTATTTTAACAATCAATAGATAGCAATCATCATTCAACATACAATCAATAATTTTAAGTCTAACTATTTAAAATTAAAATCGAAACCGATTCGATTGAGTGAGAAGTTCTCACCTTGATTTCAATTTCGTTTTAGCGATTTATTTCGAATAAAATTAAACGGACGTTTAATTTTACCCGAAATTCTCACTAACTCCAAACGACTCCAATCCAATTCCATAGCGTAGTGCTCGTCCATACGATTCCAACGCCAATGGTTTCGCGCGTTTTCGACCTCGTATGAAAAAGATACGAATTTTAGAAGTTACACGAATTTATATATATAATTTACAACATAATTTTTTATTTTCCTAAACCTAAATCAATCTTGACCGTTTGATCCCCAACTCCCCTTCATCCAAGCCGCACCTCACTTCATCTCTCCCACGTTCAATTTCCAGGCCGCGTTCTACAGGTATTCACGTAAGCAAACAAACCCACTCAAGGCCGACTAGGGCTCCAAATCGCGGCCACCACACTCCCCTATAGCTCGATCAGAGACCTCCATCACGAAGCCCACCTCGAGAGCTTCCTTCGGCCACCAACATGTTGAACTCGGCTGCACCATGGCCTTGATTTTCTTGCACGACTGCAGCCCATACACGGCTATTTTGACAACGATCTGAAGCTCCGTTTTTGATCACAACCGTTGAAAACAAAGATCTCATAGCCCTCTTCGATGTTGTAGTTGGAAGTTTCTCTTAATTGTTCGCGGATCGAGAGATAATTGAGGAAGAAAAACAGAAAATTTCGGCCATTAAACGAGAGAGTGGCGGCTGGCTATAGGATTAGGGTTAGGGTTTAGTTTTTCCTATTTTTTTGTGAGTAAAGGCCCTATTTATAGAATTTTCTCAAACACTATTCATTTTGGATTTTTCAAACTCCGATTTACGCGCGGTGACCAGCGTTCCTAAGGTTTACCCCGTGTTCCGAACACAATGGAACGTGTTTCGGGAGCTAATTCGATCATGTGCGAGTTACGGCAATAAACGTTCGATTTAAAATTAAATCGGTAAATCAAATTTCTAGGCGTTTTGGCTTGCCCCGGACAAACGGTAAATCCGATTAACACGAAATTTGAAACCATACAATAATATTACATTACGGATCCGATGAAACTGGTTTCGTCGAAATCCTAGACTGTTTGAAAAATGGCTATTTTAACTCGCCAAATTAATATTAAAACAATTTCGATGCGTTTCGAGCTGCCACGGTCAAACGAAAACTCCAATTGCAACGAAAATTGAAATCCGATAATAACAAATTATTATGGATCCAATGGAACAAGTATCGTCCAATTCTGAGACTGTTCAAAAATTGACTATTTTTCAGTCGATAATTAAATATTAAAATATTCAATTTTCACAAATAAGTTTTTAATTTGATTTTAAAAGTTCTATAACATCACTATAACTCCAGTATGATTAAATAAAATTTTACAAATCATTTTCAATCATATTAAACCCAAATTTCAATTATTTCTGCAATTTCAACTGTTAAATAATCGATTTAATTATCTAATTTAATCCAATATTCGATAAATAAATTATTCGACATATTAATTTCACTTATTAATATTTAAATTCAATTAAATATTCAAATTTAAATTATCAGAAATTCTGGGTCGTTACAATTATATTTTAATAAAATCAAACTTTATTATTAAACTTATTTTATACTTTAAACAAATTATATACATAGCTTAAAACCAAGAATTTAACTACCTATAAAGTAACATTTATAAAATATCCAAGTCACTATCTCATAAAACCATATATTTCTTTACAAAACCATAGAAATAATTTCAAAATATTTTTATATATACAGACCACAGTGTCTGTACATAATTTTCTACCCTACGGTCAAGTGATACGGATATTTATTATTTCAATCCGTAATTTAAAATAAAAATACGGCTATATATCATTTCAAACCGCAATCCTAAATGAAATAAAGTGTATAACAAATTTGCAGTTTAAAATAATATAACATATAACATCCATTCATCCAATATCAATCATCAACCATTTATTACAATCATCATCCAATTTAAATAATAACATCAATATAGAGCATATAATAAATAACAGGTAATTATTGATAGTCTATATTCAATAATAAATTAAACAATCTATCTAATTGGCAGTTTATATGTAATAATAAATTAAATAACAATTTAATTCAATAAATTAAAATTTAACTGAATGATGATAAAAATATACCAAATAGCAACAAATAAATTTCTAATCATATCAGAAATCAATTTAACACACATAAGAAATTTTATAAGTTGTGAGTGGGTTAAAACACTCACCATTTGAATTTAAATTCAATTTAAACCCAAAAATTTGGCATTCTCAGAATCCGTCCAAACGAGCGCCAAAATTTTCGAAATCCCAATACGAACGTAGCAGAGAAAACCGCGCGTAATTTCGACCTCGTATGAAATAGTTATTAAAATTAGAAGTTATATGAATTTAAATTGAAATATAACAAATTAAATAAAAGAATAGGGCCATGTCACCAAGCAAAGCTCTCTCTCTCTCTCCTGAACTGCAGGCACGCACGCAACCTGATGCCGTTCGAACCCAAAATTCGTCGTTGACCTAGCCTTTGACCGCAAATCCCAATCGTCTCCGGCTATCGCTCGATACGCCACCTCCACCATCGCCACCGTCATGCTCGGCCGCACCCATGGTGAACTCCCCTGTCTCTCCGATCATCCACAAACCCAGCCACCGCCGTGTACACGAAACCCTAATTCAATTATTTGCTTCGATCGGACCGTTAACCCATCATAAAACCCACATGGATGCGACCCCCTCGGCTCTCTCTACGTTACTGCAACTTCGATTCGTCGATCAGCTGCAGTTGATTTCGACACAATGGATGGCTGAAAATAGTCCTTCAATTTCTAGATGAACAGCGATCCAGATCAAAAAACGAATTGCAAATCTGAGTTACGCTCTTCGAGAGTTTCGAATTGATACAAAATTTGGCATATATTGTGGAATTTGAAATTTTAGCTTTTGATTTGATTTGGAATTGTATTTGGGTCTAGAATTTGTTTTTCTTCCATTGAGGAGGAGAGATAGCTGAATTGTTCGTACAGACAAATGAAAAATATAAGTAGGCTAGGGTTTATAACCGAGTATTTATAGACAAAGTTGAAAATCGAATAGATGGACCCGATTTATTAACGTGTTCAACGATGAATTGCTCGAAAAGCCCGTTCTAACTCCGGAACGAAATTAGATCAACCCATATATCAAAATAGGCGTTTTAAAATATTTTAAACGCAATGGAAAAGGTTTTAAGTCCAAATTCCATCGTATTAAGAAGTTATGCTAGATCAAATTATTTCAAATTGATTCCAGTTTCATTGATTTCAAGGCATTTCAAGCCCGTACGATCAAACGACAAGTCCGATCACTATGAAACTTCAAATCCTACAATAATTTGCCGTTACGGATCAGATGAAACTGGTGTCGTTGAAATCCGAGTCAATGGACAAAATGGCTATTTTTACACTAATTAAATTAATATAAAAAAATTAACTAATTAAATCCAATTTCCAATTTCAATCCTTTAATTGACCAATTTCTTCATTCTTGATTTCTCAAAAATTTCCATTGTTCTAAACAAATTTAAACGTCAATTTAGAGTTGATTAATTTATCAATTACTTTTAACTTCCATTTCATTATATTCAAAAATTATAAATTTAGTTTCCAAAAATTCTATTTAATCTACTTCCCATTCTATTATTCAATTCATTATTATCAACAGATGAAATTAATATTGGATTCAAAATCTATTACATTAAATATTCCCACATTCCATCTTAATTTCAGATAACGTAATATTTAAATATTTAATCTCAATTATCTGCAATTAATCCAATTAATATAAATTAAATTCAGTAAGTTGATAAGTCTTATTATCCATTCTTTTAATCCAACAAATTGTCATAATAGGAAAGAATTAACACTATTTCCATAATTCCCTTAATTTACACTAACATAACATTCAATTAGATTAATTGCAATTGATTGCCCATTTTAATTTATTAGACTAAATAAATGGTTAACTTATAATAATTGTTACCATTAACGTTAAATTACACTTATAAGTTATCATTACCAGACAAGTGTTGAAATTGATTACATACACCGCTCTCATCCTATTATCATAAATTTTACACTAATTCACCAATTCGTTCAATATCTACACTTGTTTCCTTGTATTCAATTGGCAGCTAAGTATAACATCTACATTATTTCCAACTTACAATCTTTTTGATTTAATTACTATTAATTATTATTACTTTATTGATTAATTCAATATTTGCATTTGTTTTTCTTATATTAAATTTGTTACCAAATATTCCTATTTACAATCAATAAACATAACTTTCAATTTATTTTCTAATATACCAATTTAAATCAATTATAACCTTACAATTGATTTCCATTAATTGGGATTGCACTAAATTAATTATTTATCAACTTGCATTAATGTTATTACTTTAATCTACATCCAATTACAATTAATACTCTTAATAAATTATTTAGCTTTCTATTACGCTAATTACTATCTTATAAATAAATTTTACGTTTCCTTTTGAATTTACATTCACACTTTCCGTTATTATATTAATTATCATTAAGGTACATTTAATTATCTTTATTTGTAATTGGTGAATTAACTGGTAACAGCCATTTGTCACCATTATACCCTTTAAAATACTTGTATGTTCATTCTTCCCAACCGATTACCATCTATTATATTATAACTTTACAAATTTAAATAAATTCATTAATTGTCATTTCATTCAACCTATTAATTATTAACCTAAATTAGCACTTACATTTTAATTTACTTTTTAGCATACAACAAGTGCCACCATTAGTTCATACACTAATTCATTCCATTTCCATTCATTATACATTATTTTATTAGTAAGTCAACATTTTAAATTATTAATTTACCTTTTATATCCCATTATAAATTAATACACCCATTAATTAAGATTTTAAATCAAATTAATCATTTCATCTTGGTAACATTTTTTTATTACAATAAGAATATAGTTAACCATTAACTTACATTTATACTGTTACATTCAAGTTATTAAAAATTAACTTACCAATCTTATCCAAGTTATTATTTCCATTAATAATTCACTAAATTTTTATTTCCTTCAATATTAAATTTCAAAATCTTATTAAATTAACAATTTTAATTATTGAAAATATGCGGGTCATTACACTCTCCCTCACTCAAAACTTTTCGTACCCGAAAAGAAAAAGAAGGTAAAAGAGGAACTTATAAATCAATATATATTATTCAAAACATTATATTCATAATAATAAATTTACAGAATAAGATAATTTAAATAAAATATATAGATTTATAAACAATTAAACCTTTATATATTCAGATTAATAAGGTTTGGAAAACATTTTTAAAATATTTTCTAAGTCCAAAATTGACGGAAAATTTCGGCAGAATCTCCTTTGTACGACGAGGCTTGGGAGAAAATATAATATCAAAATGTAACAATATATAACATATATTTTCCAAAATAATATATTTCCCAACACGGGAAAACAATATAATAACTCTATAAACTGTAATCCGAAAACGTACCTATTTATCGGTTAATTAACGCTTACATTATGGAACAAAATGTAGTAGTAATTGCTTCCATAACCTGTATTTCACTTATATAATCCAAAAGAGTTAAAAATTATATAAATTGAAATATTTAAGTGGTTTCAATCACAACATCCAATCAATACAACACAATCACCTGCAACAAGGCATACAACCAACACATATAATCAATACAAATCAATCATTCATTAATATCAAACAAAACAAATGGCTGTTCGTGTTCAAAAACTTTAAATTGCACGGAATGGAAAATAAACTACTAAGTGCACCATTTACTCAATGGTCTTAGATGAAACTAAGTAGATTATTTATTCATCCAAACAATTTTAGAGTATTCCTGCCCAAACAACCATAACTAAATAAACAACAATTTCAAACAATAGATCAATTTCATCCTTATTAATTTCATTTCATACATTTGTTGTTTGATTTCCTTTTTATTCAATTAATATTTGTCTTCATTTTTTTTTCATTAGTGACTAACTTCCTTTCAATTATTAATAGGATTCATGTTCTCTATTCAAAGGCTTAGCATTTATATTCATTTGCTTAAGTTTCTAATTGTTTACTTACAATACTTACTTTCTACCTTATTTTATTATAGTACATTTCAATTAGAACCTAAGTTCATAACCCCTATAATATAAAATTCTTATTTACTAAAGAAATTCATTGAACACTTTCATTCATAAGTTTACTTGTACAATTTCCATTATATTTTCTTATTGACATTTCAACTTTTTACATCTTTTGGTAAGTTATATATGTTAAAGAATGCAAATGAAACTTATACAAGTTTTACCTCATCCTTTAATTTAATTTAATGTTCAATAATTACATCTTTAGTTTTATAGGTTACAATTTCAAATTTGATTTAATACCATTTATAACTTAACATTAAATCTCTAATTTCATTTAGGGTTTCAATTATTAGTTAAATCCCATTTCACTACATTAATTAAAACTATTAATTAATGGAAACTTAAGAACTAAATACCGGGTTAAATTTCAAATCATTTTAAAATAATAGATAAATATATACTTACATCAAATTATATTTAAATAATTTAAAATTTACATTTGTTTATCAAAATAAATCTGTAGTAAAAGTACTATAGTGGCCTTCCCACTTCAAAACTTGAAAATGAATGTCGATGATGCGTGCACTCATTACCGAAATTATTTTCCAGCGACAGAGAGGGAAGTACAAAACTTATTTCTTTCCATAGTTTCTTTAAAATAATTCTTTCAAACCATATTGAAATATTTATTTCAAAAAAAATACTTCTAAATAATAATATTATTATATTCCAAAATCATTTGAAAGAAATTTTTAAAACCCCCGGACTTAGATTCTAAATTTCTAATTTTATTTCAATCTCATTTCAACTATTATTTATAAATTTCACTACCTAACAACCAATATATTACAACCAAATATATATATCATTTATAAAACTTTATTTTATATATATAGAAAATATAATAGGAAAAATTATTTCATTTATCTATATTTAAAAACAAATATTGTGTCGGTCTGTCCTATTAAATGTTTAGAAATACCTATTGATGTCATAGCGTCCCATGCACCAACCAGAATTTATAAATACAAAACGGAACAAATTAACACAATAACAAAACTACTTTATAACACTAACAAATACGCTCTTCATATATATACACTCAGCGACTCATCATAGGGTATTACTACCCTATTGATAAAGAGTCTGACCCTACAAAGCTAAGGTTTATCGCTAAACCAAAGCTCTGATACCAGATGTAACGTCCCACCTTTTCACACGGTTTAAATCGACGATAAGCCATACACATCAGACTTAATCCATACAGATGGGCGAATTGTTATGGGGTAAATAACAAAAGCAGAGAAAGAAAGAGAAAAAAAAACAAAACGGAATTTTGCAACGGAACGATAAAATATAATAATCAAATATACAGTTCATGAAGCTGTTTTACAAAATACTTGAGAATACTTATACAATACATATTAGAGTTACACTTACTAGAGAATATTAATAATTAGTGCAGTGGAATAAAATGTAGTGGAATAATATAATATGTAATAATATATCTTTATCTTCGTCCTCCAGATTACGGTCTTCTAAATCCTGAAATGCTCAGGCTGACCCGCGTGAATTGAAAAGACAAAATACTCGATTCAGAACTAAAAGATCTTATGTAAGTTAAATCAACAATAAATAATATGAGTGGAATGCCGTAAGAGATGTTTACAGGATTTGACATCTCCTATCCTGTGTCTAACGTGAGTGCAGTTACTTATGAAATGTTTGGGATTCACATCTCCTAAGGATCCGTTAAACTATCAACTATGTAGTAATATACGCTATTATAATAGTGTCTAAAGTAAAGTATAATATATTGAAAATAGCGTTAATGTGTTACCCACATAGCCCTTAACATAATTTTATATTCCCATAGTCTATACAGTACCGTAATCTCCCCCGTACTGGGCGTCGTCAGAGGGCACTCCATAGGTATGGTACAAAACAAAATCGCATACGGCGCGCTAGGGTAGGTGACACGACACAACTAGGTAATGTGTGACGCCCCACCTCTATACCCACGCTAGCCAAGGACACTACAGGGTAATGCCGTCGAGTAACACGGAGAATAAGGCTGGTTGGGAGCGACCATCTATAGCCTTGCTCTAACTATCTATTGAATACATCGACAATAATCATACTAAAAAGGTCGACATATCCAATGAATACTTAAAACAAAACCATAGGTGGTTGGAGGATCTATCAGAACAGAATATAACAACTTAAATGTAATATACATCACAGAACAGTTGATCATCATATACACATATATCGATACACAACAGAGTATACAAAATAATACATGTCAAGTGGTATAGCAAACCACAATATACAGATGAATCCAAAATAATACATATCAGAGTTACGACAAAAAGGACTACACAAAAGCTATGACAAAAAGGAACAAGTTGGATATCCATACGGAAGCAAAAGAGGCTAAGTCCAAAAGCACCTAACCTGAAACAACTCAGTCTGACCCGAGTATAAATACACGGGTCAGTCTGGCTAAACAAATCAGTTAGATAAACTGAACAACAATAAACCTTCAAGGTTACAAAGTATAACAAATATCTCTAAAAGAGATAACACAATCATCCAACATAAGATGAATCATATCAAAACAAGCCTCATATCATCGGCAACCCAGAGAAACAAAGGATAGGAATATCCCAAAACAAGTCATAAAGGCAAACAACAAATACCAACAAGGTAACACAAGGTAAACGCTATATTTCGTGTGGCTCAAAAGAACCAACACAGAAAAGCAATACCCAGGGAATATACATATCAATGAAACATCATGAGCGGTGGTGAAGAAACCACTCCAATATCTCTTGAGCGGTGGAAAGGACCAACTCCAAAAGCGATATTGAAGGCAACAAGCCAGAGGAGACAGCCCGAAGACACTATCCCAAAGGCAGCATGTGTTACAAACTCCCAGAAAGGAATCCTAAAAGTGATAACGTGAGTCCCATAACCACCCGTTCGCACTAAACGGTTTACTATCCGTTAGTTAATTTCACACTCAAAGCAGTACAAAATTCACCTCATATCATCAGTAAACCAAACCCGAAGGTCAAAACGATCAATTGAATAGGTCGGGGATTAATCAGAAGGATAAACGCACAGATTCATGGTCCGTGTTTTGCCCAACCATTTAATCACCCTTCCACTTCGCTCGAAGTGCGAAATTGTGCGTGTGTTTTAAATAGGGTTTATAAATTGGAGAACGAACTTTTAATACGATTTGAAGAATTTATTTATAAAAACCCGTGAATGAATTTAAAAAGGAATTATCAAGGTCAAATATGCATAAACAACTAACTGGAATCAGTATACATCGATCAAATTTGGAAAATTAAACGAACAAGGCAAATTGGCCAAAAACAGCAGGTTCGGACGTCTGAAAGAAGGGATTCAGACGTCTGAATCTGGAAATCAATTTGTTTTCCAAAACAGGATTCAGACGTCTGAATCCAACCATACAGACGTCTGAAACAGGCAATATTTTGTCTATTTCCTTTCTGGTCGAAATTTAGCCTATTCAGACGTCTGGAATATAAATTCAGACGTCTGAATCTGGGAATAAATTTCTTCCCAAGAACAATATTCAGACGTCTGAAATGGGCATTTCAGACGTCTGAAACCAGATGGCCATGCATTTCCTGAACCTAGGCCAACTATGGCCAAACATATCGAAAGCGATTGGATGCGTGTTGATTATGGGCTTACGTCAAACGACTACCCAACCTTAACGACACACCCAAACACTCCGAACAACATAAACATCAACCATATAAGGATTTTCAAAGATTTGGCTTCAAAAATCATAATTTGGCAATTTCACCGAATCAACCCAAATCAAAAGCAAAAGAACATATGAACAATTGTTAGGAATTCATGCCTAACATCAATGATATCAAAAGAAGTAGATGTGAGTTCAAAACTCACCTTTTATCTCAAAACAAAGAAGAAGAAGGAGCTAAATCACAAGGAGAAGACCAACCAATCTCTACTAGCTTCAATCTAAGATCAAAACAAGTATTCTCCGAAGCTAGGTTTAGGGATTTCTGAGATTGAAGAGAGAAAGAGATAGAGAAGATGGAGAGGAGGCTTACCTATGGCTTCTCTTTGATTTTAGAGCAAGAATTCAAGTTGCAAGTTGAAACTAGGGCTTGAAATTTCTATTTCCTCTTCCCTTCCACCATTTTCAGTTTTTAGCTTAAGTTTTTATGAAATGAATAAGTGGATGGAAGGAGAGAAGGGCTGAGTTGGTTTATAGAACAGTTTGGGTGAAACCCAAACCCAAAATCCCACTTAGCAAATAGCAAAATTCGACTTACTCCAAACATATCGAAGCTTATACTCAAAAAGATAGCAAACGACGTTTTGAACTCAATGGAAGTGGTCTTGAGACCCAATTCGACCGTTTGCAGAAAGTAACTTTTCGGACCATAATCTGACAATGATGTTATATTTAAATAAAATATTTAAATATACAACCGATAAATATGCGGGTTGTTACACAATTCCAGGATAGATATACCAATTACGCTTCCGGGCCAGTGGTAACGCATAGCCGCAGTTACCGCCCACCTCGAGCCACACCGCCAAATCAAAGAAATCAAAAGTGGCTACCGAATGAATCCAAAAGTCAGAGTATAATATCGAAGGGATGTGTCCGATAAAAGGTGCTATCTTCTTAGCCCGTCGATCGCCCCTGTTTTAGCCACCTTATGCCAACTCACGGGAGTCGGGTCTACGTATTTAACTCAAAGGAAATGTCATCATCATCCTACTTCATTCTGGAATCTCCACCGCGTACATGGTTGTTAAAGTGGTTTTCGGAGTTGGCAGAGAGTATGACAGCTTCCGATACCGGTCTCTTCAACAACCAAACGTTATTATAACACCGCTGTTATTTCAAAATAATTGTACATCAAAACCAGGATATAATATACATTTCAAACTATAAAATACGATATCATTTCCGTTTCAAAACCAAAATCAATATGATATCATTTTTATTTCAAAATATATCATTTTTCCAAAATCATAGTACTTTTAAATCTATATACCTTGAACCCCATAGCTTTGAAACATAACTTTAAATACATAATGGTTTAAATATTAAATTACTTTCTATAATAAAATAGCTTCTTAAATTTCACAAATTAATTTCCAAATACCGATTTGAATTCCCAAATAAACCATTTCATTTTCCATATATTTCAAAGCTTTAATTTTCCAATATTTCAAAGCTAAATTTTATAATTCATATATATATATATATATACACCAAATTTACTTTACTATTATTTAGTGTGAAATATTTGCTTAATAAATCCAATATCCTTTAAATAAAGCTTCAAATTCAATAACTGAATATTCCACAATTTATATAGATTTCATACATTCACTTAAATCACCTTAAACCCGAATTAAGTTATAAAACCACATTCCTTTAAAAATCTCAATTCCAATAAATTCCAAGTGGATTCTTATTACATATAACTCTTAATTAAATAAAATCTCAAATCAATTTTGAAACTATCTTCTCAACCTCGATTTATAAAATCAATATAAACTCTATATTAAATATAATTTAAGTAAATACTTATCCATATTATATTTTAATAAAATCAAACTTTATTATTAAACTTCTTTTATACTTTAAACAAATTTTATACATAGCTTAAAACCAAGAATTTAACTATATATAAAATAACATTTATAAAATATCCAAATCACTATCTCACAAAACCATATATTTCTTTAGAAAACCATAGAAAATCATTTAAAAATATTTTTATATATGGACCACGGTGTCTGTATATAATTTTCTACCGTATGGTCAAGTGATACAGATATTTATCATTTCAATCCGTAATTTAAAATAAAAATACGGCTATATATCATTTAAAACCGCAATCCCAAATGAAATAAAGTGCATAACAAATTTGCAGTTTAAAACAATATAACATGCAACACCCATTCATCCAATATCAATCATCAACCATTTATTACAATCATCATCCAATTTAAACAATAACATCAATATAGAGCATATAATAAATAACAGGCAATTACTGATAGTCTATATTCAATAATAATTTAGACAATCTTTCTAACTGGAAAATTATATGAAATAATAAATTAAATAACAATTTAATTAATAAGTTAAAATTTAACTCGAATGATGATAAAAATATACCAAATAGCAATAAATAAATTTCTAATCATATCAAAAATTAATTTAACACACATAAGAAATTTTATAAGTTGTGAGTGGGTTAAAACACTCACCTTTTGAATTTAAATTGAATTCAAATTCAGTTTAAACCTAAAAATTTGACAGTCTCAGAATTCGTCCAAACAAGCGCCAAATTGTCTGAAATCCCAATACGAACCTAGCGGAGAAAACCACGCGTAATTCCGATCTCGTATGAAATATTTATTAAAATTAGAAGTTATACGAATTTAAATTGAAATAAAACAAATTAAATAAAAGAATAGGGCCACGTCACCATGCAAAGCTCTCTCTCCTGAACTACAGGCACGCATGCAACCTGATGCCGTTCGAGCCCAAAATTCGCCGTTGACCTAGCCTTTGACCGTAAATCCCAATCGTCTCCGACCATCGCTCGACATGCCACCATCGCCACCGTCATGCTCGGCCGCACCCACGGTGAACTCCCCTCTTGCTCCGATCATCCCCGAACCCAGCCGCCGCAGTGTACACGAAACCCTAATTGAATTGTTTGCTTCGATCTGACTGTTAACCCATCACAAAACCCACATGGATGCGACCCCCTTGGCTCTCTCCACATTACTGCAACTTCGATTTGTCGATCAGCTGACGTGGATTTCGATGCAATGGGTAGCCGAAAATAGTCCTTCAATTTTCGGATGAACAGAGATCTAGATCGAAAAACGAATTGCAGATCTGAGTTACGCTCTTCAAGAGCTTCGAATTGATATAAAATTTGGCATATATTGTGGAGTTTGAAATTTTAGCTTTTGATTTGATTTGGAATTGTATTTGAATCTAGAATTTGTTTGTCTGCCATTGAGGAGGAGAGATAGCTGAATTGTTCATACAGACAAATGAGAAATAGAATTAGGCCAGGGTTTACAACCGGGTATTTATAGACAAAGTTGAAAATATAATAGATGGAGTCGATTTATAAACGCGTTGAACGATGAATTGCCCGAAAAGCCCGTTCTTACTACGGAACGAAATTGGGTCAAACCATATATCAAAATAGGTGTTTTAAAATATTTTAAACGTAATAAAAAAGGTTTCAAGTCCAAATTCCATCGTATGAAGAAGTTATTCTAAAATCAAATTATTTCAAATTGAATTCAATTAATTTCAATTTCATTGATTTCCAGGCGTTTCAAGCCCGTACGATCAAATGACAAGTTCGATTGCTATGAAACTTGAAATCCTACAATAATTTACCGTTACGGATCCGATGAAACTGGTTTCGTCGAAATCTGTGTCAGTGGCCAAAATGGCTATTTTTACACTAATTAACTAAATATAAAAAAATTATCTAGTTAAATCCAATTTCCAATTTCAATCTTTTTGTAATGACCCGCCTTTCATTCCATAGAAAGGCGCATCATTAAGAAGAAAGAAAGGGATAGAAAAGATAAAAGATAGGAAAGAAGGAAACAAACAACATCAGAATCTCACAACGGAACGAATAAATTATATTATATCACATAAAACATTACATAGTATCATATACGTCAGAGTCATACAGCTAATATAACACAAACTAGACAGTTATAAACACCTGTCCAGTTATTACAGTTCAAGTACATCAGAGAAAACAGATACAACTCAAACACAACGGAACCACTATATATATCTACACACTGAAGCCTCCTGCTCCATATCTCCTCCAGAACTCGTCAAAGCACTCCTGAATCACTTGACTACTCATACATAATATGAGTACCCAAGAGTTTAATAAAACAGAAAATAAACACTCGGGTCAGACACGGGTCTGGTGTGAGTAAACGGGTTTAAAGTTGCTTAACTTTGAAAATCCTTTGAAAACAAAAGGTATCACGTAAGACTTCCCACACATAAACATGTAAAAGTTTTTACCTTACGCTAACCAAAACATTTGATAGGAAATCCAGTGATATTATAATAGTGTCTAGGGTTTTCAAGTAAAATACAGAAATAGCTGGAGTGCTTACATCTCACGTTCCAACATAGTTGGGCACAATCAAAACCGTACAAGCACTTATTGGATTTTGGATTCCATCAATGGCAGGGCTACCATGGTACCGCCCGTCACAGCACGTGGCCTAGATCCCCGTACCGAGGATCACTCCCAATCCCCTGCAACACAAAGCCGGAACCATCCCTCACTGGACAGTCCCGAACAAGACCACCCCACAGATGGCCGTCGCCAACTACCACACAACCGAAATATAAAGGGACCTCTAGACAGGGGTAAATCTTGTCCTACTTGTGCATGACCCACTTAGCCTTGCTGCACCTCCCCTGTTTTAGCCATTCCCGGTTGATGAGGCTTGAGGCTATGATTACCTTTATATGACACATTAATCTTAGAATGCTCATCGTCCACCTGACGATGTTCTGAAAGCATTCAATCCATACAAGTTCGTTCCGGTTCGAATGAAACCGAAGGCATTATCTCGTTACACTCATTTTAGAATCACCCTCAGTGTTAACAACGATAACCCTGGCACTCTGAATCTTCATCTTCACTTGAGATTCATGACCTAACGTTTTAATTTGGATCGATGTGGTTTTCGGAATTCCAAATTTGGAAACTTGATCCCGGTCTCATCGAAATCCAAATGCCATCTTAATGTCCAAGTGAATTTAATTTGAACAATTAATTCAATTCATCATTATCTATATACACACAGATAATTCACATATCACAGTAGATAATAACATTCTCATCATAAACGGATAACCCGTATCATAATCACAAACCGATAATCATCACCAACAGATAATCATCACAAACAGATAATCCATATTACCATACTTTGACTAAGCACCATATCATATAGATACTACTCATCTCATTTCTAATATCACAACCATCCAAAGAAATATCAATATCATCCATAAGCAATGATTTATTAACCACCATCTATAATTAATTTAAAACGAATCAAATTAATTACTTCTATCTCTAATTAATTTAAAATAAATTAAATTAATTACCACATCTATAAATCCTGCTTAATATCCATTAATTAATTAACCTAGCTAATTAATCATTCTCTAAGTATTCAACTTGATTAAACACCTTTGATTAATCATTCTCTAATTACAATAAGTAATTAGTCTTTAATTAATTTCACAAAATTAATTAACCTTAATCATTAGTAATTAACATTTAATTACTTCATTTATTAATTAACTATAATTACTTACATTTATCCTTAATTAATTACATTAGTTAATCACTTTATTATTAATTATTCCTTAATTAAACAATTCTTAATTACATCATTAATTATATTAATTAATGCTCTCTAATATATATTTAAATTAATTACTTTATTTAAAATTAATTACGTTTAGTAATTAATCTACAATTATTAATCACCCTTGATTAATATCAATCCAGTAATTAACTACCCTTAATTACTCATAACAAATTAATTATTCCATAATTAATTATCTTCATTAATTAATCCCTTGATTAATTACAAAAGTAATTACCCAAATTACTTCATTATAAATCATCTTTCACTAATTACATTCCAGTAATCATCATTTATTACCTCCTTAAGTAATAATGCTCCATTAATTACCTTAAGTAATTACGCTTTGTAAATTATCAAATGATAATCTTAAATTTATTAGACTAAATTAATTAACTTAAACTAATCACATTATCAAAATTAATTACAATAAGTAATTAATCCCTTAATTACTTTTATCAAGTAATTGTTCTTAACAATTTACAATTGATTATCTTCAATTAATTAATCTAATTAATTATCATAATTAATCACATTAATTAATTACTTAATAATCCTTAGATAATTATTTTTATTAATTAACATCATTTTCTTTAATTACTTCCTTAAGAAAAATGTCTTAGATTAATCATTATTAATCATCTCTAATTAAAAATTAATCTAAATCATTATTTAAAATCAAATAAATAAGTTATTTCTTAATTAAATTCTTTTATTATCTTAATTATTTCTAAGATAATTCATTTACCTTATTAATGACTTCATTAACATTCAAATGTATTTAAAACAATACATTTCTAAATTTAATTCAAATTCCGTTTTAAAATTTAATATTCAAAATGTTTAACTATTTAAACATTTATCCAAATTTAAATAAACTTATAAACTTTAAAATAAAAGTAAAAACATTCATTGCTTATATAAGAAAAGTTTAAAACCAAATTACTTAATTTTATTAAAAGAAAAACGAACTTAAAAATAAATTCATTATTTAACTTTCAAATTAAAGTTAAACATTTCATAACTTTTATTCAAATATTTAAAGAAAGCCTTTATAAAGAATTTTATTAAATTTAAACTTTTATTTGAAATCAAATTCATTCTTAAAATCTACTTCAAAACATTTAATCTTGTTCTACATTTAAAATTTACAAAACTGTTTAAATTAAAAATTTGAATCCATAGTAATCTTGAAACTAAATTTTAAACTTGATTTTAAAACTTAATTTAAATCTTGCTTTAAATTTAAAATTATCATTTTAAAAAAAAAATAGGATATAAAAGTTCATTGAATTCAAATTTAAACTTTGAATTTTAAAACCCCTATTTAAATCCCTGCCTTAGATTTTAAATTCCATTCAAATTTTAAAAACTTCATACTGTCAGGTTATAAAGACCTGAAGCTAACATAACCCGAGACCACTCATTAGTGCTTCGAGTTAAATCCCTAACTACTCCGAGTAAACTACTCGTTCTACCCGAGTAAAACTCAAGTCAAAACGCTCTGCACAACCCAAAGTAGTTCATCAGAACTTAGTATGCACGGTGCATATGCACCGGCGCTCAGGCCACCTCCAGCCACCATAACCCTTTTCAGCAAGTCGCCGACCAACTCCTTACATGATTGCAACCACCAGAGTTTCCCCAGAAGCTTGAAATCAAATTCGAGTTAACCAATGCAACCTGGAACACCACTGCATCAAAATCCCTAAACCTGTCAACACTGCGCAACCTCTCCTCCGATCATCAGAGAACCCACGACTTTGGCCAACTCTTCATCCAGGTTCCCTCTTCAAATTCCCAAAACCTTGCATCACTCGATGCAACAGAGAACACGAGGAGCATCAAAATCTCTACCACCAGAAACTATGGTTAGAAACCTGGAAAGAGCCACCACTGTCGCCACCAACCCCTGACCATCCACCTGAAAATTTTCCCCCACTCACCAATCAGCACTCCACCTTAAGGAAGAATTACAATTTCCCAAAATCACTTGATCACCAGATAAACCCAAAAACTCCCATTTTGTTCAACCCAGACAAGCACACTCAACAGTTAACTAAAAAAAGTGATTTTTGTTTTAAAAATCATAATTTCCTACATGCATTCCCGTTATGAACCTATTTCAATAATTTAAGATGTTTAGATTTGCTTATTTGAATATTAACTGCCCCTACAGTTTACAGAGAAAACAGATTTTAATTTTAATCTTAATTATGATTTAAAAACTTAATCTATACTAAACAAACATCTCTTATTTACATAACAAATCCTACAGAGAATCAAATAAAGAGGTAATGGTTTTTTTCTATTTAAAATTTTTAGTTTTAAAAACAGAAACAGGTAATCAAATACCTGTAAACATATATATATATATATATATATATATATATATATATATTTTCGTGTGTGTGTGTTAATATATAAATATACACAGAATATCTATCACGATAAAATCATACAATGCAAACTTATTCCATTTATCCACATGCAACATATAAATTAAAGCTTTTTAAAATTGGGAAGTTATTTTACCTTAAAAAAATGAAGCTCTACAGTTTTATTCATAGCAGTTTGATTTTTTATTTAAAATAATAGTTTGCATTTGAACTTGAGTTCTAATACTTGCTTAAGCATTGATTTTAAAAGAAAGAACTATTTTTAAAATAGAATTTTACTCACCAATCAATTGAAGAAGCAGATGACAAATCCAGATGCAAACTCATTTTTCCTAGAACTGTTGATTACATGTTTTTAACCTTTGCAGCAGTTGAATCTGGAAAATTCGTTTGCATTGAAGTTGATTTAAACTGCATGATGACCTTCATTCTTCTTTTTGCTTGAATATGAGTTGAACTTCAAATTGATGTTGAAACTTCATACAGATTTCAGATTTGCATATTTTTAACAGATTTGGTTATGCTGATTTGGTTTTTGAATTTGTTTGTAGAATTGGTTTTGAATTTCTTTAAATCTGAATTCAGATTCTCATTTGAAGATAATGATTTGAGCAAAAATGAATTACTAAGTTTTCTTATCTATATTTTCAATAAAAATGTTTTTTTAAAAAAATAAAACCATTGCCACTTGTTATCTAATGTTATAGAATGTTTTACAAGTGTCTCCCTTATGAGTTAAATGCTTAACACATGTTCATTATAATAGAAAAATAAATTTCTTAGTTTATGAATGTCTTTAAATTCTTCTAAAATAATTTCTTACTTAATTTAACATGTTTTTATATGTTTTATTTCATTTAGCCTTTAAATGTTTACATGTAAATTTTCTTTATAAAATTACACATTTTAATGTTTATTTGAATATTTTTAAAATAATATTTTTAAAGCTAAATTTTGAAGAGAGAAAATTCAAAAGAAAAAGAATATTGAATTCAATTTTATTCCAAAATTTCAAACCAAAATATTATACTTTAATGTAAATGAACTAAGTCTATTTCAAAAGAAAACAATTTTTAAAAGAAAACAAAATAAACTTTTATTTTAAAATACTATTTAAACTATTATATCTTTAAACAAAATAAATATTTACTTTAATTTCCTTCGAAAATATAAGATAGATTTTTAAATCAAACTTTTGAAAAGTTTCTATACTAATTTGAATCAAATTTTGTAATTCACAAGTTGTACACATACATATATTATAAATTTGAAAATATCTTTATTAAATTTAACTCTAAATTTAAATCAAATTCTCTATTTACAATGTATACACATATATACATTATAAATAAAATATTTTTAAATTAGCTTAGAAAGATAATTTTATCATTTAAATATTTTAAATTTTGAAAAGAATAACATTTGTCAAACCAAATAATTATTAGTTTTCAAAAGATAATTTATGTTTGAATTAAATTATTAAATCAATATTTCACATTTTAAAATAATTATTAATGAAAATTATTAAATAAGTATTGCCCAAATTCTGGGACATCACATTCCTCCCCCCTTAAAAGAATTTCGTCCTCGAAATTTAAAAAAAAAGATAATTTAATAACCTCATACAGATTTTAATTTTAAAATAGAAAACATATGCTATCAACCAAATACTAGCAACCATTGCAACCAATTCAAACAAACAATTCTAACTATCCAGACAAAATTCTGGATAGGATTCTCTAGAGTTTCCCAGGTACAAACACCGGGGCACTCGTTCTATAGAATCTAAACTAGCTACACGACTCAGATCTAGAGCTCCTATGTATCTAGATCTTCAAATCTAAACAGGATACTGGACCACAGACAAGTCCTCTAGACCAAACACGTAACCCTTAAGAGAAAACAGAAAGATCCAATACTCAAATCCACAAATCTTTCATGCTGATCCTGGGCTGCCTTCAACCTTCTTGATCAATCCAATCTTCGCAGATGCTTTACAGAACAAATCTGGACAAAGAAATAAACGATCTCCAGATCCTACTCAACAAAATGGTTCTCCCAAAATCTATCAAAATCCACCACACAAACTCTACTACACAAATATCAGAAGACATCAAACATACTACTCCTATTCTGAAAACAAAACAGATGCACAAGACAACCAAGACTCCAGACCCAAAATGAATTTCCTGTAGAAATCCTCTGATCTAAGACAAAACTCAAATTCCCAAAGAATCGGGTGTTGCTTCTATTCTGGAATAGCTGCCACTATGCTTCCGCTGCACAACTCTGATTTGAGAATGCTGTTGATGAACACAAGTGTAAACTTGATCAACCCATTTTGGAAACATTTTTCATCAAATTCCGTAAAATCCCAGTGACATATCCGATTCGGTCACAACACCATAGCAAAAATTCAACCAGAAAACTAGATCCAATCTATTCATGCCAGCCTAAACAGATCTCTCTCTCAAAGATCCCTCCTACTAGGCTGAACCACCGGTAAAGCTCCAAGAACTAAGTCGATGCAGAACTCAATCTCTCGATGCGGATGCAAATCTTAATTCCTTCAAAGATATCCAGAAAAATCAAACCACTTCGATATCTCAAACATCCTCTAGAGATGCTTCAATCCAAAGAAAGATTACTCAGAGAACTTCCAAACCATCGCAAGTCACTTTTTTGATTCTACTCAACTTAGATTCCAAGAAACCATTCTCACTTCATCAATCAGAACAGCTAAAGCCTTCTAACCAAAATAAGAAATTAGTGGTCTACCTTCAACCATAAACATCACACCCAGCTGAGCTTCCAGATGAAATGGACAAGCTTCACCATCTGCCTGGCCTACTGTCAGAAGAATCATAGAGATTTCTGAACCATCGAAGAAACAGGCCACTCTACTGCTTCTGGACTCCACCTCTAGAATATAGCTAAACCAAGAGACTATCCTGATAGCACACAACACCTCTAAGCTGATACTGCTGTCAAAGACTTTCTTATCCAAAAGCTCACCGAATCACAAAGCTACATCAGCCACTTCCACAATAGAGCCTTCAGTAGACAGATATCCCTCAGGAAACTCGACCTCAAACCAAGCATAAAACACTCTGCCAAACTGAGTCTCAAACTCAAATATAGACAGAACTCCTTCCTAAAGTTGCCAAGATACCATCGCTGGCTTTAGTACTCCCAACTGATCCAGGCTCAAGAAAATCCACTTGCACGAGTGCAACTAAGCTTACAATCCAAAGATGAACTCCGAACCTTGAAAATATTTCCTTCAGAGATCGGTGAAATCCTTCACACCAAACTGCAAAAGTACTCAAGATGCCCAATACTGCCCTAGCAGATTCACTTCCAACCTCGAACACTCGGACTCCAACCATTGGTAGTTGCGTTACACACACCACTACCCTATCTACCTTTATTACTTATATTGGAAAACCCGAACATGTAACCTAATCAAATAGGCATATATATATATATATATTCAAAATTACAAATACGCTCTCTCAAGACAGACACCACTCCAGAGCCTAGGTATCCGCTTAACCTAGCGCTCTGATACCACAATGTAACGACCCACCTTTCATTCCATAGAAAGGCGCATCATTAAGAAGAAAGAAAGGGATAGAAAAGAGAAAAGATAGGAAAGAAACAAACAAACAACATCAGAATCTCACAGCGGAACGAATAAATTATATTATATCACACAAAACATTACATAGTATCATATACATCAGAGTTATACAGCTAATATAACACAAACTAGACAGTTATAAACACCTGTCCAGTTATTACAATTCAAGTACATCAGAGAAAACAGATACAACACAAACACAACGGAACCACTATATATATCTACACGTTGAAGTCTCATGCTCCATATCTCCTCCATAACTCGTCAAAGCAATCCTGAATCACTTGACTACTCATACATAATATGAGTACCCAAGATTTTAATAAAATAGAAAAAAAACACTCGGGTCAGACATGGGTCTGGTGTGAGTAAACGGGTTTAAAGTTGCTTAACTTTGAAAATGCTTTAAAAATAAAAGTTATCATGTAAGACTTCCCTCACATAAACATGGAAAAGTTTTTACCTTACGCTAACCAAAATATTTGATAGAAATCCAGTGATATTATAATATTGTCTAGGGTTTTCAAGTAAAATACAGAAATAGCTAGAATGCTTACATCTCGAGTTCCAACATAGCTGGGCACAATCAAAACCGTACATGCACTTATTGGATTTTGGATTCCATCAATGGCAGGGCTACCGGGGTACCGCCCATCACAGTACGTGGCCTAGATCACCGTACCGAGGATCACTCCCAATCCCCTGCAACACAAAGCCGAAACCATCCCTTACTGGACAGTCCCGAACAAGACCACCCCGCAGATGGCCGTCGCCAACTGCCACACAATCGAAATATAAAGGGTACTCTAGACAGGGGTAAATCTCGTCCTACTTGGGCATGACCCACTTAGCCTTACTGCACCGACCATGTTTTAGTCATTCCCGGTTAATGAGGCTTGAGGCTACGATTACATTTATACGACACATTAATCTTAGAATGCTCATCGTCCACCTGACGATGTTTTGAAAGCATTCAATCCATACAAGTTTGTTCTGGGTTCGAACGAAACCGAAGGCATTATCTCGTTACACTCATTTTGGAATCACCCTCAGAGTTAACGACGATAACCCTTATACTCTGAATCTTCATCTTCGCTTGAGATTCACGACCTAACGTTTTAATTTGGATCAATGTGGTTTTCGAAATTCCAAATTTGAAAACCCGATCCCGGTCTCATCGAAATCCAAACGCCATCTTAATGTCCAAGTGAATTTAATTTGAACAACTAATTCAATACATCATTATCTATATACACACAGATAGATAATTCACATATCACAATAGATAATAACATTCTCATCATAAACAGATAACTCGTATCATAATCACAAACAGATAATCCATATTATCATACTTTAACTAAGCATCCATATCATATAGATACTACTCATCTCATTTCTGAGATCACAACCATCCAAAGAAATATCAATATCATCATAAGCAATGATTTATTAACCACCATCTATAATTAATTTAAAATGAATTAAATTAATTACTTCTATCTTTAATTCATTTAAAATAAATTAAATTAATTACCACATATATAAATCCCAATTAATATCCATTAATTAATTAACCTAGTTAATTAATCATTCTCTAAGTATTCAACTTGATTAAACAACTTTGATTAATCATTCTCTAATTACAATAAGTAATTAGTCTTTAATTAATTTCACAAAATTAATTAACCTCAATATAGTAATTAACATTTAATTACTTTATTTATTAATTAACTATAATTAATTACATTTATCCTTAATTAATTACATTAATTAATCACTTTATTATTAATTATTCCTTAATTAAACAATTCTTAGTTACATCATTAATTATATTAATTAATGATCTCTAATTTATATTTAAATTAATTACTTTATTTGAAATTAATTACATTTAGTAATTAATCTACAATTATTAATCACCCTTGATTAATATCAATCCAGTAATTAACTACCCTTAATTACTCATAACAAATTAATTATTCCATAATTAATTATCTTCATTAATTAATCCTTTGATTAATTACAAAAGTAATTACCCAAATTACTTCATTATAAATTAACTTTCACAAATTACATTCCAGTAATTATCATTTATTACTTCCTTAAGTAATAATGCTCCATTAATTACATTAAGTAATTACTCTTTGTAAATCATCAAATGATAATCTTAAATTAATTAAACTAAAGTAATTAACTTAAACAAATCACATTATTAAAATTAATTACAATAAGTAATTAATCCCTTAATTACTTTTATCAAGTAATTATTCTTAACAATTTATAATTGATTATCTTCAATTAATTAATATAATTAATTATCATAATTAATCACATTAATTAATTACTTAATAATCCTTAGATAATTATTTTTATTAATTAACAACATTTTCTTTAATTACTTCCTTAGGAAAAATGTCTTAGATTAATCATTATTAATCATATCTAATTAAAAATTAATCTAAATCATTATTTAAAATCAAATAAATAAATTGTTTCTTAATTAAATTCTACTATTATCTTAATTATTTCTAAGATAATTCAATTACCTTATTAATGACTTCATTAACATTCAAATGAATTTAAAACAATACATTTCTAAATTTAATTCAAATTCCATTTTAAAATTTAAGATTCAAAATGTTTAACTATTTAAACATTTATCCAAATTTAAATAAACTTATAAACCTTAAAATAAAAGTGAAAACATTCATTACTTATATAAGAAAAGTTTATAATCAAATTAATTAATTTTATTAAAAGAAAAACAAACTTAAAAATAAATTGATTATTTAACTTTAAAATTAAAGTTAAACATTTCATTACTTTAATTCAAATATTTAAAGAAAGCCTTTATAAAGAATTTTATTAAATTTAAACTTTTATTTGAAATCAAATTCATTTTTAAAATCTACTTCAAAACATTTAATCTTGTTCTACATTTAAAATTTACAAAACTGTTTAAATTAAAATTTGATTTCGTAGTAATCTTGAAACTATATTTTGAACTAGATTTTAAAACTTAATTTAAATCTTGCTTTAAATTTAAAATTTTCATTTTAAAAACTTAGGATTTAAAAGTTCATTGAATTCAAATTAAAACTTTGAATTTTAAAGCACCTATTTAAATCCCTGCCTTAGATTTTAAATTCCATTCAAATTTTAAAAACTTCATACTGTCAGGTTATAAAAACCTGAAGCTAACATAACCCGAGACCACTAACTAGTGCTTCGAGTTAAATCCCTAACTACTCCGAGCAAACTACTCGTTCTACCCGAGTAAAACTCAAGTCAAAACACTCTGCACAACCCGAAGTAGTTCATCAGAACTTAGTATGCACGGTGCATATGCACCAGCGCTCAGGCCACCTCCAGCCACCATAACCCTTTTCACCAAGTCACCGACCAACTCTCTACATGATTTCGACCACCAGAGTTTCCCCAGAAGCTTGAAATCAAATTCGAGTTGACCAATACAACCTTGAACACCACTGCATCAAAATCCCTAAACCTGTCAACACTGCGCAACATCTCCTCCGATCATCAGAGAACCCATGACTCTGGCCAACTCTTCATCTACGTCCCCTCTTCAAATTCCCAAAACCTTGCATCACTCGATGCAATAGAGAACACGAGGAGCATCAAAATCTCTACCACCAGAAACTAGGGTTAGAAACCTGGAAAGAGCCACCACTGTCGCCACCAACCCCTGACCTTCCACCGGACAATTTTCCCTCACTCACCAATCGCACTCCACCTCTAGGAAGAATTACAACTTCCCAAAATCATTAGATCACCAGATAAACCCAAAAACTCCCATTTTGTTCGACCTAGACAAGCTTACTCAACAGTTAACTAAAAAATGTGATTTTTGTTATAAAAATCATAATTCCCTACATGCATTCAGGTTATGAACCTGTTTCAATAATTTAAGATGTTTAGATTTGCTTATTTGAATATTAGCTGTCTTTAAAGTTTACTGAGAAAACAGATTTTAAATTTAATCTTAATTATGATTTAAAAACTTAATCTATACTAAACAAACATCTCTCATTTATATAACAAATCCTACATAGAATCAAATCAAGAGGTAATGGTTTTTTTTCTATTTAAAATTTTTAGTTTTAAAAACAGAAACAGGTAATCAGATACCTGTAAACACACACACACACAGATATATATATATTTATTTATATATATATATATATACACAGAATATCTATCACAAAAAAATCATACAAAGCAAATTTATTCTATTAATCCACATGCAACATATAAATTAATGCTTTTTAAAATTGTGAAGTTATTTACCTTAAAAAAATGAAGCTCTGTAGTTTTCTTCATAGCAGTTTGAATTTTTTTAAAATAACAGTTTGCATTTGAACTTGAGTTCTAATTCTTGCTTAAGCATTGATTTTAAAAGAAAGAACTGTTTTTAAAAAACAAGTTTACTCACCAATCAATTGAAGAAGCATATGACAAATCCAGATGCAAACTCATTTTTCCCAGAACTATTGATTGCATGTTGAAATCCGGGTTTTGCATTTGCTGTTGAAGTTGATTTTAACTTTTGCAGCAGTTGAATCTGGAAAATTTGTTTGCATTGAAGTTGATTTGTACTGCATACTGACCTCCATTCTTCTTTTTGTTTGAATATGAGTTTAACTTCAAATTGATGTTGAAACTTCATACAGATTTCAGATTTGTAGATTTTTCGCAGATTTGGTTTTGCAGATTTGGTTTTTGAATTTGTTTGTAGAATTGGTTTTGAATTTCTTTAAATCTGAATTCAGATTCTCATTTGAAGATAATGGTTTGAACAAAAATGAATTGCTAAATTTTCTTATCTATATTTTCGATAAAAATGTTTTTTTTTTTAAAATAAAACCATTGCCACTTGTTATCTAATGTTATAGAATGTTTTACAAGTGTCCCCCTTATGAGTTAAATGCTTAACACATGTTCATTATAATATAAAAATAAATTTCTTAGTTTATGAATGTCTCTAAATTCTTCTAAAGCAATTTATTACTTAATTGAACATGTTTTATATGTTTTATTTCATTTAGCCTTTAAATGTTTACATGTAAATTTTCTTTATAAAATTACGCATTTTAATGTTTATTTGAATATTTTTAAAATAATATTTTTAAAGCTGTATTTTCAAGAGAGAAAATTTAAAAAGAAAAAGAATATTGAATTCAATTTTATTCCAAAGTTTTAAACCAAAATATTATACTTTAATGTAAATGAACTAAGTCTATTTCAAAAGAAAACAATTTTTAAAAGAAAACACAATAAACTTTTATTTTAAAATCCTATTTAAAATATTATATTTTTAAACAAAATAAATATTTACTTTAATTTCGTTTGAGAATATAAGATAGATTTTTAAATCAAACTTTTGAAAGGTTTCTATACTAATTTTAATCAAATTTTGTAATTCACAAGTTATACACATACAAATATTATAAATTTGAAATATCTTTATTAAATTTAAATTTGAATTAAAATCAAATTCTCTATTTACAATGTATACACATATATACATTATAAATAAAATATTTTTAAATCAACTTAGAAAGATAATTTTATCATTTAAATATTTTAAATTTTGAAAAGAATAACACTTGTTAAACCAATTAATTATTAGTTTTCAAAAGATAATTTCTGTTTGAATTAAATTATTAAATCAATATTTCACATTTTAAAATAGTTATTAATAAAAATTATTAAATAAGTATTGCCCAAATTTCCGGGACATCACACCTTTAATTGACCAATTTCATCATTCTTGATTTCTAAAAAATTTACAATGTTTTGAACAAATTTAAACATCAGTTTAGAGTTGATTAATTTATCAATTTCAGTATTAACTTCCATTTCATTATATTCGAAAATTACAAATTTAGTTTTCAAAAATTCTATCTAATCTACTTCCCATTCTATTATTCAATTCATTATTGTCTACAGATGAAATTAATATTGGATTCAAAATCTATTACATTAAATATTCCCACATTCTACCTTAATTTCAGATAACGTAATATTTAAATATTTAATCTCAATTGTCTGCAATTAATCCAATTAATATAAAATTAAATTCAGTAAATTGATAAGTCTTGTTATCCATTCTTTTAATCCAACAAATTGTCATAATAGGAAAGAATTAACACTATTTCCAAAATTCCCTTAATTTACACTAACATAACATTTAATTAGATTAATTGCAATTAATTACCCATTTTAATTTATTAGACTAAATAAATGGTTAACTTATAATAATTGTTGCCATTAACGTTAAATTACACTTATAAGTTATCATTACCAGACAAGTGTTGAAATTGATTACATACACAGCTCTCATCCTATTATCATAAATTTTACACTAATTCACCAATTCATTCAGTATCTATACTTGTTTCCTTGTATTTAATTAGCAGCTAAGTATGACATCTATATTATTTCCAACTTACAATCTTTTTGATTTAATTACTATTTATTATTATTACTTCATTGATTAATTCAATATTTGCATTTGTTTTTCTTATATTAAATTTGTTACTAAATATCCCTATTTGCAATCAATAAATATAACTTTGAATTTATTTCCTAATCTACAAATTTAAATCAATTATAACCTTATAATTGGTTTCCATTAATTGGGATTGCACTAAATTAATTATTTATCGACTTGCATTAATGGTATTACTTTAATCTACATCCAATTACAATTAATACTCTTATTAAATTATTTAGCTTTCTATTACAATAATTAGTATCTTATAAATAAATTTTACGTTTCCTTTTTAATTTACATTCACACTTTCCGTTATTAAATAAATTATCATTAAGGTACATTTAATTATCTTTATTTGTAATTGGTGAATTAACTGGTAACAACCATTTGTCACCATTATACCGTTTAAAATACTTGTATGTTCATTCTTCCCAACCAATTACCATTTATTATATTATAACTTTACAAATTTAAATAAATTCATTAATTGTCATTTCATTCAACCTATTAATTATTAACCTAAGTTAGCACAGTTACGTTTCAATTTACTTATTAGCTTACAACAAGTTTTACAATTAGTTCATACACTAATTCATTCCATTTCTATTCATTATACATTATTTTATTAGTAAGTCAACATTTTAAATTATTAATTTACCTTTTATATCCCATTATAAATTAATATACCAATTAATTAAGATTTTAAATCAAATTAATCATTTCATCTTGGTAACATTCTTTTATTACAATAAGAATTAACCATTAACTTACATTTATATTGTTATATTCAAGTTATTAAAAATTAACTTACCAATCTTATCCAAGTTATTATTTCCACTAATAATTCACTAAATTTTCATTTCCTTCAATATTAAATTTCAAAGTCTTACTAAATTAACATTTTTAATTATTGAAAATATGTGGGTCGTTACAAAGATCTTACGTAAGTTAAATCAACAATAAATATATGAATGGAACGGCGTCAGAGATGTTTACGGGATTTGACATCTCCTATCTAGTGTGTAACGTGAGTGCAGTAACTTAAGAGATGCTCGGGATTCACATCTCCTAAGGATCCCTTAAACTATTTACTATGTAGTAATATATGCTATTTTAATAATGTCTATAGTAAAGTAAACTTACTTTTAAATAGCGTTAAGGCTTTACTATTCCACCTTAACACGTAATATTCCCAGTAGTCCATCCAATATCCTGGTTCCTACGGGAGAAAACCAAACTCGTACAAGGCGCGCTAGGGTAGGTGGGACGGCACATCTAGGCAATGCCAGGGTAGATATACCAATTACGCTTCCGGGCCGGTGGTAACGTGTAGCGCGCAGCTACCGCCCACCTCGAGCCAAACCCCCAAATCAAAAAAAATCAAAAGAGGCCACCGAATCAGTCCAAAAGTCCGAGTATAATGTCGAAGGGATGTGTCCGATCAACGGAGCTGCCTCATTAGCCCGTCAATCGCTCCTGTTTTAGCCACCTTATGCCAACTCACAGGAGTCGAGTCAATATATTTACCTCAAAGGAAACGCCGCCGCCATCCCACTTCATTCTAGAATCTCCACCGCGTACACGGTTGTTAAAGTGGTTTTCGAAGTTGGCAGAGAGTATGACAACTTCCAATCCTAGTCTCTTCAACAACCAAACGTTATTATAACACCACGGTCATTTCAAAATAATTATACTTCAAAACCAACATATACTATCCATTTCAAAACCATATAAATACGATATCATTTCCCTTTCAAAAACCAAATAATATGATATCATTTTTATAAAACCCAGATCAATATAATATCATTTTATTTCGAATATAACCTTTCTAAAATCATAGCACTTTCAAAATAATAATATTTTGAAACCAAATGCTTGAAATATAACCTTTCAAAACATAATACTTCGAATTTCATAACTTCTAAACCATAACTTCCAAAACATAAATGGTTTGGATATTCAAACAATATATAAAATAAATTAGTTTGAATTTAAAATCAGTTTATAAAGTAAAATAGTTTCCTCGACTTCACAATTTTATTCACTTTATATTAAATCTCAATTCATAACTTTCAACTCACTTTCAGTTTCAATAAATCATTTCAATATATTTCAAACTTTGAGTATTAAACAATTTCAAAACTAAGGTTGATAATTACGATTCAACAATTCAATGTTACATTAATTAGTTTTCAAATATTTGCATAATAAATCCATTACCATTTAAATAAAACTCAAATTACAAATAACTAAATATTTCCTTCAATTTATTTATACTTGTAATATGCGTTTAATTCATCTTGAACAAAAATCCAGTTATAAAAATCCTACCTTTTAAAATTTCAAGTTTAATAAATTTTACGTCAACTTATGGAGTTTAATTCTTAAATAAGCCCATTTTCAAATAGATTTCCAATTTACCTTCCAATCTTAATTTATTTAAATCATTATAAGCTCTACATTAAAGTATGATTTAAATACTCAACCATATTTTATTTTGATAAAATCAAACTCCATTATTATACTTATTATTATTAAACAAATTTATACATAGCTTAAATACATAAATTTAACTATATGCAAAATATTTTTTATACAATATAAAAAAAATCAATATTTATTAAACCGTATAATTCTATCCAAAACCACAGAAATCATTTTTAAAATATTTATATAGATGGACCGACGGTGTCCGTATATAAATTTACTCTCCTATGGTCAAGTGATACAGATATTTAGCATTTCAATCCGTAATTTAAAAATAAAAATAACGTTATATATCATTTCAAACCGCAATTCCGAATAAAATAAAATCCATAACAATTTGCAATTTACAACAATACAAATACAACATCCATCCATCTAATACCAATCATCAAACATTCATCAAAATCATCATCCAATTCAATCAATATATAATCAGAAAATAAATAACAGGCATTTACTGGCAGTTTATATTCAACAATACATTAAATAACTATTTTATTCAACAAATTCAATTTAACTGAGATGATGAATAAAAATATGCCAAATAGTCATAAATAAATTTCTAATCTCGTAAAAAATTAATTTAACACACATAAAAAAATTTAGAAGTTGTGAGTGGGTTAAAACACTCACCTTTATACGAATCTGAAAATAATCGACTTCTAATTAATAGCTTCGCTCTATGTTTCCTTAGTCTCATTCTTGATTACTAGCTTTGTTCTATAATTTTTCTTTTATTTTGATTTACTTTAATTTTCCTCCTTATTATGTGTGTGTGTGTCTATATATATATCTCTGTGTGTGTGTGTGTATTTTTAAACGGTTTGAAAAAATGAAGATTTGAAAATTAAGAATTAAAAAAGAAAAGGATTAAAATAAGAATGGAAAATGGAAGAGAAGATCTAGATTTGAAAATTAAGAAGAAAGTTTGAAATAGAAGAAAATTTGAAGAAGAAGAAGAATATTTGAAGAGGAAGGAAAAATTAAAATGAGCAATAATCAGGAGATTTGGAGGAAAAAAAGAAAAATAAATAAATTTAAAAAAGAAGGAAGATTAGAATGGAGGCTGGGGTTTCATTTGCGTCATATGTTATTTATAAGGTTAGAGTTAGGTTTAGGGTCAAAGAAATTTGAAAAGAGAGGCCTCTATTAATTGGAAATAAATGAAATGACGTTTCAGAAAATGAAGTCGGAAAATGAATGAAAAATAAAGTAAATATGAACAAACTTGGTATTGAAATATAGTAAATATGAACAACCTTTTTAAAAGTAACAGTATTAAAAATAGGTAAAAGAAAGAATTAAAAATATGAAAAGTAGTTCATGTTTGCAAAATCGAAAAGCTTCGGACAATGTAAATGAAAAGGAGTAATGGAACAAATGGGAAAAAGATGAAAAGAATGCGGCAATTATTAATTAGAAAGGGAATGAATGGACCAACTCTACACTGTAAACAAACTTTTAGAATTCAAATTTCAAAACAATCGTTCGCTTAATTAATTTTGTTAACCCTAAATAAACCAAAATTAACATCCTTTAAAGATTTAATTAACACACAATAAATGAAAATAAATTCTCTACACCAATTTGTGTCATAAATTAAAAGAATATACAACAATAAGAACTTTTCATTTCTCTCTCTTTGTGATTAGATTGGGAATTATACAAATATGTTAACATTTCGATTGAATGTTCTACTAGGAATGCATTAACATACATTCTGTAACGACCCGGAATTTTGGGCAATATAAATTTAATAATCTGTATAAATAATTTAATTTGTTTAATGATTTTTCTTTATAATTTTAATTTAAATTGGTAAATGTAATCTTTTTAAGGTTAATGAATTTTTAATCTGGCAAGAATTGATAAGAATTGTTTTTCAAAGATAATAAAATTTTTGTTCTATTTATAATATATACATTTGATATATATTGTGAATGGGAGATCTTTTGTTTTAAATTAAAAAAAATGAACTTTCAAATTATAATAAATATGTATGTATATGTTGTAGTTTGAGTTGTTTTGGAATTTAATTTTAATCTATTGATAATTTATATATGAATGAATAGTAATTTTAAAAGCTTTGTTTTAAAAATAAATATTTTCAAAAGCTAAATTAAAGATTAATTCAACATTTGTTTTTAAAATATAAAATAGTTGTTTGTTTTTAAAATATGATAGTTTAAAAAGATTTAAACATTTTGTTTTGCTTTCTTTTAAAATGCTAACAAGATACATGAACAAAGATTTCATATTTGTATATTTCTTTAAAATTCAAAGCTTATTATCATAAAAACATTACACTAATGCATATAAACATTTCATGAATACATATATAATATAAATAACTTAATAAAATGGAGTAACACTTGTAAGTAATTAAATCAAGTAAGTGACAAATGTAAGATTTATGAACATGTGGCATTCATGTTTCATTTATTTGAAATTTATAACATAAAAGAGTTTTTTCTCCTTTTTCATTTTTTTTTTCAAAACTTTCTTTCTTCATTCTTCACGTTTTAATGGCAAACCAGAAATTCTTCTAAAACCTGAGATTAAACCAAAATCGAAAATCTGCAACTTCATATCAAATTCAACCTGTTATTCAAATAAAGAAAATCTGCAAACTGGAAACTTGCATATGAAAATGAAGTTCAACCTGCAACTAAAATAAAGAATCAAGTTCAACATCAGTTCAATCTTTTAAAAACATCAAATTGAATCATGCAAGGATCAATTTCAACAGCAGTCAAGCATTATCCAGATTTAATTATTCAAGGACTTGGAAAATATTAAACTACTCTGCATATTTCAATAAGGTGAGTAAACTTTCTTTAAAAACAGTTTGACTTGGTTTTAACTATCATGCATGTGATGATCTGTGATCTTTGATTGATATTGCCTGAAAAACCCATTCAGATTGTTAAATTTGTATAGAAGTATGAACTCTGCTTTCTGTTAAAACCAGTTTTCATTCCAAAGTTTCAAAACCTCCAGTAATTTTCTTATTTGATCTTGATGATTTAATAAAGTTGTATGATAAAGTTTGATGAGAATTATAAATGATTGATGTAAATTTTAAATTTAATTTCAATGTTTAAATCAGAGATTTACAGTAAAACTTAAATTTTGGTTAAAAATTTATTATCTTAAATTCAAAATTCAACCATATGGATGAAATCTGGATGTAAAATCATGAATTTAGAGACGAAGTTTGAAATTTATAGTTTAGTAATTCATTCGAAATTTGGGTTTGTATGCATTGGGATTTTTTATGAACTGCAGATGAATTACTTAATAAATTGATTTGATACCTTGGTCAAAGCTTGTTTACAGATTGATGATGATGGGAAAAATGGGTATGAATTTTTCTAATGGCAGAATTTTGTGAATTAGATTAAAGTAGGGTTTTTGCTTGTTTTCGGCTGGGTTTGGCTGTCGAGATTTTTGCGACTTGAGATGATAACTGGAATCGATCGCGACATGGGGGATGGGGGCGTGAAGGCTGCGGCGACGTTCTGGAGAGGCCGGCATGGATCTTTGGCGTTGTGGTGGTCGGAAAGGAGAAGTTTTGGGTCAAAATTCCGGCAGTTGTTCGAGTTTGATGTCGAATTTTGAATCGACGATGGGTTTTGGGTTCTGGGTTGAGGGATGGCCTGTGGTGATCATCGGCGACATGGAGATGGCCGGTGGGGGTTTCGGTGATGCGTGGATTGCCGTGCATCGTGCACGGTGTACGTTATGTACACTGGAAACTTGAAGTTTTGGGAAGACGAGTTAAACTCGAAGGGTAACTCGCGTTTTCCTGAGAGGCGACTCGAAGCTTTTGAGTAGGAATTAGCAGTTGTGTAACGAGGTTTGGTTCTCGCGTTTGGTTCTTGCAGATTAGTAGATTATCTCGAAGTAGTGCACGTAGCGTTCTGTGGGTTATTCAGGGAGGGGGAAATGGAGTTTGACTCGAGTGTAGATATGCTAATCTGGTAGATTAAAAAGGAAGATATTAAGTACAGTAAAATAAATATCAAGTTTACAAATCAAACTTGTTGTTTGAATAAGTGAAATCAAGCATTTTATTATAAATAAGTTTTATAAAGAAATCCAAATGCAAAGTTAAAACTTGTTGTTTTAAAGATAAATGATAATCAAACCTTAAAGTATAAATTGAATCTATTTTAAATTTTAAGTTTATTTAAAATGATTTCTTTTTGAAGTAATTTAATTTAATTACATTTTGGATTTTTAAATTTAAAGAAGTATGTTTTGAATTTAAATATTGAATCAAAGATTTAAGTTCAATTTAAAAATAATGATTTGAAATTAAGATTCCAATTTACATTTGAAAATGAATATGTTTGGACTAGATGTTTAAAGAGTTTAAATTTTAAATTAGATTTCTTAATGTGTTATATCCAAATAAGGATATTGTTATAATTTTGGGAAAACCAATACAATAATTTGTTTAAGTTATTAAAATTTGATTTAAATCAAATAATTTAATTGTGAAGATAAATAGGGTTAATTTATCTTTGTTATTAACTTGAGAATACTTAATTAAATATGATTTTTAATTAAGTAAAGAATTAATTAAGATAAATGTTTTCTTAATTAATTAAGGATTTTAAATATAAGAAATTAATTAATTGTTTAATTAATTTTAAATGATTAGCTAATTATTTATTTAATTTTAAATAGTCACTTAATTATAATTAATTAAGTGTAATTACTTAATAAAATAATTAATGGTTAATTATGGAATGAAATTAAGAAGGTAGTTGCTTATGGAAGTAATTAAAGTGAAAGTGATTAACGGATAATCACATAATGTCATTAATTAAGGATTAATTAATTTAGTTGTTTTAAAAGTTAATTATTTATGGATTAATTAATTAATTAATTAAGAATTATTTAATAATGAAATTAATTATTTGTTAAGTACTTAATTAAGAGATTAATTAAGAGTTATTAATGAAGTAATTAAGAGTTAATTACTTAATTTATTTTAGTTAATTAATTAATGTGATTAATTAATGAATGTGATTAGTTTAAGATTAATGACTAAGTGTAATTAATTAAGGATTAATTGTTAATTAAATTAAATAGTAATTACTTAATGAAGTAATTAAAGATTAATTAATTAGATTAATTAATCAAAGATTAATATAATTAATTTAGAAGTTAATTAATTAAGATGTTAATTAATTTAGATAAGTAACTACAAGTTGTTAATTAATGATTTAAGAAATGATTAATTATAAATTAATTATTTAATTAATTAAAGGGTTAATTAATTAATAAGAATTATTTAATTAATGATATTAATCAAGGTTGATTAATAAAAGTAATTAGTTTAAGTGTGATTAATTAATTATAATTAATTAAGGATTAATGTAATTAATTATAGTTAATTAATTAATGAAGGATCATTAATTATTGTAATTAATGATAGTATTTAAAGGTTAATTACTGAATATGGTTAAGAATAATTACTTGAATGTAATTAAAGATAATTAATCTAGAAGATTAATTAAAAAGAAATCATTTGGAGATGATAAATGAATTTGATTTGTAATAAATCAAGGAAGAAGGAGTTAGGATAATCCAAGTGATTAAAGGATAGTAATTAATTTAATTAGAGATTAATTAAATTAATTAAGAGTTAATCAATTCTGCTATGGGTGATTGATTAATATTGAATGGTTGATATTGAGTGATTGATATTGGATGTTGAATGATTTTGGATGATTGATATTGGGTGTTTGGTTGATACTGGATGATTTGGATGACTATGATATTTGTGATATGCTGTTTTGTGAGATGAATGTTGATATGAATTATCTATAGTGATAATGTTATTCATCTATCTATTTATATCATCCTGAATGAGTTAAACTGTTTAAATCCCTTAAGTACAACTTGGACATTAAAATGGCGTTTGGTTTCGATGAGACCGGGATCGGGTTTCCATATTTGGATATCCGAAAACCACGTCGATTCCAATTAAACGTTAGGTCGTTAATCCAAGTGGAGCAAGTGAAGACTCGAGGTGTAAGGGCTATACGTCAGTATAACTCTGTGGGTGATTCTGTAATGAGTTTGACGGAATAGTACTTATAGATTCGAGATGATGAATTAGAGTGCAAGGGCTATGGTCGTTGACTCTGAGGGTGATTCCAAAATGGGTGCAACGAGATAGTGCCTTCGGTTTCGTTCGAACCCGTAACGAACTTGTATGGATTGAATGCTTTCAGCGCATTGTCAGGCGGACGATGAGCATTCTAAGAGATGTGTCCTATAAAGGTAATCGCAGCCTCAAGCCTCATCAACCGGGAATGGCTAAAACAGGGGAGGTGCAGCAAGGCTTCGTGGGTCGCACCCACTAGAGAGCAAGATTTACCCCTGTCTAGAAGTCCCTTTTTATTCGGCTGTGTGGGGCGGTTGAATTCCGGACAACCGCCGGGGTTGTCTTGTTCGGGACTGTTCAGTAAGGAATGGTTCCGGCCTTGTGTTGCAGGGGATGAAGGGAGTAATCCTCGGTACGGTGATCTAGGCCACGTACTGTGACGGACGGTACCCCAGTAGCCCTTCCATTGATGCAAACCCATTTTCCCTACGAGACCCTACGGTTTTGTTTGTATTACCCACTTTTGTGGCTAGTAGCTGGAATTTAATAGATGTAACAATTTCGGCTATTTCTTATTTACTTGAAAAGCCTAGACACTATTATAATATCACTGGATTTCCTATCAAATGTTTTGGTTAGCGTAAGGTAAAAACTTTTCCATGTTTATGTGTGGGAAGTCTTACATGATACCTTTTCTTTCAAAGGTTTTCTAAAGTTAAGCAATTTTAAACCGTTTACTCACACCAGACCCCTGTCTGACCCGAGTGTTTATTTTCTGTTTTATTAAACTCTTGGGTACTCATATTATGTATGAGTAGTCAAGTTATTCAGGTTTGCTTGACGAATTCTGGAGGAGATATGGAGCAGGAGGCTTCGACGTATAGTTATATATATTGGTTCCGCTGTGTTTGGTATCTGTTTCTTCTGTTGTACTTGAGTTGTATGAATTAGACAGATGTTTATAACTGTCTAATATGTGTTGTATAGTTGTGTAGCTCTGATGTATTGAGATACTATGTAATATTTTATGTTAATTATTATATTTTATTCGTTCCGCTGTGAGTTCTCAAATGTTGTTCTGTTTCTTCTTTCTCTTTCTTTTCTTCTTCTATCCCTTTCTTTCTTCATTAGTGATGCGATTTTCCGGGAGTCGAAAGTCGGGTCGCTACAGTTGGTATCAGAGCATTAGGCTGAGCAAATACCTAGGCTCTGAAGTGTGTCTTTCTTTAGGGAGCATTAGGTTGAGCGAATACCTAAGCTCTGGAGTGGTGTCTTTCTTGAGAGAGCGTACTTGTAATTTTTATATAACTATATATATATTTATCTATATCTACCTGTCTGTTGGGTTATCTGTTTGGATTTTCCAACATAAGTTTTAGAGGTAGATGGAGTAGTGGTGTGTGTGTGTAACACGACTACCACTAATGGAAGAAGTCCATATGTTTGAGGATTGGAAGTATTTGTCGAGATTGTAAACCCAATACCGTCTCGAGTGAGATTTGTTGTTTGGAGTAAGGAATTCTCTGATATCCGAAGGAAATCTTTTAAAGATTCGGAGTTTACCTTGAAGTGTAAGTTTGGATTTCGCTCGGGTGAGCGAATTTTTATTGAGTTTGGATCTGTTGGTAGTTCAGTAGTAAGTGATGGTATCTTGATAACCGCGTGATGAAATGCAGTATCCATGGAGATTTTCAGAAGATGTTTTCTTTTGAAGCAGCTTTAGAAGTGGTTGAGGAGCAGTCTTTACCTGCCGCAGGGAAGACTTGTCTGTGTAGAAGTTGTTTGGATCTTTAGCAGGAAGATTGATTGTTTTGGAATATGAGACTAAGGTCTATGAGTTGCTTCGCTACGGCATGGTCTCATTTGTTATTTCTTAAGGGGAGTGAGATGTTGATGCTTGGTTTGGAGTCCGAGTTTCTTTTGGAATGTCTGCCATCTCGAAGATTCTATTGTGAGATTTGTTGATAGTTTTGGGGTTCGGGAAGCTTTTGGATTAGAAGCCTTTGGATAGCTGTGGTAGCAGTGCAACTCGAAGTGTTCGGTATGCTGACGAGAAGGTCCTTTGCCTTTGCAGTATCATCGAAGTTGAGTTTGGAAGCTGCAGTGTTGGTTGTTTTTCCAATGGTTTGGGAATCTTGGTGTTTATTCTATCAGCAGCCCGAGCAGTTGGTGGATGTTTTCTTGAAGGGTTAACCTGGTTTGGAGAAGTTTAAGCTGTTATAATTGGTAAAGTGAGGACAGTTTCTTTGGAATCCGAACTAGGTAGGATTGCAAAGGTGACTTGCGATTAATTTGGGAATTTAACTTTGTTTGAGACGGAGGATTCTCATGAGGAAGTAAGAACTACTGATGTAATCAGAAGATTTTATGTATCTGGAGTTAAGTTCCATATTAATTTGGTTCCAGAAGCGATACTGATAGTTAGCCTAATAGCAGGATGGTCTGGAGAAGAGAGTTGGTGTAGCAGCTCAGAGATTTTAGGAATTTGGATTTGGCTAGATCTAGTTTTGAGATTGGAATCTGTAGTAAAGTTGTGTGACTGAGTCAGATGAGTCACTCAAGATTTTATGGATTTGATGAACAAAGTTTCCAGATATATTGGATAAGTTGTACTTATGTTCATCAACAGTATTCTCCTTTATTTCAGAATCAGAGTTGTGCAGCAGAAGCAAGGTAGCAACTGTACAAGAAGGAAGCAAGTTCTGTTTGCTATTGCTTGAGTAGTAGAGCTTGAGTTCTGGTTTTCGATAGATTTTGGAAATCTGTTTTGCTGAATAGAATCCAGGAAGCTGTTTGTTTTGGTCTAGCTGTTTCTAGAAATATCAGCATAAGATGAGCTGATCGGGAAGAGAATTGGCAGCCCTGGATTGTCTGATGAGATATACAGATATGAGATGAGGAGTTTGGTATTCGAAGTTGGGAACTTCATTGTTGTTAGAATTTCTCTGGTTAAAAGAGCAGAAATTGGATAAGAGTGGATGGCTGGTGCTTTGGCATTTGAGATTTCTTATCTGTGTTTTGATAAGATAAGATTTGTTGTCTATGGAATTGAAGTGCCAGTTTGGATAGCTGGAGTTCATTTTATTTCACGTATCTCTGGGAGAGTATGTGTATGATTTATTATTGATTGTTAAATTTGTAGTTCAATTGGATTTGGAAGTTGAGATAATCTTGAATATAGTCTGATGTTTTGTTCAGATTGGTGGATCTAGAGAAGAAAGGAGCTCTGGATTTTGGTAGTGTAGTTAGTTTGTTAGCTTCTGTAGAGCGAGTCTCCTGGTAATTTTTACTTAGGGAACTCGAAATAGTATTAGAGTTTTATTCTGACGCATGTCAGGATAATTAGTTATGTTTGTTTGTGTGCTTGGTTGCCAAGGTTGTTAGTACTGGTTGATAGGAATGCTTTGCTGTTTGAAATTTAAAATCTTTGCTGGGTTATTAAATTACCATTGCTTTTAAATTTCGGAGACGAAATTCTTTTAAGGGGGGAGGATTGTAACGACCCGGAATTTTAGGCAATATAAATTTAATAATCTGTATAAATAATTTAATTGGTTTAATGATTTTTCTTTATAATTTTAATTTAAATTGGTAAATGTAATCTTTTTAAGGTTAATGAATTTTTAATCTGGCAAGAATTGATAAGAATTGTTTTTCAAAGATAATAAATTTTTTATTCTATTTATAATATATACATTTGATATATATTTTGAATGGGAGATCTTTTGTTTTAAATTAAAAAAAATGAACTTTCAAATTATAATATATATGTATGTATATGTTATAGTTTGAGTTGTTTTGGAATTTAATTTTAATCTATTGATAATTTATGTATGAATGAATAGTAATTTTAAAAGCTTTTTTTAAAAATAAATATTTTCAAAAGCTAAATTAAAGATTAATTCAACATTTGTTTTCAAAATATAAAATAGTTGTTTGTTTTTAAAATATGATAGTTTAAAAAGATTTAAATATTTTGTTTTGCTTTCTTTTAAAATGCTAACAAGATACATGAACAAAGATTTCATAATTGTATATTTCTTTAAAATTCAAAGCTTATTATCGTAAAAACATTACACTAATGCATATAAACATTTCATGAATACATATATAATATAAATAACTTAATAAAATGGAGTAACACTTGTAAGTAATTAAATCAAGTAAGTGACAAATGTAAGATTTATAAACATGTGGCATTCATGTTTCATTTATTTGAAATTTATAACATAAATTTTTTTTTTCTCCTTTTTCATTTTTTTTTCAAAACTTTCTTTCTTCATTCTTCACGTTTTAATGGCAAACCAAAAATTCTTCTAAAACCTGAGATTAAACCAAAATCGAAAATCTGCAACTTCAAATCAAATTCAACCTGTTATTCATATAAAGAAAATCTGCAAACTGGAAACCTGCATATGAAAATGAATTTCAACCTGCAACTAAAATAAAGAATCAAGTTCAACATTAGTTCAATCTTTTAAAAACAACAAATTGAATCATGCAAGGATCAATTTCAACAGTAGTCAAGCATTATCCAGATTTAATTATTCAAGGAATTGGAAAATATTGAACTACTCTGCATATTTCAATAAGGTGAGTAAACTTTCTTTAAAAACAGTTTGACTTGGTTTTAACTATCATGCATGTGATGATCTGAGATCTTTGATTAATATTGCCTGAAAACCCCATTCAGATTGTTAAATTTGTATAGAAGTATGAACTCTGCTTTCTGTTAAAACCAGTTTTCATTCCAAAGTTTCAAAACCTCCAGTAATTTTCTTATTTGATCTTGATGATTTAATAAAGTTGTATGATAAAGTTTGATGAGAATTATAAATGATTGATGTAAATTTTAAATTTAATTTCAATGTTTAAATCAGAGATATACAGTAAAACTTAAATTTTGGTTAAAAATTTATTATCTTAAATTCAAAATTCAACCACATGGTTGAAATCTGGATGTAAAATCATGAATTTAGAGACGAAGTTTGAAATTTATAGTTTAGTAATTCATTCGAAATTTGGGTTTGTATGCATTGGGAATTTTTATGAACTGCAGATGAATTACTTAATAAATTGATTTGATACCTTGGTCAAAGCTTGTTTACAGATTGATGATGATGGGAAAAATGGGTATGAATTTTTCTAATGGCAGAATTTTATGAATTAGATTAAAGTAGGGTTTTTGCTTGTTTTCGGCTGGGTTTGGCCGTCGAGATTTTTGCGACTTGAGATGATAACTTGAATCGATCGCGACATGGGGGATGGGGGCGTGAAGGCTGCGGCGACGTTCTGGAGAGGCCGTCATGGATCTACGGCGTTGTGGTGGTCGGAAAGGAGAAGTTTTGGGTCAAAATTCCGGCAGTTGTTCGAGTTTGATGTCGAATTTTGAATCGACGATGGGTTTTGGGTTCTGGGTTGAGGGATGGCCTGTGGTGATCATCGGCGATAAGGAGATGGCCGATGGGGGTTTCGGTGATGCGTGGATTGCCGTGCATCGTGCACCGTGTACGTTATGTACACTGGAAGCTTGAAGTTTTGGGAAGACGAGTTAAACTCGAAGGGTAGCTCGCGTTTTCCGGAGAGGCGACTCGAAGCTTTTGAGTAGGAATTAGCAGTTGTGTAACGAGGTTTGGTTCTCGAGTTTGGTTCGTGCAGATTAGTCGATTGTCTCGAAGTAGTACACGTAGCGTTCTGTGGGTTATTCGGGAGGGGGAAATGGAGTTTGACTCGAGTGTAGATATGCTAATCTGGTAGATTAAAAAGGAAGATATTAAGTACAGTAAAATAAATATCAAGTTTACAAATCAAACTTGTTGTTTGAATAAGTGAAATCAAGCATTTTATTATAAATAAGTTTTATAAAGAAATCCAAATGCAAAGTTAAAACTTGTTGTTTTAAAGATAAATGATAATCAAACCTTAAAGTATAAATTGAATCTATTTTAAATTTTAAGTTTATTTAAAATGATTTCTTTTTGAAGTAATTTAATTTAATTACATTTTGGATTTTTAAATTTAAAGAAGTATGTTTTGAATTTAAATATTGAATCAAAGATTTAAGTTCAATTTAAAAATAATGATTTGAAATTAAGATTCCAATTTACATTTGGAAATGAATATGTTTTGATTAGATGTTTAAAGAGTTTAAATTTTAAATTAGATTTCTAAATGTCTTATATCCAAATAAGGATATTGTTATAATTTTGGGAAAACCAATACAATAATTTGTTTAAGTTATTAAAATTTGATTTAAATCAAATAATTTAATTATGAAGATAAATAGGGTTAATTTATCTTTGTTATTAACTTGAGAATACTTAATTAAATATGATTTGTAATTAAGTAAAGAATTAATTAAGATAAATGTTTTCTTAACTAATTAAGGATTTTAAATATAAGAAATTAATTAATTGTTTAATTAATTTTAAATGATTAGTTAATTATTTATTTAATTTTAAATAATCACTTAATTATAATTAATTAAGTGTAATTACTTAATAAAATAATTAATGGTTAATTATGGAATTAAATTAAGAAGGTAGTTGCTTATGGAAGTAATTAAAGTGAAAGTGATTAACGGATAATCACACAATGTTATTAATTAAGGATTAATTAATTTAGTTGTTTTAAAAGTTAATTAATTATGGAGTAATTAATTAATTAATTAATTAAGAATTATTTAATAATGAAATTAATTATTTGTTAAGTACTTAATTAAGAGATTAATTAAGAGTTATTAATGAAGTAATTAAGAGTTAATTACTTAATTTATTTTAGTTAATTAATTAATGTGATTAATTAATGAATGTGATTAGTTTAAGATTAATGACTAAGTGTAATTAATTAAGGATTAATTGTTAATTAAATTAAATAGCAATTACTTAATGAAGTAATTAAAGATTAATTAATTAGATTAATTAATCAAAGATTAATATAATTAATTTAGAAGTTAATTAATTAAGATGTTAATTAATTTAGATAAGTAATTACAATTTGTTAATTACTAATTTAAGAAATGATTAATTATAAATTAATTATTTAATTAATTAAAGGGTTAATTAATTAATAAGAATTATTTAATTAATGATATTAATCAAGGTTGATTAATAAAAGTAATTAGTTTAAGTGTGATTAATTAATTGTAATTAATTAAGGATTAATGTAATTAATTATAGTTAATTAATTAATGAAGGATCATTAATTATTATAATTAATGATAGTAGTTAAACGTTAATTACTGAATATGGTTAAGAATAATTACTTGAATGTAATTAAAGATAATTAATCTAGGAAGGTTAATTAAAAAGAAATCATTTGGAGATGATAAATGAATTTGATTTGTAATAAATCAAGGAAGAAGGAGTTAGGATAATCCAAGTGATTAAGGGATAGTAATTAATTTAATTAGAGATTAATTAAATTAATTAAGAGTTAATCAATTCTGCTATGGGTGATTGATTAATATTGAATGGTTGATATTGAGTGATTGATATTGGATGTTGAATGATTTTGGATGATTGATATTGGGTGTTTGGTTGATACTGGATGATTTGGATGACTATGATATTTGTGATATGCTGTTTTGTGAGATGAATGTTGATATGAATTATCTATAGTGATAATGTTATTCATCTATCTATTTATATCATCCTGAATGAATTAAACTGTTTAAATCCCTTAAGTACAACTTGGACATTAAAATGGCGTTTAGTTTCGATGAGACCGGGATCGGGTTTCCATATTTGGATATCCGAAAACCACATCGATTCCAATTAAACGTTAGGTCGTTAATCCAAGTGGAGCAAGTGAAGACTCGAGGTGTAAGGGCTATACGTCAGTATAACTCTGTGGGTGATTCCGTAATGAGTTTGACGGAATAGTACTTATAGATTCGAGATGATGAATTAGAGTGCAAGGGCTATGGTCGTTGACTCTGAGGGTGATTCCAAAATGGGTGCAACGAGATAGTGCCTTCGGTTTCGTTCGAACCCAGAACGAACTTGTATGGATTGAATGCTTTCAGCACATTGTCAGGCGGACGATGAGCATTCTAAGAGATGTGTCCTATAAAGGTAATCGCAGCCTCAAGCCTCATCAACCGGGAATGGCTAAAACAGGGGAGGTGCAGCAAGGCTTCGTGGGTCGCACCCACTGGAGAGCAAGATTTACCCCTGTCTAGAAGTCCCTTTTTATTCGGCTGTGTGGGGCGGTTGAATTCCGGACAACCGCCGGGGTTGTCTTGTTCGGGACTGTTCAGTAAGGAATTGTCCCGGCCTTGTGTTGCAGGGGATGAAGGTAGTAATCCTCGGTACGGTGATCTAGGCCACGTAATGTGACGGGCGGTACCCCAGTAGCCCTGCCATTGATGGAAACCCATTTTCCCTACGAGACCCTACGGTTTTGTTTGTATTACCCACTTTTGTGGCTAGTAGCTGGAATTTAATAGATGTAACAATTTCGGCTATTTCTTATTTACTTGAAAACCCTAGACACTATTATAATATCACTGGATTTCCTATCAAATGTTTTGGTTAGCGTAAGGTAAAAACTTTTCCATGTTTATGTGTGGGAAGTCTTACGTGATACCTTTTCTTTCAAAGGTTTTCTAAAGTTAAGCAATTTTAAACCGTTTACTCACACCAGACCCCTGTCTGACCCGAGTGTTTATTTTCTGTTTTATTAAACTCTTGGGTACTCATATTATGTATGAGTAGTCAAGTGATTCAGGTTTGCTTGACGAATTCTGGAGGAGATATGGAGCAGGAGGCTTCGACGTATAGTTATATATATTGGTTCCGCTGTGTTTGGTATGTGTTTCTTCTGTTGTACTTGAGTTGTATGAATTAGACAGATGTTTATAACTGTCTAATATGTGTTGTATAGTTGTGTAGCTCTGATGTATTGAGATACTATGTAATATTTTATGTTAATTATTATATTTTATTCGTTCCGCTGTGAGTTCTCAAATGTTGTTCTGTTTCTTCTTTCTCTTTCTTTTCTTCTTCTATCCCTTTCTTTCTTCATTAGTGATGCGATTTTCCGGGAGTGGAAAGTCGGGTCGCTACACATTCAAAATTATGATAGCATAAACAAGGTAATAAAACAAGTGTATAATATATAAATGTACATCTTTATCGCCACTTATAGTTTACATTCATAAATAAAAGGTATGAAAATAATCCACATAAGGAGGCAATGAATGTAAGAGTAAATTAGAAAAGTGATGATGGAAAGGTAAGTTATGTTGCAATTAAAGTCAAATAAAGTCTAATTGAAAAGGAAATAGTCAAATATAAATCTATTTTACCCCTTTTATCATCTCCTATTAACATTTAATAACGTATGAGCTTTCAAACCTAAATAATCCTTTCTTTTTAATGATCTAATTGGATATAAAACATAACTTTAAATTTAGGTATAAACATATATGCAGTAAACTAGCATTAAATTTTGAAACATGAACTGATTTAATTGAAAATAAATCACCCAATCTAAATTTATTTCAATATATGTTTACAATTAACATCTTCCTACTTTTTAATAAAAGATTCTAATCACATTAATTGTCATTGATTTCTAAGGTAAAAATAAATGAGACCATTCAATTCCTTTTTATAGCAATTTAACATATTTACGGAATTATTGTATACAAACCAAAAGTTATTAATTTCTTATTTCTATAATAAATTTTTTAGCTACCAACATTTCAAATAAATAAACATATGGTTTTTTTATTTGGTAAAGAAACATATATTATTCTTTTTTTTACCATTTATTTTTCCCATCAATTGGAATTTACATTCATACGGTCATTTGTTTTCTTCCTTATTAAACTTTAAAATTATTTCCAATTTAAGATCTACAATTACATTCCTAATTAGCTTTACCATTTCAATTGATTGAAATAACATTAACAATTGTCAATTTCATTCAATCAACATCAACAATCACATTCATACTTTACTACCAACCAACAAATATTACAATTACTTACTTGTCATTGGTTTTATCAAATTATAGTTTATTATGTATTATTTCATCAATTAATATATCTTTAAATTTATTTTATAATTCATTAATTACAATCAATTATAACCTTACAATTTGTTTCAGTTAATTGGGATTGCACTAAATTAATTATTTATTCACTTGCATTAACATTATTACCTTTAATTACAATTTGATTACCAATTTTATTTAACACACTAAATAAATAAATAACATATATTAGTTGTCACCTATTTACTTTTACTTACATTTACAGGTTTATTACTTACTATTAACACTGTATTATTTCATTAATTAATTCTAATTTCAGTAAATTCATTAATCATCGATTGAAATTTCAATAAATCAATTCGTTTGATTTCTCAAACAAACTATTAAATTAGTTATTAACTTATGGATATAACTATCATTGGTATATGTCTTAGTGCATTAATAGTTTCAAATTTTCCTCTTAGTCTCAATTTATTTAGTATCTAATTTCATTTCTTACAATAGCCCGTTTATTATAAATTGAATCAAATTAATTATAATTAATCTCAATTAAACTGATTGATTCAATCCTAATCTTTTTATTAAGTATATACTACTCTATAAACCTACTTAATATTTGTTTGTCTTTCATTACACTACTATATTCAAACATCCATCTTTCCTTTGTATTAACTACTATTTCCATTTTATTATATTTAGCAAATATATACATTAATTATGATTTATATTCTCAATTAATTTATTTACTTGGTTTCATACTTTTATTACATCAATTACTACCTTATACATAAATTTACGTTTTTATTTAATTTACATTCACACTTTCCACTATTATATTAATTTGGATTCCATTCTAGTTAATATTTTATTACTAATTCACTAATTCTTATTTTCTTAATTAATAAATTTCAAAAATATTATTAAATTTACAATTTTAATTATCGAAAATTTACAGGTCATTACAGTTGAGGGAAAAGAAAGTAGGAAAAAGAAAGAAGAAAACTAAACAAAACAGATTCTCACAGTGGACAGAATAATACATAATGTCAATAGCACTTTACATAAATCAAAAACTGTAACATATATATTTCAATCAATGTATATAATCAACATTTACCAGCCTGGATAGTTATAACACCCGGTCCTCACAATTACTGATAATTTCAAACAAACACTACAGCGGAAATAAATAAGTACGAGAATACGTCTTGGTCTCCAGCTCGTCTCATGAGCTCCATAGCATCCTAACCTGAACCTGAAATACTCAATCTTACCCGAGCATTATAATAAAATAACACTAGAGTAAGTCTGGAAAACCAGTGTGAGAAAACACAATCAGTTTGAATTATTAAAGTTTCAAAATCCTTTGAAAAATCAAAGGTATCTCGTAAGACTACGCCAAAAATAAACACAATTGTTTTTACCTTACGTTAACCATAACATTTCATATCAAAATCCTACGATATTATAATAGTGTCTAAGTACAAATACTTATTCAAATAGCTGAGATTTTTACATAAATAACATCATATTAGGCTCTACAATCAAAATCGTAAAGGAACGTATTGGATAATGGATTCCATATGAATGACTAGGCATTGGGGTACCACCTGTCATAGTACACGTCTAGAACAGTGTACCAAGGACCACGCCGGGATCCCCTGCAACATAAGACCAGACTACCCCTGACATGGATAGACCGAATATGCTATCACCCAAGGTGTTCCCACCTTCTTTCGAGCTCCATCCATACATCGTACTAATAATATCCGTAGGTATCTAGAAGGGTGATAAACATACCCTACTTAGGTGCGACCCACTTAGCCTTGCTCCATTCACCTTGATTTTCAGTCGTTCCTGGTTGATGAGGCTAGAAGCTATGATTACCCTTTTAGAAAATATTCACTTAGAATTCTCATTGTCCTCCAATGACAATGTACTAGTAGCATTCATCCATACAAGTCTATTCCCGGTCCGAACAGAACCGAAGGCACTATTTCTACAACATCTATTTTGGAATAAACCTCAGGATTAGTTGCGATTAGCCCTTGCACTTCCTTGCTCCATCTTCAACTTCATGCACTTGTCTTTATTATGAAAACGAACTAGTTGGATCGAAATGGTTTTCGGATAATAAATTCGATCTCGGTCTCCTCGAAACAACATTCGATATTTCCCGGTAAACTCAAACCCGGTTTTCTAGGAAATAAAAAGACGAAGATAAGATTGGAGATCTCCTCCTAACCGTAAGTGGACGGATTTGCTTATCATCGACCTTGAAGAATGAAACGAGTTTATACGTACAGTATAGCACCTCAAACGGTAACTGTACCATATAATTTCCGTACCACTTCCAGATATTTCCAAAGCTATATTTAGGTCCAGATTTGATAGTCGATTATTTAACTATCAAATAAACATTCAATTCAACCAAATACTCCATGTTCCACTAAAAACATTAAATCTCCTTTTTAATTTAATTTTAAATAAATTAATCTCTTTATCCAAATTATACATACTTATCTTGTCAAATTTAGTAAATTTACAAACTGTACTTCAAAAATATTTGAAAAAACTTTAAAATAATGTGGAAAGTACCATTGCAGTATCAAACCATGGATCATAGCTCAATGATTACGTCTCTATTACACAGCAATCCAAAACTTAACTGCAGGCACTCTCTGCCTCTGAATTACGCCACGCGAGTATACCATTACTCGTACGAAACTTTATTTAAAAAACATCTCAAAATAATGCTTATAAGTTCTAAGGTACGTTTTCGTGTTCAATCTAGACAAATATACTTAAATATAAGTTATTATACAAAGCTATATTACAATTTAATAATTTTCTTTATGACAAAAATGTTGACTAGCTCTTAAATAATAATAAATCTTTAATATTCGTCATAAAGTAACTAATTTATAATAAAATATGCTGTAAAAAATTTAAAATAATTAATCAATTAATTTTCCAGAATATTTTTAACACTTTTTTAAATTACCAAATTAACAAATTAAAATCCTCTTTTTAAAACAACCCCAATATCTCGATTTCCAATTTCATCCCGTAAATTTGGAAATCCCACTTGAATTCCAGTATAACCAATTTTATACTTATTCTTAAATTCACTTCTATTCTTCAAAATAATTAAAGTCTCGATTTAAAAATCTTTTATATTTGACAAGGTACCATATAAGGATTTATTATTTAAAAACCATCTATATTCTTTTATTCCTAAAATCCTACCTACAATATCCTGAAATAGTTAAATAAAATTCCAAATCCTTTTATTTTATCCAATTAATTTATCCAATTAATTTATCCAAAAACTCTATGTAATATTTCACTTCTAAAATCCCTGTTCACAATTCTTTACCAATTTTAAAACCATATTTTATTGGTATTCAAAATACCAAAACCCAGTTAAAACTATCATATCATTCAATCAATTTAAATCACACAATAATCTGTCACAGATTATTCTATTAAGACATATATCACTATATATGAAATTAAATTTTACATTTTTGAGGAATCCAGTTGGATCCCTTCAACCTGTTTCCCTGCATCCACAGATTTTAGCACAACATAAAAATACCAAATCTGCTTCGAGGTGAAATATCGCGGTACATAAGTTCATCCGCTATTATGAGGGGCGCATAGGGTCTCATCCGCTATATATATGTGGGAATATCGATCACTTATATAAATATATATTAATATATATAATATCACATCCAGCTGAGAAAAGTGCATCAATTTAACCAACCAACCATAACTTAATTTTTAACTATTTCAAATTAAAGCCAGCAGTCCAAAATTGAGTGAGATTAACTCAGCTTGATTTTTATTCGCCAAACGCTCAAATTTTAAATTAAATCGAGCACGTTTGATTTAACCTAAAATTTTCACTTGCTCCAAACATCCCCCAGATCTACAACAGCACGTAGTTCTCATCGCCGCGATTCCGACGCCGCTTATTTTGTCCAATTCCGACCTCGTATGACCAAGATGTGAAATTTATATGTTTTGAAATATAATAAAATTCTTTTTTTATATACCAAATAATATCTGGCCGTTGGATTTGCAATTAAGATTCTCGGCCGCACACTCGTCCCTCCATCATCTTCACGTACGTAGGTTATATGAACCCATGCCACCACTCATTCTCGAATCACCGCTCCACCATTAACGAACCGGACTTCGATCGGAGGCTGTCAAACGAAGCGCCTGCCTTTCCTTATCGTTTGTGCGAAGTGCGGCATCTCCAAGCGTTTCCATCACCGAGAATTTGCTGTTCGAAACAAAGACGAATGCCGCCTTGCTGCTTCATCTCTGGTCAATGATAGACGATCACCACCGTAAATCGCATAGATCTCGTTCCACTCTACGATTTTCGTTTAGAAAGTTTTTTGAATTATAGCTTGGATTGAGAGAATTTAAGGAAGAAGACTTGATGTTTTTGGCCATTGATTGGAGAACGGTGGCCATGAATATAAATTATGATTTCCTACTATTTCCACGCTTTTATATGCATATACAAACATTAATTTAATATTATTTTCACAATTTACTGGATTTTTTGGACGAACTCCAAACTAGACGTGCCACTTGGTGTTTATAATGTTTTACCCCTATTACAAACACCATGGAACATGTTTCGGGGCCTAATTCAATCTTATGTGGAAGATTGATTTTTGAATTGAATTAAAATATTAAATTTTCGATATTTATTTCAATGCGTTTCCATTTCATACGACCAAACGGTAACTCCAAACGCTAAGAAATTTGAAATCTAATAATAATACACTATTACAGATCCAATGAAACTGGCTTTGTAGAATTCCGAGACTATGCCCTGGAAGGCCATTTTAACTCGTCGATTAAATCGAGCGCTTTTCAAAACAGACGGAATAACTTGAAATTCCAATTTTAAAACCTTACTAACTCAATTATAATTCAAATAAAATTTATATTAATATTAGAAATCATTCTGATTTATTTTAAATCAAGATTCAATTATTTACAATATTCCCATACATTAATTTTCACTATTAAATTAATATATAAATTTCAAACTTTAAATTTATCGACTTTTAATTCCATTCAAAAGTGCAATATTGTAATCCTAATCCCAATAGAATTTAGATTGACTTAAAAAACATTTTTGTTCACGTTTAACTCCAGATCCGCATAATTTAGCCAATTTCAAATATTAAATTTATATTTATCCAAATCCAATTAATCGCTATATTTGAAAATGTAAACCATTTCACCGATCCTTCCATATTCAAAATCAATTTATAATTCAAATCGAACATATAAAAAAATTAAATTTTCAAAACTAAATGACAAAAATTCTAGGTCGTTACATTACTTCCCCCTTATAAAAATTTCGTCCTCGAAATTGCTAAGGTAGGAAAAATGCTCCTATACCCATTAACTTTTCCAAAACCCACTTAGCTAAAAACTTACATTCGCTTCTCTAAACCCTTTTAGTTTCTATCCAAAACAATTAGCTTTCATTTCTAACTCAAACCTTTTATTTAAACATCAATTCAAAAACAATTTTAGTCAACAAAAATTTTCCAAATTTTTTCTAGCACCCGAAATTTACGATTTTTTTTTACAGCATGTCCTTTGTATGGAGAGTCTTTTACAGTATCACAAGAGAGATAAATATATATATATATATATACATCGACCCACGCAGTCGGAAAACAAAATGTATCAATATATTATTATTTTTAATTTTATTGCGTAGGCGTACCTCATATTAGCGTTTAAACCAAGCGGCTTATTTTATAAGCATTTTCGCAACCCAAAGTCTAGCCAATAGCTCCCTGTACCTACTTACTCAAAATAAGCACATAAGTTTCATAAATATGAAATCTTATAATATTTCATTGCTTTATTTAGCTAAACATATAAATTTCACAACCCAAACAAGCCAATCATTTATTGCAGGGAGTTTATAAGGTTCCAACACGAATTAAATTTCCTTTCCATGTATCCATATATCATTTCCTTCAATTTGAAATGATTTACAACCAAATTCATTGCATTCGTCTCATATTTACAACAAACAAACTCATATCCATTCCAAATTGATTTATATGTGCCTTACTTGCATAATCACTCTTTTATTCAATTTCGAATTGATTCACGATCTATTTATTTGCATTCCATTTATAATTCACTTTCATTATGTGCAAATCCACTTTATCTAGCTTCAATTTAACCCTTTTTAAACTGACTTTAAACCAATTTATTTAATCTCCATTTGATTCCCATCTATGCTACTTACCGAATCTTTTGTTTTATTTCACATTAACAACATTCCAACCTATGTTAATTTTATTTATGAATTCATTTAATGTAATCACTTAAGTTAAGTTTACATGGCAATCAAATTCTAATTCATTTTAAATTGATTCTCCGACATTTACTTAGCATATCCAATTGAAACTATAACACCTGGGGACCATTTCATATAGTGCTAATTATTTATAAACCATTTCACAAAATTATTTCTAAGGTTTATTATAGGCATTCCATATCACTGTTTAAGTTATATTCAATTTCATAGCTTAAGTTCACACCTAACTTATCAAATCCATATCCCAGATCATATTTCAAAACATATTCAATTCATTTACTCTTACATTGAATTCGTTCCTTGTTATCAATTATTTAACCATTCTAACTTGGTTATACTTTTTCACCTTTCTAGTTAATAAGTTGTACAACTTATTTATTCCCGGTTACTTAAATTTCCCCTCAAGTTAACTCACATTCAATATTTGTAACCTATAGTTATATAATCACTTCTCCATTCATATTTATATTCACTTTACCCAATTCATCCTTCATCTAGAAATTCATATTTTTGAATTTCCATTTCTTTACCATAATCTCACTATTTTCATTTAGGTTTCACCATTTCATTTCTCAATTCATACGTTTAAAACTTATTTACTTAATATCCCATTTTACTTACTTGAGTTCATTAACATTTTATAATCCCAACTTTGGATTATAAACATCACATAATAGCTTAAGTGTATTCATTTCATTCAAAAATTTTAACTTACAATTACATAACCATTTTACATTTCCAGCTTTTTGTTGCATTCAATTCAAATCCAATTCCAATTTTATTTAACTTACCTTAAGTTAAATTTCAGGATTAAAATTCATTTTCCTTTCTTATCTATACCAACTACATATTATTGATTCAATAACTGATTTCACTTAACTTTACTAATATTTTAAAAAGAAAACCCAGAATTCAGTTACACGGTTTTATTTCAAAACACTTTGAAATCATAAATATAGGTATATCCCCTTTTGTATATCAAATCATACTTTTGAAATCTTAAAACCACTTGGTTTTTCCCCAAAACGATTCCCCTTTTGGAATTTCCTAAAATGAACTTGTTTATCAACAAATCCAAACAAATAATCATAACCAATCACTATGGTAGCAATCCGTAACTTAGAAACTCAAAAAATGAATACTAATGATGTGGCCATCATCACCAGGATTATTTTCCAAAGACTAAAGTGAGTTCACCGCTTCCTTACTTCCAAAAATTCATTTTAAAAAAATTTCTATTTCAAAGACATTTTCAAATACTACTCCACTATTTCGCACAAACCATTTTGGAAAACATTTCCAAAATCATCAAAATTTAAAAATCCCCAAACATCTAGTTTAAACCCAATTTAAAACATTTTCCAAAATTTTCGAGGTTTAAATTCTGGTTCAAATCAAATTTTAATTATGCTCCTTTTGTATAAATCCTTCTTATAAATTTCTATCTTGTTATATATATAAAACCATACCAAATTTTATTATCTATTTTGATTATAATATTAACAACCAAACATCTAAATATATATAATAATTACAGAAAAACTTTCTTTTATATCAAATATATTTTGGGAAAAATTATTTCATTAACCCACTTTAAAACTGTAACGACCTGCTATTTTCAACCATTCGCATCCACCCATGTCGGACTTGAATTGCTCAAAATAGCAGGTTGTTAATTATATTTTGCAGACTCAGCATATACAGTAAATAAATCAATCACAGAATCACTAACACAGAGTAATACATTAATACGCAGCGGAATAAATAAATAGTAGTTCATGAAGCTACTATACAAATATCAGAGTTAGAAATTGAATACAATAGAATATCTCAAATACAGCGAAGTCTTCAGTACGAAAAAACGACTTCTCTGAACCAATCAACTGGAAAAGCTGAAAGCTGAATCGAAGTTGGATCTCCAATGAAGCTCCATACTCCACAGGTGAGTCTCAAATGCTGTATCACTCAGTCTGACCCGAGCGTAAAGCAAAAAACAAACACTCGAGTCAGGATTAACATTCTTATATCAATAAATCCGACTCAAGTGAAGTATCAACTGAAATATAAGTAACTCAAAGGATGTTTGGGATAACCATCCCCTATGGATTTGCAGAACTATCTACAAGGTAGAAATATACACTATAACACCATGGTCATTCAATTTTATTTATACTTCAAAATCAAAACATCATTTCCCTTTCAAATATATCTGTTTTCCAAAATAGTTTATATATATATATATTAAATAATTTATAAAGTAAAGTATTTGAAATTTCCTCGACTACACAAATTGATTCTAATCAACTCAAGTTCCAAATTCCCATTTATTCAAAGCTCAATTCATTAATTCAATTCAGCTCCCAATAACCATTTAACTTTCATTATATTCAAAGCTTTAATATTCAATATTTTAAAGTTAAATCTAATAGTTTAATATAGATCTTGATTTAGCTTCGTCGTTATTATTTAGTCAGGAAATATCCACTTAACAAGTTCAATATCATTTAAATAGCCTTAGATTTTATTTTACAGATATCTCCTTAAATTTATTTAAACTTAAAATACCCAGTAAATCCCTTATACCAAACCAAGTTATAAAATCTGACGCAGCGGATTAATCAAAAAATAAACTTCAATCGGTGAAAGTAGCAATCGGTGGATTGATGAATACCAAAATGCCCAAATTCGTTGATCCAAAAATACCGAATTCTAGCTATCTCTAACACGTTGATCGCGCACGATACCGTGAAAGAAGATCTTCAATTCTTCAAGCGTTGATCAAGCGCACTTGATTCCGCGAATCGGCTTCAACAATCGTTGATTCGAGCGCACTCGAATAACCGAAAGTCGAGATAGGAGATTACACTCAACTACCAATTTTAGAAGAAAGCACACAGCAATCAATAAGAAATTTTATTCAAAAATCGACCTCCGAAAAGTTACAACTCACTCCCTATTTATAGTATTTCACCAACTGGCCCTTAAGTCGTATGTGACTTACGACTCAACATAAGTCGCCAGCGACTCAACGTACACATCGTTTTACAACCCAGTTCTCGACACGACTCACGACTCATCTTGAGTCGACAACGACTCAACAACACATCACTCATATTACAATACACGTAAGTCGGCAGCGACTCAACGGCCTCTTCACCCGGCATTACAATTATGCGACCTAAAGACGAGACGACTCACGACTCATATTACAATACGACACATACTTACATCTCAACAGAACATAGTACACGACATACGACTCAAGGCAATTACGACACAACACAACACTTAGGTCGTATACGACTTACGACATAAGAAGTAAACGACTCAAAGAAAAACAAACGGGTTACAACACAACATCACGCAAGCGACTTAAGAACATCGACTCATCGAACAAATTACAACCTTTAGGTCGTAGACGACTCATGCCATCACCTTCTAATCTGTTAAGTCGTGAACGACTCATGCCGCTGCTCTTAACTCGTGTACGACTTATCCTTCTAGCCTGGGCTACATCATCCTCCCCAGGTTGAGAAAAATACGCCCTCGAATTTGTAAATTCTTGTACATCAGATTGTCCATCTCCATAATACGGCACAAGATGCTTAACATTGAATACGTCAGAAGTGAATACATCCTCCGGCAGTTTCAACTTATAAGCATTCTCATTGATCCGTTTCACAACTTCTACAGGACCAATTTTTCTGGCTTTCAACTTGTTATAAGCGCCTACTGGAAAACGATCCTTGGTTAACACTGCATATACCATATCTCCTTCATTAAATTCAACATTTCGTCGCTTCAAATCTGCAGATCGTTTATACTTCTCGTTTGCCTTCACCAATCGTTCCTGAACGATTTTATGACATTCAGTTAATTCATCAACAAAATCAACAGCTCGCTTAACTGTCCCCTTCGGTTGTGGTACTACCGTTAAGTCCAACGGTCCCTTGGGCAAACTCGAATATACAATCTGAAATGGACTGAATCCCGTACTACGATTCACTGCATGATTATGAGCAAACTCTACCTGGCATAACTTCATGTCCCAACTCTTCAGATTGTCCTTCACAAGACATCGCAATAAATTTCCCAACGATCTGTTAACAACTTCTGTCTGTCCATCTGTTTGTGGATGATAAGCGCTACTAAATTTCAACTTCGTTCCCACCATCTTCCACAAACTAAGCCAAAAATGACTCAAAAATCTGGTATCCCTGTCCGAAACGATAGACTCTGGCAACCCATGTAAACGATAGATTTCTTTAAAGAACAACTGAGCAACACGAACTGCATCCGCTGTCTTTTTGCAGGCAATAAAATGTGCCATCTTCGAAAATCTGTCCACCATAACAAAAATAGAATCATTCCCCCTTTGAGTTCTAGGCAAACCCAAAACGAAATCCATGCTGATATCAACCCATGGTTTAGATGGTACAGGTAACGGCATATACAATCCTGCATTGGTCACAGTTCCCTTCGAAACCTGACATATATGACATCTTTCCACAAACCTTTCAACCTCCTTCCTCATCGACGGCCAAAAGTAAGATTGAGAAATCAAATGCAACGTACGATCTCGTCCCACATGTCCTTCCTCGTGCAACTCTTTGATAATCTTCAATCTCAAACTGCTCTCTGGAATGCATAATCGATTTCCTTTAAACAAGAATCCATCAACCAACATAAATTCATCAGTATCTCCATCCTTAACTTTCTCAACGAACTTTGCAAAGTAAGGATCTTCGTCAATCAACTCTGGCAATAATTCAAACCCTATCAACTCAACTTTCATTGTAGTCAACAAATGACTCCTCCTACTCAAAACATCAGCTACACGATTTGTTACCCCAGATTTGTGCTTAACAACAAAGGTAAATTGCTGTAAATATGAAATCCACGATGCATGTCTCGCTGAAATCTTATCCTGCCCCTGTAAATGCTTCAAAGCTTCATGATCAGTGTAAAGAACAAACTCTTTCTGAAATAGATAATGCGTCCAATGTTTAACAGCTTGCACAACAACATAAAACTCAACATCGTATGTACTATATCTCATCTTTCCCCTGATAACTTCTCACTGAAATAAGCAATAGGTCTTCCACTCTGACTCAACACTCCTCCAATCCCAACCTTTGATGCATCAGTGTGTAGCTCAAACAACAACTGAAAATCTGGTAATACAAGAATTGGTGCTGTCGTCAACAGTTTCTTGATCTTCTCAAAAGCAATCCCAGCTTCCTCTGTCCAAGAAAATTGTTTCCCTTTCATGCAATCAGTAACTGGTGCCATCACGCTACTGAAGTGTGGAATGAATCTTCGGTAGAATGATGCCAATCCATGAAAACTTCTAACTTCAGTGATAGTTCTCGGCTGTGGCCAATTTCTAATAGCTTCAACTTTACTCTGGTCCACTTGGATTCCCTTCTTAGATACAACATATCCCAAAAATAATACACTTCGAGTCATGAACACACATTTCTTCGTAGCTGCATAAAATTGTTCCTCACGAAGAATAATTAACACCTTTCTCAAATGCTCTACATGCTCCTCTGTGCTCGCACTATAGATTAGAATATCATCAAAGTAAACTACAACAAACTTCCCAATGTATGGTCTGAAAATTTGATTCATCACCCTCATAAATGTACTCGGTGCATTTGATAGACCAACGGCATAACCAGCCATTCATATAAACCTTCCCTCGTCTTGAATGCGGTCTTCCATTCGTCTCCCGGTCTAATTCGAATCTGATGATAACCACTCTTCAAATCAATCTTTGAAAAGATAGTAGCCCCACTCAACTGATCTAGCAAGTCATCCAACCTCGGCATAGGAAATCTGTAGCGAACAGTAATCTTATTCAAAGCTCTACTATCGGTACACATTCTCCATGTTCCATCCTTCTTCGGCACCAACAATGCTGGTACTGCACAAGGACTCAAGCTTTCCTGAACACGTCCGTGTTCTAACAACTCTTCCACTTGCCTTCGTAATTCCTCATGTTCCTTCGGACTCATTCGATAATGTGGTCGATGTGGTAAAACTGCTCCCGGAACAAGATCAATTTGATGTTGAATATCCCTCAGTGGCGGTAACTCCTTCGGCAACTCTTCTGGAAATACATCTTCAAATTCTTTCAAAACTGACTTTCCTTCTTCTGGAATTTCAACCTCTTCACTACACTCTCGCCCAATCAACAAAAACACTTCAGGCTCCTCTTCAATCTCCTTGACAAACTCCTTCAAAGATAGCAAAGTTTTCAGTTCTTCGATCTCCTCTAGCTTGCTTTCCTTCTGTTGCTGCTTCTTGGGAACTAAAGTAATCTTAGTACCTTCGAACATGAAACTGTAACTATTAGCACGACCATCATACTGTACTGCTCTATCAAACTGCCATGGTCCGCCCAACAAGAAATGACACACATCCATGTCTACAACATCACACCAAATTTCGTCTTTGTACTTCTTCCCAATAGAAAAATTAACACAAGCCCTTCGACACACCTTCACTTCACCACCCTTCCTCAACCATGCTAACTTGTACGGTTTAGGATGCTTCTCAGTTTTCAAGTTCAACTTCCTTACTGCTTCTGTAGAAATAATATTTTCACAGCTTCCAGCATCAATAACGAACTTGCAAACCTTTCCCAGAATAGTACATGTAGACTGAAAAATATTGCTCCTCAACCAACAAGATTCCTCTTCTTGCTTTGGTGTAAGACATGACCTCCTCATCATAAGATTACAACCTTCATCTCTAGACAATTCTTCTTCCTCCTCAACATAAGGTGCATTTGAACATTCTGCCTCCTCACCATCATCCTCAATCTCAGCAACCATTGCTCTCTTCTTCGGCTTCGGACATTCATTGCTTTTGTGACCCAACTCCTGACAATTATAACATTTGAAACCACTGCTAACCTTCGCCTTCTCAGCCTCCTTCACCACTGGTTTTGTAACAGGTTTAGGAACATTAGAACTTCCACTAACACCCTTCCCTTGATTATTGGAATTAGTAAACACACCACCTCCATGCCTTCCTTGCTTCTCCCAAGCCAACGCTTTCTGATGTGCCTCTGCAACAGATCTCGGATCGAACATATTAACCATATCCTGGATCTGCATTATCAATCCCCCAATGAATCTAGCAGTTAGCTGTTCTTCCGTTTCCATAATATCATTCCTGGCAATGAGTTGGTAAAATTCATCAGCATAATCACTAACAGACTTCGTCCCTTGCTTCAGATTCTGCAACCTCTGGTACATAAGTGATTGGTAGTTGTAAGGCAAAAATGTAGCTCATATCAACTTCTTCATCTTCTCCCATGATTCAATCTTTGACTTTCCCATTCTCTCCCTTGTAAGTTTAGTTTGCTGCCACCATGCCAAAGCTCTTCCCCTTAACCTAGTAGCAACCAACTTCACTCTTCTATGCTCAGGAACCTCCTTGAAATCAAAGATCTCTTCAACATTTGACAACCAATCTAAGAATTCTTCAGCTACCATTCCACCTTTAAATTCAGGAATTTCCATCTTCATACCCGATTCCCATCGACGATCATCTTCAACATCCCGGTATGAATTTCGAACTTGGTCTCGATCTCGATAATGAATGCTAGCTCTATCACCCTCTTCATCAAAATCAAATGTACGTCTACATCGATCTCGACCATTATCATCACTTCGTTCATGCATGCTTCTTCGACTATGTCTCTCTTCATCTCTATACGCCTCATTGTCAAATTCACGTTGACTTCTTCTCTCTTCATGTCCATAGTCATGATGATCTCTCCTTGATGAAATTGATGTTTGTCTTCTCTCTCTAAAAGATTGCGGTGATACCCTCCTCGCTTCCGTAACCGATGGCGAAACTCGGTTTCCTCCATGGTTCGAGATTGGTAATCTCCTCCTTTGACTTTGATTTAAATCATTCATCAACTTCTCTAACTTTCCAATGCCTTCATCAAATTTCTTATTAATACGTTGTTCCATAAGCTCGGCTTCTTCTCTTCTATACAAAGCTTTAACGTTTTGATGACGGTTAGCTCTCCTTGGCGGCATGATTGGAAACTCTTCACAAACACTTCAAAATTCTTCAACAAAGCTTCAACACAAGACAAACAAGCTCGGCTCACTTGCAACTTGACTCGGCCTCACTTGCAACCCTTCGATTCAAACAACAACAAGGCCCGGCTCCAATCACTAGCTCGGCCTCAATACGTCAAACACTTTTTCAACTCTAGATCCAAAATGAAATGGATCAAAATCTTCAAACTCGTTGCAACTTCAAGATGAACACGACGAAATCCAACTTCAAACTTCAAAAATTGGCTCCAAGTCTCGGCTTAGCTATGATTGGCTAAGTCTAGCTCTGATACCAAAACTAACGCAGCGGATTAATCAAAAAATAAACTTCAATCGGTAAAAGTAGCAATCGGTGGATTGATGAATACCAAAATGCCCAAATTCGTTGATCCGAAGATACCGAATTCTAGCTATCTCTAACACGTTGATCGCGCACGATACCGTGAAAGAAGATCTTCAATTCTTCAAGTGTTGATCAAGCGCACTTGATTCCGCGAATCGGCTTCAACAATCGTTGATTCGAGCGCACTCGAATAACCGAAAGTGGAGATAGGAGATTACACTCAACTACCAATTTTAGAAGAAAGCACATAGCAATCAATAAGAAATTTTATTCAAAAATCGACCTCCAAAAAGTTACAACTTACTCTCTATTTATAGTATTTCACCGACTGGCCCTTAAGTCGTATGCGACTTACGACTCAACATAAGTCGCCAGCGACTCAACGTACACAGCGTTTTACAACCCAGTTCTCGACATGACTCACGACTCATCTTGAGTCGGCAACGACTCAACAACACATCACTCATATTACAATACATGTAAGTCGGCAGCGACTCAACAGCCTCTTCACACGGCATTACAATTATGCGACCTAAAGACGAGACGACTCACGACTCATATTACAATACGACACATACTTACATCTCAACAGAACATAGTACACGACATACAACTCAAGGCAATTACAACACAACACAACACTTAGGTCGTATACGACTTACGACATATGAAGTAAACGACTCAAAGAAAAACAAACAGGTTACAACACAACATCACGCAAGCGACTTAAGAACATCGACTCATCGAACAAATTACAACCTTTAGGTCGTAGACGACTCATGCCATCACCTTCTAATCTGTTAAGTCGTGAACGACTCATGCCGTTGCTCTTAACTCGTGCACGACTTATCCTTCTAGCCTGGGCTACATCAAAATCATATCTTAAATCCCGAATTCAATAGTTTCAAATCGATTTAATTGAATATAATTCTTAATTAAATACCATTTCCTAATAATTCAACTTTATCTTCTCAACTTTAGCTTATTCAAAATTTTACCAAATCTATTTTGAAATATAAATTTAAATGAATCCTTAAACATATTATATGTATTAAATCAATCTCAATTAGATTAAAAATTATTATTAGGTCTATACATAAAATTTTCATTTTTATACATACAATATTCTAAGAATCAGCCTTTATTAAAACTATATTTTTCTTTCCAAAACCATAGAAATTATTTTCAAAACATTTATATATATGGACCAACGGTGTCTGTATATAATTTCCTACCCTATGGTCAAGGGATACAGATATTTATCATTTCAATCCGAAATTTAAATATACGGGTAGATATCACTTCGACCCGCAATCCAAAATTCAATTTAATTGAAAATCGCCTGGGTTTATCATTTCAACCCATAACGAAATTCTTCTATTCTAAAGTCTGTTCGGGTATGTATCATTTCAACTCATAGTGAATTCTAAACAACAGGGAACTTGCAGAGTGATAACAGAGAATATAATAATATATCATGCATATATCATCAATAACAGTAAATATATAAACAATAGGATATGGTGTCATATCCCACAGGTGAACAGTTAAAGTTAATAGCATAAATATAACAATTTAAATAACTATATCAGCATATTTCAATTGTTGTTTCAATTAAAATCAAATTTAATAAATATAAGAATGTTAATCGTGAGTGATTGCTCACCTTTCGAGGCTTGGGATGATTTGAAGATCAAATGAACTATGAATCCAGTCACGAATTTCAAAGCAAAGCTAGATTAGCATGAGTTCAACGGATAAGCTGATAATACGAATAGACGAAAGCAAATAAAAAACCAGATTAAAGAAAGTAGATGGTATAAATGAACATATATATACTATATATGCTATATACAAATCATATACAACTTATAATTTAAAATAACACATAACTTCCAAAATCTATATATACACCCATAACTATATAGAGTCAATATTTTATTTAAACTTCTATAAAAATAAAGTCCTATACGTATCAATTTTATATATAGAATGACCTATATAAATATATCGCATGTACACTTATACTTATATCATTTAAAAATCAATATTTACAATTTATTAAAATATATATATAACCCAACGGTAATTGGGAAATTAAAATCTATATATAACATATGCATATAACTACAACAGATATGAACTAACATAAAATGATGGACTACATTGCATATCTTAAAATATATATAACATAGGGTAACTCACTTATATAACTTAATATGTGTACTCATGTATAAACTGCAACCTCTATATAGAACCAGCAAAACCAATACATACTGTCCAACTTATGTGCAGACTCAAATACATGCAGACTATAAATTATTGTTTGGAGAGCTATATGAATATACTTCAAAATCAAAACATATACACGTTTGATAATTAAAATCAATGCTAACATATATACACATTTGATTATTTATGTATTATATTAAATATAAAGTAATGCTTGGACATAAATATAACTGCAGGTTATAATATGAACGAGTGTAGAGATGATTTCGAACATATTTATAAGCTTTATAATTTTTTTTATACTTAAACATACGTGAATCAACAGTATGCACAGTGCATTAAAAATCAATACTTAAATAAGCTTAACAAGATATCCTATCTCTCACGCAACAAAAAAAAACTCAATAGGCCATTTCACTCATATATATACCGACACATTTTCAAACAACATTTATATATTATATTCACGTAAAAGGCAACAGATCAATAAAACTAACTATATGTGTACTTAAAAACTACACAAACATATGCGTGCTATAGTATGCACACAAAGACACACGTAACCTCATTTATAACTTATTATAACATATAACTTAAACAATCACAAAAATATAACTAACCTATAACTAACAGTACAAAGATTTTTTTAAGACATATATATAACTTGTAAAATATATATATATATATATATATATATATAAGCATACGAAGGCTATATTATAATATATTTTATATTTAAAATCTTGTAAAACATATATAAACAGTGGTTTCTATCAATCAAATATAACTACGTACCATCAATATAATTTGCGAGAGAAGATGAGGCGGTGGCTTGCGTGCAGCTGTGAATGAAGCAGGGGAATGGCGGCTGAAATTTGAAGAGGAACGGTTTTTACTTTTCTTTTCAAAAGTGAGAGGAGAAAAAAATGAACCATTCCATAGAACGCGCAAGAGGTATGCTTTATATATGTTTATAATATAATTTCAATAGTGTGAATAGGGCAGAGAAACGGACCAGAGAATAATAAATTGAAATTTATGGAGATGTAACAGCTGGTTATTAAATATTTACCTTTTGGTGGAACAGTTTTTTAAAAAAAAAGTGGTGAAGGAAGGATTTCATTCCAGGCAAAAGAAAGGATAAGGATGGTATAATATATATCAAAGAATTTCCAAGTACCGTAAGCAATGAAAAAGGAAAGACAGAGCAGAACGCATCTAAATATTCATGAAATAAAAAGATTAGTTACGGTCATCCGTAGATTTAGCTTCCTTATTCAAGCAAATAAATAATGTGGTCCAGCTGTAACGTTTCAAATTTTGAAACGAAGGAAACAGAAATGGGATAGGTGGCAAAGGAAAGCCATACATAAATGGAATAAAACGTTAACCATGAAACGTGCCACATTCAATGGAAACAAACTGAAATGATAACGTCAAGCACGAGAATTAAGGACAATAAAGTAGAAAGCATGAGAAATGTAAAATTGAAAACGTTTTGAAATGGAATAAATAGGAAAGGAACAAACCCGAAATGAAATAGCAACGGATAGAAAATTAAAGAGCTACAGCACGAATACAGGGAGTAGTAAAGGTAAGGTATTGATTGGTTTGTAACTGATGTAAAATTTGAATGGACAGGAATGAAATAAAATTTATGGTAACAGTCGATTTCCTTGATTTCGTGCAAATTACTGGAAATTAATTTTTTTTTTGTTGGGCTGCACGTTTAAATTTGAAACCGATAGAAAATATAAAGTCAAAGTTTAAGGTTCCGTTAATGGACCGTTATCAATTGTTTCCTATCGCATAACGGACCTCAAAATATAGAAATAAATATATCGTTGAGATCAGCACGACGAGACGATCAAAACGGTATACAGACATCAGTGGTGCGATTTGAATTATAAATATTCGAATTTTCTACTAGCGGAAAATGCAACAAAATCGTTGAAAAATAAGATCGACGGAGCTAAAGAAGTCTGAATTTTGAAAACCGAAAAATGATGTCTCAGTCAGAAGATGATTTAGAATTTTATCTATGTAAATATATTCAGGTTTGGAAAAATATTTTATTATCAACAATTATTAATTAACTTGAATTTAACTGAATTTCACAATGAAATAAATTTTCATAAAATAAATTGAAAATTTACCATCTTCTAGAATAAAATGGACGTATTTCAAATATTAAATTTTTATCTTAAAATATTATTGTTTAAAATTTCTCAAAAATTTAAATTAAATACGTTATAAAATTTATTAAAATCTACGGGTCGTTACACTCTCCCCCACTCAAAACTTTTCGTCCCCGAAAAGGAACAAAGTAGGAGAATAGAAACAACCAGATGAAAAAATTAGACTTTGGAAAACAAATTAGACAATTTATTTAAAACCATATAAATAAAAAAATTAATATTTAAATAAATTACTATTCAATAGTTTGGTTAAACTCATTTTATTAAATCCATTCAATTATTTATGAGATCAATTATTTATATAAAACACTAAATTTTTTACTATTAAACCAGGTAGCATATAAATAAACAATATTTTAAAGATTATATTCAAAAAGGAAAGGAAGGTAGATTTAGGAAACAGAATATAGGTGAATAAATAAGCTAAGCAGATAAGGTAGATCCAAAAGAATAGTATCGGGCACGAATCGTAATTTTAAAACCATAAGAGTCTTAATTTCCAATATTAATACAAAATTTCTTTGTTGGAAATACCTTTATAGTAAAATACCTTCATATAGAAACGAAATTTTCTTTCGAAAATACTTTTTATAACTCGATGTTTCAATAAGTTTATCCTCGTTGTTGTAGACTCTGGTCATGCATTGATCAGGCGCAAAGCTTGAATTCTTCAAGTACTTAGTAGACCTGTTTCAACACCCAGTGAAAATACTGAAAAACCTTCAGAACCGATATGGAAAGTACAATCCAAAAAACACACCTGCATCGCAGGATGCATAAAAATGGTTACGCCTGGATCTCCCAGGAAACATCCATATCCTTTAAGCATTCACTACCTTGCAAATTACGCCATGATAAACAAACACCTGGATCGCAGGATACATAAAAATGGTTATGCCTGGATCCCCCAGGAAACATCCATATCCTTTAAGCATTCACTGCCTTGCGAATTACGCCATGATAAACAAAACCGGTAGACCGCAAGATACATAACAATGGTTACGCCTGGATCCCCCAGGAAACATCCATATCCTTTAAGCTATCTCTGCCTTGTGGATTACGCTACCCAAAAAAATGACCGTGGGTTACGCCACGGTAGGACACTTGAGTATCACATCCGAAAAACTGAAAATTAGAGAGAATAATATCGATAGAATGAATCCACAATGTTTGCCGCAGAGCGGATATCAAGCAGAAGGTACTTTCCATGTCATTACTTCGAAAATATATACCATATAGTTCCTTTTCAAATCACTTTCAAATATCATACTTATATAAAGTCCATTATATAGGCTTTCATTATCAAATCGAATACTTTCCAAAATCAATAGTATATAAAATCACTCTTATATAGACTTCGATTATATAAGATTTCTCTTTCCAATTTGAGTACCTTTCAAATCAGCAGTTTTCAAATCAACTTCATACTTGTACAAATCCATTTTATATAAGTTCGAACACTCCCAAATCAAGTACTTAATAATATAAGGTTCTCAATTTCAATTCATTTCAATATCAATTCAGTTTCAAAATCATATATGATTTCACCAAATTTTCTTCCAAATTAAATATCTCAAGTCAAACAAATTCATTTCCAAAGTCACCATATAAGTACTGGTTTTAATTCCAATCTAATTTCAAAACCAAATATTTTTGTCAAAATCAATTTTACTCAAAATGGTTTCCAAATTTATAATTATCCCTTTAAAACCTTTAAACTATTTATTTCTATATGGAAATTCCATTTTACCATTGGAAAGATTATTATTCTATATATATATATATATATATATATACACTTTATTCAAAACATTAAAATCTATATTCATACTAGTATAATTCAAAACAGTCTTATTCATTTACTTAACAAAGAAGTTTCAAACTTAATTAAATCATATTAAAACATACAAAACTAATCTTATATACTTAGCAAATACTTTATACTCTTCAAACTTACTTAGCTTTGAAAAATTAAACCTCAATTTGGAAGTGTTCGAATATTCAAAATAGTCGGTGAAATCAAATTTCAAATCCAAGAGTTGGACATCAGTAACAAATCAGTAAATCAATTTAATAGATAGGGTTATACCAAATCAAATTCGAAATCCGAGGACTGAACACCGGTTCGTTTCAAATCGTTTCAAATATATATACATATATCCTTCGAATATCAAATCATACTTCGGAATTTGAAATCTGAATTGGGTTCTTAAAATCACTCACGTAGCAAAGCCACCAAAGTGGCCTCTCCCCCACTCTGAAACTCGAAAATCAATGTCGATGATGCGTGCACTTATCACCGAAATTATTTTCCAGCGACATAAGTGAGTTTTGGAGTTCTATTTTCTTGAAAACTTCTTTAAAATTTCTTCAAAATTATTGGAACTCATTTGAAGTCATTTGAAACATTTCTTATTCAGAAAATACATTCAAATAGTATTACTAAATATTTTTCTTACACCAATTTAAAAAAATGCCAGAGTTCAATCTCTCAAATTTCAATTTCAAAACCTTTCCATAAAAATCATTATTATATAAATCAAATTTCTTATAAAATTTTCAAATTTTCAAATCCTTCCAAAGCTTCAAAGTTTCATTTTTCAAAGGTGTATAATCCTTATCGAAAACATTTCACTTTTATATATTGAATAAAATCATACTTATCAAAATAATAATTTCGATATATAAAAACAATTTTCAAAATAAAAACAAACCCGATTTCAAAGGATAACTCAAGAATAGATTTCAAAACAGAGATAGAGTTTCAAATTAGAGGAACTCTAAACAAATAGAGTTTAGATTCGAAAATAGACTCGATCGAAAATGAGATAATTAAATTTCAAAATAGGAGATGGATATACTACATAAACCACGGGCGACTTTAACCGGGTCCACCGTGACTTCAGGAATATGATCGATGCGTAATTCCAAGGCAAATCGACATTCGATCGCCAGATATAGAATTCGGCATAACCATAGATAGCAGCATCTAAATCGAGGATATATAAATCTTCGGTGAATTGATGCTATTGTAAAGGAGTTTCACCCCTTTACAATCATTCAGTGGAGCTATGGGATACTCCAGAATCTAGAAAACACGAATAGGGAAAGACAAGAATGGATTTGGAACCGAGGGGGATGTTCCAAAATTCAAAGGAGAACCGAATCAAATAGGAAGAGATTCAAGCTCGAACGAAAGTGATTTTGTAAATAAATTTACCATATATGCTAAGTTTGCCTAGAGCCAAAGCTCTGATACCAACTGTAACGACCTGCTATTTTAAACCATTCGCATCCACCCATGTCAGACTTGAATTGCCCAAAATATCAGGTTGTTAATTTATATTTTGCAAACTCAGCATATACAGTAAATAAATCAATCATAGAATCACAGACACAGAGTAATACGATAATACGCAGCTGGATAAATAAATAGTAGTTCATAAAGCTACTATACAAATATCAGAGTTAGAAATTGAATACAACAGAATATCTCAAATACGGCGAAGTCTTTAGTACGAATAGATGACTTCTCTGAACCAATCAACTGGAAAAGCTGAAAGCTGAATCGATAGTTGGATCTCCAATGAAGCTCCAAACACCACAGGCGAGTCTCAAATGTTGTATCACTCGGTCTGACCCGAGCGTAAAGCAAAACACAAACACTCGAGTTAGGATTAACATTCTTATATCAATAAATCCAACTCAAGTGAAATATCAACTGAAATACAAGTAACTCAAAGGATGTTTGGGATAACCATCCCCTAACGATTTGTAGAATTATCTACAAGGTAGAAATATACACTATAACAACGTGGTCATTCAATTTTATTTATACTTCAAAATTAAAACATCATTTCCCTTTCAAATATATCTATTTTCCAAAAAAAAAATATATTAAATAATTGATAAAGTAAATTATTAGAAATTTCCTCAACTACACAAATTGATTCTAATCAACTCAAGTTCCAAATTCCCATTTATTCAAAGCTCAATTCATTAATCAATTCAGCTCCCAATAACCATTTAACTTTCGTTATATTCAAAGCTTTAATATTCAATATTTTAAAGTTAAATCTAACAGTTTCATATTGATCTTGATTTAGCTTCATTATTATTATTTAGTTAGGAAATATCCACTTAACAAGTTCAATATCATTTAAATAGCCTTAGATTTTATTTTACAGATTATTTCCATAAATTTATTTAAACTTAAAATACCCATTAAATCCTTTTTACCAAAACCAAGTCATAAAATCATATCTTAAATCCCGAATTCAATGGTTTCAAATCGATTTAATTGAATATAATTCTTAATTAAATACCATTTCCAATTAATTCAACTTTATCTTCTCAACTTTGGCTCATTCAAAATTTTACCAAATCTATTTTGAAATATAAATTTAAACGAATCCTTAAACATATTATATGTATTAAATCAATCTCAATTAGATTAAATATTATTATTAGGTCTGTACATAAAATTTTCATTTTTATACATATAATATTCTAAGAATCGGTCTTTATTAAAAATATATTTTTCTTTCCAAAACCACAGAAATTATTTTCAAAACATTTATATATATATGGACCAACGGTGTCTGTATATAATTTCCTACCCTATGGTCAAGGGATACAGATATTTATCATTTCAATCGGAAATTTAAATATACGGGTAGATATCACTTCGACCCGCAATCCCAAATTCAATTTAATTGAAAATCGCTTTGGTTTATCATTTCATCCCATAACGAAATTCTCCTATTCTAAAGTGCGTTTGGGTATGTATCATTTCAATCCATAGTGAATTCTAAACTACAGGGAACTTGCAGAGTGATAACAGAGAGTATAATAATATATCAGGCATATATCATCAACAACAGTAAAATATACACAATAGGATATGGTGTCATACCCCCAGGTGAACAGTTATAGATAATAGCATAAATATAACAATTTAAATAACTACAGCAACATATTTCAATTGTCATTTCAATTGAAATCAAATTTAATAAATATAAAAACGTTAATCATGAGTGATTGCTCACCTTTCGAGGCTAGGGATGATTTGACGATCAAATGAGCTATGAATCCAGTTACGAATTTCAAAGCAAAGCTAGATTGGCACGAGTTCAACGGATAAGCTGATAATACGAATAGACGAAAGCAAATCGAAAACCAGATTGACGAAGGTAGATGGTATAAATGAAAATATATATACTATATATACTATATACAAATCACATACAACTTATAATTTAAAATAACACATAACTTCCAAAATCTATATATACACCCATAACTATATTGATTCAATATTTTATTTAAACTACTATAAAAATAAAGTCCTATACGTGTCAATTTTATATATAGAATGACTTATATAAACATATCGCATGTATACTTATACTTATATTATTTAAAAAACAATATTTACAATTTATTAATATATATATATATATATATAACCTAAAGGTAATTGGGAAATTAAAATCTATATATAACATATGCATGTAACTACAACAGATATGAACTGACATAAAATGATTGACTGTATTGCATTTCCTAAAATATGTATATAACATAGGGTAACTCACTTATATAACTTAATCTGTGTACTCATGTATAAACTGCAACTTCTATATAGAACCTGTGTAACAAATACATACTATCCAACTTATGTGCAGACTCAAATACATGCAGACTATAAATTATTGTTTGGAAAGCTATATGAATATACTTTAAAATCAAAACATATACACGTTTGATAATCAAAATCAATGCTTACAAATATACACATTTGATTATTTATGTATTATATTAAATATAAAGTAACGCTCGAACATAAATATAACTGCAGGCTATAATATGAAAGAGTATAGAGATGATTTCGAACATATTTATAAGCTTTATAAATTTTTTTTTCTATACTTAAACATACGTGAACCAACAGTATGCACAATGCATTAAAAATAAATACTTAAATAAGCTTAACAAGGTATCATATCTCTCAAGTAACAGACAAAAAAAACTCAGTAGGTCATTTCACTCATAAATATACCGACACATTTTCAAACAACATTTATATACTATATTCACGTAAAAAGCAACAGATCGATAAAACTAATTATATATGTATTTAAAAACTACACAAACATATGCACGTTGTAGTATGCACACAAAGACACACGTAACCTTATTTATAACTTATTATAACATATAACTTAAACAATCAAGAAAGATAACTAACCTATAACTAACAGTACAAAGAATTTTTAAGACATATTATATAACTTGTAATATATATATATATATATATATATAAGCATACGAAGGCTATATTATAATATATTTTATATTTAAAATCTTGTAAAACATATATAAACAACGGTTTCTATCAATCGAATATAACTACATACCATCAATAGAATTTAAAAGAGAAAGTGATGCGGTGGCTTGCGTGCATCTGTGAATGAAGCGGGGAAAAGGCGGCTGAAATTTGAAGAGGAACAGTGATTTCTTTTTTTTCAAAAGTGGGAGGAGAAAAAAATGAACCATTCCATAGAATGCGCAACAGGTATGCTTTATATATGTTTATAATATAATTTCAATAGTGTGAATAGGGCAGAGAAACGGTCCTGAGAATAATAAATTGAAATTTATGGAGATGTAACAGATGACTATTAAATATTTACCTTTTGGTGGACTAGTTTTTCATTAAAAAAAGTGGTGAAGGAAGGATTTCATTCCAGCCAAAAGAAAGGATAAGGATGGTATAATATATATCAAAGAATTTCCGAGTAACGTAAGCAATGAAAAAGGAAAGGCAAAGCAGAACACATCCAAATATTCATGAAATAAAAGGAATTGCAATGGTCATCCGTAGATTTAGCTTTCTTATTCAAGCAAATAAATAATGTGGTCCAGCTGCAACGTTTCAAATTTTGAAACGAAGGAAACAAAAATGGGACAGGTTGCAAAGGAAAGCCACATATAAATGGAATAAAACGTTAACCATGAAACATGCCACATTCAATGGAAGCAAACTGAAATGATAACATCAAGCACGGGAATTAAGGACAATAAATTAGAAAGCATGAGAAACGTAAAAGTGAAAACGTTTTGAAATGGAATAAATAGGAAAGGAACAAACCCAAAATGAAATAGCAACGGATAGAAAATTAAAGAGCTACAACACGAATACAGGGAGTAATAAAGGTAAGGTATTGATTGGTTTGTAACTGATGTACAATTTGAATAGACACGAAAGAAATAAAATTTATGGTAACAGTCGATTCCCTTGATTTCGTGCAAATTACTGAAGCAATTAAATTCTTTTTTTTTGTTGGGCTGCGCGTTTAAATTTGAAACCGACAGAAAATATAAAGTCAAAGTTTAAGGTACCGTTACAATAGACCGTTATCAATTGTTTCCCATCGCGTACCGGACCTCAAAATATAGAAATAAATATACCGTTGAGATCAGCACGACGGGACGATCAAAACGATATACAAATATCAGTGGTACGATTTGAATTATAAAAATTCGAATTTTCTACTAGCGGAAAATGCAGCAAAAACATAGAAAAATAAGATCAACGGAGCTAAAGAAGTCCGAATTTTGAAAAACGAAAAACGACGTCTCAGTCAGAATATGATTTAGAATTTTTCCGATGTAAAAATATTCAGGTTTGGAAAAATATTTTATTATCAACAATTATTAAATAACTTGAATTTAATAGAATTTCACAATGAAATAAACTTTCATAAAATAAATTGAAAATTTACTATCTGCTAGAATAAAATGGACGTATTTCAAATATTAAATTTTTACTTTAAAATATTATTGTTTAAAATTTCTCAAAAATTAAACTAAATACGTTATAAAATTTATTAAAATCTATGGGTCGTTACAAAAACAATACAATGTCTATTAACCTTGTTCAAGTGTTTAGAAATCCCTGTCGATGCGGTTGTACTTCCCGTACCCACCAGAATTCGTAAACACTCAACCGATAAGTCAACCCAATATAAAAACATTTTATATTCACTAACAATTATGCGCTCATAACTATTAATACACTCAACTCATTCTAGAGTACTTCTAACCCTATCTCTAATGAGTAACCGCACACCAAAGCTTAGGCATATCGCCAACCTAAGCTTTGATGCCACATGTGACGACCCACCCTTTCGACCGCCGAAAATCGATATAAATACACCAATTGTATAACATGCCGAATTGGAAAGGCAGATTGTTGAGAGAAAAGAAAGTAGGTAGAAGAAAGAAGAAATCTAAACAAAACAGAAACTTACAGCGGACAGGGTATTATATAATGTCAATAGCTCTTTACATAAATCGAATAGTGTAATATACATATTTCAATCAGAGTACATAATCAACAATTACCAGCCTGGACAGTTATAACATCCTGTCCTTACAATTGCTGATAATTTCAAACAAACACTACAGCGGAAATAAACAAGTACGAGAATACGTCTCGATCTCCAGCTCGTCTCTTGAGCTCCATAGCATCCTAACTTGAACCTGAAATACTCGGTCTGACCCGAGCATTATAATAAAATAACACCAGAGTTTGACTGGAAAACCAACGTGAGAAAACACACTCAATTTGAATAATTAAAGTTTCAAATCCTTTGAAAAATCAAAGGTATCTCATAAGACAATGCCACAAATAAACACGATGGGTTTTTACCTTACGATAACCAAAACATTTCATATCAAAATCCTATGATATTATAATAGTGTTTAAGTACAAATACTTATTCAAATAGCTGAAATTGTTACATTAATTAAATTCCAGCATAGTAGGATCTACAATCAAAACCGTAAAGGCATGTATTAGAGAATGGATTCCATACGAACGATTAAGCACTGAGGTACCACGTATCACAGTACACGTCTAGAACAGTGTACCGAGGAATACGTCGAGATCCCTTGCAACAGAAGACCGGACAACTACTGACCAGGGTAGACCGAATATGCTATCACTCCGGTTGTTCCTACCCTATCATGAGCTCCATCCGTACATCTAGTAATAATATCCGCGGGTATCTAGAAGGGTGAAAACATACCCTAATTGGGTGTGACCCACTTAACCTTGCTGCATTCCCCCTGATTTTCAGTCATTCCCGGTTGATGAGGCTATAGGCTACGATTACCATTTTATAAAATATTCACTTAGAATGCTCACTGTCCTCAAATAATAATGTACTAATAGCATTCATCCATATAAGTCCGTTCCTAGTTTGAACGAAGCCGAAGGCACTATTCCTACTACATCCATTTTGGTATCACCCTCAGGATTAGTAGGGATTAGCCCTTGCACTTAACCGCTCCATATTCGATTCCAAGCTCTTGTCTTCATTATGAAAACGTACTCGTTGGATCGAAGTGGTTTTCGGATAATAAATCCGATCTCGGTCTTTTCAAAACAACGTTCGATATTTCCTAGTAACTTCAACCTCGATTCTCAAAGAAATAAACAGACGAAGATAAGATCGGAGATCACCTCCTAAGCGTTAGTGGACAGATTTCCTTATCATCATCCAAGAAGAATGAAACGAGTTTACACGTACAGTATAGCACCTCCAACGGTAACTGTACCATACAATTCTCATACCACTTCAAGATATTTCCATAGTTATATTAGGGTCCAGATTTGATAATCGATTATTTAGCTATTGAATTGTGACAACCTACAAATCCATATCCTTTGAACTGACAATAAACCATACATGTCCATCCCAAAAGGCACAAACTGACGGAATGTCAGGAGAAAGAAAAGAAGAGAGAAGAAGAGAAGAGAAGAAAAAGAGAAGAGAGAACCAAATAGAACAATACAGAATCCCACATCGCAGCGGAAAACATATAATATCATGTCATTGATCTTTACAAAATAGAAACTGTATATACATACATCAATCATAGTCCAACAATCAGTCAATAATCATTATCTTGGACAGTTATAATAACCTGACCTTATAATTGCTGGTAATATAAACAATAACAAAGTGCAAAGCAAATAATCAAAACAGATATGTGTATACGAAAACGAAGATCTCCATCTCTCCTGCTGAAGCTCCAAAAGCACCAAAACTAAACCTGTAAATATACTCGGTCTGACCCGAACATTAAAAGGGAAGAACGCCTGGATCAGTCTGGTAAACCAGCGCGAGAAACACACTCAACTGAATTTATTAAATTACCAAAATTTTCCTTTATCAAAACAAAAGTATCCCGTAAGACATGCCCACACATAAAAACGGACATGTTTTTACCTTGCGATAACTAAAACATTTCATATAAAATCCTCTTATATTATACTAGTGTCTAGTATACAAATAATATAAATCATAGCCGAAGTGGTTACCCAAATAGCATTTCGGGGCTATTCATTACGCCAATACAAACAAAACTGCAAGTTCATAGTGGAGTTCGGATTTCTATACAAATGAACAGGTGAAGGGACTACCTTCCGATGGGTACACTTCTAGATGGATGTCCCGAGGCACTAAGCATCTGCGCACACCAATAAAAGACCGGCCTACCTCTATAACTAGGTAGTATTGAATATGTCATCATTCGGTTGTTACCGACCTTTTTCGAGGGCCCTCATAGCATACAAACCAAAATAATCTGATACACAACGTCATAGCGTATAAAGATACAGCTAGAAGGGGATGATCATATCCTACTTGGCAGTGACCCGCTTAGCTATGCTGCATCTAACCTTGTTTCGGTCATTTCTCGTTGATGAGGCCAGAGGCAATGATTACCTTTCGTATATAACATATCACATATCACATCACTTAGAATGCCAAATGGCCATTTCTGTTGACTACTAATTGCCTTCCACAAAAATACTACCCTTAAGCTCATACGTCTCAAGGAGAGTGTTAAGCTAAGAGAAGTTGCCTTCTCCACCACCATTGATGTACGTTTGTAAAAATCAATGTACATAATCTTTAGAAATGCAATGTCAAATAAACATCCATACAAGTTGTCCAGGAATAAGACAAGCCGAAGGTACTTTCCTACCACATCCTGTTGGGAAATCCCTAGGATTAGTAGCGAATAGTCCTTGCATTGGATATATCATCATGAAGAGATAGCTGCTACTGGATGTATATTGCGATTTTAACCACAAACGATCAACAAGCAATCCTCCACTATGAAATTCCAAAATATCAATATCATCACAACCAACCTGCACAATCGAATGCATATACATAGGTCCAAAGTGGTTTTTGGATAAATCAATTCTGGTCTCTTCGCACCAACAACGCAAAAGCGTTTCTTAACCTTACACATACACCAAGTCTCATAGATTTATCACGTCTCCAACTTTCAACATGTATCCTTCGGGCCAAGAAGGAAGCTCGATAGATTGGAGTAATACTCTGCACTACATGATTCAACTCCTCAACACAAATGATAATCAAGACTACGCAGATGGCTATGTACTAAGTGTACGACTAAATAGTTCCAACATCAAGTCGAGGAACTAAAAATAGCCAAATTTGATAGTCGGTTATTTAACTATCAAAGCAAAAAAAACAAATATTCAGCACCATAAGCAATCACTCGGCACTTTTAATTAAGCTTATATTAATTAAATCACTTTCCAAATAGTTGAAATTCTGGATTGTTACATTCTCCACTACCTAAAATAATTTCGTCCTCAAAATTACTAAGTAAAAAAATCACAAAATCGATTAACTTTTCAAAACAATTTGTTCAAATTAGATTTCCAACATTATTTAAACCTTTTAACTTTTTCCAAATCATTCGTTAAACTTCTTACAAAAACTTTTCTAAGTTTTCAAATCATACTTAGTTATCATTTCAACACCAACTAATATCATTTTATTTTTAACTCAATACCAAAATTTTAGTTATCAAAAATAATTTTCCAAAATTCTCAAAACTTTTCTAACGCCGTAAATTTCCAAAAAAAATCGCCATAGCCTCCTTTGCACAGTTCGATTGTAGTAGGATCACATTAAATATATATGTATGTATGTATGTATATATCACAAATATACATTTCATCTTCGAGGATAAGGCATCGCATAGAGAAAAAGCTGTTAAAGTACGATATGTAATCCGAGATATGTACCTTATATATTATTAGCGACAATATATGGCTAATATAGCGCGAATACAAGCCCCAAATGCGAAGCAAGCGCAATCTGCACCTACTAAATACTCAAAAAATAAACGAAAAATATATATATAGAAAGTTATATCAATATACAACATATACCAATACAACTAATATATAAGCCAATATAGCAAGTACAACCAATAAGCAACAAATCCAACCATCAAACAACTATCATCCAACAAACCAATATCCATCCAATATATCCATAACCAAATCAATATAAATTCATTTCTTATTAATATTCATTGAATGAGTTTTCAATTTTATTCATATTTGATTCATTAACATTGGATTTTTACTAACATTCATTTATCCATTTTCAATTAGTTTACATTCAATAATTTACATTCAATAATTTACATTCAAATTGGTTCAATTTCAATTTATATCAAATTCAATTCTATTTAGATTCGCTTCACTTTCGATTTGGTTTCAATTATTTAGCTTTTAATTTTATTCATTCAATTTCATATGAATTTCTATACAATCAACTAACATCCATTTACCAACCAATGTATATCCAACCATAACCAAATTTATTTAATTTACTTCGTTTACATTCAATTTGGTTTAACATGTTTAATTCCAATTGGTTTAATATCTAATTATCTTTAAATGAATTAACACTTACATCTATTATTCTATAATAATTTATTTATTTAATTCAATTGCTAATTCATTTAACAACTAAAGTTGAATTTTATTTATATAACTCAAATTCATATTCACCACTTCATTTTATTAATTAATTTTGACATCAAATTCAACGTCATTCAACATTACTTAAGCGATGTTTCATTTCATTCTCACTTGCTTTTACTTCCACTATACAACTTAAGTTAACTTCTACTTTAATTCAAATTCTATTTTATTTAACTTTTACTTAAGTCAAATTTCATATCACTATTCAAGTTCAGATTTTTTTTTTGCTTAACAAATTTTTCTAACCATTTTAACTATTGGGTTTTATTTACATTTTCCCGTTTTATAAGTTATACAACTTATTTTCTAAACTTCAAATCCATATCGTATAATCACTTACCACTTAAGTTTAATATCCTTTTCAATAACATCCAGCTCAATTTATTTTACTTTACTAAAATTAAATTTTTATTTCATACTATAAGTCCAAAACTCTTTTACTTATACTTATCAATTTCAACTTGGATTTTAAATTCAAATTCGGTTTTCACAACAAAACTTAAGTTTTCACAATTTAATATATATATATCTAATTTAAATATGTATTTCTAACTTAAATGCTTATTGTCTTGTTTCTCTATATACATATATATTCATATTTTATTTATTTTACATTTTGCATTCATTTTTTTTTTTACATAACTTTTAAAATCCATTTCATAAGATTAAATTCATATGTCCTTACATTATTTATAAATTCCAATTCAATTTCAATTCAAATACATTTCTCAATTAATTTATAAGACACATATTTTTTTATTCGAATTTGGAGAAACCCAAATCAATTTAACAATTAATTTCACAATTTTTATTCTAAAGTTAAATTAGTTATCAATTTAAACTAAGTAAAAATCCAGGATCGTTACAGATTCCCCCTTAAGAAATTTCGTCCCCGAAATTTGCCAGGGAGATGACAAAGAACAAATGAAAGATAGAGAAATATCTTTCCAAATCAAACTAAATATCAATTCTGCATTTGGCTTACCAAATTAGAATATCGATAATATGAGAACAAACTCATACATTTTTTTCACAAGATACTCGGGTCACCAAATCAACGAATATGCAGGGGCACTGGTTAGTTCGAAGGGTAACTAACCGTTCGTAGAATATATATCGGACCGCAGAGAAGAGATAGATAAATTCAATCTCCTACAATTTCTCAAACACAAGATATGGATTCCAAGTTCAAGTCGAAATATCCCAAAGTATATACCAATTTGTCCCTCTTCGGATTTCGATCTACCCAGGAAATTACAATAGAATTTGAAATTTGGTTCCAAACGAAATTGTTTTATTGATTCAATTCAAATTTAGCCTTATATTTGTTAACCAATTTATTTAGAATTTTCAATTTCAAATTTCAAATTCATTAAAGTTTAGATCGAAAAGATGATAAGAAACCGATGAAGATACGAAGTAATGATTTTCTACAACGATTCGTAGGGTCGCCATCACGCCGAAACTTCTCCTTGTAGCTGCCACGAAGCAAATCAATGAAATTGGTGTTAGCGGTAAAAATAGCTTTAACGCTAACACCCGGTGTATCTCGTGATGAAGTGAAAGCACCACCCGTTTATACGGGAAACCAAGTAAAAAGAAAAGTCGCAGAAAAGTAAAAGAGACAGAGATTTTTATAGTGGTTCGGCTTCTAATAAGCCTACATCCACTTTACATTCTTCATTATCTTCTTTGTACACACTTTTACAAGATTACAACACTTTTACATCATGATCTCTCGATTACAACACCTTTACAACACGATCTTACAATTACAACATGAACGGAGAAAGAAGTTAGAACGTTGATGGTGAATTGCTCTTCGAATCTCTCCTGGATGAAGTAGATCCCTTGATGAAGAATCTTCGATTGTTGAGGTGCTCGGAGAGTCCAGAAATCAGCAGAGTGTAGGCGCCTTGAAATCCCGAAAAGTCCCCCTCGAATATGGAGTTGATGGAGTATTTATAGGTTAAATCGGAGTTAGGTCGGTAGGGACGACTTAAGGAGTTAGGTCGGCAGGGACGACTTAAGGAGTTAGGTCGGCTGGGACGACTTAAGGAGTTAGGTCGGTAGGGACGACTTAAGGAATTAGGTTGGCAGGGACGACTTAAGGAGTTAGGTCAGCAGGGACGACTTAAGGAGTTAGGGACGACTTAAGGAGTTAGGTCGTGTGGACGACTTAAGGAGTTAGGTCGGCAGGGACGACTTAAGGAGTTAGGTGGGCTGGGACGACTTAAGGAGTTAGGCCGGCAGGGACGACTTAAGGAATTAGGTCGGCAGGGACGACTTAAGGAGTTAGGTCCGCAGGGACGACTTAAGGAGTTAGGTCGTGTGGACAACCTAAGATAAGTCGTAGGTCATGCCACATAGTTAAGTCGTTAGGCCGTGGATTCCTTTGAGCCGTGGACTCTGTTAGGTTGGACCTTCTGGTTAGTTGCTAACTCGTTTAGCCTTAGGACGTTGAGCCGCTTCTCCTGTTAGCTCGTTAACTCGGTTGAGCCGCTTTATGCCTTAAGTCGCTGATAGGTTAACCTGTTAAGTTGTTGACCCTTGCTCCAACTTAGGTCGCTCCACGTGTTAAGCCGCAAGGTCGCTTAACTTGGTCACGTCTTAGGTCGCGAGGTCTTCTTAGGTTGTAGGCGCTGGCCTCGAGTAGAAGATAGGTCGCTTCATTCTTTAAGTCATATACCGTTTTGGACGGGGCGCTGCCCCCTGGACCCCTGCGACCTGACCAGTCAGGTCGAACACCGTCGCGGTGGCGTTGCCCCCGCACCCCCACCTTGGGGGTTGGCACCCCTTGGACCCCCCTCCGTAGGGGATCTTAGATGAAAAAAACATTCAACAGAACTTGCTTTGTTGAGATGTTGAGTTGACCAATCTTTGAGACGAGTTATCTTGCTTCTCTCGGTCGATGTTTTGATATCACGGCCTTGCTGAAAAAGGCGGGATAACACTTTCCCCCCAAAACATGCCTTGCGGTAGGAAGGTTTGTTTTGTAATACCACAATCCGGACGTTCATATCCTGTTGATAAATTGTAAAGGAATTGACAGTTTTATATGGCCCCAAAATGACGACCGTTCGAGATCGAGCTATTTGGGATTGAAGCGCGGTCGTTCATGGTCAAGCGCTTAACTTCAAGTGATGACCATTTGTGGTCGAGTCATTTGAGGTGAAGTGCGACCCTGCGCGGTCAAGCGTCTAAATCCATGCGACGATCGTTCGGAATCGGGTCATTTGTAGTGGAATGCGTTCATTCATGGTCAAGCGTTTTACTTCGAATGACGACCATTCGGGGGTCGAGCCACTCGTGGTAAAGTGCGGCCCTGTGCGATCAAAATGACAACCGTTCATGGTCAAGCGCTTTACTTCAAATGCCGACCATTCGGGGTCGAGCTATTTGTGGTAAAGTGCGGCCCTGTGTGGTCCAGTGATAGAGCTCAACCGTCCATGGTCAAGCGCCTTACTTCAAATGGCGACCATTCGGGGTCGAGCCATTCGTAGTAAAGTGCGGCCCTGAGCGATCAAGTGGTAAAGCGCGACCGCTCGCGGTCAAGCGCTTAACTTCAAATGACGATCGTCCGGGATCGAGCCATTTGAGGTGTAGCACGGCCGTCCGTGGTCAAGCACTCAACATTATATGATGGTCGGGATCAAGCCAAGTGAGCTGAAATGCAACTGTCCACAGTCAAGCGCTTTACTTCAAACGACGACCATTCAAAGTCGGGCCATTTGAGGTGAAAGTGCGACTGTTGGCGGTGTGAAGCGCGGCCGTTCATGGTCAAGCGCTAACTTCAAACGACGACCATTCGTGATTGAGTCATTTAAAGTCAAGTGCGGCCCTGCGCGGTCAAGCACTTAAATCTACGCGACGATCGCTTAAGATCGAGTTATGAATTGAAGCGCAGCCGACCACGGTCAAGCGACTGTTGGCGGTCAAGCACTTAAATCCATGAGTTTTTGACTGTTCAAAGTCGGGTGCCTATTCATAGGACTTAATCATTGAGACTGTTCGAAGTCAGGTGCCTGTTCGTAGGGCTTGATGATGCCCGTTCGTAGGGCTTACACATTTCAAAATCATGAAAAATCAAATATTCAACTGAAAAGTTGTCAAGTAGAAATGTCTGAAAAAGTCAAATCCAAACATTTGAAGAAAATCGTGAAAGCAATGTGGAATCAAATCCAAACATCGAAAGCAAATCATGAAAGCACAGTAGAGTCAAACTCAAACATCAGAAGCAAAACATGAAAGCCATGTAGAGTCAAACTCAATCGTCGGAAACAAATCATGAAAGCAATGTCAAGCCTAGTCCAAACGCAGAAGGCAAAGTAATCAGTCATCAGAAGTAAAATACAAAAGTAAAGTAGTCAACCATCAGAAATAAAATTCAAAAGCAAACAATTGACGTCCGAGTGCAAACATCTACATCAGTATGATTTATAGTTGTATCAGAGCATGCCTGTGGATCGATCGTGGTCCCATACATGTGTGAACAACTTAATTGTGTTGATGTAGATTTTCCACTCATTCATCATAACCTCAATTATTCGATGATAAGTCGATGCTTTGATCTTGAGGCGTCTCCAGTTGGTGCAGGTGGTCGTTCTTGTTCCACCGTTGCAGCCTTCTTTTTCACATATTGAGATAACAAACCATCTCGGATATGCCCCACAATTTCATCTTTCAAGTGTCTGCAGTCATTTTTGCTATGGCCATTTAGCTCATGGAACAAGCAATACTTGTCCGACTTTTTCTCGTTGTTAGTTGGATCTCTCTTAATTGGTTTTCGATAAGGAACATGTCCCCTGGTGTCTTGATAGATTCGCTCCAAAGTCTCATTCAATTCTGTGTACGAGGTGAATCTTGATCCCCTTTGTTGTCGTGATGATTTTTCATTGTTATCCTCAGCTTTTCGTTTGCCTTTGCTGGTTTCTGCACATTTCCCAGGAGGATTCCCGCCTTTATCCACAAAAACATCGGTTCCTTCTCCTTCTTCTATATCAGCCTTTGCGTCCTCTAATCGTAAGAACCCTTCGGCCTCATGGAAAAATTCTCCTAAATCCATAGGAGGATCTTTGGTCAATGAATTCTTGAACTCTGTGCCATCAGCTATACCTGACACAGCTGCCATTAGAACCATGGATGGATCTGGTCGATCCACCGATGTCGCGGCTGCGTTGAATCGCGTCAAAAAACTTCTCAAAGATTCTCCGGTTCTTTGCTTTAGTACTGTCAAACTCATAACGTTCTTGGGCCTCGAGATGTGGACCCTGAATTGCCTCATAAACCTCTCAATTAAATCATTCAACGTTTCAATTGATCCATTTTCCAATTGTCTGAACCATAGTGCCGCAATATCTGTCAAGTACAGCGGAAAGCGCCGGGCCATAACTTCCTCCGATGCCCCCAGCACTTCCATATGCCTCATATATTTTGTCAAATGAACTGTAGGGTCTGTCCTTCCATTGTACATATCCAATGATGGTAGCTTAAAGTCTGGTGGGTTCTTAGTTCGCCTGATTGTTACGGTAAAAGGACTTCTATTGACATCTTCCAAGTCTTTGTTTACCAAACTACCTTTCATAGCCTTTTTGACCATTTCCGCTAATCTGTCGTTATCTCTTAGTGACAGTCCTCGCCCTTGGCTTTCGTATTGCCCCCCGAGTTCACGAGCGGATAGTGGAATTTGTTCTTCTGTTTGGGCTTCTGTTCCTCTTTGATTCTGAGCTCCAAGTTGCCCAATCTGATGAAACAAATTCTGGATCAAATCCTCTTGCCTTTTCATCATTGCCTCCATCTCCTCTCTTGTAACAAAGGCTGAAGTTTGGCTTGCTCTCGAAGAAGCCTCTTGAATTCCTTCATGCTGACTATTCTCTGGTCTTTGTAGTCTACTCGATCGCCTTACCATAGTTCTTTGGATTTCAGTCTCAATCTCCCGGATTCAAGTATTGATTAATAGGATTCCTGAGTTCAATTCTCAGTAAAAGCACCAAAATGTTTGGTGTAAAAATAGCTTTAACGCTAACACCCGGTGTATCTCGTGATGAAGTGAAAGCACCACCCGTTTATACGGGAAACCAAGTAAAATGAAAAGTCGCAGAGAAGTAAAAGAGACAGAGATTTTTATAGTGGTTCAGCTTCTAGTAAGCCTACATCCACTTTACATTCTTCATTATCTTCTTTGTACACACTTTTACAAGATTACAACACTTTTACAGCACGGTCTCTCGATTACAACGCCTTTACAACACGATCTTACAATTACAACATGAACAGAGAAAGAAGTTAGAACGTTGATGGTGAATTGCTCTTCGAATCTCTCTTGGATGAAGTAGATCTCTTGATGAAGAATCTTCGATGGTTGAAGTGCTCGGAGAGTCTAGAAATCAACAGAGTGTAGGCGCCTTGAAATCTCGAAAAGTCCCCCTCGAATGTGGAGTTGATGGAGTATTTATAGGTGAAATCGGAGTTAGGTCGGTAGGGACGACTTAAGGAGTTAGGTCGGCAGGGACGACTTAAGGAGTTAGGTCGGCTGGGACGACTTAAGGAGTTAGGTCGACAGGGACGACTTAAGGAATTAGGTCGGCAGGGACGACTTAAGGAGTTAGGTCAGCAGGGTCGACTTAAGGAGTTAGGGACGACTTAAGGAGTTAGGTCGTGTGGACGACTTAAGGAGTTTGGTCGGCAGGGACGACTTAAGGAGTTAGGTCGGCAGGGACGACTTAAGGAGTTAGGTCGGCTGGGACGACTTAAGGAGTTAGGTCGGCAGGGACGACTAAGGAGTTAGGTCGGCAGGGACGACTTAAGGAGTTAGGTCCGCAGGGAAGACTTAAGGAGTTAGGTCATGTGGACGACCTAAGATAAGTCGTAGGTCTTGCCACATAGTTAAGTCGTTAGGCCGTGGACTCCTTTGAGCCGTGGACTCTGTTAGATGGGACCTTCTGGTGAGTTGCTAACTCGGTTAGCCTTAGGACGTTGAGCCGCTTCTCCTTTTAGCTCGTTAACTCGGTTGAGCCGCTTTATGCCTTAAGTCGCTGATAGGTTAACCCGTTAAGTTGTTGACCCTTGGTCCAGCTTAGGTCGCTCCACGTGTTAAGCCGCTAGGTCGCTTGACTTGGTCACGTCTTAGGTCGCGAGGTCTTCTTAGGTTGTAGGCGCTGGCCTCGAGTAGAAGATAGGTCGCTTCATTCTTTAAGTTGTATACCGTTTTGGATGGGGCGCTGCCCCCTGGACCCCTACGACCTGACCGGTCAGGTCGAACACCGTCGCGGTGGCGTTGCCCCCGCACCCCCACCTTGGGGGGTTGGCACCCCCCTGGACCCCCCTTCCGTAGAGGATCTTAAATGAAAAAAACATTCAATAGAACTTGCTTTGTTGAGATGTTGAGTTGACCAATCTTTGAGACGAGCTATCTTGCTTCTCTTGGTCGATCTTTTAATATCACGGCCTTGTTGAAAAAGGTGGGATAACAATTGGGAAGACGAATCAAAGGAGATAGATAGAGAAAGTTGTTTCCGCTATCGCAGGGTATTGACCATTTGTACTGGTATTTCCCTGTCCCCCATCTCGTCCTCTTCTCACACTCATACTCACTATCCGTGGATAGTAAGAGAATTTACTGAGGCATTCGAATGGATATCTTAGGGATATACTCATTCTAGGGTATACTTCACCCTATCTCTAAAGAGTTACTTAATGTGTTATACTCCTGGGCTAAAGTTTAACCTTCAGCTCTGATACCAAATGTAAAGATCTAGGCTTTTCAGCCATCGACAGCGGCCAATCTCGATTGGTACGCTTTTCAACCATCCCAACCCCGCCGTGGCTTACAATAGTACCCTGCCCTTGCTTTTACGACCAGTCTTTCGACGGTCACAGCTTACGCCTAACCAACCCCTTAAAGAGGACGTGTGGGGGTAAGAGTCTCCTGCCTGCCACCAAACAAAAAGCGAGAACCCCCCATCACGTTTCACCTAGACAAGCAAGGTCAGTCATCCAAAGACTGGACAAACTCCAGATAATCTACTAAACTTGACTATCTGAAATAGCCAATTCTAGACTGCCCGTGTGGAAAATTGTGGGCACCTAGAGTTTAGGAAGGGAATGATAAACTCCATGTCAGTCATGGGAACGGTATGAGTGAAAAAAACATTTGGTCTTTTAAAACGAACAACAAAAGAATTTAAAAATGAATTCGCAATGCTTTTAGGAAAATGAAACTACCATAAGGCCTCCCACCACACACACAATGCAAACGCAAAATTGGAGGAGATTTCTCCATTTGATAGTCAAACATGCTTAATACGAGAAAATTCTTTTCAATATTATTACGAGTGCATAGTGCTGAAAACATTTCGAAAATATAATATAAATCTTAGCCAACATAGGCATTTCGCACCTGTAACGTCCCGAAAATTTACGACTTTCGAAAATTCAACATCGATACTCACTTTATCGACTGCCGAGAAATCGAAGGCCGGAAACCCGAAATGTTATGGGTTTTAAGAAAAAGAAAAAGAAAGAAGAAGAGAGGAAAGACAGAAAATAGAGAATAGAAAATAGAACGGAACTAGAAACAACAGAACAACATCAGAATCTCACAATTCGCAGCGGAACAACATATAATAGATAAATGAATAATCTTTAAACAAAGATCTATATCAGTTATTACATTTCATCATATTACATCATATCATCATTACATCAGAGTATACAACAACAACAACAAATAGTTCAGCGGAAAAAGAAATACTATATACTAGTAATTACGCCATGCCATCCAGCTTGCCTCCAGCAACTCCTGAATATCCAGAATATCCTGATAAACCTAACTCTTAACTGCCCGTGTGAAAATTGGTGGGCACCCAGAGTTTAGGAAGGAAAACAATAAACTCCGAGTCAGTCATGTGACTGGTGTGAGAACTCAAAACAGTTTATTTATCTTTAAACTCAAAATAGAGGAATATTTTTAAAGTCAATTCGCAATGCTTTTTAAAATGAGACTACCATAAGACCTCCTGCCACACACACAATGCAAACGCAGACTTGGAGAAGATTTCTCCTTATGATAGTCAAAGATGCTTGATACGCATTAAAATCAAATCAATTTTGATATTATTATTAGTGCATAGTGTATAAAACGATTTCGAAAGTAGAATATAAATCTTAGCCAGCATAGGTACCATTGTATTATGCCTACTATAGCTACCTCCTGAGGAAGCAGGTTCTACAACTAAAACCGTACAAGTCTCGTATTGTTTCTTTGGATTTTCAACGAATGATCAGGCCAAGGAACTTCCCATTGCCACATGAGAATGCCTCTGGATGGACATCCCCGAGAACCAAACCGGATCTCTACCAACACAAGGCCGGGTTACCCCTAACTGAGTAACAACTGACCGAATATGCCATCCCCTGGTCCTTTGGGACCTTTCAACCGAGCGCTCGTAATCAATTTACACAATCATAACAAAGTGTTTTCAACATGAGTAAGTATCTGGGCTCCATACCATGATACCACCCTTTTCCAGAAGGAAATGCACACATCCTAAAGGGCGCTACCCCTCATAACCTTGCTGCTTCTTTCCTGTTTTGACCATTCACGGGGTGTGAGGCTCGACGAAGTCACGTCCACAAAAACATACTTCATACAAAAGCCATGCTTTGGGTCAACAAATGATCATAGAAATGATCACAAAGATAGACGATCAAATAAACGATCCTATCACAAATAACCAACACAATGATCATTTACAGCAACACTCAGCATGTCACATTACCAAATTGGGAATATATCGCTGATAACCTTCAACTACATAACCTCTGAACTCGTACATCTCAGAGAAGGGTGTTAAGCTAAAAGAATAAATTCTTCGCCACCAACAGAAATATATTTGAAAGAAAACTGCTTTATATCTCAATTTGTAATGTCAGACATACAATCCATACAAGTCTGTTCCGGGCTCGAACAAAACCGAAGGCACTTACAAAGAAGTCCTTGCAATCCGGATATTCACAATCCTGATCGGATTTCCCATCACTTAGGGAGTCTCTATACCGTTGCAACTCAGTGCAGAGACAATCGACAGGTCATCCTATCGCTCTCGCAAATACCGGGTCTTCAACACTGATCTTCAAATGCAATTCACAACGACGTATCACATATTCGGAATGGGTTATACGACCCCATGGTCCTTTCCCGGTTAACCCGAATAGTGAGCGCTTATTCAAAAATAAGTGTGGCATTCAAATTCAAAACAAATCACATCAAATACCCATTCAAATGGAAATATTGATAGTCGGTTATTGAACTATCAATGGATATGCACACATCACTAGATTCCAAATAATTTCTTCCAATTATTTATTTTCCAAAATATCTTTACTAGATATAAAATTTCACACTACAAAAATAAATCAATATTTATTTTTAAACCAATTCCACTTTCTTTTATAAATTCCATCGTGAATTTATATTTCACAATATCTATGAATATACGATTTCAATTATTCATTTTCAATTTATCTTCAAAAAAGATAAATTCTCTAAACGTTTCATTTCACATTGGAAAAACATTTCCATACTTATTTATTCATAAGTAATTCACAAATTTTATTTATCTTCAACACTTGGAAAATATTCAATATACTTAAATCGAGATTAAGTATATATTTCATTCTTTAAGGAAATCATTCTTTTAAACATATTTATTTGGGCCAAAACGAATGTTACGTAAAACATCGTTACGACAACCCAAAATCGCTAGTATAGGGATTCGAAATTAAGATAGATATATAAATCCCAATACTATGCAAAACATTTCCTTTCGGAAATCATCTACTATAACAACAGTGTTATAGTCCACCATTTCCTTTTACTTCTCGAAAACGTCTATTTCAACAATAGATGTTGAAATCTATGGTTTTGAATCTTAACACCTTTTAAAACATCGTTAGATCGTTTTAATTCAATTTGAAATATCACATTCAAAACAATTTCTTTAACATATTATTCACTATTCAAAAACGTGAATATACTTTGTTAACAAATTTCATCCTTTTATTCATTTCATTTTAAAGGATTATTCACAGTCAAAAATGTGAATATAACTCCATTAATAGGTTTCAACAATTTACTTATCAAAATAAGTCGTTTACGAATTTATGAAACAACGTTTATAAATTCCTTTATTAACCTATATTCAATTCATAACCCAATTATAAAACAAAATTCATATTATAAGTTAAACACCTATAATTGATTTGTTTGCACAATCGTTCCTTTAAACTTCATAATTATGAATCTTATAACTTATAAGATTCAATCGTTTATCCAAATCTATTCTTTCAATAACTTTATAAATTTTATAAACCTACTGCTTATAAAATTTCATTTATAACGTCACCGTTTATGATTCTATGAATTTCATTCATTTCTGAAATTCATTCACAATTCATTCTAACACTTATAAAAACCTGTTTTAAAATCTCAATATTTCAATTTATAAATATTCATTTATAAATCCTTTATAAAATCAATTTATACAATTATTTTAAAACATCTTTAATCTCCTTTATAATTTTACTATTTTGATTTATAAAATAATCAAATTTCATAAATCCTATATTTTCAACTTTTAATAATAAATTCAGAAAATTCCAATTTAACTATTTTATAAAGTCATTAATCCCATATTTTCAAAAATCAACTTTTAACTATATTTCTCAAAAATTCATAATTTTTTATAACATTAAAATTATGACGTTTATTTATTTAAAATGAATCAATTTCCAAACATACAGTATATTTTCAAAAATCACTTTAAAAATCATTTTTAAGTTCCAAATTTGGTCTAGTGATGCTACACGCCAAATAGTCAATCAAGACAACAACGATATCATATATCGATATGATAATCCATCAAATATCAAAATATCTGAAATCAAATAAATACTGTTGAGGAGTCCAGTTGGATCCCTCCAACCTGTTTTCCTGCATCCACAAACATTAGCACAATACCAATTTCGCTCCAGTACGAAATTATCGCGGTATATGATTTTAATAAATATTATCCGCTTAATAGACGGCGCAATAGGGTCTCATCCGCTAAAAAATGCGGGAAATCAATAACTCCAATATATACATATGCCAATATATATATATTGCTATTATATATAATACCAATTTCACTGTTTATGAAATATTCGCGGTATATGTTTTTAATAAATAACATCCGATTACTAACGGCGTATAATGTCTATTTTAACAATCAATAGATATCAATCATCATTCAAACATGCATTCAAATATTTTAAATCTAACTATTTAAAATAAAATCGAAACTGATTCGATTGAGTGAGAAGTTCTCACCTTGATTTTATTTCCGTTTTAGCGATTTATTTCGAATAAAATTAAACGGACGTTTAATTTTACCCAAAATTCTCACTAACTCCAAACGACTCCAATCCAATTTCATCGCGTAGTGCTAGTCCATACGATTCCAACGCAACTGGTTTCGCGCGTTTTTGACCTCGTATGAAAAAGTTATGCATTTGATAAGTTTACACGAATTTTATTATCGTAAATTACAATTTTAATTATAATTTTAAGCCTACAACTAATACCAACCCTTGGATCTATTGCCCAGCAACATCAGGCCGTGCATTCCCTTATCTCCTTCACGTCTTCTTCTCCAGTAAATAGCCGCACACCAAACCCATTCAACGTAAACTAGGGTTTAATCTTGCAACGCCAATACTCAACTAAACTTCATCAAACCACTGCCATGTTGAAGCCCTTCGCAAGAGCTACCTCCACCACCAGCAGCATGAAGCTCGGCCACCTGATGTGTTTGGAAATACGTGCGCAACAACTGCCGAACGCGGCCCCCCTATTCCCTCTATGTTGCTTCAAATCACATCACCACCGTTGAACTCGTAGCTCTCGATGTGCTCTACCTCTTTGTAGTTGAGGGTTTTGTCTAAAAGTTGATGGATTTCGAGAAATCGAGGGGAGAATGTTGAGCATTTCTGGCCGTGGGTTTGTTAATGGCGGCTGCTGTATAGATTAGGGTTTTAAATTTTTTTTTATTTATTTTCTTGAGATAGTGGGCTATTTATAGGAAAATCGATCGACACTATTCATCCGGGAATTCCGAACTCCGTTTTACGCGCCGAAACAGACGTTCCTAGGGTTTATCCCGCGTTCCGGACACAATGGAACAGGTTTCGGAAGCTAATTCGGACATCTGTGCGAGTTATGGCTATAAACGTTCAATTTAAATTAAATCGATTTGAACGATTTTCTAGGCGTTTTAATTTGTACCGGACAAACGGTAAATCCAATTGACACAAAATTTGAAACCTTACAATAATATCACATTACGGATCTGATGAAACTGGTTTCGTTGAAATCCGAGACTTTTTGAAAAATGGCTATTTTAACTCGCCAAATTAAAATTAAAAATAATTCGATGCGTTTCGAGCTGCTACGATCAAACGGTAACTCCGATTGACACGAAAATTGAAATCCGGTAATAACTAACTATTACGGATCCAATGGAACTGGTTTCGTTCAATTCTGAGACTGTTCAAAAATTGACTATTTTCACTAGTCGATTTTAATATTAAAATATTCAATTTTCACAAATTAACTTTTAATTCGATTTTAAAAGTTCTAAAATATCATTCTAACTCCAACATGGTAAAATAAAATTTTACAAATCATTTTCAATCATATTTAACCCAATTTTCAATTATTTCCATAATTTAACATATTAAATTATCGATTTAATAATCCAATTAAATTCAATAATTCAAATTAAAATTTATTCGACTTATAAATTCACTTATAAATATTTAAAATTAATTAAATATTCAAATTTAAATTAATAAAAATTTTGGGCCGTTACAATCTTCCCCCCTTAAAAGAATTTCGTCCTCGAAATTAACAAGTTAGAAAAGTTACAGAATCTATTAACTTTCCAAAATTCATAGTTAAAGTTTTTACAAATCTTTACTAAGTTTTCAAATCATACTTAGTTATCTTTTCAAAAACAACTACTATTGTTTAACTTTCAACTCCAAATAAAAGTCTAAGTTTTCAAAATTTTCCAAATTATCTCAAATTTTTTCTAACGCCCTAAATTTTCGGAAAAATTCGCCATAGTCTCCTTTGCGCGGCTCGATCCGGAAAAAAAATGACAGTATATATATCACAAATATACATCTCATCAAGTAATGAGGCATCCCGAAGGGAAAAAAGTATAAAAGTACGGTATGTAATCCGAGATATGTACCTTATATTTTATTAGCGAGCATATACGGCTAATATAGCGCGAAAGCGAGCTCCAAATGCGAAGCAAACGCGATCCGCACCTACTAATCACTCAACAAACAACATGAGAACATGCATATAGACAATAGTATCAATATACAACATATAGCAACATAATAACTATATATGTCAACATAGCAAATGCAAACAAACAACAAATGCAAACATCAACCAACTATCATCCATAACCGATAAATATTCATTCATATTCTCATTAATATTCAATGAAATGGTTTTCAATTTAAATCACATTTGATTCATTAACAGTGGATGTTTACTAACATTCATTTTCAATTAGTTTATATTCACTAATTCATATTCAAGTTGGTTCACTTCCAAATCAAATTCAATTCTATTCAAGATTCACTTAACTTCCAATTGAATTTCCAATTACTTTAGCTTCCAATTTCATTAATTCAATTTCATTAATACTTAATGAATTATATACAATCAACTAACAATCATATAACAACCAATGTATATTAATTACAACCAAATCCCTTTGCTTTCAATTGGTTTAATTAAATTGATTTTTATTAAATCTTTCAACTTTCTAATAACATTAGATTTTAATGAATTAACACTTACATTCATTATTTCATATCAATTATTTTCTTTTAATTGATTAATATTCAATCCTTTTATTCAATTCGATTACAAAAGTTGAATTTCATTTCATAACTTAAGTTCACATTTATCACTTAACTTTATTAATTTTCTTTGATATCGATATCAATTACATTCAATATCACTTAAGTTATATTCCATTTAACTTTAAATTCATTTTTATTTACAACTCATATTCATAAATATATTCATATAGTTTCACTTCTTATATATATAAGTTTATTTCACAATTGCAAATCACTTTAATTATAATTCAATTCTTATAATTCTTTTGCTTATACAATTATTCTTTAAACTAGATTATTCAAACAACTAAACAATCAACTAATTTTCACTTTAATAATTCTGAAAAATTATTTCTTTATATATAAAATATAATCAAGGTAAAATTATTTCATTTACCCAATTTAAAACAATATCGTGTCGGTTTATCTTGTTTAAGAGTTTAGAAACCCCTTTCTACGATAGTTAGCCAGACTACATCGACCGAAATCTATAAACAATCAACCGATAGGTCAACACAATACAAAACAATTTATATTCACTAACAAATACGCTCTCATAGCTATTATTACACTCAAACTCATTCTAGAGCACTACTGACTCTATCTCTAATGAGTAATACCCAACAGAACCATGGTTGTCGCTTAACCATATGCTCCGATACCAAATGTAACGTCCCGAAAATTTACGACTTTCGAAAATTCAACATCGATACTCACTTTATCGACTGCCGAGAAATCAAAGGCCGGAAACCCGAAATGTTATGGGTTTTAAGAAAAAGAAAAAGAAAGAAGAAGAGGGGAAAGACAGAAAATAGAGAATAGAAAATAGAACGGAACTAGAAACAACAGAACAACATCAGAATCTCACAATTCGCAGCGGAACAACATATAATAGATAAATGAATAATCTTTAAACAAAGATCTATATCAGTTATTACATTTCATCATATTACATCATATCATCATTACATCAGAGTATACAACAACAACAACAAACAGTGCAGCGGAAAAAGAAATACTATATACTAGTAATTACGCCATGCCATCCATCTTGCCTCCAGCAACTCCTGAATATCCTGATAAACCTAACTCTTAACTGCCCGTGTGAAAATTGGTGGGCACCCAGAGTTTAGGAAGGAAAACAATAAACTCCGAGTCAGTCATGTGACTGGTGTGAGAACTCAAAACAGTTTATTAATCTTTAAAATCAAAATAGAGGAATATTTTTAAAGTCAATTCGCAATGCTTTTTAAAATGAGACTACCATAAGACCTCCTACCACACACACAATGCAAACGCAGACTTGGAGAAGATTTCTCCTTATGATAGTCAAAGATGCTTGATACGCATTAAAATCAAATCAATTTTGATATTATTATTAGTGCATAGTGTATAAAACGATTTCGAAAGTAGAATATAAATCTTAGCCAGCATAGGTACCATTATATTATGCCTACTATAGCTACCTCCTGAGGAAGCAGGTTCTACAACTAAAACCGTACAAGTCTCGTATTGTTTCTTTGGATTTCCAACGAATGATCAGGCCAAGGAACTTCCCATTGCCACATGAGAATGCCTCTGGATGGACATCACCGAGAACCAAACCGGATCTCTACCAACACAAGGCCGGGTTACCCCTAACTGAGTAACAACTGACCGAATATGCCATCCCCCGGTCCTTTGGGACCTTTCAACCGAGCGCTCGTAATCAATTCACACAATCATAACAAAGTGTTTTCAACATCAGTAAGTATCTGGGCTCCATACCATGATACCACCCTTTTCCAGAAGGAAATGCACACATCCTAAAGGGCGCTACCCCTCATAACCTTGCTGCTTCTTTCCTGTTTTGACCATTCACGGGGTGTGAGGCTCGACGAAGTCACGTCCACAAAAACATACTTCATACAAAAGCCATGCTTTGGGTCAACAAATGATCATAGAAATGATCACAAAGATAGACGATCAAATAAACGATCCTATCACAAATAACCAACACAATGATCATTTACAGCAACACTCAGCATGTCACATTACCAAATTGGGAATATATCGCTGATAACCTTCAACTACATAACCTCTGAACTCGTACGTCTCAGAGAAGGGTGTTAAGCTAAAAGAATAAATTCTTCGCCACCAACAGAAATATATTTGAAAGAAACCTGCTTTATATCTCAATTTGTAATGTCAGACATACAATCCATACAAGTCTGTTCCGGGCTCGAACAAAACCGAAGGCACTTACAAAGAAGTCCTTGCAATCCGGATATTCACAATCCTGATCGGATTTCCCATCACTTAGGGAGTCTCTATACCGTTGCAACTCAGTGCAGAGATAATTGACAGGTCATCCTATCGCTCTCGCAAATACCGGGTCTTCAACACCGATCTTCAAATGCAATTCACAACGACGTATAACATATTCGGAATGGGTTATACGACCCCATGGTCCTTTCCCGGTTAACCCGAATAGTGAGCGCTTATTCAAAAATAAGTGTGGCATTCAAATTCAAAACAAATCACATCAAATACCCATTCAAAGGGAAATATTCATAGTCGGTTATTGAACTATCAATGGATATGCACACATCACCAGATTCCAAATAATTTCTTCCAATTATTTATTTTCCAAAATATCTTTACTAGATATAAAATTTCACACTACAAAAATAAATCAATATTTATTTTTAAACCAATTCCACTTTCTTTTATAAATTCCATAGTGAATTTATATTTCACAATATCTATGAATATACGATTTCAATTATTCATTTCCAATTTATCTTCAAAAAAGATAAATTCTCTAAACGTTTCATTTCACATTGGAAAAACATTTCCATACTTATTTATTCATAAGTAATTCACAAATTTTATTTATCTTCAACACTTGGAAAATATTCAATATACTTAAATCGAGATTAAGTATATATTTCATTCTTTAAGGAAATCATTCTTTTAAACATATTTATTTGGGCCAAAACGAATGTTACGTAAAACATCGTTACGACAACCCAAAATCGCTAGTATAGGGATTCGAAATTAAGATAGATATATAAATCCCAATACTATGCAAAACATTTCCTTTCGGAAATCATCTACTATAACAACAGTGTTATAGTCCACCATTTCCTTTTACTTCTCGAAAACGTCTATTTCAACAATAGATGTTGAAATCTATGGTTTCGAATCTTAACACCTTTTAAAACATCGTTAGATCGTTTTAATTCAATTTGAAATATCACATTCAAAACAATTTCTTTAACATATTATTCACTATTCAAAAACGTGAATATACTTTGTTAACAAATTTCATCCTTTTATTCATTTCATTTTAAAGGATTATTCACAGTCAAAAATGTGAATATAACTCCATTAATAGGTTTCAACAATTTACTTATCAAAATAAGTCGTTTACGAATTTATGAAACAACGTTTATAAATTCCTTTATTAACCTATATTCAATTCATAACCCAATTATAAAACAAAATTCATATTATAAGTTAAACACCTATAATTGATTTGTTTGCACAATTGTTCCTTTAAACTTCATAATTATGAATCTTATAACTTATAAGATTCAATCATTTATCCAAATCTATTCTTTCAATAACTTTATAAATTTTATAAACCTACTGCTTATAAAATTTCATTTATAACTTCACCGTTTATGATTCTATGAATTTCATTCATTTCTGAAATTCATTCACAATTCATTCTAACACTTATAAAAACCTGTTTTAAAATCTCAATATTTCAATTTATAAATATTCATTTATAAATCCTTTATAAAATCAATTTATACCATTATTTTAAAACATCTTTAATCTCCTTCATAATTTTACTATTTTGATTTATAAAATAATCAAATTTCATAAATCCTATATTTTCATCTTTTAATAATAAATTCAGAAAACTCCAATTTAACTATTTTATAAAGTCATTAATCCCATATTTTCAAAAATCAACTTTTAATTATATTTCTCAAAAATTCATAATTTTTTATAACATTAAAATTATGACGTTTATTTATTTAAAATGAATCAATTTCCAAACATACAGTATATTTTCAAAAATCACTTTAAAAATCATTTTTAAGTTCCAAATTTGGTCTAGTGATGCTACACACCAAATAGTCAATCACGACAACAACGATATCATATATCGATATGATAATCCATCAAATATCAAAATATCTGAAATCAAATAAATACTGTTGAGGAATCCAGTTGGATCCCTCCAACCTATTTTCCTGCATCCACAAACATTAGCACAATACCAATTTCGCTCCAGTACGAAATTATCGCTGTATATGTTTTTAATAAATATTATCCTCTTAATAGACGGCGCAATAGGGTCTCATCCGCTAAAAAATGCGGGAAATCAATAACTCCAATATATACATATGCCAATATATATATATTGCTATTATATATAATACCAATTTCACTGTTTATGAAATATTCGCGGTATATGTTTTTAATAAATAACATCCGCTTACTAACGGCGTATAATGTCTATTTTAACAATCAATAGATATCAATCATCATTCAAACATGCATTCAAATATTTTAAATCTAACTATTTAAAATAAAATCGAAACTGATTCGATTGAGTGAGAAGTTCTCACCTTGATTTTATTTCCGTTTTAGCGATTTATTTCGAATAAAATTAAACGGACGTTTAATTTTACCCAAAATTCTCACTAACTCCAAAGGACTCCAATCCAATTTCATCGCGTAGTGCTCGTCCATACGATTCCAACGCAACTGGTTTCGCGTGTTTTCGACCTCGTATGAAAAAGTTATGCATTTGATAAGTTTACACGAATTTTATTATCATAAATTACAATTTTAATTATAATTTTAAGCCTACAACTAATACCAACCCTTGGATCTATTGCCCAGCAACATCAGGCCGTGCATTCCCTTATCTCCTTCACGTCTTCTTCTCCAGTAAATAGACGCACACCAAACCCATTCAACGTAAACTAGGGTTTAATCTTGCAACGCCAATACTCAACTAAACTTCATCAAACCACTGCCATGTTGAAGCCCTTCGCAAGAGCTACCTCCACCACCAGCAGCATGAAGCTCGGCCACCTGATGTGTTTGGAAATTCATGCGCAACAACTGCCGAACGCGGCCCCCCTACTCCCTCTATGTTGCTCCAAATCACATCACCACCGTTGAACTCGTAGCTCTCGATGTGCTCTACCTCTTTGTAGTTGAGGGTTTTGTCTAAAAGTTGATGGATTTCGAGAAATAGAGGGGAGAACGTTGAGCATTACTGGCCGTGGGTTTGTTAATGGCGGCTGCTGTATAGATTAGGGTTTTAAATTTTTTTTTATTTATTTTCTTGAGATAGTGGGCTATTTATAGGAAAATCGATCGACACTATTCATCCGGGAATTCCGAACTCCGTTTTACGCGCCGAAACTGACGTTCCTAGGGTTTATCCCGCGTTCCGAACACAATGGAACAGGTTTCGGAAGCTAATTCGGACATCTGTGCAAGTTATGGCTATAAACGTTCAATTTAAATTAAATCGATTTAAACGATTTTCTAGGCGTTTTAATTTGTACCGGACAAACGGTAAATCCAATTGACACGAAATTTGAAACTTTACAATAATATCACATTACGGATCCGATGAAACTGGTTTCGTCGAAATCCGAGACTTTTTGAAAAATGGCTATTTTAACTCGCCAAATTAAAATTAAAAATAATTCGATGCGTTTCGAGCTGCTACGATCAAACGGTAACTCCGATTGACACGAAAATTGAAATCCGATAATAACTAACTATTAAGGATCCAATGGAACTGGTTTCGTTCAATTCTGAGACTTTTCAAAAATTGACTATTTTCACAAGTCGATTTTAATATTAAAATATTCAATTTTCACAAATTAACTTTTAATTCGATTTTAAAAGTTCTAAAATATCATTCTAACTCCAACATGATAAAATAAAATTTTACAAATCATTTTCAATCATATTTAACCCAATTTTCAATTATTTCCATAATTTAACATATTAAATTATCGATTTAATAATCCAATTAAATTCAATAATTCAAATTAAAATTTATTAGACTTATAAATTCACTTATAAATATTTAAAATTAATTAAATATTCAAATTTAAATTAATAAAAATTCTGGGTCGTTACAGCACCTATGTCTACTATAGCTAACATGTTCAATAGCAGGTTACCGCCACATTCCATGGCAGATTACACAACTAAAACCGTACAGGGCGCATATTGTTTTTATTGGATTTCCAAAAAATAGTCAGGCTAAGGTACTTCCTACTGTCCATGGGTACGCCTCTGGCGGGACGTCCCAAGAACTTAACTAGTTCTCTGCCAACACAACTTTGGGTTACCTCTGTAACTAGGTAACTACTACATGAGCATGCCATCCCCCGGTCCTTTGGGACCTTTATCCGAGGCGCCTCTAAACCATAAAGCAACAACCACACAGTTAATGAGATTGAAGCAACCACATAGGTAAATATCTGGGCTCCATACCATGATACCACCCTTTACCAGAAGGGAATGACACACCTTAAAGGGAGCGACCCTCATAACCTTGCCGCATCATTCCTGTTTCGACCATTTCCGGGGTGTGAGGTCCTGATGCAGTCTCGTCCACAAAGCTACGCTTCATACAAAAGCCATGCTTTGATCAAAAATGATCAACAAATCATCATCAACACACAGTACCACTCAGCATGCCACACTACCAAATTGGGAGTATATCACTGATAACCTTCAACTACATAACCTCTGAGCTCGTACGTCTCAGAGAAGGGTGTTAGGCTAAGAGAATAAATTCTCCGCCACCAACGGATATGTGTTTGAAAGAAATCTGCTTTATATCTCAAAGTGTAGTGTCATACATACAACCATACAAGTCTGTCCCGGGTTCGAACAGAACCGAAGGCACTTCATCCAATAAAGGAAGAAGCCCTTGCAAATCCGGGCATCCGCAATCCCGATCGGACTTCCCATCACTTAGGGAATCTCTATATCGTAGCTACTCGGTGCAGAGACAATCGATAGGTTTTCCTACCGTTCTCACGAACATCCGGCCTTCAAATGCAATCCATAGCGTTGTATCACTATTCGGAAAGGGTTATATGACACAAAGATCCTCTCCCGGCTTACCGAATAATAAGCGCAATATTTAAAACATATGCATATTGGATTTCAGTTAAGTCACAACTTATAAAATCCAAATTTTTTCTTTAAATGGTTTAAACAAATAACCATTTCAAATCTTTAAACAAAAAGATTTATTTCACAAAGTTCACCCAGTTTCACAATGATCCATTTACGGGTTTCGAAACAATTGCATTTCAATTGGATTAACTCATTAAATCTTTAAATTAAAGATTTAACTTATAGCTTTCAAACCGTTTCCGTATCTTGGAAATCATTTTCATTTCAAACTAGAAATCCTTTTAACACAAATTGGAAGTTCATTTCTTATGTGAAAGCTTTAATTATTTGAAAACAAATAGTTTTCGTTTCGGAAAAATCCAATTATATTTGCAGGAGTTAAGGCCTTTGAATTTAAATTCAAATTCCCAAATCAATACATTTAAAATGGGTTAACACATAAATAACTTGTATAACATCTTTAATCCCTAGTTTCAAATCATAGAATTCAGTTTCAAATTTAAATTTAAATTTAGATCAAATTATTCAAACTTCAAGGCGTAACCAAGTTATTCAAAAATAAATTTTATCTTTGAAACTCCTTTTCAAAAACTTTTTACTTAATCCCAATCCATTTCCAATAACATTTGGATTCAAAATTCAAATTCAAAACTACTTCAAAAATCTGCGACTTAACCAATTTCCATGTGCAATCCATATTTGTGTGCGTATGGTGTAGTCCAAGGGTTTCACACAATAGTGCAACAACATTAATCATCATAGATAAAGTAAAGTCATCAATCACAAAGATTCGTCATTACGATTCAATGTGGGTTTCGGATAACCAACTCGAATCCGACTCCCTATCGCATCGAAATTTAAATGTCGTTTTACGGGCAAATAGGGTTTTCACATACACATAGAAACACACAAATCACAGTTCAACATGAAGCAATTCACATCACACAGTAACACAATCACAATAGAAATACCAATCCAGTACACAATATTTGACAATTAACTTAAATTAATCAAATTAAACTCAATTAATTACAATGAGCAATTAATTTCTTAATTACTTTCATAAAGTAATTACACTTACACAATTTCATAAATGATTACCATTCATTAATTAATCCAATTAATTGTTAAAATTAATCACATTAATTATTTAAATAATCTTAGTGAATGACCTTCATTAACTAATAACAATTCTCTAATTACTTTGTTAAAGAAATTACCTACATTAATCATCATTAATTAAAATTGATTAACTTTTAATAACTCATTAATTAATCCTTATTATTTCATTAACTAAGTGTTAATTTTAACTTAACGAATTCTTAAATACAATTTAATTATTCCTCAATTAAATTAACTTAACTTTAGTTAATAAATTTAAAATTGTAACTACTAAGTTAATTAATACAAAACATTAATTATCCATTCTACTTAACTTAATAGTTAACGAGTTACAAATCATTCAATCTTTGTTTACCTAAAAGTAAAACTCATATTAATTAATGATTTAATTAACACTCACAAATATATTGAAAACATTGATTTTCAACTTGCTTTTAAATTCACGTGTTAAAGTATTACTTTTGTTATAAAGAAATTTAAAAGAGTTTAAAATCAAATTCCTTTTCAATTCAACATGGTTAAAGATTTACATTAACATTTAACTTAGGTAAACATTTAAAGTTATAAAACTTATTTCATTTCAAAATCTAGATTTCAAATTTAGATTTTTAGTTCAAGTTTCAAATTTTCGTTTGACTTTGTTTAAAATCTTTTTCTTTACAAATAAGATTCTAAATTCAAATTCAATTCCACTTTTAGAAACACTTAATTGTTATTAAAACAATTTAAACTTAAAAACTTATTTATATCCAAACTAAGTTGTAAACTAACTTAAGTTTATATTTAAACTTTTGTCTTTTTTGAAAAACTTGTTTAAGCTTTGTTTTAAAATTGAATTTCAAAACTCAGAAAACAGAACAGGTATGTTTATAAAACCTGGACAAAACATTGACCCGAGCCACTACTACATTTGCTTCGAGTCAAACGCTGGAAATCTTCGAGTAAAACACTCGAAGTACTCGAGTCAAATAGGCGAGTTCATCCCTGCTTCCACCCAACTATACAAATTAAAGATCACTAACCACCAGTGCTTCATGCACTTGCACGGCACCGCCTAGCATCTCCAGACGTTGCCTCTTTGTTGAGCAAGTCGACGACCATCAAAAAACCTTTCCACGACCACCAGAACTTCGTCGACCTCTCGAAATTGAATTCGAGTTAAAAAGCTCAAACCTGGAAACACTGGAACATCCTTCAACGCAACCTGGAAACAACTCGCCTCCGCACACTCGACCACCAGAAGGTCGGCAACTCCAGCCATTCACTCGTCAACGCTTCTTCTACCACCTCCCAAAACTACGGCTCACTTGATCAACTATAGACGGCGTACGAATCGAAATACCAAACCGTGATAAAACTAGGTTTATAGACTACAAACGCACACCGCCGCCACCACGACCATCTGACCACCATCCTAATATTTTTCCAGAACCACTGATCACTCCTGCACCTCCAGCCAAGATCCCAATCACCACAAACCCGTAGATCATCAGAGATCATCAAAGCAATGAAATTTAGACAATCTCAAACTGTTCTTTCGTCTTAGATCTAAAAATTAAAATTTTAACTTTAAAAATCATGTTTTGTCTTACGAATTAAGTTCACATACCTGAATTCATAAATTAACTAGTTCAAATTTTGACTCTTTAAAAGTTTTGCTCAGTTTCTCACTTCCCAGAGTTATTAACAAGTTGATTTAACTTAAATAAATTTTAAATCTTGAATATATGCTATAACAAACAATTTTTTTAACCATAAGTCCTAATAGCAAGTAGAATAAGAGGAAGCGATTTTTGAATCAACAATCTTACTTAGAATTTCAAACAGAGATCATATATGAATAACAGCCTACACACCATCATCCATTCATTGAAATATACACAAAGAGTTCATATATGTATATAACCAAACTAATCACAACTGTAACTTGCAACAGATTTATATGCTTAATTTTTAAAAAGGATGTTACTCACAGTTGTTTTGAGAAGATAAACATAGCACTTTGTTGAAAACTGCAGTTGTTTTTTTTCTTCCTTTAATCTTTTTTTTTCTGTTTTGTTGAATGGAATGGATTGTTTAAAGTTGAATTTTTGTTTGAGTTTTTAGATGGTATTACTTCAGATTTGCTTACCTTTTGATGAACGAACTGTAATGAGAAGCTTGATATATAGGAAATGAGTTTACAGGGTGATTATATGTTTGTACAGGGTGATATTATTTTGTTTTGTACAATACTAGACCAGAGATTTTTCTTGTTTGCTTGACTTAGCCGATATTTCTCACTTTGGTGGCTGAAAATCTATTTTGTGTGCTAGCATTTATTGTTATTGTCATTTTCTTTTTATGCCTTATTATCCAAGTTTACATACTTACCCTTTTATTGTTCATACTTGAATATATACATATATTAGTGTCTTCTTTTACAAGCTCGAAGATATTTAAATTTTCTTTCTTATGTCTACATACATATCCTTTTTGTTTGAATGTAGTTGAATGTATATTTTTTTTCTTGTCTTATGGCTTTATAATATAAACAAATTCTATTTAAATATGTTGTTTAAATTTTTCTAATGTATTAACTTTATATTTTAATTTATCTTATATATATCTATTTCTAATTTAAATGCTTATTGTCTTGTTTCTCTATATATATATATATATATATATATTTATATTTTATTTATTTTACATTTTGCATTCATTCATTATTATTTTTAAACAACTTTAAAAATCCATTTCATAAGATTAAATTCAGATGTCTTTACATTATTTATAGATTCCAATTCAATTTCAATTCAAATACATTTCTCAATTAATTTATAAGACACATATTTTTTATTCGAATTTGGAGAAACCCAAATAAATTTACCAATTAATTTCACAATTTTTATTCAAAAATTAAATTAATTATCAATTTAAACTTTGTAAAAATCTGGGATCGTTACACACTACGTAATTTGAAATCTGATAATAATACACTATTACGAATCCAATGGAACTGGTTTCGTCGAATTTTGAGATTGTGCCTCGGAAGGCTTTTTTAAATGTTAATTTAAACGATATATTTTCGAACAGAACAAAACACTTATAAATTCAAATTTAAAACTTCCATTATCTTCAGTATTATCAATATAAATTTTATAAGCCTTTGAAATATCTTTAACTAGTTTAAAAACCATGATTCACTATTTTAACCCATTTCCAAGTATTTAATTCAATAACTAAATTATCCAATAATTAGTGATAATTGAAATTCAAGTTAAAACTAACTTTTTAAATATTAAAAGTTAATTAAATATTCCAATTTCAAATATCCAAAATCCTAGGTCGTTACATTCCACCCCCTTAAAAGAATTTCGTCCCCGAAATTACTAGTTAAGAAGAATGGTTCAATACCTGTTTACTATTTTTCCAAAACCAAACCATTTTTAAAAACTTCCCAAAACAATATTTTTATTAAGAACACACTAACACCCTTACTAACTTTTCAAACTCATCCACAGGTTCCAAATAATATCATCCCTCTAATAATTCAAATTAGAGCACAAAACCAAATTTTCAAACTACCAAAATTTCTTCAAAAATTTTCTATCTCCTAAAATTTTCGAAAATTTTTGCCAGCGTGTCCTTTGCGCGGCTAGCTCGGAACAACTACAAAATGCCTCTACGGGACCCAAATTTCAAAAGAAAACAAAAGAATGTGGCTTGATCAGAATATCATCAATTTTCATGCGATAAATTTTAAATACATACCTTTTTGTCGGGCAATTCAAATTTAAATCACCAATTTCTTTTTGCTTTTAAAACACGTATATATCCTACTTAGCAATAATATCTAATCACGGGATCCAAAATAATTTTATTCACTTCTTTTCAAAGTTTTCAAAATTAGCTTTACTTAAGCCTGTGCGATGCACAGATATCATTTGTACGCAACATCAAATCTGACCGCTCAATCGATTACACAATTCCACTTCCGAACTAGTTTCGTCCACCCGATTCCCTAGCGCAGACTCAGATCTGGCTTCTTGATCAGAAACCATCATTCTCCTTGCATCGCAACAAAATATGAAAAAGAATTTCCACAATCGATCAAAATCCATATCCATGGTTCGCCGTCGAAAATCGAGTGAAAAATCACAATTCAGATCGATATAACTATCTCAAAATTCTGTGTTCGAATCTGGATCAAATTGTTTCGCGAATAAAAAAATATATGTACATCCTACGTATTTATCTTTATTGATTTTTAGCTATATCAGTTTTCTTTTTATTCACATTTATTTTAGTTTCTATTCACTCACCCACACTTATCATTCCACGGGCCTTTATTAAATATTCATTCATATTTTAACTTAGAATTTATCTTTTCCAATTCCAAATTTACTTAAGAATTTCACCATCCACTTGTTAAATTCGGTATAAATATTTTATATGACATCTTTTATTTATTTTCACTTTACCACTTAAACTTTTATATCTATTTTCATTTACTTTAAATTTTCAATTCCATTTGAATTCAATTTACCTTCCAATTACTAATTTATTTCCAAATCAAATCAAATATTGACTTCTTTTATCGGCCACCTCTCAAACCACATTTAATTAACCAATTCCCTTAATTAGTTCCATTAGCTCATTGATTTATATCTCGAGCAATTTTTATTTCCAGACCTTTCATTTCATTTAGCCCATTCGAACTAATTTTCCAATTTCACTTTACTTAAACAATTTAAATGAAATATCATTCTAATATACAATTTCAATTCATTTGCTTACCCATTTAAATCAATTGGTTTACTTACTAATTTTAACTTCAACACTTTGTTTTATTTAGTCCAACTTGACTAATTTCCCCTTTCACATAATTCAAATTAAATTCCAATATTCAATATCTATCCCATTTACTTACAAATGTAAATTCATTTGTTAATCCACAAATCTATTTCCAACTTATAAATTTTTATTTCAATAAATATGTCCAGTTGGCCTACTTTGGCTTAATCTCCTAAATTCACTTTTATTTGACTTAATTTAGTTAAACTCCTTTTCAATTCAAGTTTAAACTTCCATAAGTTTTCCAACTTATTTACATTCCATGCACTACTCTTTTAATTTATTTCATTTAATTGGCTTACCATTCTACCTTATTTTGTTTTCATACTCATTTTAAATTTAACTCTTCTTCAAGTTAAATTTTTATTCTAAACAAATTCCAAATTTTTATAAGTTTCCAAACCCATTTATTATTCCATAAACATTTTAAATAAGATTCCAGAGTTTAAACAATTTTTCAACATTTCAAAATCACCTTCGAAATCAACTATATCCAAAATCCCTTAGCATAACTAATTAAACCCTTGAATTTAAAAATCAAACTCAACTTTTTCAAAAACCAACTCAAAACATCCAAGTAGCAATCCCTCTCTTGCAAACTAGAAAATGAACATCGATGATGCTGCAGTCATCACCGAAATTATTTTCCAGCGACCGAAGTGAGTTCAGTGCTTTTACTTCTTTAAAAACATTTTAAATACTTTTAATTCCAAATCCCATCAGATTTCATATCCAATTCAAAAAGAAATGTTCTGAATAATATCGCTATTATTCCTCCAAAACCTTAGAAAATCATTACTCAAAGGGAATTAAATTTCCCAAATTTTTTAATTTCAAATCCCTTTCGATTTATATTCAAATATTACTCTGGAATTTTATTCCAATTCAATTATAAATCACATTCATAATTCAGATTTTCAAATTTCATTATGTTAAATGAATTTATTTCTTAACCTTTATAATTTCAACTTTATTCAATTTCTAAAACAAAATGATAATAATTTAATATTATCACTTCCTAACAACTAAGCAACCATATATAACTATACTAATTTACAAAAAATTATTTCTTTCATATATAACAATAATTTGGGTAAAATTATTTCATTCAACCTATTTAAAACCATACCATGTCGAATTGTCTGCACAAGTGTTTAGGGATCCCTATCAATAACGTTAATTACTCGTATTGACCAGAATCCACAAGCCACTCAACAAACCAATCAAAACAATATAAAAAGTTTTATATTCACTAACAAATACGCGCTCATATCTATTAATACACTCAAACTCATTCTAGGGCACTACTGACCCTTTCTCTAATGAGTAATCCTCATTAGAGCCATGGTTCTCGCTTAACCTTTAGCTCTGATACCACTGTAACAGCCCACAAATCCGTACCCCTTTGAGTCGGTAATATTCTCCGTCAAATCAACTCAAAGTGGACTGAAATATAAACCATTTGGGTTAAAGATGAAAGAGGTAGAGGAAGTAGTAGAAAACAACATCAGAATCTCACAATCGCAGCGGAATAAAATATAATATATAACAACAGAATTTTTATACAAACAATCGATAATTGTATAACACTTACAATCATCAGATTACAACACAATCCATATCAAACAACTTGACAGTTATAATAACTTGTCCTCACAAAAGCTGACTATATAGCATGCACTGCACAGCGGAATATACATCAAGTACGTGTGATACGTCTCACCATCCAGCTCGTCTCCTGAGCTCCGCAGCATCCTATCATGTATCTGTAATACTCGGTCTAACCCGAGCATTATAATAAAATAACACCCGAGTAAGTCTGGAAAACCATCTTGAGAAAACACACTCAATTGGATTATTAAAGTTTTCAAAATCCTTTGGATCAAAGGTATCTCCTAAGACCACGCCATAAATAAACATGTCGAGTTTTTAACTTACGATGACCTTGTAACTTCCTGCCTTTTTGTATACACCACACACGTCAGACTTAAATCATACAGAAGGGCAGATTGTTATGAGGTAAATAAGAAAAAGGAAGAAACAAATAAAACAAAATAGAATATTGCAGCGGAATGACAAAATATAATAATCAAATAAACAGTTCATGAAGCTGTTTTATAAAATATTCGATTATACTTATACAATACATATCAGAGTTACACATGCCAATAAACAACAATGCAGCGGAGTACATGATGCAGTGAATAATATAATAGATAATAGTAATAATATCTTCGTCTTCATCCTCCAAATAAAGTCTTCAGATTCTGTAATGCTTGGACTGACCCGAGCGAATTAAAAACAAAACATTCGAGTCAGAACTAAAAGATCTTATGAAAGTTAAATCAACAGTTAATAATATAAGTGGAACGACGTCAGAGATGTTTACGGGATTTGACATCTCCTATCCAGTGGCTGACAAGAGTGCAGTAACTTAAGAAATGCTCGGGATTCACCTCTCCTAAGGATCCGTTAAACTATTTACTATGTAGTAATATTTCGCTATAATAATAATGTCTATAGTAAAATAAACTTACTTTTTTTCATAGCATTAAGGGGCTACCCATAAAGCCCTTAACACGTAATAGTCCCAGTAGTCCATACAATATCATGGTCCCTCCTGATCGTGAAGCCACCAGAGTATACCACACGGGCTACGGGAGAAAACCAAACTCGTATAAGGCGTGATAGGGTAGGTGACACGGCACAACTAGACAACGCCAGGGTAGATATACCAATTACGCTTCCGGGCCGGTGGTAACGCGTAGCGCATAGCTATCGCCCACCTCGAGCCATACCCCCAAAAAAGAAAATCAAAAGCAGCCTCAGAATCAATCCAAAAGTCAGAGTATAATATCGAAGGGATGTGTCCGATCAAAGGGGCTACCTCATTAGCCCGTCAATCGCTCCTGTTTTACCCACCTTACGCCAACTCACGGGAGTTTGGTCCACGTATTTACCTCAAAGGAAACGCCACTGCCATCCTACTTCATTGTGGAATCTCCATCGCGTACACGGTTGTTAAAGTGGTTTTCGAAGTTGGCAGGGAGTAGGACAATTTCCGATCCCGGTCTCTTTAGCAACCCAACGTTATTATAACACCGCGGTCATTTCAAAATAATTTATACATCAAAACCGGGATATAATATTTATTTCAAAACCATATAAATACGATATCATTTCAAAGTTAAAAACCAAATCAATATGATAATCCTTTTATTTCAAATCAATATAATATCTTTTATTTCAAATATCCCCTTTTTAAAATCATAGCATCTCCAAATTTTATACTTCAAAACCAACATTGAAATTTTAAAACCTTAAAACATAATGCTATGAAATTCATAACTTCGAAACATTTCAATTTCTATAAACATTTCAATTTCGATATATTTCAAGGCTTTAAATATTCCAAAATGTCAAATCTAAGTTTGATAATTTCGATTCAACGATTAAGTTTTCCATTATTTAGTTTTGAAATATTTTGTATAATAAACCCTTATTATTTAAATAAAACCCAAATTTCAAATAACTAGATATTGGCTTCAATTCGTTATATTTGAAATAATCATTTAATTCACATAGACCCAAAAATCAAGTTATAATAATTATACCTTTTAAAATTCCAATTTAATAAATTTCACATCAACCCTGTTAGTTTAATCCTTAAATAAATTCAATTTCATAAAATCTCAAATTTATCTAAATTTCAAATTAGATTTTATTCGAGTAAAATTCTTAAATAATTTAATTCACATCCATTTCATATTTTATCTTCCAATCTTAATTTATTTAAATCATTATAACCTCTATATAAAACAAAATGATTTAAATACTTAACCATATTTATTTTAATAAATCAAACACCATTTTTTTAACCTATTGTCATTAAACATATTTATACATAGCTTAAATAAATGAATTTACCTATATATAAAATATTTTTATATAATATCAAAAAGAATCAATATTTATTTAAACCGTATAATTCTACCCAAAAGCATAGAAATCATTTTCAAAATATTTATATATATAGACCGACGTGTCTGTATATAATTTTCATCCTATGGTCAAGTGATATGGATATTTATCATTTCAATCCGCAATTTAAAATAAAAATACGGTTATATATCATTTCAAACCGCAATCCCAAATGAAATAAAGTGCATAACAAATTTGCAGTTCAAAACAATATAAAATACAACATCCATTCATCCAATATCAATCATCAACCATTTATTACAATCATCATTCAATTTAAACAATAACATCAATATAGAGCATATAATAAATAACAGGTAATTACTGGCAGTCTAAATTTAATAATTAATTAAACAATCTATCTAACTGGCAGTTTTTGTGCAATAATAAATTAAATAACAATTTAATTCAATAAATAAAAATTAACTGGAATGATGATAAAAATATACCAAATAATAATTAATAAATTTCAGATCACACCAAAAATTAATTTAACAAACATAAAAAAATTTAAAAGTTGTGAGTGGGTTAAAACACTCACCTTTTGAATTTAAATTGAATTTAAATTCAATTTAAACCCAAAATTTGACCAGTCTCAGAATTCATCCAAACAAGCGCCAAAATTCCCGGAATTCCAATACGAACCTAGCGAGAAAACCGGGCGTAAAAGCGAGTTCGTATGTAAAAGATACGATAGTTAGAATAATTGAATAAAAAAATTTAAATAAAACAAAATAAACAAAATAGAACATATACCACTCAGTGGCCACGTGCCCTTCTCCTCTTATGTGAACCAACCCTAGGAGACGCGCAGGACACCCACATATAAAGAAACGCAGCCGCCATCTTCATCAACTTTTGACCATAATTCGCCACCGGTCCACGCCTCCACCTGCTCCTCACGCTGCCCCTCCTGAGGCTGAGCGACCCCTCAGTATCACCAATAACATGAGCGCCGCCGCCTATTTACAAACCCTAATCGAATTTTTTTGCCAAATCTATCCGTCGAAAACCCGAACAAACAACATAGATGAATTACGCGATAAATTCTCTACAAAACCCAGAAATTATTCGCCAATCCTACAACGTTCATCGACGCGCGATGTGACGCCCCACCTCTACACCCATGCTAGCCAAGAACACTACGGAGTAATGTCGTCAACTAGCACGGAGAATAAGGATGTTAAGGAGCAACCATCTGTATATTTGCTTTGTGAGAGTACCGATACGCCAGATAAAAGTATAACTTTTAAACTCGAAAGGAAATCCGACATACTGATGCAAACTCAAAGCTACTACACAGTGGCTATAATATCTTCGGCAACAAATATAGAAATAAGGATAACACAAATTAGTCACAGAAGATCATATCTCAAAGGCGGAAACAGATATGAATATTAGACACTAAAGTGTATATCAGAGTAGTGGTCAAACAAGATCCACTATATCACAAAACAATAGTTACAAGTGCTACAAAAAAGAATAAGTATACATCATGGAGTCTATATCTCAAATGTATACAACAAAATAAACTACTAATCCAAGTAGTTAGCCAAAAGTCAGAATAATAATCCCAAATGAGGAGTCAAGATGAAACACCTGTAACATCCCGGTCTGACCCGAGTATTATTTAATAAGAAAATAATAAACGGATCAGTCTAACTATAAATATCAGATGAAATGACATAGAATAAGAGATATGACAAAAACGTATAATAACCAAAATGCCATACTGTGATAAGCATGTAATTAAAAATCAACAAGAGATTAATCAATATCACAAGAATCTTCTCATAGATAAAAGGATTGTCATACTCTTTATTTCATTTACCAAATCATAAATGTTGACAATTATATCAATGCCAATCACAAAAGTTAATGACACACAAATTCACCAATGCACAAATATTTATAGGACTTATCATTGAAACCACAAAAATTGGTGAAACACAAATTGTAGAAATCGTCAATAGAAATCCAGAAATCCCAAAAAGGGGGTGGCCTATCACAAAATGGGAGCATGAAAACTCACCAACACGTGTATCACAAAATGGAACGTTATTCCATGGTTGTTAACCATTAATTTTGAGCCGAAGCTCCACAAAACGGTCTGAAACCATCGGTCGCTACCCCACCAAATTGAGCCGAAGCTCCACAGAAACGGGGTTAAGTCTCCCTCGCAGACAAAGAGACATCGCACGTTGCTAGTCTAAATCACAAAACTGATCATCATCGATCATTAAGAAGTGTCAATTACACTAAGCTAGTAAATATATGAGTTTAGCTTCATTTCCCATAACCACTAGCTTAACTTAAATGTTTACAAACAAACTATAAATCTCCACTAGAAAGTTGACACAAGAGATTCAATCGAACAAGTACAAGAGTTAACCGATGAAGCAAACGCAAGTATTTCATACCACTTGTTTTACTAAGCCGTTTAATTAGATTTCTCATACGAGTGAGGTAAAGGTTTGTATATACTAGTAGGTTGGAAAATGGTTTTATAAACGAGTTTGTATTGAAAATAGAGTTTAAATAATCTTTGATAAAGAGTTTGAATATTTACTACTAGTATAGAAGCCTTTGTATTTTAAAGTGACAAACCATTAAAATGATTGTAGAAACAATCAATCATAAAAATCCACATACGAAGACGTGAATCAAATATAATGAAACCAATAAAGAGTCCATCGAAATGGATATTCAAAAGTCCCTAAAAAGGAGTCATCAAAGTCATAATAAATGATAACAACAAATAAAATCATCACGAATCGATTTAAATTGGAAATTCAATCCCAAAAGGCAAATTGGGCAAAAATAACAAATTTAGTTGACTGGACAGAGATTTCAGTTGACTAAATCATGACTGGAAACCTTCTGTTTCCAGGTTCTTTCGACTGAACAGAGATTTCAGTCGACTGAATCATGCGTGGAAACTTTCTGTTTCCAGGTTTAGTCGACTGAACAGAGATTTCAGTCGACTGAATCTTACATGGAAACATTCGGGTTCCAGGTTCAGTCGACTAACTGGAATTTTCAGTATTTTCAGCCTAAAAATGAAGAGGCAATCTCTTCGTAAATGCAACCGGACGAGCAATGAGCGCTAGGGGTTCAAGCCAAACGACGACCCGGCCCTACAAGCTCTTTGATGCATCACCAAAAACATGTTCAAAGATCGAAGTTGGGATTTTTAAAAACTTGAACTCAAAACACTAAAAATTGGAATATTCACAAAACCAATCCGAATTAAGAGCAAATGCACATGAAGAGGTGTTAGGGATTCATACCTAACAACCAAAGATAATTATAGTCATAGATGTGAGATAAAAATCTCACCTTTAAACCCAAAAAAATGAAGTAGAAACTATAGAGCAATGGCAAGGACAATCACTCTTCAATTCCAACCCATAGAGCTTGAATCTAAGCTTAAAAGAGCAACATTTTCTAAATTAGGTTTTGGAATTTTTGAAATTGGTAAGAGAATGAGATAGAGAAGAAGAGGAGGAGGCTTACCAAAAGTTCTTCTATAAATTTGGAGCTAGAACTTGATTTGCAAATGGAAACTAGGGCTTGGAGTTTTAATTTCCCATTCCTCTCTCCATTGTTGCTAAAGCTTGAGTATTAGGAAATATAAGTAAAACAATGAAGAGAAGAGGGGTGAAGCTTGGGTCTAATGAGCTGAAACAAAACCAAAGCCCTAAGTGAAAAGTAGAAAAATTCTACTATCTCCAAACATATCGAAGTATACTCAAAACGATAGCAAACGTCATTTTGAGCTCAATGGGGTTGGTCTCGAGTCCTAATTTGACTGTTCGCAAAAAGTATCTTTTCGGACTAAAATCCGGCTAACGATGAAATATTTAAATAAAATATTTAAATACTCAATCGTAAAATATGCGAGTTGTTGCAGACTCCTCTTCTTAAAGAAATTGCGTCCACGCAATATTTAAGAAGGAAATAAAAGCAACAACCATAAAAGCATATCAACATAAAAGAAATTTGAAACCAGAAGTTCACCTCAAAGAGCACGAGAAAGTAAGTCCGGATGTGTTCGCTCGATGAATTCTCTAGATTCCCAAGAACAGTCCTTAGGATTTGAGGACCATTGAACTTTGACAAGAGGAACATCTTTATTTCGGAGGCACTTAATCTCCGAAGCAATAATACGAATAGGATGTTACTCATAAGTCAAATTAGGTGAAACCTCGATTTCTTCTACAATACCGGGCTCAAGTATAGAATCGAAATCTTGAAGACATTTCCATAATTGAGAAACGTGAAACACGTCATGAATAGCAGAAAACTGAGCCGGTAATAAAAGGCGATAACCCACGAAACCAATACGTTCGGTGATGGGAAATGAACCAATATATCGAGGTGCCAACTTTCCCGATCGACCTAACGCACGACATCCTTCATAGGTGAAACACGAACAAACAAAAAATCTCCAGCAGAAAATTCTAATTTCCTTCTTCGGTTATCGGCATAGGATTTTTTCCTACTTTGAGCTTCTTTCATCCTATGACGAATAAGGTCAATCTTTTCTATGGAATCACGAATTAAATCTGGACCAAAAACCAGCTTCTCACCTACCTCAAGCCAATAAGAAGGAGATCGGCATGGCCTTCCATAGAGTGCCTCAAAAGGCGCCATCCCAATACTAGATTGGAAGCTATTATTATAGCAAAATTCGACAAGAGAAATATGATCTTCCCAACTTTCACCAAAATCAAGAACACATGTACGAAGAAAATCTTCAAGATTTTGATTCACACGCTCGGTCTGTCCATCGGACTGAGGATGATAAGCGGTGCTAAAATTAAGCTTCGTTCCCAAAGCTTTTTGAAGACTCTTCCAAAATCCACTAGTAAACAATGAATCACGATCACAAACGATAGAAGAAGGAAATCCATGCAATTTAACAATTTCTATAATGAAGAGTTTGGCGAAAAGAGGAACGGTCCGATTAGACCGAATGGGAATAAAATAGGTGGATTTAGTAAGTCTATCAACTATCACCCAAAAGCTATTATTACCCGAACGAGAAGGAGGAAGGCCGTCAATAAAATCCATAGAAATTTGATCCCACTTCTAAATTGGAATATCCAAAGGTTGCGACACCCACCTGGCTTTTGATGCTCGGCCTTAACAAGCTGGCAAGTCATGCAATGCTTAACAGAGTTAGCAATATCAAATTTCATTCCCTCCCAATAATAAAGTCGTTTCATATCCACGTACATTTTACTACTACCGGGGTGAATGGTAAATTTAGATTGATTGGAATCTTATAAAATGTCTTTGTGAAGATCACTATTATTTGGTACGATAAGTCTACCAAATTTTCGAATATCTCCACGAGAGTCAATATCGAAGCCTTCCGAACCTCCAATATCAATTTTATCCCTTAATCTTTGGCTAAGAAGAGCCGATTCAGGATCTAACTTTTGAGCTTCAAGAATGCGGTCTAAAAGAGAAGGATAAGCTTCAAGGCTACATAAAACAAGAAATGAACATAAATCGGATACACGATCTCTAATCTCACAAGTGCGTACAATTTCGAGATCATTCCATTCGGATATCATCATAGAAACAACCGCTCGTTGCTTACGACTAAGTGCATCGGCAACACGTTTTCCCTTTCCGGAAGTGTAAATAATATCAAGATCATAAGATGCAAGGAATTCGAGCCAACGTTGTTGACGCAAATTAAGTTCCTTTTGAGAGAAAAAATACTTCAAAGATATATGATCGGCATAGAGAACAAATTTATCTCCCAAAAGATAATGACGCCAAATTTTAAGAGCGAAAACAATAGCCGCGAGCTCTAAATCATTAGTGGCTTATCTAGTCCCGGCTGGCTTCAATTGCCTAGAAGCATAAGCAACAACACGTTCTCTTTGCATGAGAATAGCACCCAAACAACACGACTAGCATCGATATAAACAATAAAATCTCTATTTCCCTCAGGAAGAACAAGAATAGGAGCATCGGAAAGGAGTTCTTTTAATTTCTGGAAAGAAGCTTCACATTTTTTCGACCAAAAGTATTTAACTCCCTTCTTTGTCAAACTAGTAAGAGGCATGAAAATTTTGGAAAAGTCTTTTATGAAATGGCGATAATAACCTGCCAATCCAAGAAAACTACGGATCTCCGTCACACTCTCCGTTCTCTTCCAATTTTGAATAGCTTTAATCTTTGAAGGATCTACGGAAATTCCGGATTCAGAAATGATATGACCGAGAAACTTCACACGAGATTGCCAAAAGTGGCATTTAGAAAAATTTTCTTTCAATTGATTTCTCCTAAGAGTTTCCAACACAATCTAAAGATGCTTTTCATGATCCTCCTCGGTTTTAGAATACACAAGAATATCATCAATAAAGATGAGAACAAATCGATCGAGGAAATCTTTGAAAACTCGATTCATAAGGTCGACGAAATAAGCCGGAGCATTCGTTAAACCAAATGGCATAATAAGCCATTCATAAGATCCACAACGAATACGGAACGATGTCAAAGGAGTGTTATCCTCTACAATACGAAGCTGATGAAAACCGGTAGCCAAGTCTAGTTGTGAAAAGACTCTAGCACCACTAAGTTGGTCAAATAAATCATCAATCCGAGGTAAAGGGAATTTATTCTTGATAGTAAGATCATTAAGCTTGCCGTAGTCAACGCAAAGCCTAAGTGTACCGTTGGATTTCTTCACAAAAATAGCCGAAGCTCCCCAAGGAGAGGAACTAGAACGAATAAATTGCTTCGTCTCCAATTCGGATAAATGTTTGCGCATCTCCTCATTTTCTTTTTTGGACATACGATAAGGAGAACGAGTGATAGGTAGAGCTCCAGGGATTAGATTGATTCTGAACTCAAATGCTCGCTTAGGTGGTAATCCTAAAATGGGCTCAAATATGTCGGAAAATTTACAAACAACGTGAATAAGAGAAATGACATCCTCTTTATCATCATTATCGTCATCATGAGGATTTAAAGAATATAAAGATGCAGCCAAGCTGGAATCCGAATCTTTAAGATCAATAAAATCTGCTTAACAGATTGTGGATGTCGAAGATAAATAGTCCGCACAGGACATAGGATATGAGCCTCATAACGGTTAAGCCAATCTATTCCCAAAATCATTCCAAATCCTAAGTAGCGCATAACATGCACATCGGCTCGGAAAGAAAAATCACACAAAATAATCTTGACATCTTTACAAAGCAAACTAATTGTTGCGGATCCACCAACCGCATTCACAATTCTCAAAGAAGTCATTAAAGTAACAACACTCAAAGAAAAAGTATAAACAAGTTCTTTTGATATAGAAGAATGGGACGCACCCATATCAAAAAGAACTCGAATAGGATGATCACGAAATAAAATAATGCCATCAAGGATAGAATGAGAAATACCTTGACCACGAGAAGTGTTACTAGGAGTTTGCGCCACATTAAGCTTTCCCTCCTTCCTACCTTGAAGTTTGGGTCATGCAGATAAATAATGGTCTGGGCTTTGCAATAGCGACAAGCGCGGGGCTTTGAACACTTATTCGTATAATGGTCCTTAGAACCACAATTGTAGCATTGCCCCCTACTAGAGGTAGAAGTCTTTGCCACCGAAGTTGCTTGCTTCCCTTTCTTATTAGGATAAGGACCTTTGAAATTATTAGACCTTTTCTTGTTGTTGTTGATGTTTGGTTTGGCACCCATAACTTCAACGTCACTTTCTTTATCTGCCTCTTCAAGTCGAAGAGCGATATCAACAATTTGATCAAAAGAAACTTCTAATTTTAGAAGTAATGGCTTCTTAAGTCTTTGTTCAAGCCATAGACAAATCTTTGGTTCTTCTTCAATGTGTTATTAATGTACTCAACCCCGTATTTAGAAAGAGATTCGAAAGATGCGATGTATTCCGCCAAAGAGGATACACCTTGAACAAGGTCAATGAAACGATGAGCCAATGTCACCTTCTCAGCTTCTGGCACGAAATTTAATTCGAATCGTTCCCGGAATTTCTCCCAAATAAGATCCGCTTCATTTATTTCTGAAATCAGAAGCTCGTACCAGTCTAATGCTCTTTCTTGGAGCATACTAGAGGCCACCTGAACTCCGTGAAGATAAATAAGATTCATGCGAGAAAAGATGCGATCGCATGTTCTAAGCCAAGCTTGGACCTGAATAACACTTTTGGAACCCATGAATGGCTTCCCACCCAAGTTGGTATAGTCATTGCACAAGCGTGCAAACCCAGATTGAGGGTGAGTAGGTTCTGGAATGGGTCCGGCAGGTTGAGCATTCTTCACGAGATCTAAAAGCTTCTGGGCTGACATAAATACTCCATCCTAGGGAGTAGCACTAGATTGACCAGCGCTGGGACGGCCCGGTCTAACCATTTCTCTTCTTTAAGAAAGAAAGAAAGAAGAAAAAGGTTATTCACAAAATAATTATCAAACAATCATGATTGATAAAACAAGGCATCACAAAGAAAATAGGATAGAACGGTTCGAAGACCCGAATAAAATCCTAAGGCACGACTCCTAAGATGGACTTAGGACGATGATCCTTGTTAAATTATTCAACATTGTTCCGAAGTTTGGCTCTGATACCAAGCTGTGACGCCCTACCTCTATACCTATGCTAGCCAAGAACACTACGGAGTAATGTCGTCAACTAGCACGGAGAATAAGGTAGTTGAGGAGCCACCATCTGTATAATTGCTTTGTGCGAGTACCGATATGCCAGATAAAAGTATAACTTTTCATCTCGAAAGGAAATCCGACATACCCATGCAAAATCAAAGCTACTACACAGTGGCTATAATATCTTCGGCAACAAATATAGAAATAAGCATAACACAAATTAGTCACAGAAGATCATATCTCAAAGGCGGAAACAGATATGAATATTACACATAAAAGTGTATATCAGAGTAGTGGTCAAAAAAGATCCACTATATCACAAAAGAATAGTTACATGTGCCACACAAAAGAATAAGTATACATCATGGAGTCTATATCTAAAATGTATACAACAAAATAAACTACTAATCTAAGTAGTTAGCCAAAAGTCAGAATAATAATCCCAGATGAGGAGTCAAGCCGAAACACTTGTAACATCCCAGTGTGACCCGAGTATTATTTAATAAGAAAATAATAAACGGATCAGTCTAACTATAAATATCAGATGAAATGATATAGAATAAGAGATATGACAAAAACGTATAATAACCAAAATGCCATACTGTGATAAGCGTGTAATTGAAAATCAACAAGAGATTAATCAATATCGCAAGAATCTTCTCAAAGATAAAAAGGATTGTCATACTCTTTATTTCATTTACCAAACCATAAATATTGACAATTATATCAATGCCAATCACAAAAGTTAATGACACACAAATTCACCAATGCACAAATATTGTTAGAACTTATCAATGAAACCACAAAAATTGGTGAAACACAAATTCTAGAACTCGTCAATAGAAATCCAGAAATCATAAAAAGGGGGAGGCCTATCACAAAATGGGAGCATGAAAACTCACCAACACGTGTATCACAAAATGGAACGTTATTCCATGGTTGTTAACCATTAATTTTGAGCCGAAGCTCCACAAAACGGTCTGAAACCATCGGTCGCTACCCCACCAAATTGAGCCAAAGCTCCACAGAAACGGGGTTAAGTCTCCCTCGCAGACAAAGAGACATCGCACGTTGCTAGTCTAAATCACAAAACTGATCATCATCGATCATTAAGAAGTATCAATTACACTAAGCTAGTAAATATATGAGTTTAGCTTCATTTCCCATAACCACTAGCTTAACTTAAATGTTTACAAACAAACTATAAATCTCCACTAGAAAGTTGACACAAGAGATTCAATCGAACAAGTACAAGAGTTAACCGATGAAGCAAACGCAAGTATTTCATACCACTTGTTTTACTAAGCCGTTTAATTAGATTTCTCATACGAGTGAGGTAAAGGTTTGTATATACTAGTAGGTTGGAAAATGGTTTTATAAATGAGTTTGTATTGAAAATAGAGTTTAAATAATCTTTGATAAAGAGTTTGAATATTTACTACTAGTATAGAAGCCTTTGTATTTTAAAGTGACAAACCATTAAAATGATTGTAGAAACAATCAATCATAAAAATCCACATACGAAGACGTGAATCAAATCCAATGAAACCGATAAAGAGTAATCGAAATGGATATTCAAAAATCCCTAAAAAGGAGTCGTCAAAGTCAAAATAAATGATAACAACAAATAAAATCATCACGAATCGATTTAAATTGGAAATTCAATCCCAAAAGGCAAATTGGGAAGAAATAACAAATTTAGTTGACTGGACAGAGATTTCAGTTGACTAAATCATGACTGGAAACCTTCTGTTTCCAGGTTCATTCGACTGAACAGAGATTTCAGTCGACTGAATCACGCCTGGAAACTTTCTGTTTCCAGGTTCAGTCGACTGAACTGATATTTCAGTCGACTGAATCTTACCTGGAAACTTTCGGGTTCCAGGTTCAGTCGACCGACTCAGAGATTTCAGTCGACTGAACTGGAATTTCCAGTATTTTCAGCCTAAAAATGAAGAGGCAATCTCTTCGTAAATGCAACCGGATGAGCAATGAGCGCTAGGGGTTTATGCCAAACGACGACCCAACCCTACAAGCACTTTGATGCATCACCAAAAACATGTTCAAAGATCGAAGTTATGATTTTTAAAGATTTGAACCCAAAACACTAAAAATTTGAACATTCACAAAACTAATCCAAATCAAGAGCAAATGCACATGAAGAGGTGTTAGGAATTCATATCTAACAACCAAAGATAATTATAGTCATAGATGTGAGATAAAAATCTCACCTTTAAACCCAAAACAAGTGAAGAAGAAGCTATAGAGCAGTGGCAAGGACAATCACTCTTCAATTCCAACCCAAAGAGCTTGAATCTAAACTTAAAAGAGAAACATTTCCTAAATTGGATTTAGGAATTTCTGAAATTGGTAAGAGAATGAGTTGGAGAAGAAGAAGAGGAGGCTTACCAATACTTCTTCTATAAATTTGGAGCTAGAACTTGATTTGCAAATGGAAACTAGGGCTTGGAGTTTTAATTTCCCATTCCTCTCTCCATTGTTGCTAAAGCTTGAGTATTAGGAAATAGAAGTAAAACAATGAAGAGAAGAGTGGTGAAGCTTGGGTCTAATGAGCTGAAACAAAACCAAAGCCCTAAGTGAAAAAGTAGCAAAATTCTGCTATCTCCAAACATATCGAAGTTTATACTCAAAAAAATCGCAAACGTCATTTCGAACTCAATGTGGGTGGTCTTGAGTCCTAATTTGACTGTTTGCAAAAAGTAGCTTTTCGAACTAAAATCCGGCTAACGATGAAATATTTAAATAAAATATTTAAATACTCGATCGTATAATATGCGGGTTGTTACAGACTCCCCTCCTTAAAGAAATTGCGTCCATGCAATATTTAAGAAGGAAATAAAAGTAACAACCATTAAAGCATATCAACACAAAAGAAATTTGAAACCATAAGTTCACCTCAAAGAGCATGAGAAAGTAAGTCCGGATGTGTTCGCTCGACGAATTCTCTAGATTCCCAAGAACAATCCTTAGCATTTGAGGACCATTGGACTTTCACAAGAGGAACATCTTTATTTCGGAGGCGTTTAATCTCCGAAGAAATAATACGAATATGATGTTGCTCATAAGTCAAATTAGGTGAAACCTTAATTTCTTCTACAATACCGGGCTCAAGAATAGAATCGGAATCTCGAAGACATTTCCGTAATTGAGAAACGTGAAACACGTCATGAATAGAAGAAAACTAAGCCGGTAATAAAAGGCGATAAGCCACGGAACCAATACGTTCGGTGATGAGAAATGGACCAATATATCGAGGTGCCAACTTTCTCGATCGACTGAAACGCACGACACCCTTCATAGGTGAAACACGAACAAACACAAAATCTCCCGCAGAAAATTCTAATTTCCTTCTTCGGTTATCGGCATAGGATTTTTGCCTACTTTGAGCTTCTTTCATCCTATGACGATTAAGGTCAATCTTTTCTGTGGAATCACGAATTAAATCTGGACCAAAAACCAGCTTCTCACCGGCCTCAAGCCAACAAGAAGGAGATCGGCATGGGCTTCCATAGAGTACCTCAAAAGGTGGCATCCCAATACTAGATTGGAAGCTATTATTATAGAAAAATTGGACAAGAGAAATACGATCTTTCCAACATCCACCAAAATCAAGAACACATGCACGAAGAAGATCTTCAAGAGTTTGATTCACACGCTCGGTTTGTCCATCGGACTGAGGATGATAAGTGGTGCTAAAATTAAGCTTCGTTCCTAAAGCTTTCTGAAGACTCTTTCAAAATCCACTAGTAAACAATGGATCACGATCACTAACGATAGAAGAAGGAACTCCATGCAATTTAACAATTTCTTTACCGAAGAGTTTGGCCAAAAGAGGAACGGTCCGGTTAGACCGAACGGGAATAAAATAGGCGAATTTAGTAAGTCTATCAACTATCACCCATAAGCTATTTTGACCCGAACGAGAACGGGGAAGGCTGTCAATAAAATCCATAAAAATTTGATCCCACTTCCAAATTGGAATATCCAAAGGTTGCAACACCCCACCTGGCCTTTGATGCTCGGCCTTGACAAGATGGCAAGTCGTGCAACGCTTAACAGAGTTAGCAATATCAAATTTCGTTCCCTCCCAATAATAAAGTTGCTTCATATCCGCGTATATTTTATTACTACTGGGATGAATTGTAAATTTAGAATGATGGAAATCTTCTAAAATGTCTTTGCGAAGATCACTATTATTTGGTACGATAAGTCTACCAAATTTTCGAATACCTCCACGAGAGTCAATATCGAAGTCTTCCGAACCTTCATTATCAATTTTATCCCTTATTCTTTGGCTAAGAAGAGCCAATTCGGGATCTAGCTTTTGAGAATGCGGTCTAAAAGAGAAGAATGAGCTTCAAGGCTACATAAAACAAGAGATGAACATAAATCGGATACACGATCTCTAATCTCACAAGTGGGTAAAATTCCGAGATCATTCCATTCGGATATCATTATAGAAACAACCACTTGTTGCTTACGACTAAGTGCATCGGCAACACTATTTCCCTTTCCGGGAGTGTTAAGAATATCAAGGTCATAAGATGCAAGGAATTCGAGCCAACGTTGTTGACGCAAATTAAGTTCCTTTTGAGAAAACAAATACTTCAAATATTTATGATCGGCATAGAGAACAAATTTCTCTCCCAAAAGATAATGATACCAAATTTTAAGAGCGAAAACAATAGCCGCGAGCTCTAAATCATGAGTGGCATATCTAGTCTCGGCTCGCTTCAATTGCCTAGAAGCATAAGCAATAACACGTTCTCTTTGCATGAGAACGGTTCCCAAACCGACACGACTAGCATCGATATAAACAATAAAATCTCTATTCCCCTCGGGAATAACAAGAATAGGAGCATCAGAAAGGAGTTCTTTTAATTTCTGGAAAGAAACTTCACATTTGTTCGACCAAAAGTATTTAAATCCCCTCTTTGTCAAACTAGTAAGAGGCACGGAAATTTTGGAAAAGTCTTTTATGAAACGGCGGTAATAACCTGCCAATCCAAGAAAACTAGGGCTCTTCGTCACACTCTCCGGTCTCTTCCAATTTTGAATCGCTTCAATCTTTGAAGGATCTTCGAAAATTCTGGATTCGAAAATGATATGACCGAGAAACTTCACCCGAGATTGCCAAAAGTGGCATTTAGAAAATTTTGCTTTCAATTGATTTCTCCTAAGTGTTTCCAACACAATCTGAAGATGCTTTTCATGCTCCTCCTCGGTTTTAGAATACACAAGAATATCATCAATAAAGATGAGAACAAACCGATCGAGGAAATCTTTGAAAACTCGATTCATAAGGTCGATGAAATAAGCCGGAGCATTCGTTAAACCAAATGGCATAACAAGCCATTCATAAGATCCATAACGAGTACGGAACGATGTCAAAGGAATTCTATCCTCTACAATACGAAGCAGATGAAAACCGGTAGCCATGTCCAATTGTGAAAAGACTCTAGCACCACTAAGTTGGTCAAATAAATCATCAATCCGAGGTAAAGGATATTTATTCTTGATAGTAAGATCATTAAGCTTGCGGTAGTCAATGCAAAGCCTAAGTGTACCATCGGATTTCTTCACAAAAATAGCCGAAGCTCCCCAAGGAGAGGAACTAGAACGAATAAAATGCTTCGTCTCCAATTCGGATAATTGTTTGTGCATCTCCTTATTTTTTATTGGACAGACGATAAGGAGGACGAGTGATAGGTAGAGCTCCAGGGATTAGATTGATTCTGAACTCAAATGCTCGCTTAGGTGGTAATCCTAAAATGGGCTCAAATATGTCGGAAAATTTACGAACAACGTGAATAAGAGAAATCACATCCTCCTCATCATCATTATCTTCATCATGAGGATTTAAAGAATATAAAGATGCAGCCAAGTTGGAATCCAAATCTTTAAGATCAATAGAAATCTGCTTAACAGATTGTGGATGTCGAAGATAAATAGTTCTCACAAGACATAGGATATGAGCCTCATAACGGTTATACCAATCCATTCCCAAAATCATTCCAAAGCCTAAGTAGCGCATAACATGCAAATCGGCTCGGAAAGAAAAATCGCACAAAATAATCTCGACATCTTTACAAAGCAAACTAATTGTTGCGGATCCACCAACCGAATTAGCAATTCTCAAAGAAGTCATTAAACCAACAACACTCAAAGAAAAAGTATCAACAAATTCTTTTGATATAAAAGAATGGGACGCACTCGTATCAAAAAGAACTCGAATAGGATGATCACGTAATAAAATAATGCTATCAAGGATAGAATGAGAAATACCTTGACCACGAGAAGTGTTACTAGGAGTTTGCGCCACATTAAGCTTTCCCTCCTTCCTACCTTGAAGTTTGGGACATGCGGATAAATAATGGTCTGGGCTTTTGCAATAGCGACAAGCGTGGGGCTTTGAACACTTATTCGCATAATGGTCCTTAGAACCACAATTGTAGCATTGCGTACTACTGGAGGTAGAAGTCTTTGCCACCGAAGTTGCTTGCTTCCCTTTCTTATTGGGATAAGGACCTTTGAACTTATTAAGCCTTTTCTTGTTGTTTTTGAAGTTTGGTTTGGCACCCATAACTTCAACGTCACTTTCTTTATCTGCCTCTTCAAGTTGAAGAGAGATATCAACAAGTTGATCAAAAGAAACTTCTAATTTTAGAAGTAATGGCTTCTTAAGATTTTTGTTCAAGCCATAGACAAATCTTTGGTTCTTCTTCATTGGGGTATTAATGTACTCAACCCCGTATTTAGAAAGAGATTCGAAAGATTCGACATATTCCGCCACAGAGGATTCACCTTGAACAAGGCCAATGAAACGATGTGCCAATGTCACCTTTTCAGCTTCTGGCACGAACTATAATTCGAATCGTTCCTGGAATTTCTCCCAAATAAGATCCGCTTTATTTATTTCAAAAATCAGAAGTTCGTACCAGTCTAATGCTCTTTCTTGAAGCATACTAGAGGCCACCTGAACTCGGTGAAGATCAATAAGATTCATGCGAGAAAACATGCGATCGCATGTTCTAAGCCAAGCTTGGACTTGAATAACACTTTCAGAACCCATGAATGGCTTCCAACCTAACTTGATATAGTCACTGCACAAGCGTGCAAACCCGGATTTAGGGTGAGTAGGTTCTGGAATGGGTCCGGTAGCTTGTGCATTCTTCACAAGATCTAAAAGCTGCTGGGCAGACATAAATACTCCATCCAGGGGAGTAGCACTAGATTGACCGATGCTGGGACGGCCTGGTCTAACCATTTCTCTTCTTTTAGAAAGAAAGAAAGAAGAAAAAGGTTGTTCACAAAATAATTATTAAACAGTCATGATTGATAAAACAAGGCATCACAAAGAAAATAGGATAGAACGGTTCGAAGACCCGAATAAAATCCTAAAGCACGACTCCTAAGATGGACTTAGGACGGTGATCCTTGTTAAATTATTCTACATTGTTCCGAAGTTTGGCACTGATACCAAGCTGTGACACCCCACCTCTATACCCTTGATAGCCAAGAACACTACGGAGTAATGTCGTCAACTAGCACGGAGAATAAGGCTGTTGAGGAGGGACCATTCGTATAATTGCTTTGTGCGAGCACCGATAAGCCAGATAAAAGTATAACTTTTCATTTTGAAAGGAAATCCGACATACCGATGCAAACTAAAAGCTATTACATAGTGGCTAAAATATCTTCGGCAACAAATATAGAAATAAGCATAACACAAATCAGTCACAGAAGATCATATCTCAAAGGCGGAAACAGATACGAATATTACACATAAAAGTGTATATCAAAGTAGTGGTCAAGCAAGATCCACTATATCACAAAAGAATAGTTACAAGTGCTACACAAAAGAATAAGTATACATCATGGAGTCTATATCTCAAATGTATACAACAAAATAAACTACTAATCTAAGTAGTTAGCCAAAAGTCAGAATAATAATCCCAGATGAGTAGTCAAGCAGAAACAACTGTAACATCCCGGTATGACCCGAGTATTATTTAATAAGAAAATAATAAACGGATCAGTCCAACTATAAATATAAGATGAAATGATATAGAATAAGAGATATGACCAAAACGTATAATAACCAAAATGCCATACTATGATAAGCATGTAATTAAAAATCAAAAAGAGATTAATCAATATCACAAGAATCTTCTCATAAATAAAACGGATTGTCATACTCTTTATTTCATTTACCAAACCATAAATATTGACAATTATATGAATGCCAATCACAAAAGTTAATGACACACAAATTCACCGATGCACAAATATTGATAGAACTTATCAATGAAACCACAAAAATTGGTGAAACACAAATTGTAGAAATCGTCAATAGAAATCCAAAAATCACAAAAAGGGGGGAGTCCTATCACAAAACGGGAGCATGAAAACTCACCAACACGTGTATCACAAAATGGAACGTTATTCCATGGTTGCTAACCATTAATTTTGAGCCGAAGCTCCACAAAAAGGTCCGAAACCATGGGTCGCTACCCCACCAAATTGAGCCGAAGCTCTATAGAAACGGGGTTTAGTCTCACTCGCAGACAAAGAGACATCGCACATTGCTAGTCTAAATCACAAAAATGATCATCATCGATCATCAAGAAGTGTCAATTAGACTAAGCTAGTAAATATATGAGTTTAGCTTCATGTCCCATAACCACTAGCTTAACTTATATATTTACAAACAAACTGTAAATCTCGACTAGAAAGTTGCCACCAGAGATTCAATCAAACAAGTCCAAGAGTTAACCGACGAAGTAAGAGCAAGCGTTTCGTACCACTTGTTTTACTAAGCCGTTTAAGTAGATTTCTCATACGGGTGAGGTAAAGGTTTGTATATACTAGTAGGTTGGCGGTTTTATAAACGAGTTTGATATTGGAAATAGAGTTTAAATAATCTTTGATAAAGAGTTTGAATATTTACAACTAGTATAGAAGCCTTTGTATTTTAAAGTGACAAACCACAAAAATGATTGTAGAAGCAATCAATCATTAAAATCCACATAAGAAGACGTGAATTAAATCCAAAGAAACCGATAAAGAATCCATCGAAATGGATATTCAAAATCCCTAAAAAGGAGTCATCAAAGTCATAATAAATGATAACAACAAATAGGATCGTCACGAATCGATTTAAATTGGAAATTCAATCCCAAAAGGCAAATTGGGCAGAAATAACAAATTCAGTTAACTGAACAGAGATTTCAGTTGACTAAATCATGCCTGGAAACCTACTATTTCCAGGTTCAGTCGATTGAACAAAGATTTCAGTCGACTGAATCATGCCTGGAAACTTTCTGTTTGCAGGTTCAGTCGACTGAATAGAGACTTCAGTCGACTGAATCTTACCTGGAAACTTTCGGGTTCCAGGTTCAGTCGACTCACTCGGAGATTTCAGTCTACTGAACTGGAATTTCTAGTATTTTTAGCCTAAAAATGAAGAGGCAATCTCTTCGCAAATGCAACCGGATGAGCAATGAGCGCTAGGGGTTTATGCAAAACGACGACCCGACCCTACAAGCTCTTTGATGCATCACCAAAAACATCTTCAAAGATCGAAGTTAGGATTTTTAAAGATTTGAACTCAAAACACTAAAAATTGGAATATTCACAAAACCAATCCGAATCAAGAGCAAATGCACATGAAGAGGTGTTAGGAATTCATACCTAACAACCAAAGATAATTATAGTCATAGATGTGAGATAAAAATCTAACCTTTAAACCCAAAACAAATGAAGAAGAAGCTATAGAGCAATGGTAAGGACAATCGCTCTTAAATTCCAACCCAAAGAGCTTGAATCTAAGCTTAAAAGAGAAAAATTTCCTAAATTGGGTTTAGGAATTTCTGAAATTGGTAAGAGTATGAGGTGGAGAAGAAGAGGAGGAGGCTTATCAAAGCTTCTTCTATAAATTTGGAGCTAGAACTTGATTTGCATATGGAAACTAGGGCTTGGAGTTTTAATTTCCCATTCCTCTCTCCATTGTTGCTAAAGCTTGAGTATTAGGAAATAAAAGTAAAACAATGAAGAGAAGAGGGGTGAAGCTTAGGTCTAATGAGCTAAAACAAAACCAAACACCTAAGTGAAAAAGTAGCAAAATTCTACTATCTCCAAACATATCGAAGTTTATACTCAAAAAGATCGCAAATGTCATTTTGAACTCAATAAGGGTGGTCTCGAGTCCTAATTTGACTGTTTGCAAAAGGTAGCTTTTCGGACTAAAATCCGGCTAACGATGAAATATTTAAATAAAATATTTAAATACTCGATCGTAAAATATGCGGGTTGTTACACGCGATGAACGGCCGTGAATTAAACCTCAATTTCTGGCTACCCAAAAACTCAGATCGAGAAATGGACAGCAAATCTGACTTGTGCTCATCGAGAGCTTCGATATATAATTTTTCTAAATTTTTTTGAGAAGTTTGAAATTTGGATTTGATTTTGAATTGCAGTTGGAGTTAGGTGTTTGTCTACCATTGAACTGAGGATGTGAAAGAAATTGTAGGCACAGACTAATGAGAATGAGGGAAATTAGGGTTTATAACAGAGTATTTATAGACAAGGTTGAGAAGGAATAGCTGGATCAGATTGGTATACGCGTTAAACGATAATGTGGCCCGAAAAGCCCGTTCTGACTCCGGAATGAAATTTGGTCAACCCGTATATCAAAATAGATGTTATAAAATATTTTAAACGCAATGGTAAATGTTTCAAGTCCAAATTTCATCATATGAAAAAGTTATGCTAAAGTCAATATTTTTCAAATTGATTTCAATTTCATTGATTTCAAGGTGTTTCGAGTCTGTACGATCAAACGACAAGTCTGATCGCTACAAAACTTGAAATCCTATAATAATTCACCATTACTGATCCGTTGAAACTGGTTTCATCGAAATCCGAGTCAGTGGTCACAATGGCTATTTTTACATTAACTAATTAAATTAACAAATTAACAAACTAAATCAAATTTCAAATTTCAACTCTATAATTAACAAATTTCAACATTTTTAAATTTCTAAATCATTTACACGAATTTACCCAAATTTAAAAGTCAATTTAGAGTTGATTAATTTACAAATTTCAGTATTAACTACAATTTCATTAAATCCAGAAATTATAAATTAAATGTCCAAATTCTATTAAATTTATTTTTTTCATTCTATTATTCAGTTTATTGTTATCAACTGATGAATTTTAACATTGGATTCAAAATCTTTTGCAATCCTCACATTCCATCTTAATTAGCGTAATACTTAGATTTTTAATTTCATTAAATTGCAATTACTTCACTTATTATGGTTCAAAACCCAATAAATTGATAAAGCTTTATTTCCAATACTTATATTTCAACAAATTGTTCAACATGAATAACCTTAACATTACTTACAAATATTACCTTAATTAACATTAACGTAATATTAAATTATAATTATTGTAACTGATTTCCAATTGTAAATTAACACTCTACATAAATAGGTAACATACAATAATAATTGCGCTAACTTTTAGTCACATTAATAAGCTTTTATTACTTACAAATCAAAGTTCCCATTTATTTTCATTAGTTGGCCTTTCGTTCAATTCATCAATTATTGACTTTAATTAGCAAAGGCTATATCTTGGCATATTAATATTTCCCTATTAATCAACTTTATTACATTTAAATTAAAAATCTTTTCATGTAATTCCAATTTATAACTTTACAATTTTAATAATTTCATTAATTGTCAATTATCATTCCAATAAATACATTCATTTGATTTTTTTTTATTATGAATCAATTATAAACTTACCATCTTAAAGGTGAGGTCAACATGGGTACTTATTTATTACACTAATATACGCCCATTTACATCTTACATTTGTATAATGTTACATTAATATATTCAAATTTCTAACTCCTTTGTTGTTAAATATCCTATTTCCATTTTTTGTATCTTTTCCCAATATATACATTAATTACAATTAAATATTCTCAGTAAATTTATTTACTTGGTTTCATGCTTTCTATTACATCAATTACTGCCTTATAATTAAATTTACGTTTCTATTCACCCTTTCCATTATTATATTAATTATCATTAAAGTACATTTAATTATCTTTATTTGTATTTGGTGAATTAACAAGTAACAACCATTTGCCACCATTTTACCCTTTATAATACTTGTATTGTTCATTCTTCCCAACCAATTATCATTCTATTATATTATTTCACACATTACTTCAAAATTTACATTTGCTTCCTCATATTCCACTTATAACCAAGACATAATATTTAAATTATTTTATTTAATTAGAATTCCATTCAAATTCATTATTATATCACAACTTTTTTTTAATAATTCACTAAATTTTTATTTTTATCGATATTAAATTGTAAAAATCTAATTAAATTAACAGTTACAATTACTGAAAATTTACGGGTCGTTACAGACCTAAATCATTTTTATCAAACTCGTCTGATATTATATAGTGTCTATAGAAAGTAAAATAGAATCTAGTTGAAATGCTTGCGTCACACGTTCCAGTAGAGTTGGGCACAGTCAAAACCATACAGCGCTTTTTGGAGATTGGATTCCATACAATGGCAGCGCTACTGGGGTACCGCCAGTCACAGTACTTGGCCTAGATCAGCGTACCAAGGACCACTCCCGATCCCCTGCAACACAAGATCGAGCTACCCCTTACTGGATTATCCAAATAAGATCACCCCGCGGTTGGGATCGGCAACAGCCCAATAAGCCGAGATCAAAAAGGGACACCTGACAGGGATGACCTTACCCTACTTGTGTGCTACCCACTTAGCCTTGCTACACCTTTCCTGTTTTTGCAATTCTCGGTTGATGAAACTTGAGGCTATGCGTTATCTTTTTAGAACACATTTCACGTAGAATGCTCATCGTCCTCCTTACAATGGTGTGATAGCATTCGTCCATACAAGTTGTCCTGGGTCTGGAAAAACCGAATCTCCGTCTTCATCATCTTCATGGTCTTCATTCGCAAACGTTAAAGACGAAACAAAGTGGTTTTCATATAATTAAACCCGATCTCGATCTCTTCGAAACGATCAGCGCATTGGCCAATATTGATAGTCGTTTTTTTAGCTATCAAATTAAAAATCACAAGCCAAATATTTTATTTCCACCGAAAAGCACCAAGCCTTATTAAAGTTAGATTTTTAATAAGTTAAATCACTTTACCCAAAAATACACACTTAAAATATTTAGAATAAAACTACTTAAAAATACTTTATTCAAAATAATAGTTATAAAATTCTATAAACATTCTTCAGGTAAACCTTTAGCCAAAACTTCCTTTAAAATAAAAGTCATTTTGTATAATATAAATATTAAAGAATTTACCTTCAAATCATAATACTTATTTAATAATTAACTACTAAACTTAACTAAAAAATATTTACTTTTTAAAATCTTAAAACTCTAAGTAATAATTTCATAAAGAACGTTCTTTTAAAACTTTTAATTTTATATTTAAAAACCTTCCTATGAAAATACACTTAGCTTTTTAGGAAAATACAGTTTCCATTCCCAAATAACTCGTCAAATCATTTATAACCCTTCTCGATTTATTTCCAGTTTAATTTATGTCCCAATCCCATAAATTTTCTTTCCAACTTTTGAAAAAATGAAATCACCACCATTTATTTTTAAAAACAAATTACCCTTTTCTTATAAATTCCCACGGTGAATTTATAATCTCAAATATCCATCTATATTTATTTCACTTTATTTATAAACCCCGTTTATAATATCCATAGTCTCATTTTCTTTTTAATCACTATTTCTAAAATACTTTTAATCGATTTCCCAATCAATTCTCTGAATTAATTCCATTTTAAAATTTATTTTGATTTACCCAAATTTATTCCAAAATCCATTTATTCCAGTTTTTCTCCGTTATTATGATTTTAAACCTTATTTAGATCTCAAATATCAAATTCAAACTCTATTTCAAAGTTCTCCTTTTACTTTTTTCCCAAATCGTTGAAAGCTTAAATTTAAAAACAAATCCTTTGCACCTAAAAATCAATATTTCTTAAGACCTTAATTTTAAAATCTTTTAATTTACATTTATTCAAATACTCTAGTATTTTCCCATATTCTAGAATTTATTAAGTTGGATTTTTAAAATCAACTATTAGCTTTTCCCCAATTCACCCTTTTAAATTTATCCATCTTTACTATAAATTTCCATCTTTAAATTTTCCCTTGTTATTTCCCTTCTTAAATTTCAATAATTATATTTTTAAAATGCCACAATATATCCAGCAATATATTAACATCAAATAAAATAATTTTCGAACATAATATATCACAGAATTTTTAAACATTTCATGTTACTGAATATGAAAATAGAATTCAACATTTTTGAGGAATCTAGTTGGATCCTCCAACCTGTTTCCCTGCGTCCTTAGATGTTAGCACAATACAAAAATACCAATCCCACTTGGGGATATCGCGGTATAAAGGGTCATCCGCAATTATGCGGGACGCATAGGGTCTCATTCGCTATATAATGCGGGAATATCAATCACTCCAAATATATATATATATATACACACACACACACACACACAAACTATTACATATAATATCACATCAACTGGAAATTTTCTATCAACTCCACAATCAAACAACCATAAATTTTGATTAATTCAAATTTATTACGATAATCCAGTGCGAGTGAGATTAACTCGCCTTTGACTTTTGTTTGCAACCCATTTCCATCTTGACAATTTTCTTCACGATTTTGGACCTTGTAACAAACATTTACATTTTATTAACATTTTAAATAATCGAAAGGTCAATTTCCATTTATTAATTTACCTTTAAACTAATTTTCCTCTCGTAATTTCTTATTAGCTAAATAATTATATAAGTTAATTTAATAAACTAACTACCTAAATACATATTTTTAAATAAACTAGTAAGTTTAAAATGTGTAGATGTATAATTATTTTATTTTATTGAAACTGCATATATATACGTATAAAATTAAATTATAGATTCCAAAAATCTAATTTTATACGAACTTTCAATATTTTAAAATTCCTATTTACTTTTCCCAAAACCTTAATATATATTTATCTTTATAGTTTAAAATATGTATGTGAATGTATATATACTTATTAAAATAGAACTATTTTATACTTCTTTGGTCATCATTTTTTCTTCTTCTGCTTTCTGTAAAAACATCCCTTTTTTGTATATAGATACAAATGCATAGATATATTTTTAAGTAGAAAAATAATTGACATATAAGCCTTACCGTAATAAACAAATTAAACTGTTATAAAATTTTAAATTTCCTTTTAATAGGCAACTTAGCCAATTTTTTACCGAATAAAAATAAACTCAATTTCACAACCTCACCTGCCGTTACCGAACGATCCACGTGAACCTCCTACCGTCAGTTCTCCATTAGAGCACCACCTCGTGAAGCCCTTCCTTCGATCGCAATTAAACTAATCCAATTCGCGATAATGCAAACTTCGACTCAAGATTCAACCGAGATGGAGGACGAACCTGCTACCTTCGAGTACGCCTTCCCGCCTTCGCGCCCCTCGCCGTGATTGACGTTCGATGAGGGAGGATGCGGTTGAGTGAACTCTCGATTTGATTTTTGAGAGGGAAATAGCTCGGTTGTATATTTTCTTTTTTTGTTTTATAAAATTTTACTTTTTGATTTAGAAAGAGGGAAATCGATATTATTTTTTCTCTCTCTGGCTTTGCTTCCATTGTTAGGCCATTAGCCTTTTTTCGTTTGTCAATTTCTACCTGTTCCCGTGCATTTTAAAAAGAATGGAGGGAACAAGATGTGATATGGGCATGCCTGCAACCCTATGCAAACTAGCTACAGTGATTTAAAGGCAAAAAGTAATGATGTTAAAGAAATAAAGCTGAAGGGACTAGGGTATACGAATATATTTTAAATCGAATTCAAATTGAATTCAAATTATCTCGATTTACATAGCTAAAAATCACAAACCCCAATCGAGGCGTGCCGCTAGGCATTCATAATGTTATACCACTATTATGAACGTAATGTAAAAGGTTTCGAGTGCTAATTCGATCGTATGGAGAAGATAGCTTTTGGACCCAGTTATTATATTGAATTTTCGACATAGATCTCAGCATGTTTATATCCCGTATGATCATACGACAACTCCAAACACTACGAAATTTGAAATACGATAATAATACACTATTATGGATCCAATGGAACTGGTTTCGTTAAATTTCAAGACTGTGGTTCGGATTGCTATTTTTAAATGTCAATTTAAACGATATATTTTCAAACTGAACAAAACACTTTTAAAATCAATTTAAAGCTTCCATTATCTTCAGTATTATCATTATAAATTTTATAAGCCTTTGAAATATTTTTAACAAGTTTAAAAACCATGATTCGCTAATTTAACCCATTTCCAAGTATTTGATTCAATAATTAAATTATCCAATAATTAGTGATATTTGAAATTCAAGTTAAAACTAACTTTTTAAATATTTAAAATCAATTGAATATTCCAATTTCAAATATCCAAAATCCTTGGTCGTTACACTTCCGATGGGTACACCTCTAGATGGATGTCCTAAGGCACATAACATCTGCCCTCTACCAACACAAGACCGGCCCACCTCCATAACTAGGTAGTAAAGAATATGTCATCCTCTGGTCGTTATCGACCTTTTCCGAGGGCCTTCACAGCATACAAACCACAATAATCAAATACACAACGACATAGCGCGTAAAGATATATCTAGAACAAGATGATCATATCCTACTTGGGAGCGACCTACTTAGCCCTGCTTCATCTTACCTTGTTTCGATCATTTTCGATTGATGAGGCCTGAGGTAAGGATTACCTTTCAAATATCACATATCATATCACTTTGAATGCCACATGGCCATTTCCGTTGACTACTAATTTCCCTCCACAAAAATACAACCCTTAAACTCATACGAATCAAGGAGGGTATTAAGCTAAGAGAAGTTGTCTTCTCCACCACCGCTGATGCACATTTGTAAAAACCAATGTACGTAATCTTTAGAAATTCAATGTCAGACAAACATCCTTACAAGTTGTCTAGGAACAGGACAAACCGAAGATACTTTCCTATCACATCCTATCGGGAAATCCCTAGGATTAATAGCGAATAGTCCTCGCATTGGATATTTCATAACGAAGAGACTACTTCTACTAGACGTATATTGGGATTCTAACCATAAACGATCAACAAGCAGTCCTCCACTATGAAATTCCTGAATATCAATATCATCACAACCAACTACACAATCGAATGCATAAACATTGGTCCTAAGTGGTTTTCGGATAAACCGATTCCGGTCTCTTCGCTCCAACAACGCAAAAGCGTTTCCCAACCTCACATAAAAACCAAGTCTCATGGACTTATCAATTCTCCAACTTTCAACTTACTATCCATTGGGCCAAGAAGGAAGCTTTATTGGTTGGAGTAATACTCCGCACTACACGAATCAACATCCTGAACACAAATGATAATCAAGGCTACATACATAGCTACGTACTAAGTGTACGACTAAATGGTTCCAACATCAAGTCGAGGAACTAAAAATGGCCAAATTTGATAGTCGGTTATTTATGTATCAAAGCAAACAAACAAATATTCAACACCATAACCAACAAATAGGCCATTTCAGTTAATCTTTTATTAATTAAATCACTTTCCAAATATTCACTTCAAATTATCATTAAAAAGATATAATTCCAAACCATTTTAATATTTCAATGTTGGAAAACATTTCCATATACTTATATAATAATAAGTAATTCAAGAATCAATTTATTTTCAACACTTATGAAAATATTACATATACTTAAATCAGGATTAAGTATATATTTTATTCTATAAGGAAAACATTCTCTTAAACACATTTATTTGGGTCAAAATGAATGTTGCGTAAAACATCTTTACGACAACCCAAAATTACTATTAAAGGGATTCAAAAATTAGATAGATATATAAATCCCATATACTATACAAAACATCTCCTTTCGAAAATCATTTACTATAAAAACAGTGTTATAGTGCATCATTTCCTTATTTCTCGTAACATCTATTTCAACAATAAATGCTGAAATCAATGGTTTCGATACTTAACTCATTTTAAAACATCTTTAAACCATTTTACTCCATTTAAAAATAACACTTCCCAAAACATCCATTTAATTTAAAAGATTATTCACTGTCTAAAATCGTGAATATAATTCTCTAACCCTAATTCATTATTTCTACATATTTAATTAAAAAGATTATCCACTGTCCAAAATCATGGATATAATTTCCTAACTGAATTCGTTACTTATACACATTTTATTAAAGGATTATCCACTTTCCAAAATCGTGGATGAAATTCCTTTAATAAGCTTGATATTCAACTTATCAAAATCAATAGATTTCACATTTATAAAACATTGTTTATAAATTCAATTTATATTTATGAAAACTTCCATTTATAAAATCCCTTTATTAACCAAACTCATTTATCTCGTTTATATGCCAAAATCCAATTATAAGTTAATTACTTATAAATCTCTTATTTACAAATTCATTCATTTTATAACTTCACAATTTGTGAATCTTATTCACTTATAAAATTCAACTATAACTTCATTTAACACTTATAAAAATTCCTTTATAATCCCACCACTTTTGCTTTATAAAAATATCAATTTTATAAATCTTACATATAAACCATTTATAATAAGTACAAAATCCCAATTTAAAATATTTTACAAAATATTTAACTCCATATTCCAAAAATCACATTTTAATTATATTTCCCAAAAATCATAATTTTTATAACTTAAAAATTTTAACTTTTATTTATTTAAAATAAATTCATTTCCTTAAAAAATCAAAAATTAATAGAACGTCTATTTTCAAAATCACATTGAAATCCTTTATTATTTTATATCATCATTTTAACATTTTCAAAATTCAAAAAATAGGCCCAATGCTGCAACAACACTAAATATATCAATCACGGCATCCAAGTCATCATATATCACATGATAACAACATATCACAATATTTGTAAATAAAACTAATACTGGTGAGGAATCCAGTTGGATCCCTCCATCATGTCACCTGCAACAAATATACATATAAGAATATGTGTACAATGTCCGCTTCGAGGCAGAGGCATGTACCAAGGGTTATCCGCTAATACATCGGAACGTATAGGGTCTCATATGCTCCAATCGGCAGGAATATATCCTAATACCAATCAATATGTAGATAATATGTAACGACCCAGGAATTTTAATTTATTAAAATTTGAATATTTAATTAATTTTAAATATTAATAAGTGAAATTTATAAGTTGAATAAATTTTATTTCGAATAATTGGATTTAATTGGATAATTAAATCGATAATTTAATATGTTAAATTATGGAAATAATTGAAAATTGGGTTAAATATGATTGAAAATGATTTGTAAAATTTTATTTTATCATATTGGAGTTAGAACGATATTTTAGAACTTTTAAAATCGAATTAAAAGTTTATTTGTGAAAATTGAATATTTTAATATTAAATCGACTAGTGAAAATAGTCAATTTTTGAACAGTCTCAGAATTGGACGAGACTAGCTCCATTGGATCCGTAATAGTAAGTTATTACCGGATTTCAAATTTCGTAGCAAACGGAGTTATCGTTTGATCGTGGCGGCTCGAAACGCAACGAATTGTTTTTAATATTAATTTGGCGAGTTAAAATAGCCATTTTTCAAAAAGTCTCGAATTTCGACGAAACCAGTTTCATCGGATCCGTAATGTGATATTATTGTAAGGTTTAAAATTTCGTGTCGATTGTTTTTACCGTTTGTCCGGTACGAATTAAAACGCCTAGAAAGTCGTTTAAATCGGTTTAATTTAAATTGAACGTTTATTGCCATAACTCGCACAGATGTCCGAATTAGCTTTCAAAACCTGTTCCATTGTGTCCAGAACGCTGGGTAAACCCTAGAAACGCTGGTCATGACGCGTAAAACGGAGTTTGGAAAACCCGGATGAATAGTGTTCATTTATTTCCTATAAATAGGCCCATTTTTCACAATTTTAGAAAAATAAAATATAAACCCTAATTCCATCTTCAGAGCCGCCGCCCCCCTTCATCAATGGCCGAAATGTTCTTTCGCTCTCCCCTCGAAATCTCCAAATCCGTTCATTATTTCCCAAAACTTCCTAAACGAATATTGTAGAGCATGAAGAGATCCACAAGATCAACGGTCAAGATGGTGTTTGGCGAGGTGGATTCGCCGAAGTAGGCTCACGAAGGCGTTGCGTTTGGGTGCGGTTTTCGAGGGCATAGCTGGGCCGAGCTCGGCTGGATCTAGGGCGTGGGGAGAGTGGAGTACGGCGCATGGAATGGTAGCCTCTGATCGAGTTTTAGGCAAGCGACGATGGCGCGACACTCAACCCTAAGTGGCCGATGTTGGGTTCGGCTCATTCAAAAATATGCTGGAGGTAGTGTGAGTAGGGAAGAAAGAAAGCACGGCTATGATGGGGGGGGGGGTGATGGATTGAACGGTGATGATTAGAGTAGGTTTATAAATAGTTAATTTATGTTGTAATTATGTATATAAAATTTGTGTAAACTTTAAACTGTGATATCTTTTTCATACGAGGTCAAAAACGCGCGAAACAAGAAGCGTTGGAATCGTATGGACGAGCACTACGCGATGGAATTGGATTGGATTCGTTTGGAGTTAGTGAGAATTTTGGGTAAAATTAAACGTCCGTTTAATTTTATTCGAAATAAATCGCTAAAGCGAAATTGAAATCAAGGTGAGAACTTCTCACTCAATCGAATCAGTTTCGATTTTATTTTAAATAGTTAGATTTAAAATATTTGAATGCATGTTTGAATGATGATTGTTATCTATTGATTGTTAAAATAGACATTATGCGCCGTTAGTAAGCGGATGTTATTTATTAAAAACATATACCGCGAATATTTCATAAACAGTGAAATTGGTATTATATATGATAGCAATATATATATTAGCATATGTATATATTGCAGTTATTGATTTCCCGCATTTGTATAGCGGATGAGACCCTATTGCGCCGTCTATTAAGCAGATAATATTTTAAATCCCATATACCGCGATAATTCCGTACTGGAGCGGAATTAGTATTGTGCTAATGTTTGTGGATGCAGGAAAACAGGTTGGGGGGATCCAACTGGATTCCTCAACAGTATTTATTTGATTTCAGATATTTTGATATTTTATGGATTATCATATCGATATATGATATCGTTGTTGTCGTGATTGACTATTTGGTATGTAGCATCATTGGACCAAGTTTTGGAATTTTAAAATTATTTTTAAAGTGAATTTTTGAAAGTATATGTTTATAAAATATTTTGGAATTGATCCATTATAAATAAATAACGATATAATTTTTAATGTTATAAAAATTATGATTTTTGAGAAATATAGTTAAAAGTTGATTTTTGAAAATATGAGGCTAATGATTTTATAAAATAGTTTAATCGGGATTTTTTTTTGAAATTATTATAAAGAGTTGAAAATATAGGATTTATAAATTTTAATTATTTTATGAATCGAAATGATGAAATTATAAAGGAGATTAAAGATGTTTTAAAAGAATAATATAAATTGATTTATATAAAAAGATTTATAAATTGATAAATTATAAATGAAAATATTTGAATTATAAAACAAGTTTTTATAAGTGTTTGAATGAAGTGAAATTGGATTGCATAAGTGAATGGAATTTATAAAATTATAAATGGTGAAGTTATAAGTGAAATTTATAAATAATAAGATTTATAAATTTCGTGAAGTTATTGAAAGAATAGATTTGGATAAATAATTGAATCTTATAAGTTATAAGATTTATAATTATGAAGTTCAAAGGAACGATTGTGCAAACAAATAAATTCTAAGTATTTAACTTATAACATGAACTTTTGTTTTATAATTGAGTTATAAAGTGAATAGGTTAATAAAGGAGATTTATAAAAAAGAAGTAGTTATAAAACAAATAGAATTAGAATTTATAAACGTTGTTTTATAAATCCGCAAACGACTTATTTTGATAAGTAAATTGTTGAAACCTATTAATGGAGTTATATTCACATTTTTGACTGTGAATAATCCTTTGAAATAAAATGAATAGAAGTGATGAAAGTTGTTAACGTAGTATATTCACGTTTTTGAATAGTGAATAATATGTTAAGGAAAATGTTTAGGGTGTGATATTTTAAACAAAATTAAAACGATCAAACGATGTTTTAAAATGTGTTAAGATTTGAAATCATAGATTTCAACATTCATTGTTGAAATGGACGTTTTCAAGAAATAGAAGGAAATGGTGGACTATAACACTGTTGTTATAGTAAATGATTTCCGAAAGGAAATGTTTTGCATAGTATTGGGATTTATATATCTATTTTAATTTCGAATCCCTATACTAGTGATTTTGGGTTGTCGTAACGATGTTTTACACAACATTCGTTTTGGCCCAAATAAATATGGTTAAGAGAATGATTTCCTTAAAGAATGAAATATATACTTAATCTCGATTTAAGTATACTAAATATTTTCCAAGTGTTGAAAATAAATAGATTTATGAATACTTATTAAATAAGTATGGAAATGTTTTCCAATATAAAGTGAATATTTTGAGAATTTATCTTTTTGAAGATAAATTGAAATTGAATAAATGAAATCGTATATTCATATATATTGTGAAATATAAATTCACTAAGGAATTTATAAAAAGGGGAATTTGTTTAAAAATAAATATTGATTTATTTTTGAAGTGTGAAAATTATATATCTTGTAAAGATATCTTTGGGAAATAAATAATTTGGAAAATTATTTGGAATCTGGTGATGTTGTGCATTTCCATTGATAGTTCAATAACCGACTATCAATATTTACCTTTGAAAGGTATTTGTTGGGATTTGTTGAATTTGAATGCTACACTTGTTTGTAAATTATTGCGCTCGTTATTCGGATTACCCATTCCGAATAGTGATACGACGTAGTGGATAGCATTGAAGATCGGTGTTGAAGACCCGGTATTTGCGAGAGCGATAGGATGACCTGTCGATTGACTCTGCACCGAGTAGCTACGGTATTGAGTTCTCCATATGTGATGGGAAATCCGATCAGGATTGTGGATATCCGGATTGCAAGGACTTCTTTGTAAGTGCCTTCGGTTCTGTTCGAGCCCGGAACAGACTTGTATGGATTGTATGTCTGACATTACAAATTGAGATATAAAGCAGATTTCTTTCAAATATATTTCTGTTGGTGGCGGAGAATTTATTCTTTTAGCTTAACACCCTTCTCTGAGACGTACGAGCTCAGAGGTTATGTAGTTGAATGTTATCAGCGATATATTCCCAATTTGGTAATGTGACATGCTGAGTGTTGCTGTGAAATGATCATTGTGTTGATTATTTGCGATAGGATCATTTATTTGATCGTCTATCCTGGTGATCATTTCTATGATCATTTGTTGACCCAAAGCATGGATTTTGTATAAAGTATGTTTTTGTGGACGTGACTTCGTCGAGCCTCACACCTCGGAAATGGTCAAAACAGGAAAGATGCGGCAAGGTTATGAGGGGTAACACCCTTTAGGGTATGTGCATTTCCTTCTGGAAAAGGGTGGTATCATGGTATGGAGCCCAGATACTTACTCATGTTGAAAACACTTTATGATTGTGTGAATTGATTACGAGCGCTCGGATAAAAGGTCCCAAAGGACCGGGGGATGGCATATTCGGTCAGTTGTTACTCAGTTAGGGGTAACCCGGCCTTGTGCTGGTAGAGATCCGGTTTGGTTCTCGGGGATGTCCATCCAGAGGCATTCTCATGTGGCAATGGGAAGTTCCTTGGCCTGATCATTCGTTGGAAATCCAATTCCCAATACGAAACCTTGTACGGTATTAGTTGTAGAACCTGCCATTTACTTATGGTGGTCACCACTGTTTAGATGGTAGCTATAGTAGGCATAGTTCGAAATGTCTATGCTGGCTAAGATTTATATTCTACTTTCGAAATAAATTTTTCCTACACTATGCACTAGTAATAATATCAAATGTTCTTTTAATACGTATCAAGCATCTTTGACTATCATAAGGAGAAATCTCCTCCGATTCTGCGTTTGCATTGTGTGTGTGTGCGGGAGGCCTTATGGTAGTCTCATTTTTAAAAGCATTGCGAATTGACTTTAAAAATATTCCTCTATTTTGATTTTAAAGATAAATAAACTATTTTGAGTTCTCACACCAGTCACATGACTGACTCGGAGTTTATTGTTTTCCTTCCTAAACTCTGGGTGCCCACCAATTTTCCACACGGGCAGTCAAGAGTTAAGGTTTATCAGGATATTCTGGATATTCTGGAGTTGCTGGAGGCAAGCTGGATGGCATGGCGTAATTACTAGTATATAGTATTTCTTTTCCGCTGTTTGATGTTGTTGTTGTTGTACACTCTGATGATATGATGTAATGAAATGAAATGTGATGTAATGTAATAACTGATATAGTTCTTTGTTTAAAGATTATTCATTTATTTATTATATGTTGTTCCGCTGCGAATTGTGAGATTCTGTTGTTGTTCTGTTGTTTTCTGTTCTAGTTCCGTTCTATGTTCTTTTCTCTCCTCTCTCTATTTTTCTATCTTTTTCTCTCTTCTTCTATCTTTTTCTTTTTCTTAAACCATAACATTTCGGGTTTCCGGCCTTCGATTTCTTGGCAGTCGATAAAGTGAGTAGCGATGTTGAATTTTCGAAAGTCGAAAATTTCCGGGACGTTACATCTGGTATCAGAGCATATGGTTAAGCGACAACCATAGTTCTGTTGGGTATTACTCATTAGAGATAGAGTCAGTAGTGCTCTAGAATGAGTTTGAGTGTAATAATAGCTATGAGAGCGTATTTGTTAGTGAATATGAAATTGTTTTATATTGTGATGATTGGTTTGTTTAGTGGCATATGAACCTTCGTCAGCGTGGTCTCGACAACTATGCCGAAGGGGTTTCTAAACATTTGAATAGAACAATTCGACACAGTATTGTTTTAAATTGGGTAAATGGAATAATTTTACCTTGATTATATTTTATATATAAAGAAATAATTTTTCAGAATTATTAAAGTGTATATAAGTTGATTGTTTAGTTGTTTGAATAATCTAAATTAAAGAATTATTGTATAAGCAAAAGAATTATAAGAGTTGAATTATAATTAATGTGATTAACAATTGTGAAATAAACTTATATATATAAGAAGTGAAACTATATGAAATTTGGGTTAAATATGAGTTGAAATAAAAGTAAATTTAAAGTTAAATGGAAATTTACTTTAGAATTGGAATCTGAATTGATTTATAAGTGGGAATTTAAGTTAAGTAAAAACAAGTGATGTTTATAAAATGGAATATAACTTAAGAAATGTTGAATTAAGTTGATATTGGTATCACAGTAAATTAATAAAGTTAAGTGATAAATGTGAACTTGAGTTATATAAATGAAATTCAACTTTAGTAATTGAATTGAATTAATGGATTGAATGCTAATCAAATGAATGTAAATAAAGTTGATATGGAATAATGAATGTAAGTGTTAATTCATTAAAATCTAATTTATTAGAAGTTGAAAGTTTGAATGAAAATCAATTTAATTAAACCAATTAAAAGCAAAGGAATTTGGTTGAAATTAATATACATTGATTATTATATGGTTGTTAGTTGATTGATTGTATATAATTCATTAAGTATTAATGAAATTGAAAGCTAAAGTAATTGAAATCCAATTGGAAGCTAAGTGAATCTTAAATAGAATTGAATTTGATTTGGAAGTGAACCAACTTGAATATGAATTAGTGAATATGAACTAATTGAAAATGAATGTTAGTAAAATCATCCACTGTTAATAAATCAAATGTGATTAAATTGAGAACCTATTTCATTAAATATTAATGGGAATATAAATGAATATTGATTTGGTTATGGATGATAGTTGGTTGATGTTTGCATTTGTTGCTTTTGTTTCAATTGCTATGTTGACATATATAGTTATTATGTTGCTATATAATGTATGTTGATGCTATTTTCATATATACATGTTCTCATGTTGTTTGTTGAGTGATTAGTAGGTGCGGATCGCGTTTGCTTCGCATCTGGAGCTCGCTTTCATGCTATATTAGCCGTATATGCTCGCTAATAAAATATAAGGTACATATCTCGGATTAAATACCGTACTTTTATACCTTTTTCCCTGCGGGATGCCTCATTACTTGATGAGATGTATATTTGTGATATATATACTGTCATTTTTTTTTTCGGATCGAGCCGCGCAAAGGAGACTATGGCGAATTTTTCCGGAAATTTAAGGCGTTATAAAAAATTTGAGAAAATTGGAAAATTTTGAAAACTATAACTTTGATTTTGGAATTGAAAGTTAAACAATAGTAGTTGTTTTTGAAAAGATAACTAAGTATGATTTGAAAATTTAGTAAGTATTATAAGAAGTTTAACTATGGATTTATGGAAAATTAATAGATTCTGTAACTTTTCTTACTTGTTAATTTCGAGGACGAAATTCTTTTAAGGGGGGAAGATTGTAACGACCCAGGAATTTTAATTTATTAAAATTTGAATATTTAATTAATTTTAAATATTAATAAGTGAAATTTATAAGTTGAACAAATTTTATTTCGAATAATTGGATTTAATTGGATAATTAAATCGATAATTTAATATGTTAAATTATGGAAATAATTGAAAATTGGGTTAAATATGATTGAAAATGATTTGTAAACTTTTATTTTATCATATTGGAGTTAGAACGATATTTTAGAACTTTTAAAATCGAATTAAAAGTTTATTTGTGAAAATTGAATATTTTAATATTAAATCGACTAGTGAAAATAGTCAATTTTTGAACAGTCTCAGAATTGGACGAAACTAGTTCCATTGGATCCGTAATAGTTAGTTATTACCGGATTTCAAATTTCGTAGCAAACGGAGTTATCGTTTGATCGTGGCGGCTCGAAACGCATCGAATTATTTTTAATATTAATTTGGCGAGTTAAAATAGCCATTTTTCAAAATGTCTCGGATTTCGACGAAACCAGTTTCATCGGATCTGTAATGTGATATTATTGTAAGTTTTAAAATTTCGTGTCGATTGGATTTACCGTTTGTCCGGTACGAATTAAAACGCCTAGAAAATCGTTTAAATCGGTTTAATTTAAATTGAACGTTTATTGCCATAACTCGCACAGATGTCCGAATTAGCTTTCGAAACCTATTCCATTGTGTCCGGAACGCGGGGTAAACCCTAGAAACGCTGGTCACGGCGCGTAAATCGGAGTTTGGAAAACCCGGATGAATAGTGTTCATTTATTTCCTATAAATAGGCCCATTTTTCACAATTTTAGAAAAATAAAATATAAACCCTAATTCCATCTTCAGAGCCGCCACCCCCCTTCATCAATGGACGAAATGTTCTTTCGTTCTCCCCTCGAAATCTCCAAATCCGTTCATTATTTCCCAAAACTTCCTAAACGAATATTGTAGAGCATGAAGAGATCCACAAGATCAACGGTCAAGATGGTGTTTGGCGAGGTGGATTCGCCGAAATAGGCTCACGAAGGCGTTGCGGTTGGGTGCGGTTTTCGAGGGCATAGCTGGGTCGAGCTCGGCCGGATCTAGGGCGTGGGGAGAGTGGAGTACGGCGCATGGAATGGTAGCCTCTGATCGAGGTTTAGGCAAGCGACGATAGCGCGGCACTCAACCCTAAGTGGCCGATGTTGGGTTCGGCTCGTTCAAAAATATGCTGGAGGTAGCGTGAGTAGGGAAGAAAGAAAGCACGGCTATGATGGGGGGGGGTGATGGATTGAACGGTGATTATTAGAGTAGGTTTATAAATAGTTAATTTATGTTGTAATTATGTATATAAAATTTGTGTAAACTTTAAACTGCGATATCTTTTTCATACGAGGTCGAAAACGCGCGAAACAAGAAGCATTGGAATCGTATGGACGAGCACTACGCGATGAAGTTTGACTGGAGTCGTTTGGAGTTAGTGAGAATTTTGGGTAAAATTATATTCGAAATAAATCGCTAAAGCGAAATTGAAATCAAGGTGAGAACTTCTCACTCAATCGAATCAGTTTCGATTTTATTTTAAATAGTTAGATTTAAAGTATTTGAATGCATGTTTGAATGATGATTGTTATCTATTGATTGTTAAAATAGACATTATGCGCCGTTAGTAAGCGGATGTTATTTATTAAAAACATATACCGCGAATATTTCATAAACAGTGAAATTGGTATTATATGATAGCAATATATATATATATTGGCATATGTATATATTACAGTTATTGATTTCCCACATTTGTATAGCGGATGAGACCCTATTGCGCCATCTATTAAGCGGATAATATTTTAAATCCCATATACCGCGATAATTCCGTACTGGAGCGGAATTGGTATTGTGCTAATGTTTGTGGATGCAAGAAAACAGGGTGGGGGGATCCAACTGGATTCCTCAACAGTATTTATTTGATTTCAGATATTTTGATATTTGATGGATTATCATATCGATATATGATATCGTTGTTGTCGTGATTGACTATTTGGTATGTAGCATCATTGGACCAACTTTTGGAATTTTAAAATGATTTTTAACGTGAATTTTTGAAAGTATATGTTTATAAAATATTTTGGAATTGATCCATTATAAATAAATAACGATATAATTTTTAATGTTATAAAAATTATGATTTTTGAGAAATATAGTTAAAAGTTGATTTTTGAAAATATGTGGCTAATGATTTTATAAAATAGTTTAATCGGGATTTTTTTTTCGAAATTATTATAAAGAGTTGAAAATATAGGATTTATAAAATTTAATTATTTTATGAATCAAAATGATGAAATTATAAAGGAGATTGAAGATGTTTTAAAAGAATAATATAAATTGATTTATATAAAAAGATTTATAAATTGATAATTTATAAATGAAAATATTTGAATTATAAAACGAGTTTTTATAAGTGTTTGAATGAAGTGAAAATGGATTGCATAAGTGAATGGAATTTATAAAATTATAAATGGTGAAGTTATAAGTGAAATTTATAAATAATAAGATTTATAAATTTCGTGAAGTTATTGAAAGAATAGATTTGGATAAATAATTGAATCTTATAAGTTATAAGATTTATAATTATGAAGTTCAAAGGAACGATTGTGCAAACAAATAAATTCTAAGTATTTAACTTATAACATGAACTTTTGTTTTATAATTGAGTTATAAAGTGAATAGGTTAATAAAGGAGATTTATAAAAAAGAAGTAGTTATAAAACAAATAGAATTAGAATTTATAAACGTTGTTTTATAAATCCGCAAACGACTTATTTTGATAAGTAAATTGTTGAAACCTATTAATGGAGTTATATTCACATTTTTGACTGTGAATAATCCTTTGAAATAAAATGAATAGAAGTGATGAAAGTTGTTAACGTAGTATGTTAACTCTACTTTTTCAGCATGGCCGTGATATCAAAAATCGACCGAGAAACCAATGATAGTTCGTCTCGAAGAATAGTGAACTCAGCATCCCAACAAAGCAAGTTCTGTTGAATGGCTTTTCAGATAAGATCCCCTACGGAGGGGGGGTCCAGGGGGGTGCCAACCCCCCTAGGTGGGGGTGCGGGGGCAACGCCACCGCTACGGTGATCGACCTGCCCGGTCAGGTCGCAGGGGTCTAGGGGGCAGCGCCCCCGGCGCGGTGCGGGGCAGCGCCCCGTCCAAAACGGTATACGACTTAGAGAATGGAGCGACCTATCTTCTACTCGAAGTCAACGACCTAACTGATGAAGCGGGTTAACGAGCTAACAAGTGGCACGACTTACCGACTTAATAAGGTTGCCGACTTAATAAGGATGTCGACTTAACAAGGTTGCCGACTTAATAAGGTTAACGACTCAATAAGCTTAACGACTCAAGGATTGGATGACCTAAGAAGTGCCATGACTTAACAAGTTAAGGTTCAAGGCGACTTAGAGGAATGGAACGACTCAAGAGGGTTAACGGTTCATGAGACAGGCCGACTCAGTGGATCAACGACTCAAGAACTGTGCGACTCAAGATCTTCACGACCTAACAATTCAAGGGCTGAACGACCTACGAGTTAAGGATCTACGAGTTAAAGACTCTACGAGTTAAAAGGTCTACGAGATAAGGATCTACGGCTTAAGGCCTCCACGAGTTAAAGAGTCTACGAGATAACAATCTTACGAGTTAGAAGATGGCGCGACAGGAAGTCTACGGCTCAAAAGATAAGTTGTTCACGACCTAAGACTTGGAGACAAGTTCAACACCACGCTGTAGTAAGAAGAATCGCTGACGACTTACGACCTATGATGAGTCATGTACGACTCATGCTAGCATAAAGGAAACTGCATTTGGTTAACTCGTGAACGACTTAGAACTTGTATCATTCATTCAGATGGGTGCATAACTCTGGGCCAAGCCATGAACCCAGTAAATCAACCGTGACCTACCATGAGTCGTATACGAGTTACGACTCATCATGAGTCGTACACGAGATACGACTCATCATGAGTTGTACACGAGTTACGACTCATCGTGAGTCGTATACGAGTTACGACCTAACTCCGAAGATGCCTATAAATACGCCCATAACTCCAACAGAAAGGGGACTTTTGGCTCATTCTCTTCAAGCGCTGATACTCTGCTGCATTCCAAACCAATCCAACACTCGAAGCTCTCAAGACACGAAGAACGCAACAAACAACTTCAAGAAGAGATCACATACATCCAACATGGATTTGAAGACTCTCATCTCCATTGAAGTTTGAGCTACTCGTTCAAAGTGTCTTGTAATTCAAAGTGTATTGTACTTGGGAAGAATTGTATCAGCTTGTAACGAGATCATCAGTAAAAATACTTAAAGTGGACGTAGGCCATACCCTCAAGCCGAACCACTATAAAATTGCTGTTGTTTACTGCTTTTCTGCTATTATCTGCTTATAATCTGTTCCCGAGTTATCGTGTAACAACCCGGTATTTGCATCAATTAATAATCGACATTTAGAAGATTAATATTGTTGCAAATTTCTATTTGAAGTTTTTAAATTTTGAATTAAAATTGATTTATAAATTGTTAAAAGAAAATTCGGGATTTAAACTAAATTCTCGGCCAACATTTTCAAATGTTCGATGCCGTGAGAAAATTTGCTTTGCAAGTATACCCGACCCCTCTTTTCTTTCTTTTTCCCCGTTCATTCATTTAACCCTAAACCTAAAAGTAAACAAAAAGAGAGAATGGCGGCCTTGTCTCTCGTTCGTTCCCCTTTCTAAAAATTAGGGCTTCGGCAATCGACTTCAATTCATCGTGGGCGCGCCTCAGTTGATCGAATCAGTGATCATTCGCGTGTTGCCTTGCTCGATCGATCCCTCGATGCTCACTACGGCTGCTTCTTTTCGCGTTAAAAAAAAAAGGGGTGAGAAATCTTTATTTCTCACATCTAACTCGTTCACTGTACTGTGCTTCAGTCATTCAAGTATATGTTGATGATTTTTGTCTTGGTAGTGATTTAGGACTTGCTCAATTCGAATGTTTTGATCAATTCTGATTTTAAACCGATTGTTTTTGTTCTTGATAACTTCGATGTTGTTTTGCTTTGGCTTTGGCCTATTTTGATGCGTGAATTTTGGTCGGCTTCGACTTTATTGATGTATATTTTGAACTTCCCATGGTTTTTATCACGTGTGTTCATCCTTGAGGATTACTGCTTGTATGCTATACTATTTCCATTCTACTGCTGCATCACCAGAGATGTATACTTCTTAAGCAATGATGTTGACCTTGGTCACTTGTAAAACTGCTGTTGAACTTCGGGCTTTGATTTGGGTTTTCATTAACTTGTTTCACTTGCAGTTTACTAGAGTCAGTGGTTCACCACTGTCGTATTGATATTGCATTGCAATTGTTTTCCCTGTCCACTGCTTCACTTGAAGCCTATTACTTCACCATTTAATGTTTCAGTGTACATTGGATTTTTAGTTCAATTCTTGAGTTCACCTGCATTTGATCTCTGGTTGTGTTCATGAACAATTTTAGTTGTTGTCCACTCATGTACATGCTTCATCGCAGTGTATATATTTGCATTCATGCACCTACTTGTGCATCACCTTATCTCTGTCGCACTTGTATTGTTAGATCTGGAATTCTTATGCACTTCACTTGTGCCACTTTGTAGTTCACCGTACCAGGTCATCACCCCGTGTACCATCTGGAACTCTAGTGCATTGAGCCTTGTTCTTTTATCACTTAAGTTTGTTTGCCTGTAGTGTTTCACTCCTGTTTTGGCTGCGTCACTGCATACAATTTCATTTTTTGTACAAGTGTACTTCTCGGCCCTGAACATGATTATGTAATGTGACTTGTTTGTCTTGTCTTTGACTTGACTTGTTGAATTTTGGTTGTTGTTCCTTTTTGACTTCGGCTATGGTGATTTTTATTTCAGTGCTTGTCTTGACTTTACTTAGACAATTGCATTCACTCTATTATGGTTGAGTTTCTCTGAAGTTTGAAGGTCATGAGTCATGGGCATTCATGTGCATGATAAATTGTGTAGTCTTTTTGTTCACTGGTCGAGCTACTTGTTTGATGTGATTGAGTCAGCATCGCTGATCAAGTTACTATTTTCTGGTCTCTACCATCATACTTTCATTATGACCTGACCTTTACTTGAGTCATATTGATGGACATGTGCACCCTTTGTTGAGGATCTAAATCTGGAAAGGTGTCGATCTGGTTGTTGTTTATCTATATGTGCAGTTTTGAGTTTCTTATATGACTAGAACTGTTGGCCTTTGATTTGTAACTGCTGGTTCATTGTAGTAGTTTGTAGTGCATCATTTATATGCCTACATATATATGTCCCATTGTTGTTTCTTTGGTAGGTGCTGTTTGCACTTATCTCTGTCTGTTGAAATTTTGAACTGCAGCACTGCCTTGTGCATTCACTCATTTGAGTTATACGGTTTCTCGTTGCACCTCAATTTCTTTTTATTCATGTGCAACCAGTAGTGTACGTCCATTGTGTACATTTGGGTTCGCATTTATGTCGTCCAAACTTGACCTTTGCAGTTTTTGATTGCTGTCGGTATTCATTGGGTACATCATCACTGTAGTGGCACGGCAGTGCACGCAAGCGTGAACTGCAGCCACACGGTATTCAATGGGTACATCATCACTGTAGTGGCAAGGCAGTGCACGCAAGCGTGAACTGCAGCCACACGGTACGGTTTTATGATATCTATCTTGTTTTGATTAATTGATCTTTTGCATATTCCTTATGCTGTAGTGGCGAGGCAGTGCACGCGTGCGTGTACTGCAGCCCTACTCGATTTAATATTTTAATTGATATTTAAATGTTTTGAACTGTTTTGTTTATTCAATTCAATATTTCTGAATTGCATTCTGACTTGGTTTAATTACTGTCGTCTATTCATTATTTGCTTATTATTGCTTCTGTGCACTAATAACTGAGTTTGAATTAGACTGACCCGAGTATTATTTTCTTTGAATTTAATACTCGGGTCAGACCGAGTATTTCAGGTTGTAGATATTCTGCTTTGGGTTGCTGCTAGAGCTATGAAGTTCTTTCATATCTTTTGGAGTAGTCGTTGTCATTTGTAGTAGTCTGTAAAATTGTATAGGAAAATATGAATTCATGTATATTATATACGTTAATGTACTTGTATATGTAATTTCCTTAGTCGACTGTTGTAGTTGTATCATATGTACCGTGTCAAATGTATTGTAACTGACATCAGTTATTTTATATATATATGAGACTTTCTGTTTCATCTGTGTTCCGCATTTATATTATCTGTGTTGTTATTTTATATTTACTGTTCTAAACTATCATGAACCATCGTAGTTCGTTTCATACTAGAATTGGGGTATTTCGATGGGAGAAAAAAATCAGAGATGAAAAATGAAAGAATATATATATACAATCACTCCTATCGAGATAACCAATACCAGTGTAAGGCCAACTATTGATGGCCGCTCCTCAACAGCCTTATTCTCCGTGCTAGTTGACAGCACTACACCGTAGTGTTCTTGGCTAGCGTGGGTATAGAGGTGGGGCGTCACAGCTTGGTATCGGAGCCTGGGGTTTAGAACAAATATAAAACATAACTTGGATGGAACATATGTTACAACTATTTGTCGACGTCTAATCTCTCGTATTTGCTTATGATTGTCTTTGATTGTTAGGTATGAATTCCTAACGCTTATTCATATGCATTTGATTTTGATTCTTGTGTTTTCGGCTTTGATTTGATTTAGCCGATGACTGATTTTTGTTCGAATCTCAGCGATTCCGAATTTGATATTTTATGTTTTCCTCTGATTGATTTCCATTCGACTTCGGTCACTTTGTTTTGAGAAATTTCTAAATTCTTGATTTCCAAGACTCTGACATTGTTTGCCGTTGAATTCTTTGTTGATGATGTTGAATCGTTTTGTATTCTATTATGGCCATTAATTGTTGACTTCGGCATTGACTTGATTTTTATTTTTTTCGTTGAAGTCATTTATGCATTTATGCTCGTTTGGTTTCATTATTCCATTTGTCAATCGATTCTTCTTTTCCGATTAGTTGTTGTCATCTTTGTCGACTTTGAAAACTTCTATTTCTGGAATTTTTGGATATTCCTACTTTGATGGATTTAGAATCGAATTCTTTGGATTTTATTCACGTCTTCGAAGGTGAATTTTAGTGAATTGATTTGGTTTCCAAATTTAATCGATTCTTGTTAATTTCCCGATTTATTGCTATCATTTATTAGCAACTTTGATAACATTTTCTTCGGGATTTTCGTGAACATACTTTTGGATGGATACAGTATCGATTTCTTTGGATTCTATTCACGGCTTCGTATGTGAATTCTTGTGGTTGATTGTTTCTGCAATCATTTTTGTGATTTGTCACTTTAAAAATATAAATGTTTCAATACTAGTAGTAAATATCAAAACTCTTTTATCAAAATGTTTTCAACTCTATTTTCAATATCAAAATCTTTTCCTAAACCGTTTTCCAATCTATTAGTATATACAAACCTTTATTTCAATCGTATGAGAAATCTAATTAAACGGCTTAGCAAAACAAGTGGTATGAAACGCTTGCGTTTACTTCGTCGGTTAATTTTTGGACTTGTTCGATTGAACCACTTGTGACATTTTTCTAGTGAAGATCTACAGTTTGTTCGTAAATATTTAAGTTAAGCTAGTGGTTATGGGACATGAAGCTAAACTTTTATATTTACTAGCTTAGTGTAATTGACACTTCTCGTTGATCTTGATGATCGCTTTATGAATTAGACTAGCAATTGCGCGATGTCTCTTTCATTGCGAGGTTAGACTAGACACCACTTGTGTGATTCCATTCACACATACCTTTCTGCTTTTTGGTTAGTCTTGACCTCAATCTGTGTGATTCCATTCACACATGCTTAGTGTAATTGACACTCCTCGTTGATCATGATGATCGTTCTGATGGTCAGACTAGACACCACTTGTGTGGTTCCATTCACACATACCTTTCTGCTTTTTGGTTAGTCTTGACCTCAATCTGTGTGATTCCATTCACACATGTGGGGTAGCTCCCCATGGTCTTCGGACCGTCATGTGATAGGCCTCTTTCCCTTTTTCTGTGATTTCTAGATTCCTTATGTTGATTTCTGGAAATTTTATGCTTCACCTATTCTTGTGCATTGGTGAATTCATATGTTATTAATTTGTCATGAGTACAAATTTGGGGTATGTTACCTCTTTGGATCTTTGAGAAGATTCTTGTGATATTGATTATCTCTTATCGGTTGATCTCCTGTTGATCATTATTTGCATACTTATAGTCGTATGTCAGTATGGATATTTCATATTTATGCCATACCCCTCATCGGTTGATCTCCTGTTGATCATTATTTACATACTTATAGTAGTATGTCATTATGGATATTTCATATTTATGCCACACCCCTCATCGGTTGATCTCCTGTTGATCATTATTTACATACTTATAGTAGTATGTCATTATGGATATTTTATGTTATGCCATATCTTTTATTCTATGTCATACTCCGGTTCGAGTTTTCATACTCTCCTTCGAGTTTTCATACTCCGGTTCGAGTTTCCATACTCCCATTTGAGTTTTCATACTCTCATCTTGTGATTTCTGGATTTCTTGTGTAGATTTCTAGAATTTGTGCTTCACCAATTTTTGTGATTTCTATTGATAAGTTTTATCAATTTTTGTGCATTGGTGAACTCGTGTGTTATTGACTTGTTATGAATACAAGTTTAGGGTATGATACCCCTTTCTATCTTTGAGAAGATTCTTGTGACACTTTTGATGAGTGAAAATCCACTTATCGAAGTTGTTACTGATGTCGCTGTTTTAATCACGTGTTTTAAAAAAAAAATTGTTTCAAAATATAAATCAAAATTGTTTTCAAAATTTTTATGATTTACGCTTTCAAAAGAATGAGGAAGCGATTTAAACGTTTCAGTAAAATCGAGGACTATGACCCCTTTCTTTTACTGATTCGCTTAATTCCGGACTTGTTCGTTTGAGAACGTAAAATGTTATTTATTTAAAATACACAATTTTGCACTTTCAAGGAAACGATGAAGTGAATTAAACGATTTAGTAAAACTCGTGGTTATGGGTCATGCGCGTTTGCTATTTCGGTTAATTTCGGACTCGTTAATTGAAAATTTTGTGATTTGAAATTTGATTACCGTTGTGGTAATTTCTGATTATCGTTTTGATAATTGGATGTTTATGATTTCTGATTTATCGTTTTTGATAATCAGATAATTATTGTTTCTAATTATCGTTTGTGATAATTAGATATTTGTGGTTTGATTATCGTTTGTGATAATTAAATATTTGCGATTTAAGATTTAATTATCAATTGTGATAATTAAATATTCGTTGATTTGTGATTTCTGAATTATCGTTTTTGATAATCAGATAATTATTGTTTCTAATTATCGTTTGTGATAATTAGATATTTGCGATTTGATTATCGTTTGTGATAATTAAATATTTGTGATTTGAGATTGATTTTCGATGTTGAAAATCGAATATCTGTTGATTTGATTATCGTTTTTGATAATCGAATATTTGTGATTTGAGATTTCTGAATTATCTATTGATAATTAGATTTTGTTGAGAATTTGTGAATTTCTTTTATGAAATTAAAAGATTTCTTTGGCGTTTATATTGTACTACGCCAGTGTACCGGTTCAATTTTCTGCTATTCATGACGTTTTCCACGTCTTCCTATTACGGAAATGCCTTAGGGATTTTCGATCCTTATTCTTGAGCAACCTTCTATTCACATCATTGCTTCAGGGGTTTAGCACCCTCGAAATAAAGATGTTTTTCTCGTGAAAGCTCAGTGGTTCTCAAATCCTATGGATTTCACTTTGGAATCCAGAGAATTCATCGAGCAAACACGTCCAAGTTTATTCTTTCATGCTCTTGTGGTTGTTACCTTTTGTCCTTTTATTCCTTATGATTGCGAGGACGCAATTTCTTTAAGGAGGGGAGTCTGTAACAACCCGGTATTTGCATCAATTAATAATCGACATTTAGAAGATTAATATTGTTGCAAATTTCTATTTGAAGTTTTTAAATTTTGAATTAAAATTGATTTATAAATTGTTAAAAGAAAATTCGGGATTTAAAATAAATTCTCGGCCAACATTTTCAAATGTTCGATGCCGTGAGAAAATTTGCTTTGCAAGTATACCCGACCCCTCTTTTCTTTCTTTTTCCCCGTTCATTCATTTAACCCTAAACCTAAAAGTAAACAAAAAGAGAGAATGGCGGCCTTGTCTCTCGTTCGTTCCCCTTTCTAAAAATTAGGGCTTCGGCAATCGACTTCAATTCATCGTGGGCGTGCCTCAGTTGATCGAATCAGTGATCATTCGCGTGTTGCCTTGCTCGATCGATCCCTCGATGCTCACTACGGCTGCTTCTTTTCGCGTTAAAAAAAAAAGGGTGAGAAATCTTTATTTCTCACATCTAACTCGTTCACTGTACTGTGCTTCAGTCATTCAAGTATATGTTGATGATTTTTGTCTTGGTAGTGATTTAGGACTTGCTCAATTCGAATGTTTTGATCAATTCTGATTTTAAACCGATTGTTTTTGTTCTTGATAACTTCGATGTTGTTTTGCTTTGGCTTTGGCCTATTTTGATGCGTGAATTTTGGTCGGCTTCGACTTTATTGATGTATATTTTGAACTTCCCATGGTTTTTATCACGTGTGTTCATCCTTGAGGATTACTGCTTGTATGCTATACTATTTCCATTCTACTGCTGCATCACCAGAGATGTATACTTCTTAAGCAATGATGTTGACCTTGGTCACTTGTAAAATTGCTGTTGAACTTCGGGCTTTGATTTGGGTTTTCATTAACTTGTTTCACTTGCAGTTTACTAGAGTCAGTGGTTCACCACTGTCGTATTGATATTGCATTGCAATTGTTTTCCCTGTCCACTGCTTCACTTGAAGCCTATTACTTCACCATTTAATGTTTCAGTGTACATTGGATTTTTAGTTCAATTCTTGAGTTCACCTGCATTTGATCTCTGGTTGTGTTCATGAACAATTTTAGTTGCTGTCCACTCATGTACATGCTTCATCGCAGTGTATATATTTGCATTCATGCACCTACTTGTGCATCACCTTATCTCTGTCGCACTTGTATTGTTAGATCTGGAATTCTTATGCACTTCACTTGTGCCACTTTGTAGTTCACCGTACCAGGTCATCACCCCGTGTACCATCTGGAACTCTAGTGCATTGAGCCTTGTTCTTTTATCACTTAAGTTTGTTTGCCTGTAGTGTTTCACTCCTGTTTTGGCTGCGTCACTGCATACAATTTCATTTTTTGTACAAGTGTACTTCTCGGCCCTGAACATGATTATGTAATGTGACTTGTTTGTCTTGTCTTTGACTTGACTTGTTGAATTTTGGTTGTTGTTCCTTTTTGACTTCGGCTATGGTGATTTTTATTTCAGTGCTTGTCTTGTCTTTACTTAGACAATTGCATTCACTCTATTATGGTTGAGTTTCTCTGAAGTTTGAAGGTCATGAGTCATGGGCATTCATGTGCATGATAAATTGTGTAGTCTTTTTGTTCACTGGTCGAGCTACTTGTTTGATGTGATTGAGTCAGCATCGCTGATCAAGTTACTATTTTCTGGTCTCTACCATCATACTTTCATTATGACCTGACCTTTACTTGAGTCATATTGATGGACATGTGCACCCTTTGTTGAGGATCTAAATCTGGAAAGGTGTCGATCTGGTTGTTGTTTATCTATATGTGCAGTTTTGAGTTTCTTATATGACTAGAACTGTTGGCCTTTGATTTGTAACTGCTGGTTCATTGTAGTAGTTTGTAGTGCATCATTTATATGCCTACATATATATGTCCCATTGTTGTTTCTTTGGTAGGTGCTGTTTGCACTTATCTCTTTCTGTTGAAATTTTGAACTGCAGCACTGCCTTGTGCATTCACTCATTTGAGTTATACGGTTTCTCGTTGCACCTCAATTTCTTTTTATTCATGTGCAACCAGTAGTGTACGTCCATTGTGTACATTTGGGTTCGCATTTATGTCGTCCAAACTTGACCTTTGCAGTTTTTGATTGCTGTCGGTATTCATTGGGTACATCATCACTGTAGTGGCACGGCAGTGCACGCAAGCGTGAACTGCAGCCACACGGTATTCAATGGGTACATCATCACTGTAGTGGCAAGGCAGTGCATGCAAGCGTGAACTGCAGCCACACGGTACGGTTTTATGATATCTATCTTGTTTTGATTAATTGATCTTTTGCATATTCCTTATGCTGTAGTGGCGAGGCAGTGCACGCGTGCGTGTACTGCAGCCCTACTTGATTTAATATTTTAATTGATATTTAAATGTTTTGAACTGTTTTGTTTATTCAATTCAATATTTCTGAATTGCATTCTGACTTGGTTTAATTACTGTCGTCTATTCATTATTTGCTTATTATTGCTTCTGTGCACTAATAACTGAGTTTGAATTAGACTGACCCGAGTATTATTTTCTTTGAATTTAATACTCGGGTCAGACCGAGTATTTCAGGTTGTAGATATTCTGCTTTGGGTTGCTGCTAGAGCTATGAAGTTCTTTCATATCTTTTGGAGTAGTCGTCGTCATTTGTAGTAGTCTGTAAAATTGTATAGGAAAATATGTATTCATGTATATTATATACGTTAATGTACTTGTATATGTAATTTCCTTAGTCGACTGTTGTAGTTGTATCATATGTACCGTGTCAAATGTATTGTAACTGACATCAGTTATTTTATATATATATGAGACTTTCTGTTTCATCTGTGTTCCGCATTTATATTATCTGTGTTGTTATTTTATATTTACTGTTCTAAACTATCATGAACCATCGTAGTTCGTTTCATACTGGAATTGGGGTATTTTGATGGGAGAAAAAAAATCAGAGATGAAAAATGAAAGAATATATATATATAATCACTCCTATTGAGATAACCAATACCAGTGTAAGGCCAACTATTGATGGCCGCTCCTCAACAGCCTTATTCTCCGTGCTAGTTGACAGCACTACACCGTAGTGTTCTTGGCTAGCGTGGGTATAGAGGTGGGGCGTCACATATCGGGTGGTGCTTTCACAACTACACTTCACACACCGGGGTGTTAGCGTTCAAATTTTAGCGTTAACATAGTATATTCACGTTTTTGAATAGTGAATAATATGTTAAGGAAAATGTTTAGGGTGTGATATTTTAAACAAAATTAAAACGATCTAACGATGTTTTAAAATGTGTTAAGATTTGAAATCATAGATTTCAACATTCATTGTTGAAATAGACGTTTTCAAGAAATAGAAGGAAATGGTGGACAATAACACTGTTGTTATAGTAAATGATTTCCGAAAGGAAATATTTTGCATAGTATTGGGATTTATATATCTATTTTAATTTCGAATCCCTATACTAGTGATTTTGGGTTGTCGTAACGATGTTTTACGCAACATTCGTTTTGGCCCAAATAAATATGGTTAAGAGAATGATTTCCTTAAAGAATCAAATATATACTTAATCTCGATTTAAGTATATTGAATATTTTCCAAGTGTTGAAAATAAATAGATTTATGAATTACTTATTGAATAAGTATGGAAATGTTTTCCAATATTAAGTGAATATTTTGAGAATTTATCCTTTTGAAGATAAATTGAAATTGAATAAATGAAATCGTATATTCATAGATATTGTGAAATATAAATTCACTAAGGAATTTATAAAAAGGGGAATTTGTTTAAAAATAAATATTGATTTATTTTTGAAGTGTGAAAATTATATATCTTGTAAAGATATCTTTAGGAAATAAATAATTTGGAAAATTATTTGGAATCTGGTGATGTTGTGCATATCCATTGATAGTTCAATAACCGACTACCAATATTTACCTTTGAAAGGTATTTGTTGGGATGTGTTGAATTTGAATGCTACACTTGTTTTTAAATTATTGCGCTCGTTATTCGGATTACCCATTCCGAATAGTGATACGACGTAATGGATAGCATTGAAGATCGGTGTTGAAGACCCGGTATTTGCGAGAGCGATAGGATGACCTGTCGATTGACTCTGCACCGAGTAGCTACGGTATTGAGTTCTCCATATGTGATGGGAAATCCGATCAGGATTGTGGATATCCGGATTGCAAGGACTTCTTTGTAAGTGCCTTCGGTTCTGTTCGAGCCCGGAACAGACTTGTATGGATTGTATGTCTGACATTACAAATTGAGATATAAAGCAGATTTCTTTCGAATATATTTTTGTTGGTGGCGGAGAATTTATTCTTTTAGCTTAACACCCTTCTCTGAGACGTACGAGCTCAGAGGTTATGTAGTTGAATGTTATCAGCGATATATTCCCAATTTGGTAATGTGACATGCTGAGTGTTGCTGTGAAATGATCGTTGTGTTGATTATTTTTGATAGGATCATTTATTTCATCGTCTATCCTGGTGATCATTTCTATGATCATTTGTTGACCCAAAGCATGGCTTTTGTATAAAGTATGTTTTTGTGGACGTGACTTCGTCGAGCCTCACACCTCGGGAATGGTCAAAACAGGAAAGATGCGGCAAGGTTATGAGGGGTAGCGCCCTTTAGGGTATGTGCATTTCCTTCTGGAAAAGGGTGGTATCATGGTATGGAGCCCAGATACTTACTCATGTTGAAAACACTTTATGATTGTGTGAATTGATTACGAGCGCTCGGATAAAAGGTCCCAAAGGACCGGGGGATGGCATATTCGGTCAGTTGTTACTCAATTAGGGGTAACCCGGCCTTGTGTTGGTAGAGATCCGGTTTGGTTCTCGGGGATGTCCATCCAGAGGCATTCTCATGTGGCAATGGGAAGTTCCTTGGCCTGATCATTCGTTGGAAATCCAATTCCCAATACGAAATCTTGTACGGTATTAGTTGTAGAACCTGCTATTTACTTATGGTGGTCACCACTGTTTAGATGGTAGCTATAGTAGGCATAGTTCGAAATGTTTATGCTGGCTAAGATTTATATTCTACTTTCGAAATAAATTTTTCCTACACTATGCACTAGTAATAATATCAAATGTTCTTTTAATACGTATCAAGCATCTTTGACTATCATAAGGAGAAATCTCCTCCGATTCTGCGTTTGCATTGTGTGTGTGTGCGGGAGGCCTTATGGTAGTCTCATTTTTAAAAGCATTGCGAATTGACTTTAAAAATATTCCTCTATTTTGATTTTAAAGATAAATAAACTGTTTTGAGTTCTCACACCAGTCACATGACTGACTCGGAGTTTATTGTTTTCCTTCCTAAACTCTGGGTGCCCACCAATTTTCCACACGGGCAGTCAAGAGTTAAGGTTTATCAGGATATTCTAGATATTCTGGAGTTGCTGGAGGCAAGCTGGATGGCATGGCGTAATTACTAGTATATAGTATTTTTTTCCGCTGTTTGATATTGTTGTTGTTGTACACTCTGATGATATGATGTAATGAAATGAAATGTGATGTAATGTAATAACTGATATATTTCTTTGTTTAAAGATTATTCATTTATTTATTATATGTTGTTCCGCTGCGAATTGTGAGATTCTGTTGTTGTTCTGTTGTTTTCTGTTCTAGTTCCGTTCTATGTTCTTTTCTCTCCTCTCTCTATTTTTCTATCTTTTTCTCTCTTCTTCTATCTTTTTCTTTTTCTTAAACCATAACATTTCGGGTTTCCGGCCTTCGATTTCTCGGCAGTCGATAAAGTGAGTATCGATGTTGAATTTTCGAAAGTCGAAAATTTCCGGGACGTTACATAATATATCATATCTCATCCAAACAATCATCAATCAACATAAATAAATTTATTTATCACTTATATAAAAATATCAGCGAGTCAGAAAGAGTGAGTTGTACTCACTTTGATTCCAATAGCAGTTGTAGTGTTTTAACCCGAATAAAATTAAACGAGCGTTTAATTTTACCCAAAATTTACACTAGCTCTAATTAACTCTAAACCAGCCCAAAAATGTAGTGCTGGTCAATACAGACCCAATGCAACTTGTTTCGTCAAAAACGGACCTCGTATAAAGAAGTAACAATGTTTTAAAATTTATACGAACTAATATATAAATCAATTTCAATTTTTATTTTTTTATTTTACTTTTACTTGAATCTCGGCCGTTAGTTTCTTCCTTTACAAATCTGAGCCGCACAGGTGATCTTCTTCCTTCCTTTGTTCTTTTGCGTGCGTAAACCAATATGACTGCCTTCCAACACTAATTATCGTGACCATCACGATGTACTAGAGAACGATCGAGTGCCATCACGTTGAAGCCCTTCGCCTACTCCGTCGCCGCCACAAACGCCTTGATGCTCGGCCCCACCATTCCCGAGAAAAATGTGGATGAATATACCATGCTCAAGCTAAGTATTTCGTCGATCCATCTTGCCAATTTCATTCTTGACCGTTGGAATCGTAAAACTCGATATGCTCTACAATCTTGTAGTTGGAAGTTTTTCGTAATTGCTTACGGATTTGGAGAGATCGAGGAACGAAATTCATGCATTCCTGGCCATTGGAAATTAAGGTGGCGGCTAACCCTAGCTTCTTTAGGGTTTTGGCAAAATGAAGAAAAACGTGGCTTTATATAGAAAATTTCGTGACACTATTCATTCGAAAAATGTTCAAACTCCAAACGAAGCATGTCGCCTGGCGTTTATAATATTTTACCGTTATGCCGAACACAATGGAATATGTATCGAGAGCCAATTCGATCGTATTCGAAAGATCGGTTTTCAAATCTACTTATTTAAATTTAAAATCACTTAAACAAATTTCTATGCATTTTAGCTTGCCACGATTAAACCGTAAATCCGATTGACATGAAATTTGAAATCCTATAATAATATAACATTATAGATACAATGAAGCAGGTTTCGTCGAAACCCAAGACCGTGTCAAATATGATTATTTTTACATGTTAATTAAATATTAAAATATTCAATTTCTATAATTTAACTTTTAAATCAATTTCAAAAGTTCTCCAACATCATTCTAATTAAAATAGAATTTAAAACAACATTTTAAATCATTTTTATTCATATATAATTCAATTTTCAATTATTTCAGCAATTTCAAATACTAAATTGGTAATTTAATTATCCAATTAAGTCATTAAATTTGAAATATAGGTTATTCATCTTACAAAACTAACTTGTGAATATTTAAAATCAATTAAATATACCAATTTCAAATAATTAAAATTCTAGGTCATTACATTCTCCACAACCTAAAAGAATTTCGTCCTCAAAATTACTAAGTAAAACAAAAATCACAAAATCCATTAACTTTTCAAAACAATTTGTTCAAATCAGATTTCCAACATTATTTAAACCTTTTAACTTTTCAAAAATCATTCGTTAAACTTCTTACGAAAACTTTTCTAAGTTTTCAAATCATACTTAGTTATCTTTTCAAAACCAACTAATATCATTTAATTTTTAACTCAATACCAAAATTTCGGTTATCTAAAATAATTTTCCAAAATTCTCAAAACTTCTCTAATGCCTTAAATTTCCAAAAAAACTGGCCATAGCCTCCTTCGTACGGTTCGGTTGTAGTAGGATCACAACATATATTTATATATATCACAAATGTACATCTCATCTTCGAGGATGAGGCATCCCGTAGGGAAAAAGTGTAAAAGTACGATATGTAATCCGAGATATGTACCTTATATATTATTAGCGAGCATATACGGCTAATATAGCGTGAAAGCAAGCTCCAAATGCGAAGCAAGCGCCATCCGCACCTACTAAATACTCAACAAACAAATTAGAAACATATACATAGAAAGTTATATCAATATACAACATATACCAATGCAACTACTATATATGCCAATATAGCAAGTACAACCAATAAGCAACAAATCCAACCATCAAACAACTATCTTCCATCTAAAATCCAACAAATCAATATCTATCTAATAAATCCATAACCAAATCAATATAAATTCATTTCTTATTAATATTCATTGAATGAGTTTTCAATTTTATTCACATTTGATTCATTAACATTGAATTTTTACTAACATTCATTTATCCATTTTCAGTTAGTTTACATTCAATAATTTACATTCAAGTTGGCTCACTTTCAATTAAAATCAAGTTAAATTCTATTAAGACGCTTCACTTCCAATTTGAAATCAATTATTTAGCTTTAAATTTTATTAATTCAATTTCATATGAATTTCTATACAATCAACTAACATCCATTTACCAATCAATGTATATCCAACCATAAACAAATTCATTTAATTTACTCCATTTACATTTGTAACAAAACGCCTTTTGTACGCTTTAAATCGATGATAAACCATACTCGTTAGACTTAAACCATACAGAAGAGAGGATTGTTATTAGGGTGAATAAGAAAAGCAGAGAAAGAAAAAAACAAAATAGAATCTTGCAGCGGAATGACAAAATATAATAATCAAATAACAGTTCATGAAGCTGTTTGCAAAAAATTTGATTATACTAATACAATATAGAATCAGAGTTACACATACCAGAGAATAGTAATTAACAATGCAGCAGAATGGTATGAATGTGGTGGAATAATATAATAAATAATAGTAATTTAATCTTTGTCTTCATCCTACAGACATATAGTCTTCAAATCCTGAAATGCTTAGGCTGACCGGAGCGAATTGAAAAGACAAAACACTCGGGTCAGAACTAAAAGCTCTTATGTAAGTAAAATCAACGGTAAAATATGAGTGAAATGGCGTCAGAGATGTTTACAGGTTTTGACATCTCCTATCCAATGTCTAACGTGAGTGTAGTAACTTAAAAGATGTTCGGGATTTACATCTCTTAAGGATCCGTTAAACTATTTACTATGTAGTAATATTTCGCTATTATAATAATGTTTAATAGTAAAATAAACTTACTTTTAAATAGCGTTAAGGGGTTACCCATATAGCCCTTACCACGTAATAGTTCCAGTAGTCCATCCAGTATCAGTGCATCTCCAGGTCGAGAGACTACCCTAAATACTCCAAGGGCTACGGGAGAAATCCAAAACCGTACAAGGCGCGTTAGGGTAGGTGACACGGCACACATGGCAATGCCAAGGAAGATATACCAATTACGCACACGGTCTGGTGGGGACGCATAGCGCGCCCACCTCGAGCCACACCCCCAAAAATCAAAAGTCAAAAGTGGTCACTAAATCAATCAAAGTCAGAATATAAAATCGAAGGAGTGTGTCCGATAAGAGGGGCTACCTCACTGGCCCGAGATCGCTCCTTTTTTAGCCACCTTAAGCCAACTCACAGGAGTCGGGTCCACGTTCATACCTCAAAGGACGTCGCCACCATCCTACTTCATTCCGGAATCTCCACCACGTACACGGTTGTTAAAGTGGTTTTCGAGTTGGCAGAGAGTATGACAACTTCCGATCCCTGTCTCTTTAACAACCAACCGTTATTATAACACCGCGGTCATTTCAAAATAATTTATACTTTAAACCGAAATATCATTGACATTTCAAAACCATATAAATTTGATATCATTTCCATTTCAAACTAAATCAATGCGATATCATTTTTATTTCAAATATCTCATTTCCCAAAATCATAGTAGTTTCAAAGTTATACACTTCAGAACCCAACATATGAAATTATAACACTTTCAAATCATAGTACTTTGAAACTCATAACTTTGAAACATAACTTCCACCACTTAAATGGTTAAAATATTAAAATGCTTTATATAATAAGTTAGCTACTTCAATTTCAAAAAATCCATTCCTAAATGACTCGAATTTCTAAATTTTAAATTTAACCAAATCCCAAATCATAAATTTCAATACGATTTAGTTTCAAAATAAACTATTCCAAATTTATTGATTTCAAAACAGATTTGATCCACAAAATAAACCATTTCAAATTCAGTATATTTCAAACTTTAAGCATTCAACAATTTCAAAACTAAATTTGATAATTTCATATATATATATATATATATATATATATATATATATATATATATATCGAATTCAATTTTCTATTAACTAGTCTCGAAAAATTTACTTGATAAACCCATTATCATTTGAATGAAGCTCGAATTACAAATAACTAATTATTTCCTCCAATTTATTTATACTTGGAATATTCATTTAATTCACCTTAAACCAAATCAAGTTATAAAAATCGTACCTTCTAAAATCTCAAATTTAATACATTTCATATCAAATTTGTTTGAGTTTAATTCTTAACTAAATTCAATTTCAAATAAATTTCAAATTTATCTCCCAACCTTATTTTATTTAAATCATTATACACTCTATATTAAAATATAATTTAAACACTTACCTACATTATATTTTAAAAAAATCAAACTCTATTATTAAACTTATTTTTTTTATTTTACAAATTTATACATAGCTTAAATTCAATAACTTAACTATCTGTAAAATAATATTTATGTAATATCAAACATCCATATTTATTAAACCATATATTTCTTTCAAAATCCATAGAAATCAAAAATATTTATATATAGATCGACGGTGTCAGTATATAATTTTCTATCCTATGGTCAAGTGATACAGATATTTAACATTTCAATCTGTAATTTAAAATATAAATACGTTTATATATCATTTCAAACCGCAATCTCGAATGAAATAAAATCCATAACAACTTGTAGTTTATAACAATATAAAATACAACATCCATTCATCCAATATCAATCATCAAACATTTATCACAATCATCATCCAATTCAATTAATAACATCAATATATAACAGATAATAAATAACAGGTATTTACTAACAGTTTATATTCAATAATAAATTAAATAAATATTTAATCCTAATAAATTCAAATTAACAAGGATGTTGATTCAAATTATGTCAATCAGTCATAAATAGATTTCTAATCACATTATAAAGAAATTTAACAAACATAAGAAATTTTAGAAGTTGTGAGTCGGTTGAAACACTCACTTTTGGAATTTAAATTGAATTTAAATCCAATTATAACCCAAAATTTAAGCGATCTCAGATTTCATCCAAACAAGCGCCAGAATGTTAGGAATTCAGATACGATCCCAATGCAAAAAAGCGCATAAGAAACAGACCTCGTATGTAGAAGTTAACATTCAGAAGCTTGAATTTAAATCAAATAAAAAATATAGACGAACCAGATGCTGCCACGTCACACTGCTATTACCTAGTTCCAGACCGAAGACGCTCTCGTACCAGGCAAAAATCACCCCTAGATTGATGACGTCCCGCTCATCCCACGGCCACAGGCGGCCAAGCGCCATCACCAGACGAATCGGTTACCTCCGACGCCTACCCTCCGGCACTTGCGACCCCACACGACACCAATTTGCGTCCACTTCTTTCCAGCCGCCACATGGGTTTTTATACCCTAATTGAATTGTTTACAGCGATCTAGCCGTCGATTTGCCATAAGAATTTCACCGATGAACAACGCAGAACACTCTCCACAACCCAGTATCGTTGATTTGACGATCCGTTGCAGTTGATCACGATGAAATTAGAAGGCCGAGATTTTCTCTTCAATTTGCGGACAAACGAAGCTTCAAATCGAAAAATGAATTTCAAATCTGAGATGCGGTCGTCGAGAGCTTTAGATCGATACATAATTCGATATTGTTTGTTAAGTTTGAATATTTGGCTTTGAATTTTATTTGAAATTGCAATTGGAATTTTGGTTTTGTCTGCCATTGGAATGAGGAAGAGAAACTGCAATTGTACGTACAGAATAATGAACATAAGAAATAGGCTAGGGTTTATAATGAGTTACATATAGGCAAAGCTGGAATTAGAATGGACCAGATTGATTTGGATTGAATGTTGAATGACAAATGGCCCGAAAAGCCCGTTCTGACTCCGGAACAAAAATGAGTCAACCCATATATTACAATAGATGTTTTTAACTATTTTGAATGCAATGGAATAGTTTTCGAGTCCAAATTCAATCGTATGAAGAAGTTATGCTAAAATCAAGTTGTTTCAAATTGATTTCAATTGATTTTAATTAAATTGATTTCTAGGCTTTTCGAGCCCATACGATCAAACTACAGGTTCGATCGATACAAAACTTGAAATCCTACAATAATTCGCTGTTATGGATCCGATGAAACTGGTTTCGTCGAAATCCGATTCAGTGGCCAAAATGGCTATATTTCAATTAATTAAATAATATAATATTAAATTAATTAAATCACATTCCCAATTCAAATTTAATTATTCATGAATTTTATAAATTTGGATTGCTTGTTAATTTATACTCCTTTAAACAAATTTCTATATCAATTTATCGTTTATATTTTACCATTTACAGTATTAAATTTCCAATTTTAATTAATCTAGTCGTTATAAATTTAAATTCCCAATAAATCCATTTATTTGATTTTAAATCTTGTTATTCAATCCACTATCATTGAATAGATAAAATTAACATTGGTTCATGGTTTATTACATCAATATTCTCAAATTTCATCTTAATCTCCATTAACGTAATATTTAAATATTTAATTTCATTTATTTGCAATTAATCCAATTATTAAATTTAAATTTCAAATAAATTAATAAATCTTGATTTTTCAGTCTTTTATTTCCAATTATCATATTGTTATAAGTAAAATTTATATTACTTCCAAATATTAACCTAATTTGCACTAACATAATAAAAATATTACATTTGTTGTGATAAATTCCAATTAAATTCAACGGATTAAATATTATGTAACTTATAATAATTGTTGCCATTAACTCTCAATCACATTCTTATAAGTTTACCATTTCCGAACCAATATTAAAATTACTTACAGAGCATTGATTTTATTCAATTACCATTCATTATATATTAATTCATAAATAAATTCAATATTTACGTTTGTATCCTTATATTCAATTTATAGCCTAGTATAGCACTTACACTATTTCGTTTATTATAATTTCTTTCAATCTATCAATAATAACCTTTAATAACCATTGTTACATTTCACTTTAGTTATTACTTCATTATTACCTTACATCTTTTTATTTCATTCGATATTAAATAACAAGATCCATTAAGTTAGTAAATTGAATTATCGAAAATTTACGGGCTGTTACACTCTCCCCCACTCAAAACTTTTCATCCGCGAAAAGGAAAAAGAAGGAAAAAGAAAGAATTAAGTAGTCAGTACATCTTATTCAAAAATATTAATTTTATAAACAAATAAATTTACAAAGTTAATCAATTTAATAAAATATACCAATTTATACCCATTAAATCTTTTAATATTCAAATTAATAAAGTTTGGATAAACATTTTCGAAAAAATTTCTAACTTCAAAATTTACCAAAAATTTCGGCAGAGTCTCCTTTGTACGGAGAGGCTCGGGAGCAAATATAATATCAAACATAACAATATATAACATATATCTTACAATATATATCCCAACGCGGGAAAAATAATATAATAGCGCTATAAAACCATAATCCGGAAACGTACCTATTTGTTCGGCGATTAATGCTTAATTATGAAACCAAAAGCATGGGCAGTTGCTTCCATAACCTGCATTTCACTTATATAATCCAAAGAGTTAATAATTATATAAAATGAAATGTTTGAAGTTGTTTCAACCATAAAAAAACAAATCAATATAAAGAAAAATCATTCGCAACCAACAGCATACACGTCGTATACTAATCAACCATTCATGCAAAACAAAACAATTAATTGGTTCGGGTTAAGACACTTTAAATCACATAGAATGACAAATAACTATGAAGTATTTCATTTACTCAACAATCTTAGATAAAGCTCGATCGATTATTCATACATCTAAGCAATTAAAAGTATCTTTTACCTAAACGACTCGTAAACCAAACAGACAACAATTCCAAACAATAGATCAAGTTCATTCTTAAAAATTTCATTTCATAATATTCGTTGTTTGATTTCCTTTTCATTCATATAATGATTTTTCCTTTTTATTTACATTTATTTCTTGCAAACTTTCATATTTCCATTCATCCATTCATTCAGTGTTCATTTCATTTATTTATAATGCTTACCTTTCTATTATATTTACTTAGAAGCCTTTCATCTACACATCAAATTCTTATTTAAAAGAATTTCATTGAATACTTACATACTTCAAGTTTTACTTGTATAATATCCCTTACATACTCTTATTAATATTTCAACTTTTTACATCTTTTGGTAAGTTATATATATGCCATTAAGAACGTAATTGAAAGTCATACAGGTTTTTCTCATTTCTTTAAAATTAATTTAATGTTCATTAATCATATTTTTTGCTTTATAGATTATGAATTCCAAATTTATTTTAGTTTCATTTAGAGGTTCCAATTATTAATTAGTTACATTGCATTTCACTACCATAATTGAACTATTAATTAACAGAAACTTAAGAACTAAATACCGGGTTAAATTTCAAATCATTTAAAATAATAAATAAATGTATACTTGAAACTTATATAACCAGTTATATTTAAAAAAAATTAAAATTTTATTTGTTTGTTAAAATAAATCTATAGTAAAACTACTACAGTGGCCTTCCCACTTCAAAACTCGAAAATGTATGTCGATGATGTGTGCACTCATCATCGAAACTATTTTCCAGCGAAAGAGAGGGGATTACATAACTTATTTCTTTCCAACATTACTTTAAAACAATTCTTTCAAATTATACTAGATTATTAATCTCAGAAAATACTTATAAACAATATCGTTATATTCCAAAATCCTTTGAAAGATATTTCCAAAATCCCAAAACTTAAGTTCTAAAATTTCCAATTTTCATTTATTTTATTTTCTTCGAATCTTGTTTTCAATCAATATTTACAAATTTCACTACCTAACAAGCAATATATTACAACAAAATATTACCTTTATAGAAACAATTATTTCATATATAGAAAATATAATAGGCAAATTTATTTCATTTACCTATATTTCAAAACAAATATTGTGCCCGTCTGTCCTATTACGTGTTAGAAATCCCTATTGATGTCATAGGGTGCTGTGCACCAACCGGAATTTATAAATACAAAACGGAACAAATTAACAAAATATCAAAACCTGTTATAACACTAACAAATACACTCCCTCATACATATACGCTCAACAACTCATCAAAGCGTATCACTACCCTATTAATTGGGAGTCAGACTCCACAAAGCTAAGGTTTATCGCAAAACCAAAGCTCTGATACCAGATGTAACAGACCGCCTTTTGTACACTTTAAATCGACGATAAACCACACACGTCAGACTTAAACCATACAGAAGGGCGTATTGTTATTGGGGTGAATAAGAAAAGTAGAGAAAGAAAAAAACCAAAGCAGAATCTTGCAGCGGAATGACAAAATATGATAATCAAATAACAGTTCATGATGTTGTTTATAAAACATTTGATTATACTAATACAATATAGAATCAGAGTTACGCATACCAGAGAATAGTAATTAACAATGCAGCGGAACAGTATGAATGTGGTGGAATGATATAATAAATAATAGTAATACAATCTTCATCTTCGTCCTTCAGAAATAAAGTCTTCAAATCCTGAATGCTCAGGCTGGCCCAAGCGAATTGAAAAGACAAAACACTCGTCAAAACTAAAAGCTCTAATGTAAGTTAAATCAACGGAAAAATCAGAGTGGAACGGCGTCAAAGATGTTTACGGGGTTTTCCAACTCCAATCCAGTGTCTAACGTGAGTGCAGTAACTTAAAAGATGTTTGGGATTTACATCTCTTAAGGATTCGTTAAACTATTTACTATTTAGTAATATTTCACTATTATAATAATATCTAATAGTAAAATAAACTTACTTTTAAATAGTGTTAAGGGGTTACACATATAACCCTTACCACGTAATAGTCCCAGTAGTCCATCCAATATCAGTGCATCTCCACATCGGGAGACTACCCTAAATACTCCACGGGCTACGGGAGAAATCCAAAATTGTACAAGGCGCTAGGGAAGGTGACACGACACACAAAGCAATGCCAGGGTAGATATACCGATTATGCACACGAGCTGGTGGGGACACATAGCGCGCAGCTACAGCCCACCTCGGGCCACAACCCAAAAAATCAAAAGTCCAAAGTGGCCACTAAATCAATCTCAAAGTCAAAAATTAATATCGAAGGAGTGTGTCCGATAAGAGGGGCTACATCGCTGGCCTGAGATCGCTCCTTTTTAGCCATCTTAAGCCAACTCACGGGAGTCGGGTCCATGTTCATACCTCAAAGGACGTCGCCACCTTCCTACTTCATTATGGAATCTTCACCGCGTACACGGTTGTTAAAGTGCTTTTCAGAGTTGGCAGAGAGTATGACAACTTCCGATCCCAGTCTGTTTAACAACCAACCGTTATTATAACACCGTGGTCATTTCAAAATAATTTATATTTTAAGCCGAAATATCATTGACATTTCAAAACCATATAAATATGATATCATTTCCATTTCAAACTAAATTAATGCGATATCTTTTTTATTTCAAATATCTCTTTTCCCAAAATCATAGCATTTTCAAAGTTATACACTTCGGAACCCAACATTCGAAATTATAACATTTTCAAATCATAGTACTTTGAAACTCATAACTTTGAAACATAACTTCCACCACTTAAATGGTTAAAATATTAAAATACTTTATATAATAAATTAGCTTCTTCAATTTCACAAATCCATTCCAAAACAACTCAAATATCTAAATTTTAAATTTCACCGATCCCAAATCATAAATTTCAATACGAACCACTTTCCAAATAAACTATTCCAAATTTTTCGATTTCAAAACAGAATTGATCCATAGAATAAACCATTTCAAATTCAGTATATTTCAAACTTTAAGCATTCAACAATTTCAAAACTAAGTTTGATAATTTCTTATATATCAAATTCAATTTTCTATTATTTAGTCTCGAAATATTTACTTGATAAATCCATTATATTTGAATGAAGCACAAATTACAAATTACTAGTTATTTCCTCCAATTTATTTATACTTGGAATATTCATTTAATTTACCTTAAACCAAATCAAGTTATAAAAATCATACCTTCTAAAATCTCAAATTTAATACATTTCATATCAAACTTATTACAGTTTAATTCTTAACTAAATTCAATTTCGAATAAATTTCAAATTTATCTCCCAACCTTAATTTATTTAAATCATCATACACTCTATATTAAAATATAATTTAAATACTTACCCACATTATATTTTAATAAAATCAAACTCTATTATTAAACTTATTTTTTTAACAAATTTATACATAGCTTAGATTGAAGAATTTAACTATCTATAAAAGAATATTTATATAATATCGAAAATCCATATTTATTAAACCATATATTTCTTTCCAAAACCATAGAAATGATTTCAAAATATTTATATATAGACCGACGGTGTCTTTATATAATTTTCTATCCTATGGTCAAGTGATACGGATATTTGTCATTTCAATCCGTAATTAAAACATAAATACGGTCATATATTATTTCAAACCCCAATCTCGAATGAAAGAAAATCCATAACAACTTGCATTTTATAATAATATAAAATACAACATCCATTCATCCAATATCTATCATCAAACATTTATCACAATCATCATCTAATTCAATCAATAACATCAATATACAACAGATAATAAATAATAGGTAATTACTGACAATTTATATTCAATAATAAATTTAATAACTATTTAATCCTAATAAATTCAAATTAACTAAGATGATGATTCAAATTATGCCAATCAGTCATAAATAAATTTCTAATCACATCATAAAATAATTTAACAAACATAAGAAATTGTAGAAGTTGCGAGTGGGTTAAAACACTCACCTTTTGAATTTAAATTGAATTTAAATCCAATTTAAACCCAAAATTCAAACGGTCTCAGATTTCATCCAAGCAAGCACCAAAATGTTAGGAATTCAGATATGATCCCAATGCATGAAATCGCACGTGAAACGTACCTCGTATGTAGAAGTTACGTGAGTTAGAACATTTAGAAGCCTAAATTTAAATCAAATAAAAAATATAGATGAACCAGATGCCGCCACGTCACACTGTTATTAGCTCGTTCCGGACCGAAGAAGCTCTCGTACCAGGAGAAAATCACCTCTATATCGATGACGTCCCGCTCATCCCATGGCCACACGCGGCCAAGCGCCATCACCAGACGAATCGGCTACCTCCGCCGCCTACCCTCCGGCACTCGCGACCCCACACGATGCCAATTCGTGTCCACTTCTTTCTAGCCACCACATGGGTTGTTAAACCCTAATAGAATTGTTTATGGTGATCTTGCCGTCGATTTGCCATACGAATTTCACCGATGAACAACGTAGAGCACTCTCTACAACTCAATATCGTTGATTTGACGATCCGTTGCAGTTGATCACGATGAAATTGGAAGGCCGAGATTTGCTCTTCAATTTTCGGACAAATAGCGCTTCAAATCGAAGAACAAATTTCAAATCCTAGATACGCTCATGAGAGATTCAGATCAATATATAATTCGGTATAGTTTGTCAAGTTTGAATTTTTGGCTTTGAATTTTATTTGAAATTGCAATTGGAATTTTGGTTTTTGTCTGCCATTGGAGTGAGGAGGAGCAACTGGAATTGTACATACACAATAATGAACATAAGAAATAGGCTAGGGCTTATAATGAAGTTATATAGGCAAAGCTGGAATTAGAATGGACTGGATTGATTTGTATTGAAAGTTGAACGTCAAATGGCCTGAAAAACCTGTTCTAACTCCGGAATGAAAATGAGTCAACCCATATATTAAAATAGATGTTTTTAAATATTTTGAACGCAATGGAACAGATTTCGAGTCCAAATTCCATCGTATGAAGAAGTTGTGCTAAAATCAAGTTATTTCAAATTGATTTCAATTAATTTCAATTAAATTAATTTCTTGGCTTTTCGAGCCCGTACGATCAGACTACATGTCTGATTGATACGAAACTTGAAATCTTATAATAATTCACCGTTACGGATCTGATGAAACTGGTTTCGACGAAATCTGAGTTAGTGGCCAAAATGGCTATATTTCAGTTAATTAAATAATTTAATATTAAATTAATTAAATAACATTTCCAATTCAAATTTAATTTTTTACGAATTTTATAAATTTGGATTACTTGGTAATTTATACTCCTTTAAACAAATTTCTATATCAATTTATCATTTATATTTTACCATTTGCAGTTTTAAATTTCAAATTTCAATTAGTCTTGTAATTATAAATTTAAATTCCCAATAAATCCATTTGTTTGATTTTAAATCTTGTTATTCAATCCATTATCATCAAATAGATAAAATTAACATTGGTTCATTGTTTATTACATCAATATTCTCAAATTTCATCTTAATCTCCATTAACGTAATATTTAAATATTTATTTTCATTTATTTGTAACTAATCCAATTATTAACTTTAAATTTCAAATAAATTGATAAATCTTGATTTTCCATTCTTTTATTTCTAGTTATCATATTGTTATAAGTAAATTTACATTACTTCCAAATATTAACCTAATTTACATTAACATAATATTTAATTACATTTGTTGTGATAAATTCCAACTAAATTTAACGGATTAAATATATATGTAACTTATAAAAATTGTTGCCATTAATTCTCAATCACTTTCTTATAAGTTTATCATTTCCTGACTGATATTAGAATTACTTACTAAGCGTTGATTTTATTAAATTATCATTCATTATATATTAATTCATAATTAAATTCAATATTTACATTTGTATCCTTATATTCAATTTATAGCCTAGTATAACACTTACACTATTTCATTTATTGTAATTTCATTCAATCTATCAATAATTAGCTTTAATAACTATTTTTACATTTCAATTTAGTTATTATTTCATTATTACCTTACAACTTTTTATTTCTTCAGATATTAAATAACAAGATCCATTAAGTTAACAAATTAAATTATCAAAAATTTATGGGTTGTTACAACATTCAATTTGGTTGAACATGTTTAATTCCAATTAGTTTAATATATGATTATCTTTAAATGAATTAACATTTACATCTATTATTCCATACCAATTTATTTATTTAGTTCATTTTCTAATTCATTTTATAACTAAAGTTGAATTTCATTTATATAACTCAATTCATATTCATCACTTCACTTTATTAATTCATTTTGATATCAAATTCAACTTCATTCAACATTACTTAAGCTATGTTTCATTTCATTCTCACTTGCATTTGCTTCCACTATACAACTTAAGTTCACTTCTACTTTAATTCAAATTCTATTTTATTTAACTTTTACTTACGTTAAATTTTATATCACTATTCAAACTCAAAATTTATTTTGCTTAACAGAATTGTTCAACCATTTTAACTATTAGGTTTTACTTACATTTTCCCATTTTATATGTTATACAACTTATTTATCTAAACTTCCAAATTCATATCATATAATCACTTACCACTTAAGTTTAATATCCTTTTCAATAACTTATCTAATCCAACTCAATTTATTTAACATAACGAAAATTAAATTTTTATTTCATATTATAAGTCCAAAACTCATTTTACTTATACTTATCAATTTCAACTTGGATTTTAAATTCAAATTTATTTTTCACAACAAAAATTAACTTTTCAATTTTACTATTGGTAGCAAATCAATCACATTGAAACACGAAAATGATACCGATGATGCTGCAGTCATCACCCTTATTATTTTCCGGCAATAGTAGTGAATTCAGTGCTTTATATTCATTTTAAAAACCTTTTCATTATAAATCACATTTATAAACTCATACTTATATAATTTCACTATTTCACCTTACTCATATAAGATTCATTCCAAATTTATTTATCCTAGTTATATTTAGAATAATATAATATCTTTTTACTTTTAAAAATAATTGTCAAAATCAACGATTCAAATTCTCAAATTCTTAGTTTAAATCCATTTATTTATAACTCGTATAGTTTCATTTCTTATATATAAGATTATTTCACAATTGTAAATCATTTTAGTATAATTCCACTTTATAACTCATTTTCTTATATAATTTGTTCTTTTACAATTGTTATTTTTATTTAAATTATCCAAACAGCTTTTATTAGCTTATATATATTTATATTTTCAAACAACCAAACAATTCAATTTATATACACTTTAGTAATTTCTAAAACTTATTCCTTTATATATATAATATAACCGAGGTAAAATTATTTCATTTACCCAATCTAAAATGATACTGTGTCGACTTGCCTCGTTTAAGCATTTAGAAATCCTTATCGATAACATGGCGTCCCATATACCGTCCACAATTCACAATAGCTCAACGGATAAGTAAACACAATATAAAATATTTTATATCACTAACAAATACACGCTCATATATATAATATACTCAATCTCAATCTATGGTGCTACTGTCCCTAACTATACTGAGTACACATTATGGAATATACAAAATCTAAGCTCTGATAGCACAAGTGATGACCCGCAAATCTGTACCCTTTGAATCGACAATAAACCGCCCATGTCTGACCCAAAAAGCACAAACAGGCAGAAAGTCAGGAGAAAGAAAAGAAGAGAGAAGAAGAGAAGAGAAGAAAGAGAGAACCAAATAGAATAATACAGAATCTTACATCGCAGCGGAAAACATTTAATATCGTATCAATGATCTTTACAAAACAGAAACTGTATATACATACATCAATCAGAGTTCAACAATCAATCAATAATCATCAGCGTTGATAGTTATAATAATCTGACCTTACAATTGCTGATAATATAAACTATAACAAAGCATAAAGTGGATAATCAAAACAGATATGTGTATATGAAAACGAAGATCTCCTGCTCTCCTGCTGAAGCTCCAAAAGCACCAAAACTAAATCTGTAAATATACTCGGTTTGACCGGAGCATTGAATGGGAAGAATGACCTGATCAGTCTGGTAAACCAGCGTCAGTAACACACTTAACTAAATTTATTAAATTACCAAACTTTTCTTTTATCAAAACAAAAACATTACGTAAAACATGCCCACACATAAAAACGGACATGTTTTTACCTTATGATAACTAAAATATTTCATATCAAATCCTCTTATATTATACTAGTGTCTAGTATACAAATAATATCAATCATAGCTGAAATGGTTACCCATATAGCATTTCGAGTCTATTCATTACGCTAATACAAAAAAAACCACAAGTTCCTACTGGAGTTTGGATTTCCATACAGTGAAGGGACTACCTTCCAATGGGTACACCTCTAGAAGGATGTCCCAAGGCACAGAACATCTGCCATCTAAAACCACAAGACTAGCCTACCTCTATAATTGTGAAGCCCCACCTCTATACTCACACTAGCCAAGAACATTAAGGAGTAATGCCGTCAACTAGCATGAAGAATAAGGCTGTTGAGGAGCGACCATCCATGTAATTGCTTTGTGCGAGTACTGATATGCCAAATAGAAGGTCACGTATTTCATTTAAAGAGGAAATCCAACATATCAAGTACAAACTCAAAGCTACTACACAGTGGTTAAGTGGTCTTCGAAAACAAATACAAAATATGCGTAGCACAAATCAGTCACATATATTCATATCACTAAGGCGGAAACATATATGAATATATCACATAAAAGTGTACATCAAAGTAGTGCTCATGTAAGATCCACTACATCACAAAAGAATAGGTACAAGTGCTAGACAAAAGAATATGTATACATCAAGGAGTCTCTATCTCGAATGTATAAAAACAAAAACTACTAAGCTAAAGTAGTTAGCTAAAAGTCATATAAAGGACCATGATAAGAAGTCAAGCAGAAGCACCTGAAATACTTCGATCTGATCCGTGAGTTATTTAAGAAGAAAATAATAAACGGATCGGTCTAGCTATAAATGTCATATAAAATGAGATAGGATAAGAGATATAACAAGAATGTATGATAACAATAATGCCATACTGTGACAAGTATACATCAGATAACAACAAAATCATACAATATCTCAAACTTTCTCAAACACCAAAAAGAATGTCATATTCTTTAAATTATTCACCATAACACAAATATCAATAAAGCTTGTTAATATAAATCTCAAAAATTGGAGAAACACAAATTCCTGAAATCATCAATTAGAAATCCAAAAATCACAAAGGGGAGACCTATCAAAAACGGGGGCATGAAAACTCACCAACATGTGTATCACAAATGGGTTGCTATCCCATAAATTGAGCCGAAACTCCTCCAAACCGAGTATTGTCCCCCATTGCGGACTATGAGCCGAAGCTCCTCCAAACGAGCTGAAGCTCCTCCAAACGAGCCGAAGCTCCTCTAAACATATTATAGTCCCCCATTGCGGACTATGAGCCGAAGCTCCTCCTAATGAGCCGAAGCTCCTCCAAACGAGCCGAAGCTCCTCCAAACGAGACGAAACTCCATAAGATCGAGGTATTGTCCCCCACGCGGACAAAGAGACATCGCACAATTCTAGTCTAAAGCACAAAATGATCCACATTGATCGATAAGTGTATATTAGACTAAGCTAGTAAATAAATGAGTTTAGCTTCATGTCACATAACCACTAGCTTAACTTAAGTATTTACGAACAAATTAAAGATTTCCACTTGGAAGTTGTCACAAGGTTTCAATTAAACAAGTCCAAGAATTAACCAACGAAGTAAACGAAAGCGTTCCATACCACTTATTTTGCTAAGTTATTTAATTGGATTTCTCGAACGAATGAGGTAAAGGTTTGCATATACTAATAGATTGAAAAACGGTTTTAAAAGCGAGCTTTATATTGAAAGTAAATGTTGAAATTGTTTTGATGAAAGAGTTTTGGTATTTACTAATAGTATAGAAACCTTTATATTTTAATGTGAAAAATCATAGAGAAGATTGTAAAAAATAATCAATTAACCAAAAATTCACATTCGACGACGTGAATTATATCCATAAAAATCGATATCAAATCCATCAAAATGGATATTCCCAAAATATCCAAGAAAGAAGTCATCAAAGTAGATAATAAATGACAACAAACTAACCGAATCAACAAAACTATATTAAAATTGGAAATCCCTCAATAACAGCCAAAATAGTCAAAATTGACAGTTCCAAATGTATGGTAGGTATTTCCAGCCGTTTGGCCCTAGGTTTTGGAAAAAATATGATTTTCTCCTTTCTCTTTTTAATTCCAGAACCATTTTAGACGTTTGGAATTTTCAACCAGACGTTTGAATTTGGCTTCAGATGTCAGGATTTTGTCTCTTTCTTTTTTTTCTATTTCCAGAACCATTTCAGACATCTGAAATTTTGAACTAGACGTCTAAATTTTGTTTCAGACATCTGGATTTTGTCTCTGTCCTTTTTTTTATTTCAAGAACCATTTCAGACGTCTGAAATTTTCAAACAAACGTCTTAATTTTGTTTCAGACGTCTGAATTTTGTTTCAAACGTTTGGATTTTGTCTCTACACCTTTTTTTCTATTTCCAGAACCATTTTAGATGTTTGAAATTTTCAACCAGACGTTTGAATTTGGTTTCAGACGGATGAATTTTTCAGCTAGGCAAAAAAACTGCCTAGCCCAAAAAAGGCAAATCCAAACCGAAATGCGATCGAACGAGCAATGGATGCTAGGGATTTATGCCAATCGACAATCCAGCCCTATAGGCTCTTCGATACACCACCAAAAACATGTTCAAACATCCCAGATTGGATCTTCAATGATTTTGACTTCAAAACACTAAAGTTGAAAAATTCACCAAATTAATTCAAATCAAAAGCAATTGAACATGAAATAGATGTTAGGAATTCATACCTAACAACAATGAAAGCTTAGACATAGATGTGAGTTCAAGAACTCACCTTTAACTCTAAAACAACGAATGAGAAGCTCAAAAACAAAGGAAAGATCAATCACTCTCCAACTTCAACTGTAGAAACTCCAATCTAAGACTATAAGCAATTATTTCCTAAATTAGGTTATAAGAAATTTCTAAAATTGAAGAGGAATTGAGATGTAAAAGATGAAGAGGATTCTTACCTAAGCTTCTCTTTGATTTTGGAGCAAGAACTAGAATTTCATAGAAAAACTAAGGTTTAGAAATTTTTAATTTCCTTTCTTTTCCGCCATTTTTCTTTTAGCTTGAGTGTTAGGAAATTATAGAATGAGCGAAGTGGAGTTGGATGAAGAGTTAGGGTATTAGATGAGTTCAAGGGCTGAAACCAAAACCCAAAGCCCAATAGAAAAATAGCGAACTCAACTCCAAATATATCGATGTTTATACTAAAAAAGGTCGCAAACGCCGTTTTGGACACAATGAAAGTGGTCTCGATTCCTAATTCGGCAGTTCACAAAAAGTAGCATTTTGGACTTTAATCCGACCGACGATGCTATATTTAAATAAAACATTTAAATATACAATCGTAACATATGTGGGCTGTTACAAACACCCCTCCTAAAAGAAATTGCATCCTCGCAATACATAAGAAGAAAACAAAGAGTAACAACCTTATAAGCATATCAACACAAAAAAAGAAATTTTGAAATGAGAAGTTCACCCTAAGGGGCACGAGAGAATAAGTCCGGATGTGTTTAATTGATGAATTCTCTGGATTCCCAAGAGCAATCCTTAGGATTTGAAGACCATTGAACTTTCATAAAAGGAACATCTTTATTTCGAAGGCGCTCAACCTCCGAAGCAATGATGCGAATAGGATGTTACTCATAAATCAATTTAGGTAAAACTTCAACTTCTTCAATAACACCGGCTTAGGAATAGAATCGGAATCCCTATGGCATTTCCGTATTGGGAGGCGTGGAAAACGTCATGAATAGTAGAAAATTAAGCCGGTGCAACAACGTAGTTCAGTAACGGTATGCCCGACGAACCCAAAAATCGAATAATTTGGAACAACGACGTAGTACAATAATGGTACGCCAGACGAACCTGCTAAAAAGATCATTCCATTCAGACATCATCATAGAAACAGCCGCTTGTTGCTTACGACTAAGGGCATCGACAACACGATTTCCCTTTTCGGGAGTACAAAGAATATCAAAATCATAAGATGCAAGGAACTCGAGCCAACGTTATTGACGCAAATAAATACTCCAAAGATTTGTGATCGGTGTAGAGAACAAATATCTCTCCCAAAAAATAATGATGCCAAAGTCTAAAAGCGAAAACAATAGCCGTGAGCACCAGATCATGAGTGTCATATCTAGTCTCGATATGCTTTAATAGTATAGAAGCATAAGTGATAGCACGTTCCCTTTTGCAAGAGAACGACACCTAAACCAATGCGACTAGCATCGGTACAGACAACGAAGTCTTGGTTCTCTTCGGGAATCACAAGAATAGGAGTATTGGAAAAGAGTTCTTTTATGATCCTTTTTCTCGAAAAGCTATGACTTTTAAAATTACAATTAACTTTATGTAATTATCTTTCTAGAAAAATTTACTTATTTACAAGTCAATTTATAATGTCAGACTGTCTCATCATAGCGTCTAGGTGATTCCTAACGATAATGTTGATCAAGCGCATCGACCAGAATTCTTAAAGCACTCAATGGGCAATAAAACACAAAATCATATTCAATATGATAAATATGTCCCTTAAAAACTTTACGAATACTCTTTGCTCATTTTAAGAACAAAATCCAATTATACATATAAATATCTTATTACAAGATTTTCAAATTTTAAATTGTTGTTTTCATCCATAATCAATGAATACAAGGATGGTCTCTTTGAAATATTCATAGAATACTCGATCCATAAGATGGATGAAATAAGCTAGATAAGCCGAATGATGTCACGAGTCATTCATAAGAATCATAATGAGTGTGGCATGTGGTAAGGGGAATGCTATTCTCCGCAACTCGTAGCTGGTGAAAACTGGTGGCAAGGTTGAACTGAAAAGACCTTGACACCACTCAATAGATTGCTTAGGTAGTAATACTAAGACAAGCTCAAAAATATCGGGAAATTCACAAACTACTTTAATGAGGGAGATAACATCTTCCACATCGTGTGGGTCTAGAGAATAAAATTATGCCACCAAATTGGAATCGAAATCACCAAGAAAAATAGAAATCTACTTAACAGATTGAAAAAGTCGAAGATGAATACTGCACTCGAGACATAGGATATGGGCTTCATAATGATTAACCCAATCCTTTCCCAAAAATCAATTCCGGAACCTTAGTAACGCGTAACATGCAAATCGGCTCTGAAAGAATAATCACATAAAATAATCTCGACATTTTTACAAAGTAAACTGAGTGTTGCGGATCCACTAACTGGATTTACAATTCTCAGTGTAGTCATCAAGCCTAAAATATTTAAAGAAAAAGAATCAACAAGTTCTCTTGATATAAAATAATGATATGAACCAATATCAAAAAGAACTCGAATACGATAATCACAAAATAAATGTCATCAAGGACAGAATGGGAAATACCCTGACTAAGAGAAGTGTCACTAGGAGCTTGCACAACATTCAGCTCAACCTCTCGCTTGCTTTGAAGTTTGGGATATGAAGATATATAATGATCCGAACTTTTGCAATAGCGGCATGAAATAGGCCTTGGACACCTATTTATATAGTGGTCCTTAAAGCCACAATTGTTGCATTCTCTACGATTAGTGTAACGACCCGTAAATTTTTAATAAATTCATTTGTTTTAATAATGCATTTAATTGGATTTTTAAGAAAATTAAAATAATTGAATTTTGAAATAAAAATTTTATATTTGGAATACGTATTTAAAAACATAACAGATGGTATATGGAAGTTAATTTTATTGTGTAATTCTATTAAATTCAAATCAGTTAATAATTGATGATGATAAATTTATTTTCAAAAATTAATTTTTTTATAGAAAATTTTTAAATCATCTGCTGAGTGAGGCGTCATCTTTCGTTTTTCAAAATTCGAACTTCTATAGCTCCGTCGATCTTATTTTCTACGTCTTTGCTGCATTTTCGCTAGCGAAAATTCGAAATTTATAATTCAATTATACCACTAATATCAGTATACCGTTTTGATCGTCTCGTCATGCCGATCTCTACAGTAAATTCAATTCTTTGTTTTGAGGTCCAATACGCGATGGAAACAATAAAACTGTGTGTCGTACTGGTATAAAAATTGTGACCTTTTAACTTCCCAATCCTTTTGAACTCTTTACCGTGCAGCTCAAGCAAATAATCAATTGCATTGGATAGCCTCTCAACTAAAATCAACGGAATTGACCATTACAATTAATTTATTTCTTTTCTGTCCATTCAAAATTTTCTTCTGTTACAAAGCCAATCAATAGTTTACCTTTATTACTCCATGTAATTACATTTCTGGTTCACGTGACTACAGCTATTCAATTTTCTATCTGTTACACTTCTCTAGCTTTATATTCATTCTACACCCTCTCGCTTCCTTTTTTTGTTTTATTCTTTTGCTCTGAGAAATACAGTCGCACCTTTCACTTTGCTCCTCACCTTGGCGACCACGCAACCAACCTACTGCCGACCTCCGCCTTTGTTCTCGGGCCTCGACCACCAGATACCGCCCTAGCCAATCCTCCCCTTGAACGCCGCCACCATCCATCGGTCTCCGCCCTCTCTCTCTCCCTCAACAATCGACCGAAGCTGCCCTCATTTATTTCCTCCAACCCCATCGTGCCGGTGCCAGCGACCGATCGCTGCCACCATGGTCCCCTCCACCTGCACGTCACCATCTCCAGCCCGATTTGCTCCCCTCTCCCGTCCTTTTCTTTTGCTTGGCTTCGCGACCTCCAAACATCCCCTCCAACATCAGCCGTTCTCCACCTTCACTGATGCTTCACCGCCCACCTCTGTGAACCGAGCCATGCTAATCCATCCCTCACCCTTTGCCAATCACGTAGCCTCCCTATAGCTTGTAGTAGGGGATATTGTAGATGATATATGAAGTTATGAAGGTTAGTCATTATTAGTCAATTTATAAATATCAATTTAGTTAACATATGTTTATATCTTATATTGGCGTAGTCTGTTGTATTGAAAAAAGGGGAAGTTTGCGCATATATATATAACATAGTATGAGGAAGCCACATGTTACACAGTTAAGTGTATTTACATCGAAATATATGTTAGTTTATATATGCTTATTTGCTAGTTATATATATATAAAGCTATGTCAGTTTTCAAATTAAAAATAATTATATTAAATAAATAAATAAATAAAAAATTCTCCTGTAGCATTTGGATTACGTATAATGTTTGCTTGGATGTATTATAGCTTATATAAAGATTTGGTTACCGTTAGTTTATATGTAGTCTATAAGGCTTTGTTTTAAATATGGTATATAGGCATGGTGATGTGTAGGTTAGATACAATCTGTTTGTATATGTATATTTGTTTGGCTGGTTCTATATAGAAGTTATATAAGTCAGTACTCTATGTTATATATATTTTAAGATATGTGATATAGTTTATTTCATTTTAGTTATATATGTTGTAGTTGTTTGTATTACTATGCATATGTTATATATAGATTGTAAATTTCTCAATTACTGTTAAGTTATAATATATATTTTGTTTTGATTATTTCAAGACGATTCTGATTCGTTTCCATTAATCCTTATCTTTCAGCTTTGCTTGTCAAATCCACTTTCAGCTTACTCTGCTTTGAGATTGTGGTTTGGATTTGTTTGATTGTCAAGATCGTGATCCAATTCGTAGCTCAATTCTTTGTCAAATCTATCTAGCCTCGAAAGGCGAGCAATCACTCTCGATTAACATTCCTATATTTATTAAATTTGATTTCAATTCAAATGACAATTGAAATATACTGATGTAAGTTGTTTTTGGTTATATATGCGATCATCCGTAATTGTTCACCTGTGGGGTATGACACCATATACTGTTCTTTATATTATATTGATATTGATAATATATGCCTACTATTCTTATTGTTATATCTGTTATCACTTTGCAAGTTTCTTGTTAGTATAGAATTCACGATGGGTTGAAATGATACATACCCGAAGGACATTAGAACAAGGGAAAATCGTTATGGGTTGAAATGATCAACCCAAGCGATTTTCATTGAATTGAATTTTGGATTGCGGGTTGAAATGATATATGCCCGTATATATATTTAAATTATGGATTGAAAATCCGTATCACTTGACCATAGGATTGAAAGTTATGTACATGCACCGTGGTCTACACATAAATATTTTGGAAATAATTTCTATGGTTTTGGAAAGAAAATATGGTTTAATTAAATATTGTTTCCTAGAATATTATACAAATATATATAGGTTTAATAATTATATTCAATTTAAGGAAGATTAATTTAAGTAATTATTCAAGTTTATATTTCAAATACAGATTTTGTAATAATTTGAATAAGTTAAGTTTGGGAAGATAAATTTGAATTTAACTGAAACTGTAATTAATTAGAATTTTATTAAATTTAATTGATTTGAAACTTATTGAAATTGAGATTTAAGATATGATTTTATAGCTGGAATTTTGATTCAAATATTTATAGAAAATAAAATTTAAGGTCATAGAAATAATGTTGAATTTATTAAGGAAATCTTTCAAACTAAAAATAGCGAAGTCAAATTGGGAGATAAATGCAATTATCAAATTTAGTCTTTGAAATGCTGAATATGTAAAGTTTCGAAATATATTGGCTTTGAATTAAATTGAAATTTAAATGGTTTATTGGGGGTTTAAAGCTGTATTTGTATTCGATAAATTTGAATTTGTTTAGTCAAAAACTGAATCGAATAGAAATTGATAAATTGAGTTTGAATTAAATTCGAATGGAAAGTCGAGTTGATTTTGAAGCAATTTGTGAAGTTTGGGGTAAATGCAAATACTTTATTTTATAAATTATTTAATATGTTTATGCTATTTTGGGAAATAGATGTATTTGAAATAAAGATGATATTTTGGTCTTGAAGTATAAATGAATTAGAAATGACCACGGCGTCATAGTGTATACTTCAACAGTGTAGATAGTTCCACGAATCCTTAGAGGATGGTTATCCCAAACATCCTTCAAGTCACTTGTATTTCAAGTGATATTTCTATTGAGTTGGGTTCATTGATATAAGAATGTTAATCCTGACTCGAGTATTTTTTGTTTTTCTTCACGCTCGGGTGAGACTGAGTGATACAACATTTGAGACTCACCTTTGGAGTTTGGAGCTTCGTTGGAGTTTCAACTATCGATTCAGCTTTCAGCCTTCCCAGTTGAATGGTTCAAAGAAGTCATCTGCTCGTACTGGAGAATTCACTGTATTCGAGATATTCTGTTGTAGTTTATTTCTAACTATGACGTTTATATAGTAGCTTCATGAACTACTATTTATCTATTCCGCTGCATTATTATTATATTACTCTGTGTATGTGATTCTGTGATTGATTTATGTACTGTATATGTTGAGTTTTGCCAAATTTAAATTAACAATATGATATTTTGAGCAATTCAAGTCCGGCATATGTGGATGCGAATGGTTGAAAATAAAAGGTCGTTACAGTTTGTATCAGAGGTTTGGCTCTAGGCAAACTTAGCATATATAGTAAATTTATTTGCGAAATCACTTACCTTCGAGCCTATCTTCGTATCGGAATTCTAATTGATTGGAGTTCCTCTAATTTTAGATCTCTATCTTAGTTCTAAAATTTTGTATTTGCCACTCCCTATTTATATTCTTAGATAAGTATATCCATCGTCAATTTTGAATTTGTATTTCCTCATCTTCGTTCGAGCCTTTTCACTTGGTTTTGAAACTTCCTTTGATTAAGTTTCCCTTTAAAATTTCAACCTCTATCTTGCTTGATTTTGGACTCCTTGAATGATAGGAATCTATTTCGTAAATGGAAAAATCGGAAGAGAAGAAAGCAGCCCGTCGAGCACGAAGAGTAGTAGCCCGTAAGGAATGGGAGGAAGCAATCATGAAGCAAGGGAGGCTGCGGAGAGAAAGGGGAGAACTAGGTCCTTATGACCATGTTATTTGTTATCAGTGTCAGGAAACGGGGCATTATGCAGCCATGTGCGGGAAGAGAGATAAAGGAAAAAAGAAGGAGGGAAAGCACTTTCGATCCTAGATTTTCTTCTTTAAGTGTCGTGAGAAGGGACACTTCCCAAGTCGCTACCTGAAAGTGAAGAAACTAAAATCGGCATCCACTACATCAACCGATAAGCCAACCATTTGCTACCACTGTAGACAGACTAGGCATATAGCCAGAGATTGTTCTGAGAGGCAGCGTGGAAGGCAAGCTGTGTTGCATCTTGCTCGAGCCGATGCCTTCCCAAAGTTCACTAGGGAAGCTGGGAGAGTATTGTACTCATGCAAGAAATCTAATAGTTGGGGCACCTTAATGTGGAGTGTACTGTACCCATTGAAGCATCACCCGGTAGAAGAAATACCGATGCTTTGTTCTTATAGAAGTAAGAATCTATGGAATCTATTTGCTATGAGTAGGATATGTTAAGTTGTTTTAAGAGAACTCTAGTATATCCTTTACCTAGTAAAAGTCGATGTGTCGAACGTAAGTTATATGATTATGCTTTCGCATTTCGCTTGATGAGAATTTGTGATTTCTCACTAAAGAAAGAAATTCCTTTGAATTGATATAGGTTAATATACCTTGAAATCTTGGTTAGGACTCTCACTTAGTAGGATCCCTTTTGAAGTTGACTTCGACCTTTATCTTGTCCTTGGTTCATTCTTGAATCATCTCTTGAAAATCGGGTGTGTTTGTATTTTAAAATTGTTTTATATATCGAAATTATTATTTTCATAGGTATGGGTATATTATATATATAAAAGTGAAAATGTTTTTGAAAGGATTATACCTTCTAAAAAATAGAATTTGAAAATTTTAAATTTATATAAGAAATTTGATTATATAAAATGAGTAATAACTGAAAGGGTTTTGAATTTGAAATTCGAGAGATTGGACTCCGGTGTTTTGAAATTGGTTTTAAGATTTTGGTAAATATATAATATTACGACTTGAAAGTATTTTCCAAATAAGAAATGTTTTAAATGACTTCAAATGAGTTCCAATGATTTTGAAGAAAGTTCAAAGAAGTTTTCAAGAAAATAGAAGTCCAGAGCTCACTTGTGTCGTTGGAAAATAATTTCGGTGATTAGTGCACGCATCATCGACATTAATTTTCGAGTTTCAGAGTGGAGAGGCCACTTTAGTAGCATTGCTATGTGAGTGATTTTGTGAAACCAATTTTGATTTCAGATTTCGATGTATGGTTTGATATTCGTAAGATATATGTATGTATATATTTGAAATGATTTAAAGTAAGCCGGTGTTTAATCCTCGAGTTTCAGATTTGTTTTGGTATAACCTTATCTATTGAAATTGATTTACTAATTTTTTGCTGGTTTCCGACTCTTGAATTTGAAATTTGATTTCACCGATCATTTCGAATGTTCGAACACTTCCAAATCAAGGTTTAATGTTTAAAGCTGAGAAAATTCAAAAATTATAAATTATTTGATAAAGTATATGAGTTTAGTTTTGTATCTTTTAGCATGAAGTATATGATTTAAATTTTGGGTATAATTGATTTTGAGAAAAAGATTTGGTTTCGAAAATAGAATAGAATTTAAAACCAAGTATTTATATGATGATTTTGGGAAATAATTTTGGTTGACCTAAATTATGTTGATTTGGGAACTATGATTATTTTCTAAACCTACTATTTTGGAAACTTTGAAGCCAAAGGTATTAAATTGGAAGAAATAATTTGGTGAAATCATATATGACTTTGAAATTGAACATATATTGAAACGAATTGAAATTCAGAACCTCTTTTTATTAAATACTTGATTTGGTAGCTGTCGAACTTATATAAAATTGATTTGTATAAGTATGAAGTTGATTTGAAAACAATTGATTGAAAAGGTACTCAATTTATGTAACGACCCAGAATTTTTTTTAATTAAAATTTGTATATTTAATTGATTTTAAATATTAATAAGTGAAATTTATAAGTCGAATAAATTTTATTTCGAGTATCTGGATTTAACTGGATAATTAAATCGATTATTTAATAGTTGAAATTACAGAAATAATTGAAAATTGGGTTAAATATGATTAAAATTGATTTGTAAAATTTTATTTAATCATGTTGAAGTTATAATGATGTTATAGAACTTTTAAAATTGAATTTAGAGTTTATTTGTGAAAATTGAATATTTTAATATTTAATCGACCAGTGAAATTGACCATTTTTCAAACAGTCTCAGAATTAGACGAAACTAGTTCCATTAGATCCGTAATAGTTTGTTATTATCGGATTTCAATTTTCGTAGCAATCGGAGTTTTCGTTTGACCGTTGCAGCTCGAAACACATCGAAATTGTTTTAATATTTATTTGGCGAGTTAAAATAGCCATTTTTCAAACAGTCTTGGATTTTGACGAAACTAGTTTCATCGGATCCGTAATGTTATATTATTGTATTTCAAATTTCGTGTCAATCGGATTTACCATTTGTCCGGGGCAAGCCAAAACGCATAGAAATTAGTTTAAATCGATTTAATTTGAAATCGATCGTTTATTGCCGTAACTCGCACATACGACAGAATTAGCCTCCGAAACACGTTCCACTATGTTCGGAACGCGGTGTAAACCTTAGAAACGCCAGCCGGCATGCTTCGTTTGGAGTTCGGAAAATTTCGATGAACAGTAATTTGAGAAATTTCTATAAAAGGCCATCACTTTCACAAAATTGCAAACAAAGGCCAAAACCCTAGCCTAAGTGTTCAGCCGCCACTTGATAATTAATGGCCAGAAACTTCTCTTCTTCTCCCCTCAATCAATCTCAATCCGTAGACAATTAGCAAGAGCTTTCAACTAACAAATTGAAGAGCACGGAGAGAGCTTTAGATCCATACGGCTACTTCGTCGAATCGTCGACCATAGGAGGAGCTATCTGCTCGCGTTCACATCAGGTCATGCACAAATTTCGAGGCAAATTAGGTGGCCTAGCTCCACCAGGTCACGGCCGAAGGTAGCTCTTGAGTGGGGCTTCGAAACTCATGTCTCTGATCATCTTCAACGTAAACGAAGCTCGAGCGAAATGAAACCCTAGAAGGTGGCTAATGGGTTGATGCTTACGTGTTTTACTGGCAGGATGAACGTGATATTCACGTTTGGGAAGAAGGGGGGTGGACGGCCAGATCTAAAGCAAGGGTGACGGACGGCCATATTGCATTGTAGAGTTTAAAAATTAAAATATAAAATGTAATTTTATATTATATAAATTGTGTAAACTTCTAAAATGCATATCTCTTTCATACGAGGTCGGAATTTGACGAAACGAATTGAGTTGGCTTCGTTTTGTCGAGCACTACGCAATGGAACTGGTTTGGAGTCGTTTGGAGTTAGTGAATATTTTGGATAAAATTAAACGCACGTTTAATTTTATTCGAAATAAAACGCGGAAACAGAATTGAAAGCAAGGTGAGAACTTCTCACTCAATCGAATTGTTTCGATTTAAATTTTAAATAGTTAGATTTAAAATTATTGATTGTATGCTTGAATGATAAATTATTATCTGTTGTTGATTGAAATAGACATTATGCTCTGTTAGTAAGCAGATGTTATTTATTAAAAACATATACCGCGATAATTCCAAATTGTATGGAATTGGTATTATATATTTACTTGGAGTTGATTTTCCCGCATTATATAGCGGATGAGACCCTATTGCGCCGTCTATTAAGCGGATAATATTTTATAAATCCCATATACCGTGATAATTCCGTATTGGAACGGAATTGGTATTGTGCTAATGTTTGTGGATGCAGGGAAACAGGTTGGAGGGATCGAACTGGATTCCTCAACTGTATTGATTTATTTACAACTATTGTGATATTTATTGATTATCATATCGATATATGATATTTGGACGTCTTGATTGACTATTTGGTGCTGTAGCATCATCGGATCGATTTTTGGAGTTTTAAAATAATGATTTTTGATTTTTAAAAGATTTTTAAAGTGATTTTAGTAAGTATACGTTTTATAAAATTTTGAATTGTTAAAATAAATAAACGTTATAATTTTATTATTATAAAAGTTATATTTTTGGAAAATAGTACTTAAGTATGATTTTGGAGTTATATAAGTTTTAAATAAAGTTTTGTAAATTATTAAAAGGATTAGTTTATTTAAATTGAGATTTTTGAATTATTATAAACGGTGTATATAAAAGATTTCTAAAATTAATATTTATAAATTAAAAATATTGGAATTATAAAACGAGTTTATTAAGTGTTAAAATGAAGTATAAAATGGATTTCATTGAAAATTATAGATTTATAAATTATGATGATTATAAAATGAATAGATGTTGTAAAATAAAAGATTTATAAGTAATCAACTTATAAACTGGACTTTGGCATTTAAATGGGATATTAATAGAAATTATTAATAAAGGAGATTTTATAAGTTGAAGTTGTTATAAAATATAAATGAATCTTATAAGTAATAGAAGTTTTAAATAGAACGATTTTGTAAATAAATGAATTATAAGTATTTAACTTATAATATGGACTTTTGGTATATATTTGAGATATATACATTGAATCGGTAATAAAGGAGACTTATAAATCGATTCTTATAAATAGAAATGGAATTTATAGACATTGTTTATAAATTCGAAATCAATGGAAATTGATAAATTGAATGTTGAAATTGGTTAAGAAGTATATTCACGATTTTGGACAGTGAATATATTATTAAATAAAATGGATATGCTTGGGAAAATGAATGTTATAAAATGAAGTTAATCGTTTTAACAATGTTTTAAAATGTATTAAACATCGAAAACATAGATTTCAATATTCATTGTTGAAATAGACGTTTTCGAGAAAAAGAAGGAAATGGTGAACTATAACACTGTTGTTATAGTAAATGATTTCCGAAAGGAAATGTTTTATATAGTATTGGGATTTATAAATCTATCTAAATTTCGAATCCCTATACTAGTGATTTTGGGTTGTCGTAACGATATTTTACGTAACATTCGTTTTGGCCCAAACAAATGTGTTTAAGAGAATGATTTCTTAAAGAATGAAATATATACTTAATTTCGATTTAAGTATAGTGAATATTTTTCAAATGTTGAAAATAAATAGGTTTGTGAATTACTTATTAATAAATAACTATAGAAATGTTTTCCAATGTGAAATGAAACGTTTTGAGAATTTACCTTTTTGAAGATAAATTGAAAATGAATAATTGAAATCGTATATTCATAAATATTTTGGAATGTAAAGTCACTATGGAATTTATAAATGAAAAGGGGAATTTTTTTAAAAATAAACGTTGATTTATTTTTGAAGTGTGGGAATTAATTTACGGATATGGAACGTAAATATAAAGTAAATCGTTAAGGATTTATTTAATTGGTTTAAATGAACCATGTTGAAATGTGCAACAACCAGCATATTTATCGATTTTATATTTAAATATTTTTTTAAAATATTTTTTCGATACTCGGAATTTAGTCCGAAAAGCTACTTTTTGCATACGGTCTGACGCAGCGGATAATATGAAAACAAATGAAATCGATGGAATGTAACAATCGGTGGATTGAAGATTGATCACAAAGATATTGAATCCTAGCTATCCACTTCACGTTGATCGCGCACGATACCGTGAAAGAAGATCTTCAATTCTTCAAGCGTTGATCAAGCGCACTTGATTCTGCGAATCGGCTTCAACAATCGTTGATTCGAGCGCACTCGAATAACCGAAAGTGGAGATAGGAGATTACACTCAACTACCAATTTAGAATGAAAGCACACAGCGATCGAAAAAGAAATTTTATTAAAAATCAACCACCTCTCAAATTACAACGCACTCCTACTTATAGCCCAGACCCTTAAGTCGTTCACGACTCATGACCCACGACTCACGACTCACGACTTAGGACTCACAACTTAGCAACAATACCACACCCATATTACAACACAACACATAGGTCGATGACGACCTAAAATACAACACGAGTTAACAAGGTAAACGACATAACCACTCAACATACTATAATGACATACAACACATTACAGCAAGGTATCAACGACATACGACTCAACACAGGCCGACTTACGACCTAAGAGTATCGAACGACTCAAGTGAAAACGCGACTTAAGCAAGCCGCGACTTAAGCTCCCAAGCTCCCTGCGATATCTCCTCACACGACTTAAATAGGTCGGGCCCTTCCTCCGACTCAAGGTCTTTAATAGCTGGAACTTTCCCCTGCTTCATGATAAGTCGTGGACGACTTATAGATGAGTCGTTGGGTCGTGTACGACTCATCAAACTCGAACAACTCAAACACCCGTTAAGTCGTAACCCTGTCCCCTTAGTTTTGTTAAGTCGTGGATGACTTAAACCCGCCTCCTTAGGTTGTGGACGACTCAAGCCCTCCTTAAGTCGTGTACGACTTACTCCTTTGGCTTGAGCTGCATCATCCTCCCCCGGTTGAGAAAAATTAGCCCTCGAATTTATAAATTCTTCCGTAAAAGATTGTTCATCTCCATAATATGGCACAAGATGCTTAACATTGAATACGTCAGAAGTGTACACGTCCTCCGGTAGCTTCAACTAATAAGCATTTTCATTAATCCGTTTCACAACTTCTACAGGACCAATTTTTCTGGCTTTCAACTTGTTATAAGCGCCCATTGAAAAACGATCCTTCGTTAACACAGCATACACCAAATCTCCTTCGTTGAATTCAACATTTCGTCGCTTCAAGTCTGCAGTCTGCTTATATTTCTCATTTGCTTTCTCCAATCGTTTCTGAACGATTTTATGACATTCAGTCAATACATCAACAAAATCTACAGCTCGTTTAACCGTCCCCTTCGGTTGTGGCACCACTGCTAAATTCAACGGTCCCCTTGGCAAACTTGAATATACGATCTGAAATGGACTGAACCCCGTACTACGATTCACTGCACGATTATGAGCAAACTCTTCTTGGCATAAATTCATGTCCCAACCCTTCAGATTCTCCTGTACAAGACATCGCAACAAATTTCCCAATGATCTGTTAACAACTTCTGTCTGTCCATCTGTCTGCGGATCGTAAGCGCTACTAAATTTCAGCTTCGTTCCAACCATCTTCCACAAACTTAGACAAAAATGACTTAAAAATCAGGTATCTCTGTCTGAAACAATAGACTCCGGCAACCCATGTAAACGATAGCTTTCTTTAAAGAACAACTGAGCAACACGAACAGCATCCGCCGTCTTCTTACAAGCAATAAAATGCGCCATTTTTGAAAACATGTCCACCACAACAAATATAGAATCATTCCCCCTTTGAGTTCTCGGCAAACCCAAAACGAAATCCATGCTGATATCAACCCATGGTTTATTCGGCACAGGTAACGGCATATACAATCCCGCATTTGTCGTTGTTCCCTTCGAAACCTGACATATATGACATCTCTCCACAAACCTTTCAACCTCTTTCCTCATCGACGGCCAAAAGTAAGATTGAGAAATCAAATGCAATGTACGATCACGGCCCACATTTCCTTCCTCGTGCAATTCCTTGATAATCTTCATTCTCAAACTGCCATCTGGAATACATAATCGATTTCCTTTAAACAAGAATCCATCAACCAACATAAATTCATCAGTATCCCCATCCTTAACTTTCTCAACGAACTTTGCAAAGTAAGGATCCTCCTCAAACAATTCTGGCAATAATTCAAACCCTGTCACTTCAACTTTCAATGTTGTCAACAAATGACTCCTCCTACTCAAAGCATCAGCTACACGATTTGTTATCCCAGATTTGTGCTTCACAACAAAAGTAAACTGTTGTAAATAGGCAATCCGTGATGCATGTCTCGCTGAAATCTTATCATTCCCTTGCAAATGCTTCAAAGCTTCATGATCCGTATAAAGAACAAATTCTTTCTGAAACAAATAATGTCTCCAGTGCTTCACGGCTTGCACAACTGCATAAAATTCAACATCGTATGTACTATATCTCATCTTTGCCCCTGATAACTTCTCACTGAAATATGCAATAAGTCGTCCCTTCTGACTCAACACCCCTCCAATCCCAACCTTAGAAGCATCAGTGTGTAACTCAAATAACAACTGAAAGTCTGGTAATACAAGAATTGGTGTTGTCGTCAAAAGTTCTTTAATTCGTTCAAAAGCAAAACCTGCTTCCTCCGACCAAGAAAACTGCCTCCCTTTCATACAATTAGTAACTGGTGCCATCACGCTACTGAAGTGTGGAATGAATCTTCGGTAGAATGACGCTAGCCCATGAAAAATTCTCACCTCAGTGATAGTCCTTGGTTGTGGCCAATTTCTGACTTCTTCAACTTTACTCTGATCCACCTGAATACCCTTCTCAGATACAACATATCCCAAGAATGAAACACTTCGAGTCATGAACACACATTTCTTCGTAGCTGCATAAAATTGTTCTTCACGAAGAATAATTAACACCTTTCTCAAATGCTCTACATGTTCCTCTGTACTCGCACTATAAATCAGAATATCATCAAAGTAAACAACAACAAACTTCCCAATGTACGGTCTGAAAATTTGATTCATCACCCTCATAAATGTACTTGGTGCATTCGATAGACCAAACGGCATAACCAACCATTCATATAAACCTTCTACCGTCTTGAATGCGGTCTTCCATTCGTCTCCTGGTCTAATTCGAATCTGATGACAACCACTCTTCAAATCAATCTTCGAAAAAATAGTAGCCCCACTCAACTGATCCAGCAAGTCATCCAATCTTGGCATAGGAAATCTGTAGCGAACAGTAATCTTGTTCAAAGCTCTACTATCGCTACACATTCTCCATGTTCCATCCTTCTTCGGCACCAACAAAGCTGGTACTGCACAAGGACTCAAGCTTTCCTGAACACGTCCCTGCTCAAGCAACTCTTCCACCTGCCTTCGCAACTCCTCATGTTCCTTCGGACTCATTCGGTAATGTGGTCGATGCGGTAATACTGCTCCCGGAACAAGATCAATTTGATGTTGAATGTCTCTCAGTGGCGGTAACTCCTTAGGTAACTCTTATGGAAAGACATCCTCAAATTCTCTTAAAACTGGCTTCACTTCTTCAGGAACTTCAACCATTTCATTGCACTCTCGCCCAATCAACAAAAAGACTTCAGGCTCTTCTTCAACTTCTTTAATAAACTCCTTCAAAGATAATAAAGTTTTCAACTCTTCAATCTCCTCTAGCTTGCTTTCCTTCTGTTGTTGCTTCTTGGGAACTAAAGTGATTTTAGTACCTTCAAACATGAAAATATAGCTATTAGCACGACCATCATGTTGCACTGCTCTATCAAATTGCCATGGTCTGCCCAACAACAGATGACACACATCCATGTCTACAACACCACACCAAATTTCGTCTTTGTACTTCTTCCCAATTGAAAAATTCACACAAGCCCTTCGACAAACCTTCACTTCACCACTCTTCCTTATCCAAGCTAACTTGTACGGTTTAGGATGCTTCTCAGTTTTCAATTTCAACTTCTTTACTGCCTCTGTAGAGATAATATTGTCACAGCTTCCAGCATCAATAACGAACTTGCAAACCTTTCCCAGAATAGTGCATGTCGACTGAAAAATATTGCTTCTCAACCAAATAGTATCATCCTCTTGTTTCGGTGTAAGACAAGACCTCCTCATCATAAGGTTACAACCCTCATCTCCGGACAATAAGTCTTCCTCCTCAACTGGTAATGAATTAGAACATTCTGTATCCACATCCTCTTCTTCCATCTCTGCAACCATTGCTCTCCTCTTTGGCTTCGGACATTCATTGCTTTTGTGACCCAACTCCTGGCAATTATAACACTTGAAACCACTGTTAACCTTCGCCTTCTCAGCCTCCTTCACAACTGGTTTACTGGTAGGTTTAGAAACATTAGAACTTCCACTGGCACCCTTTACTGGATTATTGGAATTAGTAAACACACCACCTCCACGCCTTCCCTGCTTCTCCCAAGCTAACGCTTTCTGATGTGCTTCTGCCACAGATCTCGGATCAAACATATTAATCATATCCTGAATCTGCATTCGCAACCCTCCAACAAACCTAGCAGTCAGCTGTTTTTCTGTCTCCATAATATCATTTCTGGCAATGAGTTGGTAAAATTCATCTGCATAATCATTAACTGACTTCGTCCCCTGCCTTAGATTCTGCAATCTCTGGTACATGAGTGATTGGTAGTTGTAAGGTAAAAATGTAGTTCTCATCATTTTCTTCATCTTATCCCATTCAACAACCTTTGACTTCCCCATCCTCTCTCTCGTAAGTTTAGTTTGCTGCCACCATGCCAAAGCTCTCCCCCTCAACCTAGTAGCAACCAACTTCACTCTTCTATGCTCAGGAACCTCCTTGAAATCAAAGATCTCTTCAACATTAGACAACCAATCAAGAAATTCTTCAGCTACCATTCCACCCTTAAATTCTGGAATTTCTGTTTTCATACCCGATTCCCATCGACGATCATCATCTACATCTCGATACGAATTTCGAATTTGGTCTCGATCTCGATAATGAATACTAACTCTATCACCCTCTTCATCAAAATCAAATGTACGTCTATATCGATCTCGACCATCGACATCCCTTCGATCATGCATGTCTCTTCTACTATGTCTCTCTTCATCTCTATATGTCTCATTTTCAAACTCTCGTGGAGTTCTCCTCTCTTCATGTCCATAGTCATGCAAATCCCTCCTTGATGAAATTGATGTTTCTCTTCTCTCTCTAAAAGATTGCGGTGATACCCTCCTCGCTTCCGTAACCGATGGCGAAACTCTGTTTCCTCCATGGTTCAAGTTTGGTGATCTCCTCCTTTGAGTTTGATTCAAATCATTCATCAATTTCTCTAACTTTCCAATGCCTTCATCAAATTTCTCATTAATACGTTGTTCCATAAGCTCGGCTTCTTCTCTTCTATACAATGCTTCAACATTCTGATGACGATTAGCTCTTCTCGGCGGCATGGTTAGATTTCACAACACTTCAACAAATATTTCAAAATTCTTCAACAAAGCTTCAACTCAAAACAGCTTCCACACTTTGATCCAAAATGGAATGGATCGAAGGTTCCCCTCTTGTTGCAACTTCAAGATGAACACGATGAACTTCAACTTCAAATTCCTTGCCTCCAAGACTCGTCTTAGCTATGATTGGCTAAGTCAAGCTCTGATACCAAAAACTGACGCAGCGGATAATATGAAAACAAATGAAATCGATGGAATGTAACAATCGGTGGATTGAAGATACTGAAATGCCCAAATTCGTTGATCATAAAGATACCGAATCCTAGCTATCCTTGTCACGTTGATCGCGCACGATACCGTGAAAGAAGATCTTCAATTCTTCAAGCGTTGATCAAGCGCACTTGATTCCGTGAATCGGCTTCAACAATCGTTGATTCTAGCGCACTCGAATAACCGAAAGTGGAGATAGGGTATTACACTCAACTACCAATTTAGAATGAAAGCACACAGCAATCAAACAAGAAATTTTATTCAAAATCAACCACCTCTCAAATTACAACGCACGCCTATTTATAGCCCAGACCCTTAAGTCGTTCACGACTCATGACCCACGACTCACGACTCACGGCTTAGGACTCACGACTTAGCAACAATACCACACCCATATTACAACACAACACATAGGTCGATGACGACCTAAAATACAACACGAGTTAACAAGGTAAACGACATAACCACTCAACATACTATAATGACATACAACACGTTACAGCAAGGTATCAACGACATACGACTCAACACAGGCCGACTTACGACCTAAGAGTATCGAACGACTCAAGTGAAAACGCGACTTAAGCAAGCCGCGACTTAAGCTCCCAAGCTCCCTGCGATATCTCCTCACACGACTTAACTAGGTTGTGCCCTTCCTCCGACTCAAGGTCTTCAATAGCTGGAACTTTCCCCTGCTTCATGATAAGTCGTGGATGACTTATAGATGAGTCGTTGGGTCGTGTACGACTCATCAAACTCGAACAACTCAAACTCCCGTTAAGTCGTAACCCTGTCCCCTTAGTTTTGTTAAGTCGTGGATGACTTAAACCCGCCTCCTTAGGTTGTGGACGACTCAAGCCCTCCTTAAGTCGTGTACGACTTACTCCTTTGGCCTGAGCTGCATCATGGTCGAATTAGGACTCGGGACCACTTCCATTGAGTTCAAAACGCCGTTTGCGATCTTTTTGAGTATAAGCTTTGATATGTTTGGAGTTAGAGGATTTTAGCCACTTTTTACTTAGGGCTTCGGTTTGGGCTGAGCCCAATAACCCCACTTATGTATTCAGCCCCAAACCCTTCTCCTCTTCATTACTTCATTCCTCATTTCCTAATACTCAAGCTTTTATAACAATGGAGAGTGGAAGAGGAAATTAAAACTCCAAGCCCTAGTTTTCTTTTGCAAATCAAACTCTAGCTCCAAACTTATAGAAGAACCCATTGGTAAACCTTCTCTTCTTCTTCTCCAACTCATTCTCTTATCAATTTCAGAAATTCCTAAACCTAACGTTGGGAATGTTCTTCTTTTAAAGCTTAGAATCAAGCTTCTTGAGTTGGATTTGAAGAGTGGTTGATTCTCCTTTGCTTTCAAGCTTCTTCTTCAATCTTTTGGGTTCAGAGGTGAGATTTTTATCTCACATCTTAGTCTATAATTATCTTCAATTGTTAGGTATGAATTCCTAACACTTATTCTTCTGTAATCGATTTTGGTTTGGATTGATTTGGTGTATATACCAATTTTTGGTGTTTTGAAATCAAAATCTATGGAAATCCTTTTATGGATATTTGGACATTGATATTTGAGGCATATCGAAGAGCCGTTAAGGCTGGGTTGTCGCTTGGCGTAAATCCTTAGTCGTTGTTGCTCGATCGATCGCTTCCGATAATCGTTTGGCCGTTTTTGGCCTAGGTTCAGGGAATGCCCTGAACCCTTGATTCAGACGTTTGAAACGATAGATTCATACGTCTGAATATTATAATGGGAATTTTTATTCCCCAGTACGTCTGAATCTGTATTTCAGACGTCTGAATTGGTTCGAATTGAACTAGAAAGGAAATAGGCTAAAATTTAGCATTTCCAGACGTCTGAATTTATTGATTCAGACGTCTGAATTCTGTCCTGGAAAGTATTTCATTTTCCAGATTCAGATGTCTGAATCATACCTTTCAAACGTATGAATATGCCAATTTTTGCCTATTTGCCTATTTAGCTTGAAATTCCAACGTTAATCGATTCGTGTTGATTCCCTTTTGTTATTATCACTTATTATCGACTTTGATGGCATTTTCTTCGTGATTTTGGGAATATCCATTTTAATGGATTCGGTATCGATTTCTTTGGATTTTATTCACGTCTTCGAATGTGTATTTTAGTGATTGATTGTTCCTACAATCTTCTTTGTGATTTGTCACTTTAAAAATATAAAGGTTTTCGATACTAGTAGTAAATATCAAAACTCTTTCTTCAAATGATTTCAACACTATTTTATTACAAAGATCGTTTCTTAAAACCGTTTTCCAATCTACTAGTATATACAAACCTTTACCTCACTCGTATGAGAAATCTAATTAAACGGCTTAGTAAAACAAGTGGTATGAAACGCTTGCGTTCACTTCGTCGGTTAATTCTTGGACTTGTTCGATTGAACCTCTTGTGACAATTTTCTAGTGGAGATCTACAATTTGTTCGTAAATATTTAAGTTCGGCAAGTGGTTATGGGACACGAGACTAAACTTTTATATTTACTAGCTCAGTGTAATTAACACTTCTCGTTGATCATGACGATCATCTTTGTGATTTAGACTGGCAATGTGCGATGTCTCATTGTCCACGAGGGAGACTAAACCCCGTTTTGTGGAGTTTCGACTCAAATTGGTGGGGTGGCAACCCATGGTCTTCGGGCCGTTTGTGGAGCTTCGGCTCAATTTGTGATGGTTAGCAACCATGGAATTAGCGTTCCGTTTGTGATACACGTGTTGGTGAGCTTTTTGCTCCCGTTTGTGATAGGCCTTTCCCCCTTTTGTGATTTCTGGATTTCTTGAGATGATTTCTAGAATTTGTGCTTCACCAATTTTCGTGATTTTCATTGATAAGTTTTATAAATATTTGTGCATTGGTGAATTTGTGCGTCATTGACTTTTGTGATTGATATTGATATAATCGTCAATATTTATGGTTTGGTGAACGGAATAAAGAGTATGACATTTCTTTTGATCCTTGAGTAGATTTTTGTGATATTGATTAATCTCTTGTTGATTTTCAATTACTTATATATCACAGTTTGGCATTGTGATTATTATGTGTTTAGTCATACCTCTTATTCTATATCGTCTCATCTGATATTTATAGCTAGACTGATCCGTTTATTATTTTCTTATTAAATAATACTCGGGTCAGACCGAGATTTTATAGGTGTTTCGGCTTGACTTCTCACTTGGGATTGATTCCTCTGACTTTTGGCTAACTACTTTGATTAGTAGTTTATTTGGTGTACACATTTGAGATATAGACTCACAGTTGTATTCTTTTGTATAGCACGTGTTGCTATTTTTTTGTATTATTGTGGATCTTTTTGACCACTACTCTGATATACACTTTCATGTGTTAGTTATATATTCATATCTTCTTCCGCCTTTGTGATATGAATTATCTGTGACTGACTTGTGTTATGTTTATTTCTATATTTGATTCTGAAGATTATTATAGCCACTATGTAGTAGCTTTGTGTTTGTATCGGTATGTCGGATTTCCTCTTGAAATAAAATGCGAGTTATACTATCTGACATATCGGTGCTCGCGCAAAGCAATTACACGGATGGTCGCTCCTCAACGGCCTTATTCTCCATGCCAGTTGACAGCATTACACCGTAGTGTTCTTGGCTAGCGTGGGTATAGAGGTGGAGCGTCACAAAATGAAAGTAATTCCGCGTAAGGAAAATGTTTGAAATTTGTTTTCAAAGGAGATAAAGGTGAAAAGTGATTTGAAAATTTGTTTTCAAATGGTTGAAGTGTGGAAATTATATATCTAGTAAAGATATTTTGGAAATAAATAATTTGGGAAATTATTTGGAATTTGATGATGTTGAACACGCCTATTGATAGTTAAATAACCGACTATCAATATTTACCTTTAAATAGGTATTTGTTGTGATTGCTTGAATTTGAATGCCACACTTATTTATGAATAAGCGCTCACTATTCGGGTTAGCCGGGAAAGGACCTTGGGGTCGTATAACCCATTCCGAATATGTGATACGTCGTTATGGATTGCATTTGATGACTGGTGTTGAAGACCGGATATTTGTGAAAACGGAAGGATTACGGTCGAATATTTCTACATCGGCTGATCTCCGATATAGAAATTTATTACCCTTTGTGATAGGAAGTCCGGTCGTGATTAGTGAATATCTGGATTGCAAGGACTTCTTTGTAAGTGCCTTCGGTTCATTTCGATCCCGGAACGGACTTGTATGGAAGTGTGTCTGACGTTACAGTTGAGATGTAAAGCTGGTTTCTGTCAAATATATTTTCGTTGGTGGCGGAGAATTTATTCTCTTAGCTTAACACCCTTAGAGGTTATGTTGTTGAAGGTTACTAGTGATACATTCCCAATTTGCTAATGTGGCATACGAAGTGCTTTTGAGCATTTGTTGAACAAAGCACGGCTTTTATATAAAGCGTGGCTTTGTGACCGAGACTTCGTCGGATTTCACGCCCTGGAAATGGTCAAAACAGGAAGGATGCATCAAGGTTATTAGGAGGTAGCGCCCCTTTAGTGTATGTCATTCCTTCTGGATAGAGGTGGTATCATGGTATAGAGCCCAGATACTTAAGCTATGTTGTTGCTGCAAATTTATTGCTTCGTGGTTGTTGGAAATCGAGGATCCTCGGATATAGATCGGTTACGATCGGGGAATGACATATTCGTGTTAGTAGTTACCCAGTTAGGGGTAACCCGGCCTTGTGTTGGCAAAGATCCGGTTAAGTTCTCGGGTCGTCTTTCCAGAGCATACCCATGTGGCAATGGGAAGTTCCTTGGCCTGACCATTTGTTGGAAATCCAAAGAAACAATACGATCTTGCACGGTTTTAGTTGAAGAACCTATCATTCACTTATGGTGGTCACCACTGTTTGGATGGTACCTATAGTAGGCATAAGTGCGAAATGACTATGTGTGACGACCCGCCCTCCTACACCCAGGAAGACGTTCCGTCTTTAAGAGAGAAAGGGATGAGAAAATAGAAAAGATAGAGAAGAAAGAACAACAACATCAGAATCTCACAGCGGAACGAATAAAATATAATAATCACATAAATATTTACATCTTATACCACATCTATCAGAGTTATACAGACAATACATCACATACTAGACAGTTATAACATCTGCCTAGTTAATACAACTCAATACACAAAGCAACTCAGAGATACCAACACAGCGGAACTATATATATATATCTACAACGCTGAAACCACCTGCTCCATTGCTCCTCCAGAATTCGTCAAAGCTAACCTGAATCACTTGGCTACTAAAAATTTTGGGTACCCGAGAGTTTATGAAAAACAAAAATAAACTTCGGGTCAGACATGGGCCTGGTATGAGTAACAGGTTTAAGTTGCTTAACTTTGAAAATCTTTTGAAAACAAAAGGTATCACGTAAGACTCCCCACACATAAACATGGAAAAGTTTTTACCTTACGCTAACCAAAACATTTGATAGGAAATTCTGTGATATTATAATAGGTCTAGGGTTTTCAAGTAAATAGAAAATAGCCGAAATTGTTACATGATTAAATTCCAGCTACTAGCCACAAAGTGGGTAATACAATCAAAACCGTGGGCACTTATTGGATTGTGGATTCTATACAATGGCAGGGCTACTGGGGTACCGCCCGTCACAGTACGTGGCCTAGATCAACGTACCGAGGATGACTCCCTGCATCCCCTGCAACACAAGGCCGGAACCATTCCTTACTGAACAGTCCCGAACAAGATACACCCCGCAGTTGTTTGGAACCAACTGCCCACACAGCCGAATAAAAAGGGACATCTAGACAGGGGAATATCCTTGTCCTGCTTGGGTATGACCCACCTAGCCTTGCTGCATCTTCCCTGTTTTAGCCATTCCCGGTTGATGAGGCTTGAGGTTACGATTACCTTTAGAGAACATAATTCTTAGAATGCTCATCGCCCGCCTGACGATATGTTGAAAGCATTCAATCCATACAAGTTCGTTCTGGGTTCGAACGAAACCGAAGGCATTATCTCGTTACACTCATTTTGGAATCACCCTTAGAGTTAACGACGATAACCCTTGCATTCTGAATCTTCATCTTCACTTCAGATTCACGACCTATCGTTAATTTGGAATCGATGTGGTTTTCGGATATTCCTAATGCGGAAAACCGATCCCGGTCTCATCGAAATCCAAAGCGTGTCTTTTAAGGCCAAGTTGTCTATTTAGTCTTAACAGTTTAATTCAATATAATCAACATACACACAGATAGATAATTCATAATATCACAGTAAATAATCACAGATAATCTCATAAACAGATAATCAATATTATCATCTAAACGGATAACCAAATATTATCATATTTAAACAAGCATCCATGACACATAGATATAATTCATGCCAGATCACAATCATCAAATGAAATATCAATATCATTCATCCATAAGCAATGATTTATAATCATACCATTTGTAATTAATTTAAAATGAATTAAATTAACTACTTCAATCTCTAATTAATCTAAAGTAAATTAAATTAATTACTTCATCTATAAATCCTGCCTATACAACCACTAATTAATTACAAATCAAATTAATTAATCATCCTCTAAATATTCATCTTGATTAAACACCTTTGCTTAATCATTTTCTAATTACAAAAAGTAATTAGTCTTTAATAAATTTTACAAATTAATTATCCTAAATCATTTATAGTAAATAACATTTTATTACCTTATTTATAAATTTAATTAATTACATTTATTGTTGATTAATTTCATAAATTAATCACCACATTATTAAATTTCTTAATTAATCAATTCTTAATTTCATCATTAATTAAATTAATTAATGACCTTTAATTTAGATTTAAATTAATTTACTTTGATTAAATTAATTACCTTAAGTAATCGATCTTTAATTAAACATAATTATTAATCACCCTTGATTAATATCATTCCGGTAATTAACTACCCTTAATTACTCATATAAATAAATTAGTTATTCCCATAATTAATTATGTCCACTAATTAATCCCAAGATTAATTATAAAAGTAATTATCCAAATTACTTTATTAACATATTATTTTCATTAATTACATTCAGTAATTAACGTTTATTACTTCTTAAGTAAATTCTGCTCCATTGAATACACTAAGTAATTATACTTATCAATTTATCAAATGATTTCCTTAAATTAATTAACTTAAAATTAATCACTTATCTCAATTAATTACAATAAGTAATTAATCCCTTAATTACTTTCACCAAGTAATTTCATTTAACAAATTACAATAGATTATCTAAATTAATTAATCTAATTAATTATCAAAATTAATCACATTAATTAATTATTTAATAATCATTAGTTAATTGTCTCAATTAACTAATCACGTTTCTTTAATTACTTCCTTAATTAATTTCTAATTCTAATTCATTAATTTCAAATTAGATAAATAAGTTATTCTTTAATTAGAACCAATTACTGTTAAAAACTTTGTTTCTACAATATTCAGATTTAAAATTGACTAAGATTTCAGATTTGAATACAAGAAGAACTTGAATCCAATAATTTAACTTTGATTTAAAATTTTGATTTAAACTTGCTTTTAAAAAAAAAAAACTTGACTTAAACTTAATTTTCAAATCCAAATCTATCTTAAAACCTTAAGATTCAAATGTTCATTCCTACTTTAATTTTTTTTTTTAATTTAAATCACAGTTTAAATTCTGTTTTTTTTTTTAACTTTAAACTAATTAAAAATTTGAAACCCTGTTAGGTTTTTAAACCTGAAAACCCCCCCTTTAAACACTTAAAACTTTATTTCATTTCAAATTTGAATTTAAAAATAAACTTAAATTCAAATTGCAATCTGAATTTAAACTTGAATTTATACTTAACTTTTATTTTAACTTAGATCAACTTTGTTAATTTACAGTAAAGCTTCAGAAAAAAAATCAGGTTTTGGAACCTGTAACAACCATGTACTCGAGTCCCCCACCTTGCTTCGAGTCTCAACCCCAAAAACTTCGAGTAAAAATATGATTCAACTCGAGTAAATCTCGAGTTCAAAAACCCACAAACATCCCAATCTTTACCAGTTTCAAGACCTTCCACCAGGAAACAAAAGTACAGGGTGCACATGCACCGTGACTTTGATCAACTCCGACCTCCCACCAGACCTCCATCTCATCGGCAACCATCTCCAGATGACTTCACGATCATCCAAAACCATTTCACCATCCCGAATCAAAATCGAGTTAGTTGCTCAAACCTGGAAACGCGATCAGGCCTCCACCCAAACCTGGAACCTCACGCCGCACTTCAAACTCCGACCACCATATCATCAGAGACTCCGGTCAAAGCTTCATCAACACTTCAACGACCATTACCCAAACACCCATGGCACTCGATGCTCCAGTGACCTCCAAATGTACTTGTTTCTCCAGCACGGCTAAACTGGGTTTTGCAACAAAACTCAACCACCACAGTCGCCACCGTGGCCGTGACCACCTCCTACTATTTTTCCCATCACCTCGGCAAACTTCTCCACCTCCTCGCACAACCCGACCACCTTTAATCCCATAGATCATCAGAGATTCCCAAAAACCCAAAAAACAGTACATCTAAGAATTGCACTTTCAATGCTTTACTAAAAATAGTGACTTTAATTTTAAAAATCAAGTTTTTATTTAGTGTTTTAGTTTATATGCCTGAACTAAGTAATTATGAAGTTTGAGTTTCATCAAATCTTGAGTTTATACTGTCTTACTATCTTTCCAGAGCAAAATTTTAATTTTGTTTAGCTTAATAACATTTTAACATCACCTTTATAACCAAACAATCAAGTTACATCTTGATTCTAAGTCCTAACAATAAATGGATCAGACAGTAAAGATTTTTGAACTAATCTGGGTTTTGAAATTTTAGCACAGAGATGATCCTCAGGCATTTACAAACACATATACATCATACATCCCAAAAATATACAGAGATATTTCCAAACATATACACATGCAAACTTATTTCAGATATAATAAAGCAACCATATTTATATTTGAGTTTAACAAAAAAAAAATGTTGCTCACATGATTAAAAAAAGGAGCAGAGCACAGTTTTGAACTTTAATAACTGGAAATTGTTTTTCTTTTCAAAATTCTTGCCTTGTTGAAGATGCTTCAGTTGGAATACTATTTTAATTTGTAGATGGGAATGTTTACCATTATTTACTTGTTTCGGGTTTGATATATTTAGTGAACGAACTAAACAAAAACATTGCATATATAAAGAAGACAGGATATGCATAAAGAAGGTGTTTACTGGTTTAGGCAAATGCAGGTACATTTATTATTATTTTTGTTTGTATTAGGCAAGATTTTTTTTTCAATTAGGAGGCTGAATTGTTTTTATACATTTCGAGTTGACCTATTTGCTGCTAAGAAATGAAAAGCATTTATTGTTTAAGTACTTAATGTCTCCTACAAATCTTAGGTTTAGATTTTTTTGTTTATACTTTGCTTTGTTTTAGCTTGCTCTACAAACTACTTTATATGTTAATTTTGTTAACTCTTTAGCTTACATATCTATTTACAGTTATCATTACTTGCCTGCATATCTATATTATTTTGTTTTATACTTGATGTTTATATCCTTTGCCTTGTATGTTTTCTTTACAGGCTGCAATTAGATTTATTATCACTTCAAGTACAAATATATTTTGTTTTATTTACTCTTTAGCCTGCATAATTTTGTTGTACTTAATTTTATTTCTTCATTTTTCTTACCTGCCTCATATTTGATGTTCAGATTTATTTATTTTTATTTTTTTATTTTTTATTTTTTTTATTTTGTTCTTGCCTTGCCTGGTTATGCTTAATATTCTATGTACATATAAACTTTGTTTTGTTCATTAGCCTGCACATGTGTATTTTCATACTTATCCTACAGGCTATCTTCATTCTTTAACTTTCCTGGCAACAAACATATTTATTTTGCTTTGCTTGTTCTTCCTTAGATACATAGACATTTATCTTACTTTGCATTTGTTTTAGACTTACCTTAGCATTCTTACTAGCCTGCACATTTTACTTTGCAGGTTACAAATTTGCATTGCCTTGATTCTTTGTTCTAAGCTATTTCATCTTTGTGTTTAGATATTTTGTTTATTTTGTTTCTCTTTTATTTTAACATAACTATAAAATACTAATTTTAATTATTATTTATTATTATACTTATGCTAAATATTTATAAGGTTTATTTTAAGTTAAAACATTTTAAAAGATTCTATTTAAACTTTAAACCAAAGTTCTTCCAATTATACACACACACACACACACACACACACATATATATATATATATAACAATTTCTATTTATTTTAAATCTATTTTTAAAGATATTATATTATAAATAAATCTCATTATCAAAATAATTTATAAAAGAAATTATCACCATATAAATAAATTACCTATTTTATCAACTATATTTAAAAAAAGAACAAAATAACCTTTGTTAAGTTTAAATTTAAGTTAAAATCATTTAATCAAATTTTAACTTTATCTTTAGTATATTTTTGAAGCCAAATTATTATATTTATTAGCTATATTTTTGAATCAAATTTCAAATTACCAATACATTAGATTTTGAAAACAAATCCTTATTTATTTTAATTTTAAAAACAGATCTTTAGATTATATACAAATATATGTTTATTGTTAGAAAACAACTTACTAGCTTTTAAAAGATGAATTATCAGTTAAATGTTTATTTTAACGAAGATTATTTAATCAATTCAAATATTATTAACAAATATTATCAAATCAATTTAATTTTTAATGCAGATTATTAAATTGATATTGCCCAAAATTTCCGGGATATCACATTCTTCCCCCCTTAAAGAATTTCGTCCCCGAAATTTAAAACAAAGATAATTTAATAATCTAGTTAAAGATTTAAAATTTGAACACAAGCATATATCCATCATAAGCTAACAATCATAGCAACAAATTTATCCAAACAAACAAGTCTAACTATCTAGATAAGATTCCGGACAGAATTTGCTCGAGTTTTTCCCAAGTATAAATACCGGGTTACTCGCTTTATAGAACCCAAATAAATAATACTACTAGGCTACAGAACCTTTACTCGTCTAGATCTACCAACAAGACAGGATATCAGACTACAGATAAGTCTGACACAACAACCAAAACTCCATGAACTGCTGATTCTACAACTAGAGATAAGTCTTACATGTACTCCCTCCGAGATAAGTGAAACACAATGAATCCCAGTTATCCAAACTAACAATCCAATCCTGAAGACCAAACACTTATCCAAAATCAAATCTCCGACTTCGAAATCTAAATTCCTTCGTTTCTTGTCCACAAAACTCCTCGGACGATCCTGTGCTGTCTATATCCCTACTGATCAGCTCAACTCTTACCGATGCTCCTAAAACTCAACTGGACCAAAAACAGTCCAACAAAATGATCTTTCCAAGATCGACCAAAACTCAGAACACAAACTCTATTCCAAATTAGAAAACAGAACTCACTTCTCTCATCTGGAAGAGATAAAACAGGTGCACTCCAAACTGGCCTCAGATGTTGAAAAATCTCCTGTAAAATCCAAAGATTGCAATATCCAATTGCTTCCAAACTAAACAGCTTCCACCATGCTTCTGCTGCGCAACTCTGATCGAACAGATGAAAAAGCTGAAGTCGAACACAGACTGGACAACACATCCCAACATTAGGGCTCCACATATCAAAAGAAAACTCTGAAGTTCCTTCAAAATCCGAGTTACTTCACCAAACTCAAAAACCATCCTATTACTAAGCTGATCCATCGGTACCACTCCTGGAATCCAGTCGATACCAAACTCATTCTCCAGATGCTGACCAAATTCTGACTTCTAGAAGACATCCAGAAAAATTCTGAAACACATAAGGATACTCAAACTATCGCAAGTCACTTTTGCGATCAATTCAGCCTAATTCCAAAATACTGCTCTCTCATTACCAAACAGAACAGCTTACGCTTGTGTGGCTAATCCATCGAAGAAATGGATCTACTCTGCAGCTTCTAAACTCCACTGCTAACCCAGAAGCCAAAGACTACTTAATCCAAAGCTCTTCGAGAAACTCGGACTCCAAAGCAAACAGGAACACCCAACTGAACACAGCGACAACATCGAACAGATACACTTCATTAACTTGTCCCAAAGAAACATCTTCGGAGACATCCATCGTCATTGTGTCTCATCACACATCTACTATACCTTGATGTATCAAAATATCATGACTTGCTTCTGCCCAACTGACAGATCCAAATTTTAGCTCATCCAAACTACACCTCAAAGATGAACTCCGAACCTTAACAGGTTTCCTTCAGAGATCGATGAAATCCTTACACCATCCAAAGTTTACTCGAGACGGTATCAGGTCTACAGTCTCGACAATTGCACTTCCAACCTCAAACATATAGACTTCAACCATTGGTAGTTGTGTTACACACACCACTACCCTATCTACCGTTATAGCTCATTGGAAAATCCGAACAGGTAACCCAACAATAGGTAGAAATAAATATATATATATATATTATATATCAAAATTACAAATACGCTCTCTCAAGAAAGAAATCACTCAAGAGCCTAGGTATTCACTCAACCTAGTGCTCTGATACCAACTGTGACGACCCACCCTCCTACCCCCAGGAAGACGTTCCGTCTTTAAGAGAGAAAGGGATAAGAAAATAGAAAAGATAGAGAAGAAAGAACAACAACATCAGAATCTCACATCGGAACGAATAAAATATAATAATCACATAAATATTTACATCTTATACCACATCAATCAGAGTTATACAGACAATACATCACATACTAGACAGTTATAACATCTGCCTAGTTAATACAACTCAATACACAAAGCAACTCAGAGATACCCACACAGTGGAACTATATATATATCTACAACGTTGAAACCACCTGCTCCATTGCTCCTCCAGAATTCGTCAAAGCTAACCTGAATCACCTGGCTACCCGTAAAATTTTTTGGGTACCCGAGAGTTTATGAAAAACAAAAATAAACTTTGGGTCAGACATGGGTCTGGTATGAGTAACAGGTTTAAGTTGCTTAACTTTGAAAATCTTTTGAAAACAAAAGGTATCACGTAAGACTCCCTACACATAAACATGGAAAAGTTTTTACCTTACGCTAACCAAAACATTTGATAGGAAATTCTGTGATATTATAATAGGTCTAGGGTTTTCAAGTAAATAGAAAATAGCCGAAATTGTAACATGATTAAATTCCAGCTACTAGCCACAAAGTGGGTAATACAATCAAAACCGTGGGCACTTATTGGATTGTGGATTCCATACAATGGCAGGGCTACTGGGGTACCGCCCGTCACAGTACGTGGCCTAGATCAACGTACCGAGGATTGCTCCCTTCATCCTCTGCAACACAAGGCCGGAACCATTCCTTACTGAACAGTCCCGAACAAGATACACCCCGCAGTTGTTTGCAACCAACTGCCCACACAGCCGAATAAAAAGGGACATCTAAACAGGGGAATATCCTTGTCCTGCTTGGGTATGACCCAACTAGCCTTGCTGCATCTCCCCTATTTTAGCCATTCCCGGTTGATGAGGCTTGAGGTTAGGATTACCTTTAGAGAACATAATTCTTAGAATGCTCATCGCCCGCCTGATGATGTGTTGAAAGCATTCAATCCATACAAATTCGTTCCGGGTTCGAACGAAACCGAAGGCATTATCTCGTTACACTCATTTTGGAATCACCCTCAGAGTTAACGACGATAACCCTTGCATTCTGAATCTTCATCTTCACTTCAGATTCACGACCTATCGTTAATTTGGAATCGATGTGGTTTTGGATATTCCTAGTGCGGAAAACCGATCCCGGTCTCATCGAAATCCAAAATGTGTCTTTTAAGGCCAAGTTGTCTATTTAGTCTTAACAGTTTAATTCAATATAATCAACATACACACAGATAGATAATTCATAATATCACAGTAAATAATCACAGATAATCTCATAAACAGATAATCAATATTATCATCTAAACAGATAACCAAATATTATCATATTTAAACAAGCATCCATGACACATAGATATAATTCATGCCAGATCACAATCATCAAATGAAATATCAATATCATTCATCCATAAGCAATGATTTATAATCATACCCTTTGTAATTAATTTAAAATGAATTAAATTAACTACTTCAATCTCTAATTGATCTAAAGTAAATTAAATTAATTACTTCATCTATAAATCCTGCCTATACAACCATTAATTAATTACAAATCAAATTAATTAATCATCCTCTAAATATTCATCTTGATTAAACACCTTTGCTTAATCATTTTCTAATTACAAAATGTAATCAGTCTTTAATAAATTTTACAAATTAATTATCCTAAATCATTTGTAGTAAATAACATTTTATTACCTTATTTATAAATTTAATTAATTACATTTATTGTTGATTAATTTCATAAATTAATCACCACATTATTAAATTTCTTAATTAATCAATTCTTAATTTCATCATTAAATAAATTAATTAATGACCTTTAATTTAGATTTAAATTAATTTACTTTGATTAAATTAATTACCTTAAGTAATCGATCTTTAATTAAACATAATTATTAATCACCCTTGATTAATATCATTCCGGTAATTAACTACCCTTAATTACTCATACAAATAAATTAGTTATTCCCATAATTAATTATCTCCACTAATTAATCCCAAGATTAATTATAAAAGTAATTATCCAAATTACTTTATTAACATATTATTTTCATTAATTACATTCAGTAATTAACGTTTATTACTTCTTAAGTAAATTCTGCTCCATTGAATACACTAAGTAATTATACTTATCAATTTATCAAATGATTTCCTTAAATTAATTAACTTAAAATTAATCACTTATCTCAATTAATTACAATAAGTAATTAATCCCTTAATTACTTTCACCAAGTAATTTCATTTAACAAATTACAATAGATTATCTAAATTAATTAATCTAATTAATTATCAAAATTAATCGCATTAATTAATTATTTAATAATCATTAGTTAATTGTCTCAATTAACTAATCACATTTCTTTAGTTACTTCCTTAATTAATTTCAAATTCTAATTCATTAATTTCAAATTAGATAAATAAGTCATTCTTTAATTAGAACCAATTACTGTTAAAAACTTTGTTTCTACAATATTCAGATTTAAAATTGACTAAGATTTCAGATTTGAATACAAGAAGAACTTGAATCCAATAATTTAACTTTGATTTAAAATTTTGATTTAAACTTGCTTTTTTTTAAAAAAAAAAACTTGACTTAAACTTAATTTTCAAAGCCAAATCTATCTTAAAACCTTAAGATTCAGATGTTCATTCCTACTTTAAATTTTTTTTTTTTGAATTTAAATCACAGTTTAAATTCTGTTTTTTTTTAAACTTTAAACTACTTAAAAATTTGAAACCCTGTCAGGTTTTTAAACCTAAAAAACCCCACTTTAAACACTTAAAACTTTATTTCGTTTCAAATTTGAATTTAAAAATAAACTTAAATTCAAATTGCAATCTGAATTTAAACTTGAATTTATACTTAACTTTTATTTTAACTTAGATCAACTTTGTTAATTTACAGTAAAGCTTCAGAAAAAAAAATCAGGTTCTGGAACCTGTAACAACCATGTACTCGAGTCCCCCACCTTGCTTCGAGTCTCAACCCCAAAAACTTCGAGTAAAAATATGATTCAACTCGAGTAAATCTCGAGTTCAAAAACCCACAAACATCCCAATCTTTACCAGTTTCAAGACCTTCCACCAGGAAACAAAAGTACACGGTGCACATGCACCGTGACTTTGATCAACTCCGACCTCCCACCAGACCTCCATCTCATCGGCAACCATCTCCAGATGACTTCACGATCATCCAAAACCATTTCAACATCCCGAATCAAAATCGAGTTAGTTGCTCAAACCTGGAAACGCGATCAGTCCTCCACCCAAACCTGGAACCTCACGCCGCATGTGGCGCCCCACCTCTATACCCACGCTAGCCAAGAACATTACGGTGAATGCTGTCGACTAGCACGGAGAATAAGGCTGTTGAGGAGCGACCATCCATGTAATTTCTTTGCGCGAGCATCGATATGTCGGATAATATAACATGCATTCGATTTCAAGAGGAAATCCGACATACCGACACAAACTCAAAGCTACTACACGGTGGCTATAAAAATCCTTCGAAAAACTAATATAGAAATAAGCATAACACAAATCAGTCACAGACAATTCATATCACAAAGGCGGAATAAGATATGAATATTACACTAGAAAGTGTACATCAGAGTAGTGGTCTAAAAAGATCCATAATATCACAAAAGAATAGTTACACGAACTACACAAAAGAATAAGTATACATTAAGGAGTCTATATCTCAAATGTATACAACAAAATAACTACTAATCTAAGTAATTAACCCAAAAGTCAAGGAGTTAATCCCGAATGAGAAGTCAAGCAGAAGCACCTGTAACATCTCGGTCTGACCCGAGTATTATTTAATAAGAAAATAATAAACGGATCAGTCTAACTATAAATATCAGATGAAACGATATAGAATAAGAGATATGACTAAACACGTAATAATCACAATGCCAAGCTGTGATATATATATATATACACACACACACACTTAGTTGATAATCATCAAGAGATTAATCAATGTCACCAAATCTACACAAGAATCAAAGAAACGTCATACTCCTTATTTCGTTCACCAAACCATAAATATTGAGGATAATATCAATGTCAATCACAAAAGTCAATGACACACAAATTCCAGAAGACTACACAAGAAATCCAGAAATCACTAAAGTCAATGACACACAAATTCACCAATGCACAAATATTGATAAAACTTATCAATGGAAATCACGAAAATTGGTGAAACACAAATTCTAGGAATCTACACAAGAAATCCAAGAAATCACAAAGGGGGGAGGCCTATCACAAACGGGAGCATAAAGCTCACCAACACGTGTATCACAAACGGAACGCTAATTCCATGGTCGCTAACCATCACAAATTGAGCCAAAGCTCCACAAACGGCCCAAAGACCATGGGTTGCTACCCCATCACAAATTGAGTCGAAACTCCATAAAACGGGGTTTAGTCTCCCTCGCAGACAAAGAGACATCGCACATTGCTAGTCTAAATCACAAAGATGATCGTCATGATCAGCGAGAAGTGTCGATTACACTAAGCTAGTAAATATATGAGTTTAGCTTCATGTCCCATAACCACTTGCTTAACTTAAATATTTACGAACAAACTGTAAATCTCCACTAGAAAATTGTCACAAGAGGTTCAATCGAACAAGTCCAAGAATTAACCGACAAAGTAAACGCAAGCGTTTCATACCACTTGTTTTACTAAGCCGTTTAATTAGATTTCTCATACGAGTGAGGTAAAGGTTTGTATATACTAATAGATTGGAAAACGGTTTTATAAACGAATTTGGTATTAAAATAGTATTGAAATCGTTTGAGGAAAGAGTTTTGATATTTACTACTAGTATAGAAAACCTTTATATTTTTAAAGTGACAAATCACGAAGAAGATTGTAAGAACAATCAATCATAAAAATTCACATACGAAGACGTGAATAAAATCCAACGAAATCGATAAAGGATCCATCGAAATGGATATTCAAAAATCCCTAAAAAAGAGTCATCAAAGTCATAATAGATGATAGCAAAAAATAGGATTATCACGAATCGATTTAAATTGGAATTTCAATCCAAAAAGGCAAATTGGACTCAAACAGCAGGTTCAGTCGACTGAACAAGTTTTTCAGTCGACTGACTCTGTACCTGGAAATTTTCCAGGTTCAGGAAACTTTCTGTTTCCAACTTCAGTCGACTGTGCAGAGTTTTTCAGTCGACTGAATCATGCCTGGAAACTCTCGGGTTTCAGGTTCAGTCGACTAAACAGAGTTTTCAGTCGACTGAATCATGCCTGGGCTGTTTTTCAGCCTTATTCAAACGAAGAGCAAACTCTTCCAAAATGCAACCGGACGAACATTGGCACTAAGGGTTTATGCCAATCGGCAACCCGGCCCTATATGCTACTCGGTGCATCACTAAAAGCATGATCAAACATCCATAAAAGGATTTCACGCAAATTTGACTTAAAAACCCAAAAATTGGAATATTCACAAAACCAATCCAAATCGAGAGCAAATGCACATGAAGAAGTGTTAGGAATTCATACCCAACAACCAAAGATAATTATAGTCATAGATGTGAGATAAAAATCTCTCCTTTTCTCAAAATCAAACAAGAAGAAGCTTGAAAGCAAATGGAGAATCAACCTCTCTTCAACACAACCCAATTGAGCTTGAATCTAATGCTCAAAACAAGAACATTCCCGAAATTAGGTTTAGGAATTTCTGAAATTGGTAAGAGAACAAGTTGGAGAAGAAGAAGGGAAGCTTACCAATGGGTTCTTCTTGAGTTTGGAGCTAGGAATTTGATTTGCAAGGGAAACTAGGGTTTTGGAGTTTTAATTTCCAATCTCTCCCACCATTAATACTCTAAAAACTGAAATGAGAAGAGAATGAGGGTGAGTGGGGAAGAGTGGCTCAGATTTGAGCATAAGTTAACATAGGGCTGAGCCCAAACCAAATCCAAAGTAAAAAGTAGCAAAAATCAACTTTCTCCAAACATATCGAAGCTTATACTCAAAAAGGTCGCAAACGGCATTTTAAACTCAATGGGAGGGGTCCCGAGTCCTAATTCGATCGTATGCAAAAAGTATCTTTTCGGACTAAAATCCGACTAACGATAAAATATTTAAATAAAATATTTAAATATAAAATCGATAAATATGCGGGTTGTTACAGACTCCCCTCCTTAAAGAAATTGCGTCCTCGCAATATTACAAGAAGAAGATACATAGTAACAACCATAAAAGCATATTCAACACAAAAGAAGTTTGAAATAAGAAGTTCACCTCAAAGAGCACGAGAAAGTAAGTCCGGATGTGTACGCTCGATGTACTCTCTAGATTCCCAAGAACAATCCTTAGGATTTGAAGACCATTGAACTTTAACAAGCGGAACATCTTTATTTCAAAGTCGTTTGACTTCCGAAGCAACGATACGAATAGGATGTTGCTCATAAGTTAAATTAGGCGGAACTTCAATCTCTTCCACAACACCGGGCTCAAGAGTAGAATCGGAATCTCGAAGACATTTTCGAAGTTGAGAAACGTGAAACACGTCATGCATAGCAGGAAACTGAGCCGGTAATAAAAGGCGATAAGCCATGGAACCAATACGTTCGGTGATAGGAAATGGCCCAATATATCGAGGCGCTAGTTTTCCCGATCGACTGAAACGTATAACACCTTTCATAGGTGAAACACGAACGAACACAAGATCTCCCACGGAAAATTCTAACTTCCTTCTCCGGTTATCGGCATAGGATTTTTGTCTACTCTGGGCTTCTTTCATCCTATGACGAATAAGATCAATCTTTTCTGTGGAATCACGAATAAAATCTGGACCTAAAGCCAGCTTCTCACCGGCCTCAAACCAACAAGAAGGAGATCGGCATGGCCTCCCATAGAGTGCCTCAAAAGGTGCCATACCAATACTAGATTGGAAGCTATTATTATTTGAAAATTCAACAAGTGAAATATGATCTTCCCAACTTCCACCAAAATCAAGAACACAAGCACGAAGAAGATCTTCAAGAGTTTGATTCACACGCTCAGTTTGTCCATCGGACTAGGGATGATAAGCGGTGCTAAAATTAAGCTTCGTTCCCAAAGCTTTTTGAAGACTCTTCCAAAATCCACTAGTAAACAATGGATCACGATCACTAACAATTGAAGTAGGAACCCCATGCAATTTAACAATCTCTTTAATAAAGAGTTTGGCCAAAAGAGGAACGGTTCGGTAAGACCGAACGGGAATAAAATGGGCGGATTTAGTAAGTCTATCAACAATTACCCATAAGCTATCATAACCCGACCGAGAACGGGGAAGTCCATCTATAAAATCCATGGAAATTTGATCTCACTTCCAAACTGGAATTTCTAAATGTTGCAATAACCCTCCGGGCCTTTGATGTTCGGCCTTAACGAGTTGGCAAGTCATGCAACGTTTAACGAAGTTAGCGATGTCAAGTTTCATTCCCTCCCAATAATAAAGTCGCTTCATATCCGCGTACATTTTACTACTACTGGGATGAATGGTAAATTTAGAGTGATGAGAATCTTCTAAAATATCTTTACGAAGATCACCAATATTTGGCACGACAAGTCTACCAAATTTCCGAATGCCGCCACGAGAATTGATATCAAAGTCTTTCAAACCTTCAATATCAATTTTATCCCTAATATTTGGCCAAGAAGAGCCAAGTCGGGATCTAGCCCTTGAGCTTTAAGAATGCGGTCTAAAAGGGATGGATGAGCCTCAAGGCTACATAAAACAAACGATGAGCATAAATCGGAAACACGGTCTCGAATTTCGCAAGTGGACAAAATCTCGAGATCGTTCCATTCGGATATCATCATAGAAACAACAGCTTGTTGTTTACGGCCAAGAGCATCGGCGACACGATTACCCTTACCGGGAGTATAAAGAATATCAAGATCATATGGTGCAAGAAATTCGAGCCAACGCTGTTGACGCAAATTAAGTTCCTTTTGGGAGAATAAATATTTCAAAGACTTATGATCTGTGTAAAGAACAAATTTCTCTCCTAAGAGATAATGACGCCAAATCCGAAGAGCAAAAACAATAGCCGCGAGCTCTAAATCATGAGTGGCATATCTAGTCTCAGCAGGCTTTAATTGCCTAGAAGCATAAGCAATAACGCGTTCCTTTTGCATAAGAACGACACCCAAACCAATGCGACTAGCATCGGTATAAACAACGAAATCTTGATTCCCATCGGGAATAACAAGAATAGGAGCATCAGAAATAAGTTCTTTTAATTTCTGAAAAGAAGCTTCACATTTGTCCGACCAAATGTATTTAACACCTTTCTTCGTCAAGCTAGTGAGAGGGACGGAAATCTTAGAAAAGTCTTTAATAAAACGACGGTAATAGCCCGCCAATCCAAGAAAACTACGAATATCTGTCACACTCTCCGGTCTCTTCCAATCTTGAATCGCTTCAATCTTTGAAGGATCCACGGAAATTCCGGATTCGGAAATAATGTGACCGAGAAACTTCACACGAGATAGCCAAAAGTGGCATTTAGAAAATTTTGTCTTTAATTGATTACTCCTAAGAGTTTCCAACACAATCCGAAGATGTTTTTCATGCTCCTCCTCGGTTTTAGAATAAACAAGAATATCATCGATAAAGATGAGAACAAACCGGTCGAGAAAGTCTTTAAAAACTCGATTCATTAAGTCAACGAAATAAGCCGGGGCATTTGTTAACCCAAATGGCATAACAAGCCATTCATAAGATCCATACCGAGTACGGAACGATGTCAAAGGAATGTTATCCTCTGCAATACGAAGCTGATGAAAACCGGTAGCCAAGTCCAATTGTGTAAAGACTCTAGCACCACTAAGTAGATCGAATAGATCATCAATCCGAGGTAAAGGATATTTATTTTTGATAGTAAGATCATTAAGCTTGCGGTAGTCAACGCAAACCTAAGTGTACCATCGGCTTTCTTCACAAAAATAGATGAAGCTCCCCAAGGCGAGGAACTAGAGCGAATAAATTGCTTCGTTTCCAATTCAGATAATTGTTTACGCATCTCCTCGTTTTCTTTATTGGACATACGATAAGGAGGATGAGTGATAGGTTGAGCTCCCGGAATAAGATTAATTCTGAACTCAATTGCTCGCTTAGGTGGTAATCCTAAAACGGGCTCGAATATGTCGGAAAATTCACAAACGACGTGAATAAGATAAATAATATCACCCTCATCATCATCATCATCATCACGAGGATTTAAAGAATATAAAGATGCAACCAAAGCAGAATCTGAATCTTTAAGAATAACAGAAACCTGATTAACAGGTTGAGGATGTCGAATATGAATAGTCCGCTCAGGACATAGGATATGAGCTTCATAATGGTTAAGCCAATCCATTCCCAAAATCATTCCAAAGCCTAAATAACGCATGACATGCAAATCGGCTCGGAAAGAAAAACCACACAAAATAATCTCGACATCTTTACACAATAAACTGATTGTTGCGGATCCACCAACCGGATTCGCAATTCTCAAAGAAGTCATTAAACACAAAACATCCAAAGAAAAAGTATCAACAAGTTCTTTTGATATAAAAGAATGGGATGCACCCGTATCAAAAAGAACTCGAATAGGATGATCACGAAACAAAATAATTCCATCTAGAATAGAATGAGAAATACCTTGGCCACGAGATTTGTTGCCTGGGGCTTGAGCAACATTTAACTTTCCCTCCTTCTTGCCCTGAAGCTTGGGGCATGAAGATATAACATGACCGGGAACTTTGCAGTAGCGACAAGAAAGAGACTTTGGGCACTTGTTCGCATAATGGTCCTTCGAACCACAATTATAGCATTCCCCACGACCAAAGGAAGAAGTCTTTGCCACGGAGGTTGCTTGCTTCCCTTTCTTATTGGGATAAGGGCTTTAAATTTGTTTGGCCTCTTTTTGTTGTTGAAGTTTGGTTTGGAACCCACCACTTCAACATCATTCTCTCTATCCGCCTCTTCAAGACGAAGAGCGATATCAACGAGTTGGTCGAAAGAAACTTCTAACTTTAGAAGTAATGGCTTCTTGAGACTTTTGTTTAAGCCATAAACAAATCTCTGATTCTTCTTCAGAGGGGTGTTGATGTATTCAACCCCATATTTGGAAAGCGACTCGAAGGAGGCGACGTAATCAGTCACGGATGACTCACCTTGAACAAGGTCTATAAATCGTCGAGACAATGTCACTTTCTCTGCTTCCGGTACAAATTTCAACTCGAAGCGTTCTCGGAATTTCTCCCAGGTGAGATCCACTTCATTAATCTCAGAAACAAGAAGCTCTTACCAATCCAATGCTCTTTCTCGGAGCATACTAGAGGCCACCTGAACTCGGTGAAGGTCAATAAGATTCATGCGCGAAAAGATGCGATCGCATGTTCTTAGCCAAGCCTGTACTTCAATAACAGTTTCGGAACCTTTGAATGGCTCCCCACCCAAATTAGTGTAATCGCTACACAAGCGTGCAAATCCCGACTTTGGGTGAGTAGGTTCCGGATTAGCTCCAGCTGCTTGAACATTTGTCACTAAATCAAGAAGCTGTTGAGCAGTCATAAAAACTCCATCCTGGGGCGGAGTGCTAGATGGCACGGCTCTGGGGCGGCCTGTTCTAGACATTTCTCTTCCTTAAGAAAGAAAGAAGGAAGAAGAAGAAGGTTATTCACAAATGAATATCATGCAATCTTGATAGATAAAACAAGGAATCATAAAGAAAATAGGATAGAACGGTACGTAGGCCCGAATAAAATCCTAAAGCACGACTCCTAAGAAAGACTTAGGACGATGATCCTTGTTATAATATTCCATATTGTTCCGAAGTTTGGCTCTGATACCAAGCTGTGGCGCCCCACCTCTATACCCACGCTAGCCAAGAACATTACGGTGAATGCTGTCGACTAGCACGGAGAATAAGGCTGTTGAGGAGCGACCATCTATGTAATTTCTTTGCGCGAGCACCGATATGTCAGATAATATAACATGCATTTGATTTCAAGAGGAAATCCGACATACCGACACAAACTCAAAGCTACTACACGGTGGCTATAAAAATCCTTCGGAAAACGAATATAGAAATAAGCATAACACAAATCAGTCACAGACAATTCATATCACAAAGGCGGAATAAGATATGAATATTACACTAGAAAGTGTACATCAGAGTAGTGGTCTAAAAAGATCCACAATATCACAAAAGAATAGTTACACGAACTACACAAAAGAATAAGTATACATTAGGGAGTCTATATCTCAAATGTATACAACAAAATAACTACTAATCTAAGTAGTTAACCCAAAAGTCAAGGAGTTAATCCCGGATGAGAAGTCAAGCAGAAGCACCTGTAACATCTCGGTCTGACCCGAGTATTATTTAATAAGAAAATAATAAACGGATCAGTCTAACTATAAATATCAGATGAAACGATATAGAATAAGAGATATGACTAAACACGTAATAATCACAATGCCAAGCTGTGATACATATATATATATATATATATACTTAGTTGATAATCATCAAGAGATTAATCAATGTCACAAAATATACACAAGAATCAAAGAAACGTCATACTCCTTATTTCGTTCACCAAACCATAAATATTGACGATAATATCAATGTCAATCACAAAAGTCAATGACACACAAATTCCAGAAGACTACACAAGAAATCCAGAAATCACTAAAGTCAATGACACACAAATTCACCAATGCACAAATATTGACAAAACTTATCAATGGAAATCACGAAAATTGGTGAAACACAAATTCTAGGAATCTACACAAGAAATCCAAGAAATCACAAAGGGGGGGAGGCCTATCACAAACGGGAGCATAAAGCTCACCAACATGTGTATCACAAACGGAACGCTAATTCCATGGTCGCTAACCATCACAAATTGAGCCGAAGCTCCACAAACGGCCCGAAGACCATGGGTTGCTACCCCATCACAAATTGAGTCGAAACTCCACAAAACGGGGTTTAGTCTCCCTCGCAGACAAAGAGACATCGCACATTGCTAGTCTAAATCACAAAGATGATCGTCATGATCAGCGAGAAGTGTCGATTACACCAAGCTAGTAAATATATGAGTTTAGCTTCATGTCCCATAACCACTTGCTTAACTTAAATATTTACGAACAAACTGTAAATCTCCACTAGAAAATTGTCACAAGAGGTTCAATCGAACAAGTCCAAGAATTAACCGACAAAGTAAACGCAAGCGTTTCATACCACTTGTTTTACTAAGCCGTTTAATTAGATTTCTCATACGAGTGAGGTAAAGGTTTGTATATACTAATAGATTGGAAAACGGTTTTATAAACGAATTTGGTATTAAAATAGTATTGAAATCGTTTGAGGAAAGATTTTTGATATTTACTACTAGTATAGAAAACCTTTATATTTTTAAAGTGACAAATCACGAAGAAGATTGTAAGAACAATCAATCACAAAAATTCACATACGAAGACGTGAATAAAATCCAACGAAATCGATAAAGGATCCATCGAAATGGATATTCAAAAATCCCTAAAAAAGAGTCATCAAAGTCATATTAGATGATAACAACAAATAGGATTATCACGAATCGATTTAAATTGGAATTTCAATCCAAAAAGGCAAATTGGACTCAAACAGCAGGTTCAGTCGACTGAACAGAGTTTTTCAGTCGACTGACCCTGTACCTAGAAATTTTGCAGGTTCAGGAAACTTTCTATTTCCGGTTTCAGTCGACTGTGCAGAGTTTTTTAGTCGACTGAATCATGCCTGGAAACTCTCGGATTTCAGGTTCAGTCGACTGAACAGAGTTTTCAGTCGACTGAATCATGCCTGGGCTGTTTTTCAGCCTTATTCAAACGAAGAGCAAACTCTTCCAAAATGCAACCGGACGAACATTGGCACTAAGGGTTTATGCCAATCGGCAACCCGGCCCTATATGCTCCTCGGTGCATCACTAAAAGCATGATCAAACATCCATAAAAGGATTTCACACAAATTTGACTTAAAAACCCAAAAATTGGAATATTCACAAAACCAATCCAAATCGAGAGCAAATGCACCCGAAGAAGTGTTAGGAATTCATACCCAACAACCAAAGATAATTATAGTCATAGATGTGAGATAAAAATCTCATCTTTTCTCAAAATCAAACAAGAAGAAGCTTGAAAGCAAATGGAGAATCAACCTCTCTTCAACACAACCCAATTGAGCTTGAATCTAATGCTCAAAACAAGAACATTCCCGAAATTAGGTTTAGGAATTTCTGAAATTGGTAAGAGAACAAGTTGGAGAAGAAGAAGGGAAGCTTACCAATGGGTTCTTCTTGAGTTTGGAGCTAGGAATTTGATTTGCAAGGGAAACTAGGGTTTTGGAGTTTTAATTTCCAATCTCTCCCACCATTAATACTCTAAAAACTGAAATGAGAAGAGAATGAGGGTGAGTGGGGAAGAGTGGCTCAGATTTGAGCATAAGTTAACATAGGGCTGAGCCCAAACCAAACCCAAAGTAAAAAGTAGCAGAAATCAACTTTCTCCAAACATATCGAAGCTTATACTCAAAAAGGTCGCAAACGACATTTTAAACTCAATGGGAGGGGTCCCGAGTCCTAATTCGACCGTATGCAAAAAGTAGCTTTTCGGACTAAAATCCGACTAACGATAAAATATTTAAATAAAATAGTTAAATATAAAATCGATAAATATGCGGGTTGTTACACCGCACTTCAAACTCCGACCACCATATCATCAGAGACTCCGGTCAAAGCTTCATCAACACTTCAACGACCATTTCCCAAACCCCCATGGCACTCGATGCTCCAGTGACCTCCAAATGCACTTGTTTCTCCAGCACGGCTAAATTAGGTTTAGCAACAAAACTCAACCACCACAGTCGCCACCGTGGCCGTGACCACCTCCTACTATTTTTCCCATCACCTCAGCAAACTTCTCCACCTCCTCGCACAACCCGACCACCTTTAATCCCATAGATCATCAGAGATTCCCAAAAACCCAAAAAACAGTACAACCCAGAATTGCACTTTCAGTGCTTTATTAAAAATAGTGACTTTAATTTTAAAAATCAAGTTTTTATTTAGTGTTTTAGTTTATATGCCTGAACTAAGTAATTATGAAGTTTGAGTTTCATCAAATCTTGAGTTTATACTGTCTTACTATCTTTCCAGAGCAAAATTTTAATTTTGTTTAGCTTAATAACATTTTAACATCACCTTTATAACCAAACAATCAAGTTACATCTTGATTCTAAGTCCTAACAATAAATGGATCAGACAGTAAAGATTTTTGAACTAATCTGGGTTTTGAAATTTTAGCACAGAGATGATCCTCAGGCATTTACAAACACATATACATCATACATCCCAAAAATATACAGAGATATTTCCAAACATATACACATGCAAACTTATTTTAGATATAATAAAGAAACCATATTTATATTTGAGTTTAACAAAAAAAAATGTTACTCACATGATTAAAGAAAGGAGTAGAGCACAGTTTTGAACTTTAATAACTGGAAACTATTTTTCTTTTCAAAATTCTTGCCTTGTTGAAGATGCTTCAGTTGGAATACTATTTTAGTTTGTAGATGGGAATGTTTACCATTATTTCCTTGTTTCAGGTTTGATATATTTAGTGAACGAACTAAACAAAAACATTGCATATATAAAGAAGACAGGATATGCATAAAGAAGGTGTTTACTGGTTTAGGCAAATGCAGGTACAATTATTATTATTTTTGTTTGTATTAGGCAAGATTTTTTTTTTCAATTAGGAGGCTGAATTGTTTTTATACATTTCGAGTTGACCAATTTGCTGGTAAGAAATGAAAAGCATTTATTGTTTAAGTACTTAATGTCTCCTACAAATCTTAGGTTTAGATATTTTTGTTTATACCTTGCTTTGTTTTAGCTTGCTCTACAAACTACTTTATATGTTAATTTTGTTAACTCTTTAGCTTACATATCTATTTACAGTTATCATTACTTGCCTGCATATCTATATTATTTTGTTTTATACTTGATGTTTATATCCTTTGCCTTGTATGTTTTCTTTACAGGCTGCAATTAGATTTATTATCACTTCAAGTACAAATATATTTTGTTTTATTTACTCTTTAGCCTGCATAATTTTGTTGTACTTAACTTTATTTCTTTATTTTTCTTACCTGCCTCATATTTGATATTCAGATATATTTTTTTTTTAATTTTTTTTAATTTTGTTCTTGCCTTGCCTGGTTATGCTTAATAGTCTATGTACATATAAACTTTGTTTTGTTCATTAGCCTGCACATGTGTATTTTCATACTTATCCTACAGGCTATCTTCATTCTTTAACTTTCCTGGCAACAAACATATTTATTTTTCTTTTCTTGTTCTTACTTAGATACATAGACATTTATCTTACTTTGCATTTATTTTAGACTTACCTTAGCATTCTTACTAGCCTGCACATTTTACTTTGCAGGTTACAAATTTGCATTGCCTTGATTCTTTGTTCTAAGCTATTTCATCTTTGTGTTTAGATATTTTGTTTATTTTGTTTCTCTTTTATTTTAACATAACTATAGAATTAATTATTATTTATTATTATACTTATGCTAAATATCTATAAGGTTTATTTTAAGTTAAAACATTTTAAAAGATTCTATTTAAACTTTAAACCAAAGTTCTTCCAATTATACACACACACACATATATATATAACAATTTCTATTTATTTTAAATCTATTTTTAGAGATATTATATTATAAATAAATCTCATTATCAAAATAATTTATAAAAGAAATTATCACCATATAAATAAATTACCTATTTTATCAACTATATTTAAAACAAGAACAAAATAACCTTTGTTAAGTTTAAATTTAAGTTAAAATCATTTAATCAAATTTTTACTTTATCTTTAGTATATTTTTAAAGCCAAATTATTATTTATTTATTAGCTATATTTTTGAATCAAATTTCAAATTACCAATACATTAGAATTTGAAAACAAATCCTTATTTATTTTAATTTTAAAAGCAGATCTTTAGATTATATACAAATATATGTTTATTGTTAGAAAACAACTTACTAGCTTTTAAAAGATGAATTATCAGTTAAATGTTTATTTTAACGAAGATTATTTAATCAATTCAAATATTATTAACAAATATTATCAAATCAATTTAATTTTTAATGCAGATTATTAAATTGATATTGCCCAAAATTTCCGGGATATCACATTATGTTGGCTAAGATTTATATCTTTACTTTCGAAATGAATTTTTCCTACACTATGCATTAGTAATAATATCAAATGTTTCTTTTTAATGCGTATCAAGTCCCTTTGACTATCATAAGGAGAAATCTCCTCCGATTCTGCGTTTGCATTGTGTGTGTGTGCGTGAGGCCTAATGGTAGTCTCGTTTTCTAAAAAGCATTGCGAATCTATTTTAAAATTATCCTATTCTATGTTTTAAAAATAAACTGTTTTAGTTCTCACACCAGTCACCTGACTGACTCGGAGTTTATTGTTTTCCTTCCTAAACTCTGGGTGACCACCAATTTCCACACGGGCCGTCAAGAGTCAAGTTTATCAGAATATTCTGGAATTCAGGAGTTGCTGGAGGCAAGCTGGATGGCATGGCGTATTCACTAGTATATAGTATTTCTTTTCCGCTGTTTGTTGTTGTAAACTCTGATAATGAATGTAATGTGATGTAATGTATAAAATATACAGTCAAATTGTTTTAAATGATTATTCATTTATCGATTATATGTTGTTCCGCTGCGATTGTGAGATTCTGATATTGTTCTATTGTTTCTTTCTGTTCTCTTCTATCTTTTCTCTCTTCTTCTATCTTTTTCTTCTTCTTTAACCATAACGGTACGGTTTTCCGGCATTCGATTGCTTGGCAGTTGATACAATGGATGTATTGATGTTGGTTTTGGAGCGCTGACGGCCCGTTCGTTACATTTGGTATCAGAGCATATGGTTAAGCGACAACCATGGCTCTGTTGGTAATTACTCATTAGAGATGGAGTCAGTAGCACACTAGAATGAGTCTAAGTGTAATAATAGATACGAGCGCGTATTTGTTAGTGATTATGAAATTGTTTTATATTGTGATGATTGGTTTGTTGAGTGGCATATGGATTTTGGTCAACAAGAGTAATTAACGTTGTTGATAGGGATCTCTAAACACTTGTACAGAACAAATTGACACGATATCGTTTTAATAGGGTAAATGAAATAAATTTACCTCGATTATATTTTATATATAAAGGAATAATTTTTCAGGATTATTAAGTGCATATAAATTGATTGTTTGGTTGTTGAATAAGTTAAATAAAAACAACAGCTGTAAAAGAATAATTGTATAAGCAATTGAATTATAAAGTATGGAATTATAATTAAAATGATTAACACTTGTGAAATAATCTTATATATAAGAAGTGAAATTATATAAGTAAAAGGTTTATAAATGTGATTTATAATCTAAAAACAAAATTCCAAAGAAATGTTTTGAAAGGATTTGATATTTTGGGAAAATTGTTTTGGAGAAATTAAAGCTCTAAACTTTTTTCGGTCGCTGGAAAATAATTCCGATGATGATCATGACATCATCAGTGTTCATTTTCGGGTTTCCAAAAGAGGAATTGCTGCCAAATTGTTTTAAATGAAAGTTGTTTGGAAAATTTGAGTTTGGGTTTTGAAATTGAAAGGATAATTTGTATTGATTTCAAAAAATGGTTTTGAAAGATTGAAAAGACTCTGGAATCCTATTTAAAAAATTTATAGGAATGATAAATGAGTTGATAACCTATACAATTTGAATTTTAATAGAATAAATTTAACTTAAAGGATGGAGTTAAATTAAAGGAAGTATAAGTGAATCAATAAAATTCCAAGTGGTAATTGTTGAATATAAGTTGTATAACTTATAAAATGAGAAAATGTAAGTGAAACCAATAATTAAAATGGTTAAATGATTTGTTAAGCAAAATAAATTTGAATAAGTGATGAAAATTTGGCTTTGGTAAAAAGTTAAATAGAATTGGAATCTGAATTGGATTTATAAGTGGAAATTTAAGTTAAACTAAGCAAATGATGTTTGAAATGGAATATAACTTAAGTGAAGTTGAATAAAGTTGATTTTGGTATCGAAGTAAATTAATAAGTGAATTAATGAAATGAAGTCATTAAGAATGTGAACTTGAGTTTTATGAATGAAATTCAACCTTATTTGTCAAAGGAATTAGCAATTGAATTGAACTAATGAATTGAATATTAATCAAATGAATGTAAATAAGTTGATATTGAATAATGAATGTAAATGTTAATTCATTAAAGCTAATTGAATAAAGTGGAAGATTGAATGAAAGCCAATTTAATGTTAAACCAATTGGAATTGAAAACGTGTCGAACCAAAAGAAATGTAAATTTAATAATTTGGTTATGTTGAATGTACATTGGTTTTTACATGGTTGTAAATTGATTGTGTATAATTCATTAAGTGAATGAAATGGAAAGCTATGAAATTAAATTCAAATTGGAAGTAAATAAATTTGAATAGAGTTGAATTTGATTTCGAAATGAACCAACTTGAATATGAATAAATGAACGTTAGTAAAATTCCAATGCTAATGAATCAAATGTGATTAAAATGAAAACCAATTCAATGAATATTAATGAGAAGTGAATTTATATTGATTTGGTGGTTGCATTTGTTGTTTTGTTGCAATTGCTATGTAGGCACATGTAGTTGTTATGTTGCTATATGATGTATATTGATACTATTTTCAATACACATGTTTCTCATTTGTTTGTTGAGTGTTTAGTAGGTGCGGATTGCGCTTGCTTCGCATTTGGAGCTCGCTTTCGCGCTATATTAGCCGTATATGCTCGCTAATAAAAATATAAGGTACATATCTCGGATTAAATATCGTACTTTTACACTTTTTCCCTACGGGATGCCTCAACACTTGATGAGATGTATATTTGTGATATATATACTGTCATTTTTTTTTGGATCGAGCTGCGCAAAGGAGACTTTGGCGAATTTTTCCGAAAATTTAAGGCGTTAGAATATTTTTGAGAAAATTGGGAAAATTTTGAAAACTAAGTTGGATTTGGAAACTTAGTAAAGATTTTGTAAGAAGTTTAACTATGAATTTTGGGAAAGTTAAACACTTAAGAGATTTGTAAAAATCTAAATTGAATGGTTTGTTTTGGAAAGTTAATGGATTCTGTAACTTTTTCTTACTTGATAATTTCGAGGACGAAATTCTTTTAAGGGGGGAAGTTTGTAACGACCCAGAATTTTTTTAATTAAAATTTGTATATTTAATTGATTTCAAATATTAATAAGTGAAATTTATAAGTCGAATAAATTTTATTTCGAATATCTGGATTTAATTTGATAATTAAATCGATTATTTAATAGTTGAAATTACAGAAATAATTGAAAATTGGGTTAAATATGATTAAAATTGATTTGTAAAATTTTATTTAATCATGTTAAAGTTATAATGATGTTATAGAACTTTTAAAATTGAATTTAGAGTTTATTTGTGGAAATTGAATATTTTAATATTTAATCGACTAGTGAAATTGGCCATTTTTCAAATAGTCTCAGAATTGGACGAAACTAGTTCCATTGGATCCGTAATAGTTTGTTATTATCGGATTTCAATTTTCGTAGCAATCGGAGTTTTCGTTTGAACGTGGCAGCTCGAAACGCATCGAAGTTGTTTTAATATTTATTTGGCGAGTTAAAATAGCCATTTTTCAAACAGTCTCGGATTTCGACGAAACTAGTTTCATCGGATCCGTAATGCTATATTATTGTAAGGTTTCAAATTTCATGTCAATCGGATTTAGTGTTTGTCCGGGGCAAGCCAAAACGCATAGAAATTAGTTTAAATCGATTTAATTTAAAATCGATCGTTTATTACCGTAACTCGCACATACGATGGAATTAGCCTCCGAAACACGTTCCATTGTGTTCAGAACGCAGGGTAAACTTAGAAACGCCAGCCGGCACGCTTCGATTGGAGTTCGAAAAATTTCGATGAATAGTAATTTGAGAAATTTCTATAAAAGGCCATCAGTTTCACAAAATTGCAAACAAAGGCCAAAACCCTAGCCTAAGTGTTCAGCCGCCACTTGATAATTAATGGCCAGAAACTTCTCTTCTTCTCCCCTCAATCACTCTCAATCCGTAGACAATTAGCAAGAGCTTTCAACTAACAAATTGAAGAGCATGGAGAGAGCTTCAGATCCATACGGCTACTTCGTCGAATCGTCGACCATAGGAGGAGCTATCTGCTCGCGCTCACATCAGGTCATGCACAAATTTCGAGGCAAATTAGGTGGCCGAGCTCCACTAGGTCACGGCCGAAGGTAGCTCTTGAGTGGGGCTTCGAAACTCATGTCTCTGATCATCTTAAAAGTGAACGAAGCTCGAGCGAAATAAAACCCTAGAAGGTGGCTAATGGGTTGATGGTTGCGTGTTTTACTGGCAGGATGAACATGATATTCACGTTTGAGAAGAAGAGGGGTGGACGGCCAGATCTGAAGCAAGGGTGATGGACGGCCAGATTGCATTGTAGGGTTTAAAAATTAAAATAGAAAATGTAAATTTATATTATATAAATTGTGTAAACTTCTAAAATGCATATCTCGTTCATACGAGGTCGGAATTTGACGAAACGAATTGCGTTGGCTTCGTTTTGTCGAGCACTACGCAATGGAGCTGGTTTGGAGTCGTTTGGAGTTAGTGAAAATTTTGCATAAAATTAAATGCACGTTTAATTTTATTCGAAATAAAACGCGGAAACGGAATTGAAAGCAAGGTGAGAACTTCTCACTCAATCGAATTGTTTCGATTTAAATTTTAAATAGTTAGATTTAAAATTATTGATTGTATGCCTGAATGATAAATTATTATTTGTTGTTGATTGAAATAGACATTATGCTCCGTTAATAAGCGGATGTTATTTATTAAAAACATATACCGCGATAATTCCGAAATGTATGGAATTGGTAATATATATGTACTTGGAGTTGATTTTCCCGCATTATATAGCGGATGAGACCCTATTGCGCCGTTTATTAAGCGGATAGTATTTTATAAATCCCATATACCACGATAATTCCATATTGGAACGGAATTGGTATTGTGCTAATGTTTGTGGATGTAGGGAAACAGGTTGGAGGGATCCAACTGTATTCCTCAACTGTATTGATTTATTTACAGATATTGTGATATTTGTTTATTATCATATCGGTAAATTATATTTAGATGTCGTGATTGACTATTTGGTGTTGTTGCATCATCGAATCCATTTTTGGAGCTTTAAAATAATGATTTTTGATTTTTAAAAGATTTTTAAAGTGATTTTAGAAAGTATACGTTTTATAAAATTTTGAATTGTTAAAAAAAAATGTTATAATTTTATTATTATAAAAGTTATATTTTTGGAAAATAGTACTTAAGTATGATTTTGGAGTTATATAAGTTTTAAGTAACGCTTTGTAAATTATTAAAAGGATTAGTTTATTTAAATTGAGATTTTTGAATTATTATAAACGGTGTATATATAAGATTTCTAAAATTAATATTTATAAATTAAAAATATTGGAATTATAAAACGAGTTTATTAAGTGTTAAAATGAAGTATAAAATGGATTTCAGTGAAAATTATAGATTTATAAATTATGAAGATTATAAAATGAATAGATGTTGTAAAATAAAAGATTTATAAGTAATCAACTTATAAACTGGACTTTTGCATTTAAATGGGATATCAATAGAAATTGTTAATAAAGGAGATTTTATAAGTTGAAGTTGTTATAAAATATAAATGAATCTTATAAGTAATAGAAGTTATAAAAAGAACGATTTTGTAAATAAATGAATTATAAGTATATAACTTATAATATGGGCTTTTGGTATATATTTGAGATATATACATTGAATCGGATCAATAAAGGAGACTTATAAATCGAAGCTTATAAATAGAAATGGAATTTATAGACATTGTTTATAAATTCGAAATCAATGGAAATTGATAAATTGAATGTTGAAATTGGTTAAGGAAGTATATTCATGATTTTGGACAGTGAATATATTATTAAATAAAATGGATATGCTTGGGAAAATGAATATTATAAAATGAAGTTAATCGTTTTAACGATGTTTTAAAATGTATTAAACATCGAAAACATAGATTTCAATATTCATTGTTGAAATAGACGTTTTCGAGAAAGAGAAGGAAATGGTGAACTATAACACTGTTGTTATAGTAAATGATTTCCGAAAGGAAATGTTTTATATAGTATTGGGATTTATAAATCTATCTAAATTTCGAATCCCTATACTAGTGATTTTGGGTTGTCGTAACGATGTTTTACGTAATATTCGTTTTGGCCCAAACAAATGTGTTTACGAGAATGATTTCTTAAAGAATGAAATATATACTTAATTTCGATTTAAGTATAGTAAATATTTTCCAAATGTTGAAAATAAATAGATTTGTGATTTACTTATTAATAAATAAGTATGGAAATGTTTTTCCAATGTGCAATGAAACGTTTTGAGAATTTATCTTTTTGAAGATAAATTGAAAATGAATAATTGAAATCGTATATTCATAAATATTTTGGAATGTAAATTCACTATGGAATTTATAAATGAAAAGGGGAATTTGTTTAAAAATAAACGTTGATTTATTTTTGAAGTGTGGGAATTAATTTATGGATTTGGAACGTAAATACAAAGTAAATCGTTAAGGATTTATTTAATTGGTTTAAATGAACCATGTTGAAATGGAAGTAATTTCGCGCAAGGAAAATGTTTGAAATTTGTTTTCAAAGGAGATAAAGGTGAAAAGTGATTTGAAAATTTGTTTTCAAATGTTTGAAGTGTGGAAATGATATATCTAGTAAAGATATTTTGGAAAGTAGATAATTTGGGAAATTATTTGGAATTTGGTGATGTTGAACATGCCTATTGATAGTTAAATAACCGACTATCAATATTTACCTTTAAATAGGTATTTGTTGTGATTGCTTGAATTTGAATGCCACACTTATTTTTGAATAAGCGCTCACTATTCGGGTTAGCCGGGAAAGGACCTTGGGGTCGTATAACCCATTCCGAATATGTGATACGTCGTTATGGATTGCATTTGATGACCGATGTTGAAGACCGGATATTTGTGAAAACAGAAGGATTACCGTCGAATATTTCTACATCGGCTGATCTCCGATATAGAAATTTATTACCCTTTGTGATGAGAAGTCCGGTCGTGATTAGTGAATATCCGGATTGCAAGGACTTCTTTGTAAGTGCCTTTGGTTGCGCTCGATCCCGGAACGGACTTGTATGGATGTGTGTCTGACGTTATAGTTGGGATTTAAAGCTGGTTTCTATCAAATATATTTCCGTTGGTGGCGGAGAATTTATTCTCTTAGCTTAACACCCTTAGAGGTTATTTAGTTGATGGTTACTAGTGATACATTCCCAATTTGCTAATGTGGCATACGAAGTGCTTTTGAGCATTTGTTGAACAAAGCACGGCTTTTACATAAAGCGTGGCTTTGTGGACGAGACTTCGTCGGACCTCACACCTCGGAAATAGTCAAAACAGGAAGGATGCAGCAAGGTTATTAGGGGGTAGCGCCCCTTTAGTGTATGTCATTCCTTCTGGATAGAGGTGGTATCATGGTATAGAGCCCATATACTTAACCTATGTTGTTGCTGCAAATTTATTACTTTGTGGTTGTTGGAAATCGAGGAACCTTGGATATAGATCGGTTATGATCGGGGAATGACATATTCATGTCAGTAGTTACCCAGTTAGGGGTAACCCGGCCTTGTGTTGGCAGAGGTCTGGTTCTCGGGTCGTCTTTCCAGAGGCGTACCCATGTGGCAATGTGAAGTTCCTTGGCCTGACCATTTGTTGGAAATCCAAAGAAACAATACGATCTTGTACGGTTTTAGTTGTTGACCCTATCATTCACTTATGGTGGTCACCACTGTTTGGATGGTAGCTATAGTAGGCATAAGTGCGAAATGCCCATGCTGGCTAAGATTTATATCTTTACTTTCGAAATGAATTTTTCCTACACTATGCACTAGTAATAATATCAAATGTTTCATTTTAATGCGTATCAAGCATCTTTGACTATCATAAGGAGAAATCTCCTCCGATTCTGCGTTTGCATTGTGTGTGTGTACGGGAGGCCTTATGGTAGTCTCATTTTCTCAAAAGCATTACGAATCTATTTTAAAATTATCCTATTCTATGTTTTAAAAATAAACTGTTTTAGTTCTCACACTAGTCACATGACTGACTCGGAGTTTATTGTTTTCCTTCCTAAACTCTGGGTGACCACCAATTTCCAGACGGGCAGTCAAGAGTCAGGTTTATCAGGATATTCTGGAATTCAGGAGTTGCTGGGGACAAGCTGGATGGCAGGTGTATTCACTAGTATATAGTATTTCTTTTCCGCTGTTTATTGTTGTAAACTCTTATAATGAATGTAATGTGATATAATGTATAAAATATACAGTAAAATTGTTTTAAATGATTATTCATTTATCTATTATATGTTGTTCTGCTGCGATTGTGAGATTTTGATATTGTTCTGTTGTTTCTTTCTGTTCTCTTCTATCTTTTCTCTCTTCTTCTATCTTTTTCTTCTTCTTTAACCATAACGGTACGGTTTTCCGGCATTCGATTGCTTGGCAGTTGATACAGTGGACGTATTGATGTCGGTTTCGAGCGCTGATGGCCCGTTCATTACAATTTGAAAAGCGAAATCTTATATAATCGAAGTCTATATAAGTGTGATTTGATGTGCTATTGATTTAGGAAAGTATTCGATTTGAAAATGGGATCTTATATGTGATGGACTTTATATGAGTATGACATTTGAAAGTGATATGAAATGGTACTACATGATACATATTTTCGAAGTAAAAGTATGGAAAGTGCCTTCTGCTTGATATCCGCTTTGTGGCCACATTGTGGATTCATTCTATCGATATTATTCTCTATGATTTTGGTTTTCTAGATGTGACACTCAAGTGTCCTTCCATTGCGTAACCCATGGTCATTTTTTTTGGCTAGCCTAAGCCGCAAGGATGAGATTGCTTAAAGGGTACGGATGTTTTCTAGGGGATCCAGGCGTAACCATTGTTTTGTATCATGTGGTCTACCGGTTTTGTTGTCGTGGCATAATCCGCAAGTCAAAGATTTCTTAAAGGGTATGGATGTTTCATGGGGATCCAGGCGTAACCATTGTTATGTACCCTGAGGTACACAGTTTTGGTTATCATGGCGTAATTCGCAAGGCAGTGATTGTTTAAAGGTATGGATGTTTCCTGAGGGATCTAGGCGTAACCATTGTGTATTTGCGATCCAGGAAATATTTTTGGATTGTACTTTCCATATCGGTTTTGAAGGTTTTTTTAAGTATTTTCACTGGGTGTTGAAACAGGCCTACTAAGTAACTGAAGAATTCTAGCTTTCCGCCCGATCAACGCATGGCCAGAGTCTGCAAGAACGAAGATAAACTTGTTGAAACATCGAGTTATAAAAGTATTTTTGAAAGGAAATTTGTTTCGATATAAAAGTATATTATTATAAAGGTATTTTATTATAAAATTATATCCAACAAGGAAATTCGGTATTAATATTTGAAACCGAAATTCTTTTGGTTTGAATTAATTATTCATACCCGATACTATTCTTTTGAACCTACCTTATCTGCTAAGCTTTGTTTATTCACCTATATTCTGTTTTTTGGAGTCTACCTTCTTTCCTTTTGAATATATCCTTTTAAAATATTGTTTATTTATATACTACACGGGTTAATAGTAAAATTATTAGTGTTTTATGTAAGTAATAGATCTCTATAAATAAGTGAGGATTTAATTAAATTGGTTTGACCAAATTAATTGAATATTAAATAACTGAGATTGAAATTTATATAGTTTTAAATTAATTGCTTCATTTTTTTTCCAAATCCAATTTTTCTTTTGGTTGTTTCTATTCTCCTACCTCGTTCCTTTTCGGGGATGAAAAGTTTTGAGTGGGGGAGAGTATAACGACCCGTAAATTTTTAATAAATTCATTTCGTTCAATAATGCATTTACCTGAATTATTGAGAAATTTTAAATAATTGAATTTTGAAATAAAATTTTTATATTTGGAATACGTATTTAAAAAAATAACAGATGGTAAATTTTCATCAGATTACATGGAAGTTTATTTTATTATGTAATTCTATTAAATTCAAATCGGTTAATAACGATAATAAATTTATTTTCAAAACTGAACAGTTTTCTATAGAAAATTTCTAAATCATCCTCTAAGTGAGGCGTCATCTTTCGTTTTTCAAAATTCGGATTTCTATAGCTCCGTCAATCTTATTTTCTACGTTTTTGGTGCATTTTTGCTAGCGAAAATTCGAGTTTTTATAATTCAATCATACCACTAATATCTGTATACCATTTTGATCGTCTCATCGTGCTGATCTCTACGGTATATTCAATTCTGTGTTTGTGGTCCGGTACGTGACGGAAATAATAAAACTGTGTGTCATACAAGTACAGAAATTGTGGCTTTTTAACTTCTCAATCCTTTTCAAATCTTTACCATGCAGCTCAAGCAAATAATCAATTGCATTGGGTAGCCTATCAGCTGAAATCAAGGGAATTGACCGTTACATTTAATTTATTTCTTTTCTGTCCATCCAAATTTTCCTTCTGTTGCAAAGCCAATCAATAGTTTACCTTTATTACTCCCTGCAATTACGTTTCTGGATTCACGTGACTACAACTATTCAATTTTCTATCTGTTATACTTCTCTAGCTTTATATTCATTCTAGTCCATCTCTCTTCTTTTTCTTAATTTATTATTTTGCTTTGAGAAATTCGCACCTTTCAGTTTGCCCCTCACCTTGGCGACCATGCAACCAACCCACTGCGGACTACCGCCTTTGTTCTTGGGCCTCGACCACCAGAAACCGCCCTAGCCATCCTTCCTCTTTGATGTAGCACGATCTACAGAAGTTCAGAGGTTAGATCATTCACAAAATAATGAAGCTTCGGTTCAATCTCTTAAGTCGTGCACGAGTCAAGAGGTTTCGGTTTTAACTCGTAAGTCGTGCACAGTCAACTTAAGGAATCACGTGAGGAAGGAATACGAGCTAGTGAAGAGGGCATAAGTCGTCTACGACTTAACAAAGCTTGGAGGAAAGAGCTACGGCTTAACAAGAAAGAAGAGAAGGAGTTACGACTTAGCAGGAATTTGAGGCGTGCGAGTGAGATGAGTCGTACACGACTCAATGACTCTTCCATAAGTCGTGTACGAGTTAACAAGAGCAGAGAAGTGGAAGAAGATGAGTCGTACGGAGTTGACTCGGTTGAAGGGATATACCGCAAGTAAGCTTGGGAGCTTGAGTCGTTGGAAGTATGTTGAGTCGTGACATTTGTTGAGTCGTATGTCGTACACATTGTGATTGTTTTGTTGAGTCGTAAGTCGTCCAGGGACATTATGTTCGTAAGCCGTTGTTCTTGAGTCGTTTGCTCTCGAGTCGTGTAAACTGTGTTGTTTGTTGAGTCGTATCTTACTGAGTCGTCTGAGTTGTAATCTGTTTGTCTCGTTTATTTGATGAGTCATATGTCATTTATATCTGATGAGTCGTGTCGTATGATAAGTCGTGTGATGTACTTCGGTCTGTTGTGTTGTTAAGTCGGTGACGACTAATGATGAGTCGGGGTTCATGAGTCGGCAACGGCTTATGGAGACAGTTGTAAATGCTATAGATAGCCGTGTGTGTCATTTTGTAAGTGATTGATTTTGAAATAAAATTTCTTGTTGATTGTTTTGAGCTTTCTTCTCCAATTGGTAGTTGAGTGTAATCTCCTATCTCCACTTACGTCATTCGAGTGCGCTCGAATCCACGTTTGTTGAAGCCGATTCACGGAATCTAGTGCGCTAGATCAACGTACGAAGAATCGTAGATCTTTGAACACGGTATAGTGCGCTATCAACGTGTTTGAGATAGCTAGAATTCGGTATCTTCGGATCAACGAATTTGGGCATTTCGGTATCTTCATTCCATCGATCGCTACTTTCACCAATTGAAGTTTGTTTTGATTAATCCGCTGCGTCAGTTTTGGTATCAGAGCTTGTTTAGCCAATCATAGCTAAATCGGGTCTTGGAGCCAAGTGTTGAAGTTGCAACAAGAGGGAGAACTTTCGATCCATTCCATTTTGGATCAAAGTGTTGAAAGTGTTTGAATTTGAAGTAGGCCGTGTATACTAGTGAAGTAGCCGAGCCTAGGGAGGATCATTGGAAGCTTGTTACAAGCTAAGGAGTTAAGGCCGAGCTTTGAGAAGTTGTGTAGAAGCTTGTGAAGCCGTGATTTGCTTGTGAAGTATCACTTTGGTATCGATTTGTTGAAATTTTGTGAATTTCAATCATGCCGCCAAGGAGAGCTAACCGCCATCAAAATGTTGAAGCTTTGTATCGAAGAGAAGAAGCCGATCAAATGGAGCAACGTATGCATGAGAAGATTGATGAAGGCATTGGTAGGTTGGAGAAGCTTATGATTGATATGAATCAAAGTAGAAGAAGAAATTCACCTGAATCCATCCGTGGGGGTAGTAGAGTGTCATCACATTCAGAACGGGAGAGGAGAGAAAGTCAAGAGCCTAGGAGTGTTGACAATCGAAGTAGGAGGAATGTTGATGATCATGATAGACGGGATGTTGGTAGTAGGAGTGGTGGTAGAGATGTTGGAGGACGACAACGACAACGATATGCATCAGACTTTGATGAGGAGTTTGATGGTGAAAGAGGAAGTGTTCATTACAGAGATAGAGATCAGGGACAACGTCAGTATCGGGTTATTGATGATGATCGACGTTGGGAATCAGGAATGAAGATGGAAATTCCAGAATTTAAAGGAGGGATGGTAGCAGAAGAATTTCTTGATTGGGTATCAAATGTTGAAGAGATCTTTGATTTCTAGGAGGTTCCTGAGCATAGGAGAGTAAAGTTGGTTGCTACTAGGTTGAGGGGGAGAGCTTTGGCATGGTGGCAGCAAACTAAACTTACTCGTGAACGAATGGGGAAGTCAAAGATAGAATCTTGGGAGAAGATGAAGAAGTTGATGCGAGCTACATTTTTACCTTACAACTATCAATCACTTATGTACCAGAGGTTGCAGAATCTAAGGCAGGGGACGAAATCAGTAAATGACTATGCAGATGAATTTTACCAACTCATTGCCAGGAACGATATAATGGAGACAGAAGAACAGCTGACTGCTAGGTTTGTTGGAGGATTGAGAATGCAGGTCCAGGATATGGTTAATATGTTTGATCCTAGATCAGTAGCAGAGGCACATCAGAAAGCGTTGGCTTGGGAGAAGCAAGGAAGGCGTGGAGGTGGTGTGTTTACTAATTCCAATAATCAAGTGAAGGGTGTTAGTGGGAGTTCTAATGTTTCTAAACCTGTCAGTAAGCCAGTGGTGAAGGAGGCTGAGAAGGCGAAGGTTAACAGTGGTTTCAAATGTTATAATTGTCAGGAGTTGGGTCATAAAAGCAATGAATGTCCGAAGCCGAAGAAGAGAGCAATGGTTGCAGAAGTTGAGGAGGATGATGATGAGGAAGCAGAATGTTCAAATACACCTTATGTTGAGGAGGAAGAAGAATTGTCTGGAGATGAAGGTTGCAATCTTATGATGAGGAGGTCATGTCTTACACCAAAGCAAGAGGAGGATTGTAGTTGGTTGAGAAGCAATATTTTTCAGTCGACATGCACTATTCTAGGGAAAGTTTGCAAGTTCGTTATTGATGCTGGAAGCTGTGACAATATTATTTCTACAGAAGCAGTAAGGAAGTTGAACTTGAAAACTGAGAAGCATCCTAAACCGTACAAGCTAGCATGGTTAAGAAAGGGTGGTGAAGTGAAGGTGTGTCGAAGGGCTTGTGTTAATTTTTCTATTGGGAAGAAATACAAAGACGAAATTTGGTGCGATGTAGTGGATATGGATGTTTGTCATCTGTTGTTGGGCAGACCGTGGCAGTTCGATAGAGCAGTGCAGCATGATGGTCGGGCCAATAGCTATAGTTTCATGTTCGAGGGTACTAAAATCACTTTGGTTCCCAAGAAGCAACAATAGAAGGAGAGCAAGCTGGAGGAGATTGAGGAATTGAAAACTCTGTTGACTTTGAAGGAGTTTGTTAAGGAGGTTGAAGAGGAGCCTGAAGTATACTTGTTGATTGGGCGTGAGAGCAGCGAAGAGGTTGAAATTCCAGAAGAAGCAAAGCCAGTTTTGCAAGAATTTGAGGATGTATTTCCAGAGGAGTTGCCTAAGGAGTTACCGCCACTGAGAGACATTCAACAGCAGATCGATCTTGTTCCGGGAGCAGTATTACCACATAGACCACATTATCGAATGAGTCCGAAGGAACATGAAGAGTTGAGGAGGCAGGTGGAAGAGTCGCTTGAACAAGGGCGAGTGCAGGAGAGTTTGAGTCCATGTGCTGTACCAGCTTTATTGGTACCCAAGAAGGATGAGACGTGGAGGATGTGCACTGACAGTCGAGCATTGAACAAGATTACCGTGAGATATAGATTTCCCATGCCAAGGTTGGATGACTTACAAGATCAGTTGAGTGGGGCTATTATCTTTTCGAAGATTGATTTGACGAGTGGTTATCACCAGATTCGAATTAGACCTGGAGACGAGTGGAAGACAGCGTTTAAGACGAGAGAGGGGTTATACGAATGGTTGGTTATGCCATTTGGTTTATCAAATGCACCTAGTACATTCATGCGGGTGATGAATCAAATCTTTAGACCATTCATTGGGAAGTTCGTGGTGGTTTATTTCGATGATATTCTGATATATAGTAGGAGTACGGAGGAGCATGTTCAACATTTGAGGGAAGTGTTGATTATTCTTCGTGAGGAACAATTTTATGCTGCTACGAAGAAATGTGTGTTTATGACAAGAAGTGTTTTATTTCTGGGTTATGTTGTTTCAGGAGAAGGTATTCAAGTTGATCAGAATAAAGTTGAAGCAGTCAGGAATTGGCCACAGCCAAAGACAATTACGGAAGTGAGAAGTTTTCATGGGCTAGCGTCATTCTACCGGAGATTCATTCCACACTTCAGTAGCGTGATGGCTCCAGTTACTGATTGCATGAAGGGGAAGCAGTTTGTATGGTCAGAGGAAGCGGGAGTTGCTTTTGAACGAATCAAAGAACTGTTGACGACAGCGCCAATTCTTGTTTTACCTAATTTTCAGTTGTTGTTTGAGCTACACACTGATGCATCAAAGGTTGGGATTGGAGGAGTGTTGATTCAGCAGGGGAGACCTATTGCATATTTCAGTGAAAAGTTATCAGGGGCAAAGATGAGATACAATACATATGACGTTGAATTTTACGCTGTTGTGCAAGCTGTTAAGCATTGGAGACACTACCTGTTTCAGAAGGAATTTGTTCTTTATACTGATCATGAAGCTTTGAAGCATTTACAGGGGCAGGATAAGATTTCAGCAAGACATGCATCGTGGATTGCATATTTACAGCAGTTTACCTTTGTTGTTAAGCACAAATCGGGGGTGACGAACCGTGTGGCTGATGCTTTGAGTAGGCGGAGTCATTTGCTGACAACATTGAAAGTTGAAGTGACGGGGTTTGAATTACTGCCAGAGATGATTGAAGAAGATCCTTACTTTGTGAAATATGTTGAAAAAGTGAAGGATGGGAGTACCGATGAATTTATGTTGGTTGATGGATTCTTGTTTAAAGGAAATCAGTTATGTATTCCAGAGGGCAGCTTGAGAATGAAAATTATCAAGGAGTTGCATGAAGAAGGCCATGTGGGTAGAGATCGTACATTGCAGTTGATTTCTCAATCTTATTTTTGGCCGTCGATGAGAAAAGAAGTTGAAAGATTTGTGGAGAGATGCCATATTTGCCAGGTTTCAAAGGAAACAGCGACGAATGCAGGGTTGTATATGCCATTACCTGTACCGTCTAAGCCATGGGTTGATATCAGCATGGATTTTGTTTTGCGTTTGCCTAGAACTCAAAAGGGAAATGATTCGATATTTGTTGTAGTGGACAGATTTTCGAAGATGGCACATTTTATTGCCTGCAAGAAGACAGCAGATGCAGTTCGAGTGGCACAATTATTCTTTAAGGAGGTGTATCGATTGCATGGTTTACCTGAATCTATTGTTTCTGATCGGGATACTCGTTTTCTGAGTCACTTTTGGTTAAGTTTGTGGAAGATGGTGGGAACGAAGCTGAAATTTAGTAGTGCTTATCATCCGCAAACTGATGGACAGACAGAAGTTGTAAACAGGTCATTGGGAAATTTGTTGCGATGTCTTGTACAGGATAATTTGAGAAGTTGGGACATGAAATTATGCCAAGCAGAATTTGCTCATAATCATGCCATGAATCGCAGTACGGGATTCAGTCCATTTCAGATTGTATATTCAAATTTACCAAGGGGGCCGTTGGATTTAGCAGTAGTACCACAACCGAAGGGGACAGATAAACGAGCTGCTGACTGTGTTGATGAGCTGACTGAATTTCATAAAATCGTTCAGGAACGATTGGAGAGATCGAATGAGAAATATAAGAAATCTGCAGATTTGAAACGACGAAATGTTGAATTTAACGAAGGCGATTTGGTTTATGCAGTGTTGACAAAAGACCGTTTTCCGGTGGGAACATACAATAAATTGAAAGCGCGAAAAATTGGTCCAGTTGAAGTTTTAAAGAAAATCAATGAGAATGCTTATCGATTAAAGTTACCAGATGGTGTTTATACTTCTGATATTTTTAACGTCAAACATTTAATTCCATATCATGGAGGTGAGATTGTTGAGGAAGAATTTACAAATTCGAGGTCGAATTTTTCTCAACCAGGGGAGGATGATGTAGCATGATCTACAGAAGTTCAGAGGTTAGATCATTCATAAAATAATGAAGCTTCGGTTCAATCTCTTAAGTCGTGCACGAGTCAAGAGGTTTCGGTTTTAACTCGTAAGTCGTGCACGAGTCAACTTAAGGAATCACGTGAGGAAGGAATACGAGCTAGTGAAGAGGGCATAAGTCGTCTACGACTTAACAAAGCTTGGAGGAAAGAGCTACGGCTTATCAAGAAAGAAGAGAAGGAGTTACGACTTAGCAGGAATTTGAGGTGTGCGAGTGAGATGAGTCGTACACGACTCAACGACTCATCCATAAGTCGTGTACGAGTTAACAAGAGTAGAGAAGTGGAAGAAGATGAGTCGTACGGAGTTGACTCGGTTGAAGGGATATACCGCAAGTAAGCTTGGGAGCTTGAGTCGTTGGAAGTATGTTGAGTCGTGACATTTGTTGAGTCGTATGTCGTACACATTGTGATTGTTTTGTTGATTCGTAAGTCGTCCAGGGACATTATGTTCGTAAGCCGTTGTTCTTGAGTCGTTTGCTCTTGAGTCGTGTAAACTGTGTTGTTTGTTGAGTCGTATCTTACTGAGTCGTCTGAGTTGTAATCTGTTTGTCTCGTTTATTTGATGAGTCGTATGTCATTTATATTTGATGAGTCGTGTCGTATGATAAGTCGTGTGATGTACTTCGGTCTGTTGTGTTGTTAAGTCGGTGACGACTAATGATGAGTCGGGGTGCATGAGTCGGCAACGGCTTATGGAGACAGTTGTAAATGCTATAAATAGCCGTGTGTGTCATTTTGTAAGTGATTGATTTTGAAATAAAATTTCTTGTTGATTGCTTTGAGCTTTCTTCTCCAATTGGTAGTTGAGTGTAATCTCCTATCTCCACTTACGTCATTCGAGTGCGCTCGAATCCACGTTTGTTGAAGCCGATTCACGGAATCTAGTGCGCTAGATCAACGTACGAAGAATCGTAGATCTTTGAACATGGTATAGTGCGCTATCAACGTGTTTGAGATAGCTAGAATTCGGTATCTTCGGATCAACGAATTTGGGCATTTCGGTATCTTCATTCCATCGATCGCTACTTTCACCGATTGAAGTTTGTTTTGATTAATCCGCTGCGTCACTCTTGAACGCCAGCACCGTCCGTTGGCCCCCGCCCGCTCTCTCACTTAGCAGGCGACCGAGCATACCCTCATTTATTTCCTCCGACCCCATCGCGTGGTGCCGCCGACCAGTCCCTGCAGCCATGGTCCCCTCCACCTTCACGTCACCATCTCCAGCCCGACTTGCTCCTCTCTCCCGTCCTTTTCTTTTGCTTGGCTTCGCCACCGCCAAACATCCCCTCTAACATCAGCTGTTCTCCGCCTTCACGATGCTTCACCACCCACCTCTATGAACCGAGCCATGCTAATCCATTCCTCACCCTTTGCTAATCATGCAGCCTCCCTGTAGCTTGCAGCATGGGATATTATATATGACATATGAAGTTATGAAGGTTAGTCATTATGAGTCGATTTATAGATATCAATTTAGTAAACATATGTTTATATCTTATATTGGCGTAGTTTGTTGTATTGAAAAAAGGAGAAGGTTGCATATATATAACATAATATGAGGAATCCACATGTTATACAATTTCGTGTATTTACATCTAAATATATACTAGTTTATATATGCTTATTTGCTAGTTATATATATATATATATATATATATAAAGCTATGTAGTTTTCAAATTTAAAAATTAAATAAATAAATAAATAAATAAATAAATATAAAATTTCGCCTATAGCATTTGGATTACATATAATGTATGCTTGGATGTATTATAGCTTATATAAAGATTTGGTTACTGTTAGTTTATATGTATTCTATAAAGTTTTGTTTTAAATATGGTGTATAGGCATGGTGACGTGTATGTTATATACAATCTGTTTGTATACGTATATTTGTTTCGCTGGTTTTATATAGAAGTTATATAAGTTAGTACTCTATGTTATATATATTTTAAGATATGTGATATAGTTTATTTTATTTTAGTTATATATGTTGTAGTTGTTTGTAATACTATGCATATGTTATATATAGATTGTAAATTTCTCAATTACTGTTAAGTTATAATATATATTTTGTTTTCATTATATCAAGACGATTCTAATTCGTTTCCATCAATCCCTATCTTCTCTTTGATATTATTTTTTGGATTTTTTCGATTGTCTAGATCGTGATCCAATTCGTAGCTCGATCCTTTGTCAAATCTATCTAGCCTCAAAAGGTGAGCAATCACTCACGATTAACGTTCTTATATTTATTAAATTTGATTTCAATTGAAACGACAATTGAAATATATTATTGTAAGTTGTTTAATGGTTATATATGCGATCATCTGTAATTGTTCGCCTGTGGGATATGACACCATATCCTGTTCTTTATATTATATTGATATTGATAATATATGCCTGATATTCTTATTGTTATATCTGTTATCACTCTACGAGTTCCCTATTAGTACAGAATTTACTATGGGTTGAAATGATACATACCCGAACGGACATTAGAATAAGGGAAAATCGTTACGGGTTGAAATGATAAACCCCAGCGATTTTCATCGAATTGAATTTGGGATTGCTGGTTGAAATGATATATACCCGTATATATATTTAAATTACGGATTTAAAATCCATATCACTCGACCATACGATAGAAAATTATGTACAGGCACCGTGGTCTACACATAAATATTTTGGAAATAATTTCTATGATTTCGGAAAGAAAATATGGTTTAATTAAATATTGATTCTTAAAATATTAGATAAATATATATAGGTTTAATAATTATATTCAATTTAAGGAAGATTTATTTAATTTAATGTGTATTATGTTTAAGTAATAATTCAAATTTATATTTCAAATATAGAATTTTTAATAATTTGAATGAGTTAAGTTTGGGAAGAAACTCGAACCTTCCCCGGAATTGCTCCCAAGTAAGATCCGGCATAAACTTCGACCTTCCCGGAATTGCTCCCAAGTAAGATCCGCTTCAATAATTTCCGAAATCAAAAGCTCATACCAATCTTATGCTCTTTCTTGGAGCATGCTAGAAGCCACTTGGACTCGATGTAGATCAACAAGATTCATGTGAGAAAAGATGCGGTCGCATGATTTAAGCCAAGCTTGGATTTCTATAACACTTTCGGATCCCTTGAATTGCCTTCCACCTAAATCAGTATAATCTCTTCACAAGTGTGAAAACCTAGATCTAGGATGAGCAGGCTCTGGAATAGGTCCGATAGCTTGAGCATTCTTTACAAGATCTAAAAGCTGCTGGGCAGACATAAATACTCCATCTTGAGGAGTAGGACTGGATTGACCGGCGTTGGGACGGCCAGGTCTAACCGTTTCTCTTCTTTAAGTAAGAAAGAAAGAAGAGGGAAAAGTTATTATAAGAATGAATATCAAACTAACTTGATTGATTAAAAAAGGCATCATAAAAGAAATTAGGATAGAATGGGTCTAATGACTCGAATTAAATCCTAAGGCACGAATCCTAAGAGAGACTTAGGACAATGATCCTTGCTATAATATTCTATATTATTCCGAAGTTTGGCTCTGATACCAAGCCGTGACACCCCACCTCTATACTCGCACTAGCCAAGGACACTACGGAGTAATGCCGTCAACTAGCATGAAAAAGAGATATAACAAAAACGTATGATAACAGTATTGCCATACTATGACAAGTATACATCAGATAACAAAAAAATCATACAATATCTCAAACTTTCTCAAATACTAAAAAGAATGTCATATTCTTTCAATTATTCACCAAAACACAAATATTGATAAAGTTAGTCAATATAAATCTAAAAAATGGGTGAAACACAAATTCTAGAAATCATCAATTAGAAATCCAGAAATCACAATGGGGAGACCTATCAAAAACAGGGGCATGAAAACTCATCAATACGTGTATCAAAATTGGGTCGCTATCCCATGAATTGAGTCGGAGATCCTCCAAAGTAGGTACAATCCCCTATTGCGAACTATGAGTCGAAGCTCCTCCAAACGAGCCGAAGCTCCTCCAAACAGGTTATAGTCCTTTATTGCAGACTATGAGCCAAAGCTCCTCCAAATGAGCCGAAGCTCCTCCAAACGAGCCGAAGATCCATAAGATCGGGGTATAGTCCCCCATGTGGACAAAGAGACATCGCACAACACTAGTCTAAACCACAAAATGATCATCATTGATTGATAAGTCTAAATTACACTAAGCTAGTAAATAAATGAGTTTAGCTTCATGTCCCATAACCACTAGCTTAAGTTAATTATTTACAAACAAATTATAGATTTCCACTCGAAAGTTGTCATAAGGTTTCAATCGAACAAGTCTAAGAATTAACCGACGAAGTAAATTGTAACGACCCATAAATTTTAACGGTTTTAGTAACGTATTAATTGAAATTTTATGGGATTTTAAATGATAAAATTTTGAAATATAAATTTGATATTTGGAATACGTCTAGTTAAACATAGCAACTGGTAAATTTCCGTCCGAAAATATGAAAGTTTATTTCGCGCGTAAATTTACTTCAATTGAATCAGTTAAAAAGCGATGAAAATAAAACGTTTTCAAAACAAAAATATTTTTACGTAGAAAAATTCTAAACCATCTTTTGAGCAAGTTGTCAGTTTGTCGTTTCTTCAAATTCGGACGTCTTGGGCTCCGTCGTTCTTATTTTTCTGCGATTTTTATGCATTTTCCGTAGTATAAAATTACGAATTTTATAATTCAATCGTACTACCGACATCTATATACTGTTTTGATCATCTCGTCGTGCCGATCTCTACGGTATATTCAATCCCGTGTTTTGAAGTTCGGTACACAGCGGAATTCACAAAACCGGTAACCGTATCTATATCGGATCCGCGACCTTTGTTTTCAAACGTGTACCCTGTTCTCCAAGAAAAATAAAAAATAAAAAATAAAAAATAAAAATAAAATAAAATAATAAATTGCTTTAAGTATTTTCGGTAGAATCTAGAAGATGGTTGCTATTCTTTTATTTATTGTGTGCCTTGAAACTTGTTTTCCTTTTCATATTTGCTCGGAAACCATATTGCAAATTCATTCATTAACTCTGTTCATCATATTCTTTTGAGATAAGTCACCACGTTATCTCTTCCTTTCAAGCCTGTTCAATAGCCTTTCCTCTCTGTATGCATACCAAGTTTAAATATAAAGTAACAAATACAAAGTATATTCAGAGTTGTAAAGAATTTGGACAAGAGACTTCTTCTCCCCTTCTCCCTTTCGAACACACCTGCTCCCATTTATGCATCCAAACTCTACAGGCCGAGCTCCCCTCCACGTGCTCATCCAAGCTCCGACACCGAACGCCACCATCGGCCTTCACCATTCATCCAAGCCCACCTACACATCTACATCGTCTCCCTCCCGCGCCTGACTTCATCGGCCATCACATCAACCACCGTACATCTCAACCCGTACCCGATGGCTCTTCCGCTTCACGCGCGTAACCGGTCTGCCTCCGCCATTCACATCAACTGCTGTCGGGCACCGCCAAGACCATACCCAATACCGCACCGGCCTCCCACTCAGCTACCGCCATCACCGTGCGCACAGACCGAAGCCACCTTCTTTTCTAGCCGAGATCTCCAAAGTCACTGCATGTTCTTTGCTCGCTCCATCACTACTGCCTCGTAGTGCAGCTGCTCCCGTCCTCCTTATCGTGCCTCTCCCTGTAGCCTGCAACCATGGCTTGTTGCTTTGTGTATGTTAGTAAGGTATGTATGTATTATTATTATATACATTAGTAATTGGTAGTTGATGCTATATATTGATACAATATATCATGTTATTCATACACGTTATAAATTTTAGCTCGCTGCATATGAATTATAAGTTTTGAAGTATATTAATATATTTAATACGTTTGGCTTATATATTGGTGACGTTCGACTATGGTTTATAATAGTTTTACAATGTATGTTGTCAACTTGTTAGTATGAGTATATGTAACTTATTACTTATATATATACAAGTCTTTATATAAATTATATTATAAAGTGTATGCTAGTTATATGTAGTTATTTTCAGCTTAAATATGTTGTAGATCATGTATTGGTGTTAAGTTTTAAATGATTTGCTGAAAGATTTTAGTGAAATACGTATGCATGTTATAACAGTATTAAATATTTTAAGAGCAGTTCGTATATAAGCTTGGAAGATTTTATATATATATGGTACAATAATTTATATAAGGGTATGCATATGTTTTGTATATATATCATATACGTAGGCACTGTCGATGGCAGTTAGTGTACTAGTATATAAGTTATATTATATTGCATCGGTTATATAAATTTGTTGTGTATATATAAGCCTATAAATAAAATTTCACGTGCGTATTTTATAACTTTAAGTACTGTACATATTGGTATAGTGGATATATATATGTATATATATATATATATTGATCTTAGGAAAATATGCTAGTTCATATATATATTAGTTTTGTTTATATGTAATAATATGACTGTATATATATATTTGACTTTATTATATGAGTTTAATTTAAGTAAGGATTTTGAAATGCATATATGTACTTGAATATAAATAAAAATTTGGTTTTGAATATATAATATGATTTTATGTAACTAGCTATATATATAAGTTTACTTATACTATTTATCTTCATCGACCTAAAACTCTGATCTGATTTCGTTTAAAATCCTTGTTATCAGCTTTGGTCATCAAATTCATGCTTGTATTCGTAACTCGCTTTCAATGTCGGTATCAGCGTGCGTATCCGTGTCATCTTCTCGTTCATCTCTAGCCTCGAAAGGTGAGCAATCACTCACGATTAATATTCTTTTATTTATTAAGTTTGATTTCAATTGGAACGACAATTGAAATATACTCCTGTTATTTATTGCACTGTTATTTATGTATCAGTTCACCTTTGACATCTGCCTCGTTATCTTTTATGTATGCAATAATAAATCCAGTTTAGATGATAATTGATTGTTGGATGCTAAATTGTAATGAATAATTGATAAATATTATGAAATTGAATTTGATGCATGATAGTTAAAATTTTGAATTGACATATGTTTTGAATTTGCTTAGTTAAATTTGTGTAATACGACCTTTAAATGTTAGATAAAAATTGATACGTAGAATTGGTTAATTACACCTTGAACCATTGAATGTATGATTGTATAGGTTGATGTAATATGAAATTGAACAATTGATGTAAAGTGTAGAATTGCATAGAATAATTAGTGTAATAATCTTTAATCTACATGAAATGATAGTGTAGATTCTAGAATAATTACATTAATTCGCACAAACAATAATGTGAATTAATAGGATTGTTTCAGGATTATTTGAATTGATTATTGGATTGTGTTTGATTGTTGTTATTGCTTGTTTATTTACTTTGACACCATCTCAGTTATCACTCTGCAAGCTCCCTTTGTTATGTTTGATTTGTGAATTGGAATTGGAATCGGGTTGAAATGATAAATACCCAAATGAACTTGACTTAGGGTAGAGAATGAATAAAACCCGATTGGTCAATAATTTGATATAAAAATAAAATAAAGTAATGATTTTATTCGAATAAAGAATAAGTTTGAAAGGAAACTGGAATTTGAAGATTGAAATCTGAAACAAATATTAACGTAGTAATTGATGAAAGAACGTTGTTTGAAATTTGATTATTTAATAATTAAATTTGGAATTATTAATAAATAATTTGGAATTAGTAATAATCGGGTTTTGAAATTATTAAGTTTGAAATCATTTAATAATTAAATTTGAATTTATAATTAAGTTTGGAATTATAATTAAGTTTGAAATTATTAAGTTGAATTTATAATTAAGTTGAAATGATTTGATAATTAAGTTTGAATTCATAATGAAGTGGAAATGATTTAATAATTAAGTTTGAATTGATAATCAAGTTTGTAATTATTAAGTTTTGAAATTATTAATAATTAAGATTGAAATTATTTAATAATTGAATAAGATTTAATTATTTGATAATTGAATAAAAATTTAATTCTTTGATAAGAGAAATTGAACTTTTGAATAAGTGAATTTGAACTTCGTTAATGAATGAAATTGAGTTTCTTTATTAAATTTTGGGAAAATTATTTAAGTAAGTTTATAAGTGAAATTGAACTTCTTGAATATGTAAATTTAGTTCTTTATTAATCGAGTTTTGAAATTTGTAACTAATTAAATGAATAAGTGAAATTGAATTTCTTTAACAAGAAGTAAAATGTGATTTATTGAAATTAACGTAAGACTTGTAATTTAAAGAATTGATTTGACGAATTTAATTTAATTCAATTTGAAGTTTTGATAAAATAAAGTTGAACTTAGGAAATCGATTTAATAAATTGGAAATTTAAATGGAAATTATTTTAAATGATAAATTAGCTTAGCGAATATTGAATGAAATCGATAAATGAATTTAAATTGATTTGAATGGAAATTAAACCATTTAAAATGATTTCGGAATGAAACTTATATACGAACTTGAATCAATATTTAAATTGTTCAAATAAAAGTTGAAATCAAATTATACGATTTTGAAATGGTAATTTGGAAGTTTTGAAGGTAAATTTTGGAAATTGATTTAGAAAGACAAACAAAATGTTGATTTACGAATTGAAATTGAATTTGATTTGGTTTGAAATTAACTAAATGACCAATTGGTGTAATAATTACGAAAGTTATTAAATAAACCGGAATCGGTTATGGATATACTCTCTATCTAAACCGAAAACCACTTTAATAACTATACGCGGAGTGATGTTCCAGAATGAAGTGGTTGGAATGACGTACGTGATGACTGAAGAAAGAGAACGATAATGGATAGCCTTGACCCTTGTGTCAAATTTGAAATGACTAAAATCAGGAGCTGTGCCGGGCCAAATGAGGTTAGCCACCTCGAGCGGACACACTTCTTCGTAACTATTACTCATTACTTGTGATTGATTGGTGCACCCTCGTACTTTTCAGGAGTTTTGTTTCGCGGTGTTGCGATCGCTGCGGCGATGCGTTCTCACCAGTCCGGATCAGGCGAACGGTAGTTTCACTACCTTGGGTATTGCCTCATGTTCCTTGCCATACTTGTATCCCTATATACACGACCACTACGAATTTGTTTTGTGTTATACCTATGGAGTACTCCCTGATATCCCACCAGTTTACGGTGGAGTTTACAGTGCTGTATAGACTATGATGCTTGTATAAAAACGTGTTAAGGGGGATAATGGTAACGCCTTAACACTATTTTGATACTTTATATTACCGATAGTCATTATCTATTTAGCGTATACTACTACATAGTAGATAGTTTAACGGATCCTTAGAGGATGGTGATTCCAACATCCTTTGAGTTACTTGTATTTCGATTGCTATTTCACTTGGGTTGGATTTATTGATATGAGAATATTAATCCTGACTCGAGTGTTTTGTGTTTGCTTCACGCTCGGGTCAGACTGAGTGTACCAGTATTCAAGACTCACCTTTGGAGTTGAAACTTTGCTTGAAGATCCAGCCATCTACTCTGCTTTCAGTATTCGATGATTCCAGTGATGTATTCTGATTTGTATTTGATGTATTGTATTTCTCTTCTGTTGTAAACTCTGATGTATCTTATATATTTATATAGTAGCTTCATGAACTACTATCTCTTTTACTTCCGCTGCATATTATTACTCTGTGTCTGTGATTCTGTGATTATTTATTTACTGTGTATCTAAGTTTTGCCAAATTTAAATTAACAATTCGGTATTTTGAATTATTCAAGTCCGACATGTGCGGATGCGAATAGTCCAACATAGCGGGTCGTTACATAAATGCAAGCATTTCTTGCCATTTTTTTGCTAAGTCGGTTAATTGGATTTCTTGAACGAACGAGGTAAAGGTTAGTATATACTAATAGAATGGAAAACGGTTCTAAAAGCGAGCTTTATATTGAAAGTAAATGTTGAAATCGTTTTGATAAAAGAGTTTTAGTATTTACTACCAGTATAGAAACCTTTATATTTTAAGGTGACAAATCACAGAAACAATTGTAAAAACAACCAATCAACCAAAAATTCACATTCGACGACGTGAACTAAATCCATAAAAATCGATATCATATCCATCAAAATGGATATTCCTAAAAAATCCAGAAAAGAAGTCATCAAAGTCGACAATAAATGACAACAACTAACCGAATCAACAAAAATCGATTAAAATTAAAAATTCACTCAAAAACTGCCAAAATAGGAAAAATTGACAGTTCCAGACGTCTGGTAGGTATTTCCAGACGTCTAGCCCTAGGTTCTGGAAAAAATATGTTTTTCTCCTTTCCTTTTTTAATTCAAGAACCATTTCAGACATCAGGAATTTTCAACCGGACATCTAAATTTGGTTTCATACGTCTGAATTTTGTTTCAAATGTCTGGATTTTGTCTGTGCCCTTTTTTTCTATTTCCAGAACCATTTTCAGACGTTTGAAATTTTAACCAGACGTCTAAATTTGGGTTCAAATGTCTGAATTTGGTTTCAGACGTCTGAATTTTACTTCAGACGTCTGGATTTTGTCTCTACCCTTTTTTCTACTTCCAAAACCATTTCAAACGTCTAAAATTTTCAACCAGACGTTTGAATTTGGTTTCAAACGTCTGAATTTGTACGCTAGGCAAAAAAACAGCCTATCCCAAAAAGGGAAAATCCAAACCGAAATGCGATCGAACGAGCGATGGATGCTAGGGATTTATGCCAATCGACAACCCAGCCCAATAGGCTCTTCGATACACCCAAAAACAAGTTCAAACATCCGAGATAGGATCTTCAAAGATTTTGACTTCAAAACACCAAAATTGGAAAATTCACCAAATCAATTCAAATCAAAAGCAATTGAACATGAAATGGATGTTAGAAATTCATACCTAACAACAATGAAAGCTATAGACATAGATGTGAGTTCAAGAACTCACCTTTAACTCGAAAACAACGAATGAGAAGCTCAAAAACAAAGGAATGATCAACGACTCTTCAACTTCAACTCTAGAAACTCCAATCAATATTATAAGCAATTATTTCCTAAATTAGGTTATAAGAAATTTCTAAAATTGTAGAGGAACTGAGATGGAGAAGATGAAGAGGATTCTTACCTAAGCTTCTCCTTGATTTTGGAGCAAGAACTAGAATTTCATAGAAAAACTAGGGTTTAGGAATTTCTAATTTCCTTTCTTTTCCCCCGGTTTTCTTTTAGCTTGAGTGTTAGGAAATTATAGAATGAGTGAAGTGGAGTTTGATGAAGAGTTAGGGTGTTAGATGAGTTCAAAGGCTGAAACCCAAACCCAAAGCCCAATCGAAAAATAGCGAAATTCTACTCAACTCCAAACGTATCGATGTTTATACTCAAAAAGATTGCAAACGCTGTTTTGGACATAATGGAAGTGGTCTCGAGTCCTAATTCGACAGTTTACAAAAAGTAACATTTTGGACTTTAATCCGACCGACGATGCTATATTTAAATAAATCATTTAAATATACAATTGTAACATATGCAGGTTGTTACAATAACTAGGTAGTACCGAATTTGTGATCCTTCGGTCGTTACCGACCTTTTCCAAGGGCCCTCATTGCATACAAACAACAATAATCAGATACACAACGTCATAGCATGTAAAGATATATCTAGAAGGGGATGATCATATCCTACTTGGGAGTGGCCCACTTAGCCCTGCTGTATCTAACCTTGTTTCGATCATTTTCGATTGATGAGGCCTGAGGTAACGATTACCTTTCATATATTACACATCACATTACTTTGAATGCCACACAGCCATTTTCGTTGACTACTAATTGCCTTCCACAAAAATACAACCCTTAAGCTCATACGTCTCAAGGAGGGTGTTAAGCTAAAAGAAGTTGCCTTCTCCGCCACCACTGATGTGCGTTTGTAAAAACCAATGTACGTAATCTTTAGAAATGCAATGTCAAACAAACATCCATACAAGTGGTCCAGGAACAGGACAAACTGAATGTACTTTCCTACCACATCCTATCGGAGAATCCCTAGGATTAGTAGCAAATAATCCTTGCATTGGATATTTCATAACGAATAGACAACTACTACTGGACGTATATTGGGATTTTACTCCAAACAATCAACAAGCAGTCCTCCACTATGAAAATCTTGAATATCAACATCATCACAACCAACCTGCACAATCGAACGCATATACGTTGGTCCGAAGTGGTTTTTGGATAAACTAATCCTGGTCTCATCGCACAAACAACGCAAAACCGTTTCTCAACCTCACACAGAAACTAAGCCTCATAGACTTATCACGTCTCCAACTTTCAACTTGCTATCCTTCGGGCCAAGATTGAAGCTCGATAGATTGGAGTAATACTCCGCACTACACGAATCAATATCCTCAATACAAATGATAATCAAGCCTACATAGATGGCTAGGTGTACGACTAAATAGTTCCCACATCAAGTCGTAGGACTAAAATTTGCCAAATTTGATAGTCGGTTATTTAACTATCAAAGCAAACAAACAAATATTTAGCACTATAAGCAAATCACTAGGCCCTTTTAATTAATCTTTTATTAATAAAATCACTTTCTAAATATTCACTTCAAATTATCTTTAAAAAGATGTAATTCCAAACCATTTCAATATTTCAATATTGGAAGACATTTCCATATACTTATATAATAATAAGTAATTCACAAACAAATTTATTTTCAACACTTCATAAAATATTACATAAACTTAAATAAGGATTTAGTATATATTTTGTTATGTAAGGAAAACAATCTCTTAAACACGTTTATTTGGGTAAAAACGAATGTTGCGTAAAACATTGTTACGACAAACCAAAATCACTAGTATAGGGATTTGAAAATTAGATAGACATATAAATCCCATATACTATACAAAACGTCTCCTTTTGAAAATCATTTACTATAATAACAGTGTTATAGTCCATCATTTTCTTATTTCTCAAAATGCCTATTTCAACAATGAATGATGAAACCTATGGTTTCGATAATTAACTCATTTTAAAACATCTTTAAACAATTTTACTCCATTTAAAAACATCACTTCCCAAAACATCCACTTAATTTAAAAGATTATTCGCTGTCTAAAATCGTGAATACAATTCCCAAACCCTAATTCATTATTTCTACATATTTAATTAAAAAGATTATCCACTGTCCAAAATCGTGGATATAATTCCCTAACCGAGTTCGTTACTTATACACATTTTAGTAAAGGATCAACCGCAGTCCAAAATCATGGATGAAATTCCTTTAATAAGCTTCATATCTAACTTATCAAAATCAATAGATTTCACATTTATAAAACAATGTTTATAAATTACATTTATATTTATAAAATCTTTCATTTATAAAATCCCTTTATTAACCAAACTCATTTATCTCACTTATATTCCAAGATCCAATTAGGAGTTAATTACTTATAAATCTCTTATTTAAAAATTCATTCATTTTATATCTTCACAATTCGTGAATCTTATTCACATATAAAATCCAATTATAACTTCATTTTAACGCTCATAAAAACTCCTTTCTAATCCCGTCACTTTTGATTTATAAAAATATCAATTATATAAATCTTACATATATAAACCATTTATAATAAGTACAAAATCCCGATTTAAACTATTTTACAAAATATTTAACTCCATAAACCAAAATTCATATTTCAATCATATTTTTGAAAAATCATAAGTTTTATAACATAAAAAAGATAACTTTTATTTATTTAAAATAAATTCATTTCCTTAACAATTATAAAATTAATTGAACATCTATTTTCAAAATCGTATTGAAATCCTTTTTAATATGAAATCATCAATTTAACATTTTCAAAATTTCAAAAATAGGCCCAACACTGCAACATCACTAAATATATCAATCACGGCATCCGAATCATCATATATCACATGATAACAACATATATCACAATATTTGTAAATAAAACCAATACTGGTGAGGAATCCACTCAGATCCCCCAACCTATCACATGCAACAAATATACATATTAGAATATGTGTATAATGTCTGCTTCCAGGCAGACATGTGTACAAAGAGTCATCCGCTCAAACACAGGAACGTAAAGTGTCTCATCTGCTCCAATAGGTAGGAATATGTCCAAATACACATTAATATATAGATAATATATCATATCTCATCCAAACAATCATCAGTCAACATAAATAAATTTATTTCCCACTTATATAAAAATATCAGTTAGTCAGAAAGAGTGCGTTGTACTCAATTTGATTCCAATAGCAGTTGTAGTGTTTTATTTCTAATGAAATTAAACGGGCGTTTAATTTTACCTAAAATTTACAATAGCTCCAATCAACTCCAAACTAGCTTTAATATGTAGTGTTCGTCAATACGGGTCCAATGCAACTTGTTTCGTAAAAAAGGAACCTCGTATGAAGAAGTTACAATGTTCTAAAGTTTATACGAATTAATATATAAATCAATTTCAATTTCAATTTCAATTTTCAATTTTTTTTATTTTTCTTTTACTTGAATCTCGGCCATTAGTTTCTTCCTTTGTAAATCTGAGCCACACACATGATGTTCTTCCTCCCTTCGTTCTTTTGCATACGTGAAACCATATGGCCACCTTCCAACCTGAATTATCGCAACCATCACGATGTACTAGAGAATGATCAAGTGCCATCACGTTGACTCCCTTCGCCTAATCCGCCATTGCCCCAAAAACGCCTTAAATCTTGGCCCCGCCGTTCCTTAAAAAACGTGGATGAACATACCATGTTTAACCTCGGTTTTTCGTTGATCCACAATGCCAATTTCGATCTTGACTGTTGGAATCGTAGATGTGAAGGCCCAATTTTTTTTTACAAATATTTTATTCTTTTATTTTAAACTTTGGGTTTTATTTTAAAACAAAAAGTTGAATTTTTAATCAACCAAATTTTATAAATATAAACAAATGTCTATTATTCTTATTTCGGTTAAAGTCTAACGTTAATTGAAGTTTTAAATTTTTAATCCTAATTTCCTAATCTTTTATAATAACTGAATATATTCGTAACAACGTTTTATTTCATTTTTGTTCTTTTAAAAAAAAAGGATTATATCCCTTTTAAAATTAAGTAATTAATATTTTACTTATATACACCCATTTAAGTAATAAATTTTTTTGTAAATTGTAAATTAATAAAAAGGATGTAAGAAAATCATATTTTATTATAATTTTAAAAGTTATAGTGTATAAATAATCTATTTAATTAAACCTTTAATTTGTACGTTTAAAGTGTACGTTCATATCCATTTGGCTGATTTATTTGACGCTATAAAAGTACGTTATTTTCTTTTGCATATTTACTTAACGAATAAGTAACGACTAAAATTGAAATAAGTACGCGCTCATTCTTTCCTTAACTTTGCTATTTGAAAAATAAATTTCCGTGCATTTTGGGGTGGGGGAGGAAATTCAACCGTAACTTGCCATTTACATTTAAAGATCTCCCACTTTCCTTTACTTCAATTTGTTAATAAGTATGAAATCTTTGATTTCCCCTAACGTTCAAAATTTATTGCTTACTGTTTTTCTTCCCCTTGATCAACGCTGTTATCCCGCTTTTTGGCAAAGCCACGATACCAAAAGATCGGTGTAAACCAAAGACAGCTCATCTCAAAGATTGGTTGTACTTTGCTTCACTATGTATATCGATAAATTTTGTCCGAGCCCGGATCAGGCTATAATTGATAAGACATGACAAGGAAAGCCATGAAAGCTAGTGTTTCAAATTTCAGGTTAATCAGAGTTCGTATGAACGAGATATGATCGATGCAAGTTAGCCAAAGTACACAGTTCGTATCCATCAATTTGTTGAGAAGATGTCCATTTCTAATCGATGGGGTTCGTATCCATCAATGATTGCCTCGTTCGAATCCATCAGGTTCCACACTTCGAATCGATCGGTTTCGAATCAATCAAATGGGCATCGTCTCAGCATGTTCGTATCCATCAACAGGCTGCTCTTCGTATCGATACGCATATCCATCACCACCCCTCGGTTCGTATCCCTCGGCTTCGTATCGATCGAAGTGGCCAGGCCTTCGCATCGATGGACTTCGTGTCGATCGAACTTCCGCTAGAGTGTCTTATTCGAATCCATCGGCATGACTCTGTTCTTATCCATCGGCTTCGTATCGATCACCCAACATCAACTTCGCATCCATTAGGGATTCGCTGCTTCGTCTCCATCCCAAGACCGTGTCCGAACCCATAAGCAGAAGCTTGTTCGTATCCATCAGGTCAACTAACCATGGATGACGTGTCATCCTCGATACGAACAAGGCGAATTTTATGTAGTCGATATGGTCAACTCGGAGCAAAGACCGGATCGAGGCGAAGTACGTGCGCCACATCATCACAAGACCACGTGAGGTGATAAATTCGAAGGCACCGATACGAACTAATGGATTTGAAATAAATAGTCAACCGTAACATACTAGCTCATATCGATCATATCTCCCAAACTGCTGATCCAAATGCAACGAAATTTTCACAGTAGCTTCCATACAAGTTAAATATTGTTCCTGCCAAGTTTCAGCTCGATTGGATCATTTTTTGATGGATACGAAATCACTTCGTATCGATCTCAGATCGAGTTGAAACTTGGTGGGGTCGGTCACATGGGCCCACTCACGTGCCAGAAAAAGACTCCCAAAGTTTGAGCGAGATCTGAGCCTCCTACGCCTATAAATAGCACCCTGAAGCCTTTAGAAAAGGGGATCTTTTCGCCATTCAATGTCCAGACTCTGCCAGATTCAATTCTACTCTTCAATCAACGCTATAGTAATAAGTATCAGTGCTATAGCTTGCTGTAATTCGCTGTAATTGACTGAAATCATCAAGTGAATCATTAAAATCTTAAGCTTCAGAGTGGACGTAGGCAAGATCGCCGAACCACTATAAATCCTGTGTCATTTACTACATTATTGTGAATTTGCTGAGTTATTTTCAGCACTTATTTCTCTACATATTTGTTATCTGTGATCAGTGATTGTGAACGGGTACTTTCAACGACTATCGGGTGTTTGTGGTCAATTTTGGCGCAAACATTTTGGTGCTTTCACTGAGAAAAGCCGATTCAAGAGAAGTTGAATTTGAAGACTTAAGAATTTAGATCTAAGAGCTATGAACAGACAAACAAGTAAAAGACAAAGGCCAGAGAGAAGTCAACATGAGGGAAGACAAGAGGCTTCTTCAGGAGTGAACCAAGCTTCAATCTTCATCACTAGGGACGAGATGGAGACAATGATGAAGCAACAGGACGAGTTGATCCAGAGTTTATTTCAACAGACATGGCAACTTGGAGCACAGAACAGAGGAGCTGATGGAGTTCAAAATGTAGCAGGACCATCCGGCGTAGCACCTGGAATAGGAAGCACACACATGGAGAATGTTGACCCAATCCCAGAGAGAGAGAGGACCATCTACCTAACCTGGAGGTAGCAGAGGAACGAGCGCTCAGTCAAGGGGGCAGATCCCAAAATTCCCTCGTGAACTCGAGGGAGAGGTCGAAAGTGATAAACGAGGATTGCATCTCGTAGTCAATGACAGGTTGGCGGAGATGGTCAGGCGAGCCATGAGAGGCGGATTAGTAAACAAAGATTTAGAGGATGTTAATAGAAGCCATTTTACCACGGCAATCAGGCGAGCAAGGAACCCACCAGATTTTAATCTACCATCGTTAGATATGTATGATGGAAGGACAGACCCTACAGTTCATCTGACGAAATATATGAGGCATATGGAGGTGTTGGGGCCATCAGAGGAGGTTATGTCCCGATGCTTCCCATTGTACTTGGTAGATATTGCGACGTTATGGTTTAGACAGCTGGAGAGCGGCTCCATAGGAATATGGACCGATTTAACTGAGAGATTCATGAGCCAATTCCGTGTTCACATTGCAAGACCCAAGAGTGTGATGACTTTGGCAACTCTAAAGCAGAAAGCTGGAGAGACTTTTAGGAGTTTCTGACGCGATTCAATGCGGCAGCAGCTTCGGTGGATCGACCAAATCCATCTATGGTTATGATGGCAGCTGTGTCCGAAATAGCTGACGGAACAGAGTTCAAAAATTCACTAACTAAAGATCCACCTGTGGATCTAGGAGAATTCTATCACGAGGCGGAAAAGTTTTTACGATTGGAGGATGCGAAAGCCGAAAGAGAGGAAGGAGAGGGAATTGATGTTTTTACGATCAAAGGCGAGAATACACCCGGAAAGGGTGCGAAAACTAGTGAAGGAAAAAGGAAGACTGAGAATAATGGTAACAGCTCAAAGCGGCCACGGAGGGAGCTGTGATTCACCACTTACTCGGAGATGAATGAGAGTTTAGCGAATCTATCAGGATACCAAAGAGCAGGTTCCGTATCGTAGACCGATGCGAAGGGATCCAACTTCTGACGAAAGAAAATCAGATAAGTTTTGTGTATTTCATGAATTGAACGGTCATAACACTAATGATTGTAGGCATCTAAAGGATGAGGTGGAAGGGCATATCAGGAACGACATGCTATTGCAGTATGTGAGGAGGCGAACTGCGGCGGTGGAACCAGAGCGACCACTGTCTACATCAGCTAGAGGCGACCCTGAATCGGGGTACCATTTGATTATCCATTGATCGACTAAAATAATGATGAAAAAGTTGTAAACCTCTCACTAACACGGTTAAATCATTTACACATATAAGAAATCGCGCACGATCCATAAGCATAATCTGAATGACTACCAAACGCATCATAGTAAGGGTTTACGCTTTGACATCTTCATCTTGCTTTTTTCTTTGATTTTGATTTTAACATTTAGACTCTGCTTGTTTGGACATTTCTGTTGTGGGATTTGTGTGATTATTGCTTTGATATTTGCAGTTCTGTGAAAAAGTTTTACTGGTATGCGCGTTGGATCGCGAACGGTCCACGAGCACCACTTGTATGGCGATGAACCGCCAAACGTCTTTGATTCAGAAGCTCACCCGAAAATGAACTCCGGCATTGATAATACTAAGTCCCCCCCGGGCACACACTATTCGCCTCGAACGGCACACGATCGCGAACGATCGCAATTTGCCTCGAACAGCACACGATCGCGAACGATCACAATTTGCCGCGAACGGCACCCGACTGCGAACGGTCACGATTCACTTATTATTTTCGACCCCGAACGGTCACAATCATCTTTCAATGGCACTCGATCGCGAATGATCGATACCCGCCGCAAACAGCATACGACCGCGAACAGTTCCATCTCATTATTCACCACGAACGGCATCGACCGTGAACGGTCCCACTCCGTCATCCGCCACGAACGGCATCAACCGCGAACGGTCCCATTCCATCATCCATCGCGAACAGCATACGACCGCGAATGGTCCCGTTTCACCTCAAATGGCATACGATCCCGAACGATCGTCATTTGAGGTCATATGAAATTACCAAGTTCTTTACAGGTTGTTAACAGGATATGAACATCCAACTCAAGGCATTACAAAACACACCTTCATACAGCAAGGCATGTTTTGGGGGGCAAATGTTATCCCGCTTTTTGGCAAAGCCGTGATACCAAAAGATCGGTCGAAAACCAAAGACAGTTCATCTCAAAGATTGGTTGTACTTTGCTTCACTATGGATATCGATAAATTTTGTCCGAGCCCGGATCAGGCTACAATTGATAAGACATGACAAGCAAAGCCATGAAAGCCAGTGTTTCAAATTTCAGGATAATCAGAGTTCGTATGAACGAGATATGATCGATGCAAGTTAGCCAAAATACATAGTTCGTATCCATCAATTTGTTGAGAAGATGTCCATTTCGAATTGATGGGGTTCGTATCCATCAATGATTGCCTTGTTCGAATCCATCAGGTTCCACACTTCGAATCGATCGGTTTCGAATCGATCGGTTTCGAATCGATCAGATGGGCATCGTCTCAGCATGTTCGTATCCATCAACATGCTGCTCTTCGTATCGATATGCATATCCATCACCACCCCTCGGTTCGTATCCATTGGCTTCGTATCGATCGAAGTGGCCAGGCCTTCGTCTCGATGGACTTCGTATCGATCGAACTTCCACTAGAGTGTCTTATTCTAATCCATCGGCATGACTCGGTTCTCATCCATCGGCTTCGTATCGATCACCCAACATCAACTTCGCATCCATTAGGGATTCGCTGTTTCGTCTCCATCCCAAGACCGTGTTCGAACCCATAAGCAGAGGCTTGTTCGTGTCCATCAGGTCAACTAACCATGGAGGACGTGTCATCCTCGATACGAACAAGGCGAATTTTATGGAGTCAATATGGTCAATTTGAAGGGACCGATATGAACCAATGGGTTCGAAATAAACAGCCAACCGTAACATACTAGCTCGTATCGATCATATCTCCCAAACCGCTGATCCAAATGCAACGAAATTTTCACAGTTGCTTCCATGCAAGGTAAATATTGTTCCTGCCAAGTTTCAGCTCGATTGGATCATTTTTTGATGGATACGAAATCACTTCGTATCGATCACAGATCGAGTAGAAACTTGGTGGGGTCGGTCGCGTGGGCCCACTCACGTGCCAGAAAAAGTCTCCCGAAGTTTGAGCGAAATCTGAGCCTCCTACGCCTATAAATAGCACCCTGAAGCCTTTAGAAAAGGGGATCTTTTTGCCATTCAACATCCAGACTCTGCCGGATTCAATTCTACTCTTCAATAAACGCTATTGTAATCATGTATCAAAGCTATAACTTGCTGTAATCCACTGTAATTGACTGAAATCATCAAGTGAATCAATAAAATCATAAGCTTCAGAGTGGACGTAGGCAAGACCGCCGAACCACTATAAATCCTGTGTCATTTACTGCACTATTGTGAATTTGCTGAGTGATTTTCAGTACTTATTTCTCTACATATTTGTTATCTGTGATTGTGAACGTGTGCTTTCAACAACTATCGGGTGTTTGTGGTCAATTTTGGCGCAAACAAACGCAACCACTGATAAATAAGCTGCTCGCGTGCATGTTCCTTGCCGTTCAAACATATTTATATCTTGCATTTTTAACAAATGCAATTATCTCCTAAATCAAACATCACGCGCAAATTCCTCCTGACAGTTTCAAAGTGAATTATTTCCTGTCGTTTCTCCAAGAAATCAATACTAGTTTTCATTTAAATACTCAACCTTGTACGCAAATAATTTTCACCACCTTCCTATTTTATAAATATTTTTTGTGTTTTAATCAACACATTTTCTTCCTAATAAATTTTAAACGTGTACAAAATGTTTGCCAAAGATTTCTTGCAGTTTCCTTTTGCTAAATTCACGCAATCAATACCACTGTAAATATCCGCTCAAATCTTTTTTGCCAATATTCTCTCACCTAAATCAGCACATTTTTTCCCCCTAATAACGTAAAAAAACATCACGTATCAATCAAAGATTTGGTTGCCATTTTTTTTAATTTGTTTTCACACGTACAAAATTTTTGGCTAAAAGTTTGCCTTGATTTGTGCACCCTCTCTCATATTTATAAGCAATGAAAACTTCTCCTTATATATACTCAAGCACGTCACAAATATTTCTTGCATCTCATTTTGCTTCAGCCTTCATCTTCCTTCTATTTGAATGAGCTTTTGGGCTTTCAGGTAATGGCGCATGTTTTTCTTACTATTATTATCTTTTGCTCTCCTTTTTGCTTCACGCTTGTTCCACTAGCTCACACGAATGCTCGACCAACTACAGCCCTCCACCCCGTCGCAGCTGCCCCACCTCTCCTCTGACATGCAGTGGCCGAGCCATGTAGCAACTATGAACACACATTTGAGAATATAAAACGCTTGCATCACCTCTGTATTCATTAGAGCATCTTGACTTAAAAGGAAAGAAAAAAAGAGGAAGATACCCCCTACCGTGCATGCATGCGTTTTATAACATGAGCGTGGACAAGGAAGGGTACGTGGGGAGTTGTGTGGTGAAGTAGTCGACCAAATTTGGTCCAATTATCCTTTATTTAACCCCGTTCCAATTTTGTTTTATTTAAAATTTTCTTTGTCCGTAATTGAATTCGCGTACTCAGTTATTTATTTATCTTGTTTCAAGATCGAAATCGGTTTGTCTCATCTTCCAATATTTGATCGTGATTTCTCTACACTGTTTTCGGTGTGGTTATCCTAGTTTTGAGTCTAATGTTCAGCAGCATAGAGGTGAGTATTTCTCACCCGACAAACGTACTTATAGATCTGTAAAGTATTAACAAGTGGAATTGTAGGATGATTTTATTTTATATTTTAATTGCCTGTGATAAATTTATGATGTTTAAAAAAACCCCTTTATTAAATTTACCCATCATCAGTTATATTTTTTACTGTTATTTATGTTGTTATACCATTTATTTATTTTCTTTTTATCACTGCAAGTCCCATGTAGAATAGAATCGTTACAAGCTAAAATGATAGGCCTGAACGATATTTGTTATTATTTATTTATTTATTTATTTATTATTTAACTTGGGATTGCGGGTTTTAAATGATAGAACCCAGATTTTATTTGCGAATTACGGATTGAAATGATATATTATCCGTATCACTTGACCAAGGTAAGAGAATATTATCAGACTGGTGGTGTTATATATATTTTATGGAAATATTAAATATTTTTAAATTAGAATGTTATAATATTTTGTTTAAAAATTTGATTTAAAAATGATTCTTATAAGTATAGTGATATTGTACAAATTAAAAATGTAAATAAATAATTGTTCAGAATTTAAAGTATAAATTTATTCTTGTAAATTTTGATTTGTAAAATAAAATGGAATTCAAGTTAATAAATAAATAGTTAAATAAAGTGAATACTTAAAAATGGAAGTTGAAATATAACTAAATTTAGAATGTAAATTGGTTTAGGAATAAAGGTAAGTTAAGAAATTGATTAGAAATTTAGTTTATTTTTGAAGTGGTAATTGAGCTTAATTATTAAGTAAAATTTATAGAGAATTTTTTACTTGATTTTAATAAGTAAAGTATCGAGAAGTTAGATATATATTTGAAAATTTTACTTTAAAATAATCATAAATTATTGTGTAACTTAAATGACTATGCAAAGGCGGAAATTATGATTATATAAGCTAAATTGGTTTAATTTAAGGTTTAATTATTGTTGAAATTATATTGAAGTCTAAAATTTAATTTACTCAAATCTGTTGTAAAGGATATTACCGCACTGCGCAAGTGCTGTAGTTGATACAAATGAACTAACGCTAAACCTTTGGGATTTATATTGGATTTTGTAAGAATTATAACTTCACTTTTAAATAGTTTTAAATGTAGTATTTTGATTGAAACATAAAACTATTTTGAATTCTTTATAATCGCGGGTAATAATAACATTGGTTGTTAAAGAGACCAGTATCGGATATGGGCATACTCTCCGTCGATACCGAAAACCACTTTGTCAACCGTGTACACGGTGGAGATTCCAGAATGAAGTAGGTTAGTCGTGACGTTTATTTTAAGGTAAATACGTGGACCCGACTCCCGTGAGTTGGCATAAGGTGGGTAAATAGGAGCGATTCTCGGACTAATGAGGTAGCACCTTTGATCGAACGCCCTTCTTCGTATGCCATTCCATTACTTTGTGATTGTGTGGTGCGAACCTTTGATTCGGGAGTGTTGTTCGAGGTGGGCGGTAGTAGCAGCTACGCGTTACCACCGGTCCGGATGCGTAATTGTTATATCTACCCTGGCATTGCCTAGTTGTCTCGTGTCACCTACCATAGCGAGCCTTGTACGAGTTTGGTTTTCTCCCGTAGCCCGTATGGTATCCTCTGGTGGCTTCCCGATCAGTAGGGACTATGATATGGGATGGACTACTTGGACTACTACGTGTTAAGGGCTATATGGGTACCCCTTAATGCTATTTAAAAGTAAGTTTATTTTAATATAGACACTATTATAATAGCGTAGTATTACTACATCGTAAATAGCTTAACGGATCCTTAGAGGATGGGCGGTCCCAAGCATCCTTTAAGTTAATTGCACTCTATTCCAGTTCACTTGAATTAGCTTACACTGTATAAGTATGTATGTCCTCACTCGAGTGACTATGTTTATTTCTTACGCATGAGTCAGCCTGAGTATCAGTTCGGACTTCATCCTGGAAGCTAGGACTTCTGAAGATCATCTCTTTCCAAGTTGCTGTCAAGTTTCTGTTCAGTTCTTATTTTAGCTTTTGTAATTGAGACAATTGAATATTGAGTTTCTGTGGTGATTTCAAAATAAATTTGGGTTTAAAGACTTTGTACTATATACCTATTTCGAGACTATTACAAGTGGCTTCATGAACCACTCAGTTATTTTATTTCCGCTGCGAGTATTCTGATTTCTGTGTCTGTGATTCTGTGATTTTATTTCATTTGCTCCAAATTTATTTACAATCTATTGTTTTGAACTATTCAAGTTTGACATGTTTTAAATTTATTGTCAAATTTGAATGGTGCAAAATAGTGGGTCGTTACAGTTAGTATCAGAGCTTTGGTTTAGCCATAGCCTGAGGAGCAAAAACTCATTAGAGATAGGGTAGAAATACCCTAGAATGAGTGAAGTCAAAATTAGAATCCTTTCCTTGTGAGAGAACGTATTTTAAAGTGTAAAATGATTTTTTTTAAAAAAGGTTTTTTCAAAGAAGTATTTTGGTATAAAAACTCTCCTGTTTTAAAACAAATTTTTCCAACTACTTCTTTCCTTTTCTTCATCTTATATAATTAGGTCCTTTGTTTAATACCTGTCCGGTTGAACTTTATCTTATCTAATCTATCTTGACCTCTATATTTTCCCACTATCCTTAAATTCATTCTTTATTTCTCAGGATGAATCGAGGAAATGCTAGAGTAGGGGACGAGGTGCTGACCCAGCTCCTGCACCCGCTGCCCCAGTTAGGTTCTCTAAGCTTTGCAAAGAATATACCGAGCTTGGTGGCACCAAGTTCACAGGGTCAGAAAGTATCATAGCAGCTCAACAGTTGTTGAGAGACTTGGAGAGAATCTTCTCCGGTCATGAAATCACTAATGCCCAGCGGCGACAATTGGCAGCTTGGCAATTAAAGGGAGCAACTTTGGATTGGTGGCTGTCCATTACAGCTCACACTGCTAACACTGACATCACTTGGGAACAATTTAGGTATCGTTTTCGGTTGACCAAGTATGGTTCAGTTTCCTCCCTTTTGAAATCTATCTTATATCTCTTATCGTACTTTAGGGATGCTTTCCTCGCGAAATGGATGCCCAAAGCGGGTAAGTCTCAGTTATATCGAGACTTTATGGATTTGAAGCAGGGTGATATGTCCTTTACTGAGTATGAGAGGAAATCTAATGAGCTATCATAGTATGGCCTTGATCTGATAGACACCCCGTTGAAGAAAAACGAGAAGTTTATCGCTGGTGCACGCCCCGTGTACTACGATCGCCTTATTACCCACATGCATGGGACGTTCACCTCTCTGATGGACATGGCTATCCTGTATGAGAACCCTACCTCTAGGGCTCCTCCAGCTGCCCAATCTGCACGATCTCAGTTTTCTAGAAATTCTAAGAAAAGGAAGTCAAACTTCTACCGTCATAAGAAGAATAGGACCCCAGGGCTAGGATCATCGTCTTCTGCATCCGAAAGGCAGCCGGTAGACCTTTCTACCATCACTTGCCATAGATGCCACCAGAAGGGACACCACGCAAATAGATGTCCTACTTTGGGTGCTGCTATTCCACCTCCTTCTCAGTTGGCTAGACGAGACCTCTGCCACATCTGCCTTCAGCCAGGACAATTCAAAAGAGACTGCCCTACACAGAAGAAGGGCAAGGCATCAAGGATTTTCGTTGTTACTTCTGCACCTCCCCAGCTCGGCAGCTTGCACCTGCACCACCTCCCGCTCCTAACGATTCTCAAGGTACACTTCAGGGTTCTTTTACTTTGTTTAAATCACATGTTCGTGCTTTATTCGATACCGGAGCTTCACACAGCTTTATTTCTTTGGATCTTTGTAATAAATTCGAGCATCGCCTTTTTCCTAAATTTACTTCTGTACCTTTATGTGTTTCAAATCCCATCGGAGGCCCTGCAAATTTTAGTAGGATATGTAAGCAAGTGAGGCTTATATACCTCGATCACCGTTTCATTGGTGACTTCTATGTTTTGGGGTTTGACGCTTTCGATCTATTATTTGGGGGTGATTGGTTAGTTAGGCATGATACCCGGATCTCTTGTAGTTCTCGAACTGTTGCACTTAAAGATGATTTTGGAAATCCATTAGTGATCTAGTGTAGTTTGCCTCAGGAGTTCGCTGGTAGTTTCATTTATTCTCTAGACGCTTTCCCTGATGATATCCATTTGACCCCAGTAATCAAACTATTTCCCGACGTATTTGGTGAAGTCGTTTCTCTACCTCCAAAGCGAGAAATTGATTTCTGTATCGATCTCATTCCTGGAGCACGACCTATACTCCTTCCACCCAGAAGAATGGAACCCCGAGAGAAGATCGAAGTAAGAAAACAGATTCAGGACTTATCCTCTAAAGGACTGATCAAACCAAGCTTTTCGGAATGGGGAGCACCCGTAGTTTTCGTCAAAAAGTCCGATGGTTCTCTCCGAATGTGTGTTGATTATAGGGATCTGAACAAGCTCACTATGAAAAGCAGATATCCTATGCCTCGCATCAATGACATGTTCGATCAGCTTTATGGAGCGACTCACTACACCAGAAAAGACTTTTGGTAGCGTTGAAAAAACGCTACCATAACTTATGGTAGCGTTTTATAGAACGCTGCTATACGACATGCAACTAAAAGTCTAAAACTTTTGTTGCATTGTAGTAAACGCTACCAAAAGTCACTTTTAAATGCAATTATAGGTATTTTCTGTAGGATTTAAAAAACGCTACTAAAAGTCACTTTTAAATGCAGCTATAGGTTTTTTCTGTAGGGTTAAAAAAACGCTACCATAAGTCTTCATTTTTTGGTTACTTTTTTTGTTTATATGCTTTTTTTGATTTTCAGTTGCATTTTTAAAATGCCACTGTATAATTTTTATATTAGTTTACATTTGTTTCTGTAGCATCTCTGAAACGCTACTAAAAGTTATTGGTTGTTTGGTAGCATATTTTAAATGCTACTATTTACGGTTGATGGTTTATACCCTTTCCAGCAATCGCTTATATACTATTCATATTAAAACGAACGATTAATCGCATAATTTTCATATATTCAAACAAACAATTAAATCACATAATTAGCATATACAAACAATCAATCATATGATCATCATATTCAAATAATTGCAAAAACATGCTAATCTCACAATCAAATATAATATCCATAATCAATTCGATAGTAGTTTTTCAACAAAATAAGTCGCATACTACAAGCATTCACACACAAGTTTCCACAAATGGTACTAACAAAATACGACAACATATATAACAATTAAATTCATGTTCGTTGCTTGATTACCAATAGTTCTTTGTTGTCGACAGTCTTCGCTTCGAAATAGCTAATTACCTGCAAACGAGTTTAATAATCAACAATATATATGTGTGTGTCTATATATATGTGTATATATATATATATGTGTATATATATATGTATATATATGTATATGTATATATATATGTATATATGAAAATCATGTAATCTATAACTCGATATTCCATATTAACACATATTAACAAAAAATTGTTCTATTTTTATATGCATCCTATATAGTTCCCCAACGAATACACAATTTTCAATTTACAAAGATATTCAGATCAAAACTGGTTTAGAAGTCTGACTGGATTTCATTCTATGTGCAGATTGTGCATTCAGTACTATGGTCAAGTTAAATCTTAGTTAACTTAATTGTATTACTATTATTAATATTATAAACTTAGTCAATTTTTATAAACTTATCGTTTCCAAATCAAAATAAAGATGGAACATACAACAATCTTTTGGTTTAGATATAGATGTCCAAGGATCAAAATCTGTTTCAAAATTACGACTGATTGTTGTGCAAGAAGAGTTGATACATTCACATACTTAAATGTCAATTAATAACCTACATGAAGCAAAATTCTTGTATACAATTATATATAACATTGACATATGAATTTTCCGAATCTGTAGTTCAAGACTTAAAAATATTTTCAATTTAAGTTGGACTTTACCACCTACATAAAATCCCATTTTGGGAATCTTGTGTGTGGTATTTGATATGACCAACCATTACAAATTAGGATTTAAAGTTAATAATTTGTACTGTGGTATAACTAAAAGTTTGTTATGCTGGTATACGCTCATATATTAGCTCATAGATAATGATGTTACATTTATCATATATGTACCACTTGCTGAAACTGTGCTCTTCCTTGTGCTGCATAAGGTCTAAGAACCTTGATAGCAACTTATGTGTGATCAAGGTAGCCTTTATAGAAAGGGCCATATCCCCCTCTCCCATTTTTCTATTTTCTGCAAAATTTTCAGTAGCTTGTTCAATTTCTTCAATCATATAGTTGCGATATCGAATATCATGTCCTGCATTATTACTCTTTCCTTCAGCCTCTTGACGTGCCTGCATCTCTGCTTGCATTCTCTTCTGTGCTTCCAATTCTACAATTCTATGTTGAGCCTCGGTTGTTTCCATTGCAGCCTTGCATTTTGCTCATTCTCTTTCCACCATTGCCAATGCTGCCTCTTCTGCAAGTCGTGCTTCTTATAGTCTTTGCTCTTCTTTCATCTTCCATCTATGCAATTCTAGCGCCTATACGTAAAGCAAATTAAATGTGTGTGTGTGTGTGGTCGTGGACCACATGTAAATAATATAGTGCATTTATCACCTTCTGTTTGCTACGAGCGCTTCTTTACAAGCTTGACTGTACATATCCATTGTCTACTTGAGTTCCAGCTTCAACCTCTTCATCTCTTCCTCGACATCATCCTGAAGTAACAATTATTATAAATCATGTAATTAGGGATTAAAAAATTAAAGTGATTTCATGAACTTGTTGAATGAGAAAAGTACACTCACCATTGGCTGGGAGACCAGGATGAGCTACTTTGATACGAATAATCATTTCCTATACTGTAGGTATCTGATCCTAGATGTTGTAAATTTTCGAAGCGATTATTAAGAGAATCAGAGGCATGCCTTGGTGGGAACATTCCTCGTTCCACACTTGGTTTGTTCGATCCGATGTATGATATGTCTGTGTTGTCTAACAGTTTTGCAAATGACTTGATATGTGCTCTACCTGGCCTGGAGAATGCTGACCTGAATAATGTGTGTTGAATGAACTTAATTTTCTATCACATACTCATTTTGATTAGTTTATAAGGTAAATGTAACCATGCCAACTCACCTGAATTCGTTTAGGCTCTTACTGTTCGGTGATTCTTCATGAGACAATGAAGAAAAAAAATGTGGGCAATTTAACTAGGAGCAATATGGTTTAGGATAAATTTTCCAATATTGAAAACAAAATAATGAATGTGTACCAATGATACAGATTCATTACTGTACCACCGGTACAATTCAGAAGACAATGAACAATTTTAAACACTTTTGATACATTTAATTTGCACAAAACTTCTTGAATTCCTACTACCACGGAGATTTGGATAGCTATATTGAAAACTGAAGAAAAATAAAGGATCGTGTCTGGTTAAATTCAGACCTCTTGGAGTACCGATAGAGCGTCTAGGTGATTCAGAAGCAGACTTGAGACTGGTTTGGTTTTGTATTTGTGTACGCAGAGGAGAAACAGTACGTGCTGCTCTGACTGCATTTCTTACCGATTGAACTTTTCCTTTCGATATCACATAAACTGTGCAGAAATCTGGAGCTGATTTTGAAATATTTGTTGGCATATCCAATGCTTTAAATCTGCTTGATATTACAGTCCAAGTTACTTTCACTTTTATATATTTATGGTGTTTAAATTTCTAACAGAAAGACTGATATAAACATATGGATTTGCTTTGCAGTAACGCAGCAATTGTATCAGGTAGATGATTGTTCTGAAACAAATGCTACTTCAGCTCTGAAGCAAACATTATTAGAAAACAAGTTTTGATATAAGAAGTTCACCTGACAAATCCTCCTTTAGATGTAGCTCCGAGAACAAGCTTTTCGATAGCTGCATGTGCCACAAACTCGACAATTGTCTTGGCGACGTTTGTGTTTTCAAGCACTATATCTTCACATTGCACCTACAAAATTTCAAGAAATGGTACAACAACCTCCCCTTAGCAATCAACTTTCCAAAACTTCAAAATTCACAGCACAACAACAGCAGCTCCTTCAGTTCAATCCACATACAAACCTCTGACCATTAGCAAACACCTCTGTCTATTATAACCAACAATTCCCCAGTCCAACTGTTTTAACCATCACCATCTAACAGCTACAACATAAGCACCACAGCCATCATTTCACACCTCTTCCTTCAACACAGTCATCCCCCACATCATTTAACTGTCTGCCTCTTCTTGCAAAACTCCGTACTTCGCTATTCATCTCTGATCACCGCAGTGCACATTCCTATACTTACAGCAACAGTGTCTCTCCTTGCCAACCTACTACCTGCCACAACAACATTCATTGCTTCATCACATGCACATAAACACCATACATACCATTTCATACTTCATTCCATCACTGTTCTGTGTTTTACTTCCATCATATAACTAGCACTGATACAACAAACCACCCATTTCACCCACATCTGCTCCTCCTCTTCGCTTCCTTCTATCTACTGCCATTACCCCTTGCACACAACCTGCAGTAGCTACCTAGTCCTCACCAGCATTTGCACTTCAGAAACAAATGCTTACCACTATAACTGCTTCGACTATCTCAATTCGACCTCAACTAGAACAATAGCTGAACCAATCTCCTCGTCATCACTCAACTAGACGTGACAATTTTGATTCAGATTCCATTTGTTCATTTACAAAAATATTCGTATTTCATTTTCTTTACATTCTCTAATTTCTGTGTTACATTGCATTGAGTTTACATGACCTTCATTGTTTGACACTCACTTTCTCAACACTCGCTGCAACTCTCGTATCAACTCTCATATCATCCCTCGTTACAACTCTCTATCAGTTGTCAAATGGATTTTTGTTGATCCCTGTAGTTAAAGAGATTCAAGAGAAATACAATATAGTTAACCATCTTGTTATCCCATTTTTTGGACAAAACTGGAATATCAATGTTGTGTGCATTTCCACCACGACCAAGCTAAGAAGAAGCAAGCAAGCGTACAGCGAAGACTCATTCGGCATCCAAGATGCCTTGGTTCATCCGGTGTTCCCAATACCAGAGCTCATTCGGCAAGAAGCATTCGGCACCCCAACACTCAGCTTCATTCGGCAGCTACATTCGGCATTCCCAATAATCGAACTCATTCGGCAATCGTCCATTCGGCATCACCATACCAAGCATAGCCGAACCATGCTACCACCGATCCAGCTCCATCCTCACCATACTACTGCCGGTCCAGGAGTCAATGCCGAGTCAAAATCTTACCACCTCCCACCGAATCAACCTCCTTTCCATCTACTACCAAGTAAAGCACCGTTCCAACCATCCCAGCTACGACCGAACCAAGCTTCGCCGAACCAGAGTTGCCAGTCCAGATTGCTTCAGCCCAAGCCCACCAGCAGCTATAAACATCCAAGACCCCTGCCTCCAGTCTCACTCTATAAATAGAGGGGCAGGGGTACAACAATGGAGGAGAAGTTTGGGAGCTGAAGCCTGGAAGGAACTCTCAAACAACTTTATATACTTGTAATCAAAGCTTTGTACTTGTAATCTAAAGAAAAAAGGAGAATAACATATAAAGTGGACGTAGGCACGTTCTGGCCGAACCACTATAAATCTGTGTGTCTTTTACAGTTTAGTCCCTGCTTTTTATATATTTGCATAAATCACCCAAATCACTAAATACAACATAAAATCAACCAACTCATACGACTTTGGGTGTTTGCGGCCATTTTTTACGCAAACATTTTGGTGCTTTCACTGAGAAAAACCAGCTCCCGCTACATCGGATAGAAGTTGAATTTGAAAATCTAAGAATTCAGATCTAAGAGTTATGACGAGACAAACAAGTAGAAGGCAAAGGCCAGAGAGAAGTGAACACCAAGGAAGTCAAGAGGCTTCCTCAGGAGGGAATCAAGCGTCGATCTTCATCACTAGGGATGAGATGGAGGCCATGATGAGAAGACAAGAAGAGATGATCCAGAACTTACTTCAACAAATTGGAGCACAAATCCAAGGAGCAACTGGGGTTCAGAACGGGGCAGGACCATCTGGCGCAGCACCAGAGCTAGGGGGCACTCACGCAGAGCATGTTGATCCGACCCCGGGAAGTGAGATGGGGGCATCCGAACCACCTGGTAGCAATAGAGGAATGAACGTTCAGCCAGGGAGGCATACACATGAAAACTCCCGCGGACTTGGGGGGCAGGTCGAAGACAGTGAACGAGAACTACAGCTTGGAGACAATGACAGATTAGCAGAGATGGTTAGAAGAGCTATGAGAGGCGGTTTAGTAAATAGAGACTTGGAAGATGTAAACAGGAGTCCTTTTTCTTCTGCGATTAGGATGGCTAGGAACCCACAAGAATTCAAGCTACCATCATTGGACATGCACAACGGGAAAACAGACCCCACGGTCCATCTAACGAAGTATATGAGACATATGGAAGTGCTGGGGGCATCAGAGGAGGTTATGGCCCGGTGCTTTCCACTGTATTTGACGAACATTGCAGCGTTATGGTTTAGGCAACTGGAGAGCGGCTCCATAGGAACATGGGCAGATTTAACTGAGAGATTCATGAGGCAATTCAGGGTTCATATTGCGAGACCCAAGAATGTGATGACTTTGGCAACCTTGAAACAGAAAACTGGAGAGAGTTTGGGGAGCTTTCTAACGCGATTTAATGCGGCGGCAGCATCAGTGGATCGACCAGATCCATCTATGGTCATGATGGCAGCTGTATCTGGAATAGCTGGTAATACAGAATTCAAGAATTCATTAACCAAGGACCCGCCTATGAATCTGGGAGAGTTCTATCATGAGGCTGAAAAGTTTCTGCGTTTGGAAGATGCTAGTGCAGAAAGAGAGGAAGAAGATGACGTTTACGTAATCAAGAGCGGAAACACACCTGGAAAGGGTGCGGAGACTAGCAAAGGAAAAAGAAAGGCTGAGGATAATGATGACAAGACAAAGTGGCTACGAAGAGAACCACGCTTCACCACCCATTCAGAGCTGAATGAGAGTTTGGAACGGATTTATCAGGATACCAGGCAGGTTCCGTATCGTAAACTAATGCGAAGGGATCCAACCTCTGACGAAAGAAAATCAGATAAGTTTTGTGTATTTCATGAATTGAATGGTCATAACACTAATGATTGCAGGCATTTGAAGGACAAGGTAGAAGGGCATATCAGGAACGGAATGCTCCTTCAGTATGTGAGGAGGCGAACTCCAGCGGTGGAGCCAGAGCGACCGCCCTCTACGTCAGCTAGAGGTGACCCTAGATCGGGGCACCATTTGATTATCCCTTGATTGCTTGATTAAAATAACGATGAACAGGTCGTAAGCTTCCACTACCGCAATTAGATCATTTACACATGTACGAGATCGCGAACGATCTCCAGGCATGCTCTGAATGATCATTGACTGCTTCGGAGTGGGAACTTACACTTTGACATCCTTGCTTTGCTTTTGTTTCGATTTGAACATTTGAATTCTTCCTGTTTGGACATTTCTGCTGTAAGGTACTATTTCTTTAACATTTACAATTCTATGAAAAAATTATTTACTTGTATGCCCGTTGGATCGCGAACGGTCCACGAGCACCTATTGCATGGCAACGAACTACCGAAGTCTTTGATTCGAAAAATTCCCCCAAACAATGACTCCAACACCGATAATATTAAGTCCCCCCCAGGCACACTCATTCGCCTCGAACGGCACCCGACTTCGAACAGTCACAATTCGCCTCGAACGGCACTCGACTTCGAACAGTCACAATTCGCCTCGAACGGCACCCGACTTCAAACAATCACAACTCGCCTCGAACGGCACCCGACCGCGAACGGTCACAAACTCGCCTCGAACGGCACAACTCGCCTCGAACGGCACAACTCGCCTTACCGCAAATGGCTCGATCGCGAACGGTCGTCATTTGAGGTCCGCCACCTGATCACTGACTGTTACGCCTTACCTCAAATGGCTTGATCGCGTACGGTCGTCATTTGAGGACCACCACTTGACCGCGCACTGTCGCACTTTACCTTGAATGACTCGATCACGAACGATCGTCATTTGAAGTTAAGCGCTTGACCTTGAACGATCCACACTCGACCACGCACTGTCGCACTTTACCTCGAATGACTCGATCCCGAACAGTCGTCATTTGAAGTAAAGCGCTTGACCTTGAACGGTCACATTTCACTGCAGATGACTCGATCCCGAACGATCGACGCACGGATTTATGCGCTTGACCGCGCACGGTCGCACTTCACCTCAAATGACTTGATCACGAACGACCGTCATTTGAAGTTAGGCGCTTGACCATGAACGGCCGCGCTTCATCCCAAATAGCTCGATCCCGAACGGTCGTCATTTGGGGCCATATAAAATATCAAGCTCTTTACAAGTTGTCAACAGGATATGAACATCCAGCTCATGGCCTTACAAAACACGCCTTTCTACCGCAAGGACATCAACAGGATATGAACATCCAGCTCATGGCATTACAAAACACGCCTTCCTATCGCAAGGCATGTTTTGGGGGGCAAAGTATTATCCCATTTTTTGGACAAAACTGGAATATCAATGTTGTGTGCATTTCCACCACGACCAAGCTAAGAAGAAGCAAGCAAGCGTACAGCGAAGACTCATTCGGCATCCAAGATGCTTTGGTTCATCCGGTGTTCCCAATACCAGAGCTCATTCGGCAAGAAGCATTCGGCACCCCAACACTCAGCTTCATTCGGCAGCTACATTCGGCATTCCCAATAATCGAACTCATTCGGCAATCGTCCATTCGGCATCACCATACCAAGCATAGCCGAACCATGCTACCACCGAACCAGCTCCATCCTCACCATACTACTGCCGGTCCAGGAGTCAATGCCGAGTCAAAATCTTACCACCTCCCACCGAATCAACCTCCTTTCCATCTACTACCAAGTAAAGCACCGGTCCAACCATCCCAGCTACGACCGAACCAAGCTTCGCCGAACCAGAGTTGCCAGTCCAGATTGCTTCAGCCCAAGCCCACCAGCAGCTATAAACATCCAAGACCCCTGCCTCCAGTCTCACTCTATAAATAGAGGGGTAGGGGTACAACAATGGAGGAGAAGTTTGGGAGCTGAAGCCTGGAAGGAACTCTCAAACAACTTTATATACTTGTAATCAAAGCTTTGTACTTGTAATCTAAAGAAAAAAGGAGAATAACATATAAAGTGGACGTAGGCACGTTCTGGCTGAACCACTATAAATCTGTGTGTCTTTTACAGTTTAGTCCCTGCTTTTTATATATTTGCATAAATCACCCAAATCACTAAATACAACATAAAATCAACCAACTCATACGACTTTGGGTGTTTGCGGCCATTTTTTACGCAAACACATCTAGTATGTTCCTACAAACTATTTTTACCCAAAGCTGGAATTCATCCATGTATGATTGCTGAGATGGCGCTATAATGTACAAATTCACATTTCTAGTGGAAAGAAAAATAACCACATCAGTTGCAGTTAAGTATATGTAGTTCTGCACTCATTCCACTGTCATACCAAATATATAGCTCATAACGCAGTAAATATATAGCTCATACCAAATATATCATTGTTATTTGAATAAAAACATAGCAGCCATGTAGAACCTACTGCTATGACTCTATTAACTTAACAACAACCATGTATAAAAATTTATCATTAGTCCGTTGTAAAAATTCTCATTAGGACTTCGTAGTGCAAAAGCACCTTTCAAAGATATGCGCAGTTATACTTTGTCAAATGGAGTGGAACAAAACCTCATGTAATCTGTACACTAAACTTTGCAATAATTAGACTTTGTACAAATTTAAGGTAATGGAGGGTAATATTTACTTTAGAAATCTTATCGATAAGTGGGAGGAAATCATTGTATGCATCGTTAACCATTGCAGTAAGAACTACCTACTCATTAGGTTTAACCCTCAATGAATATATGATCTTACCAATTAAAATGTGAGTGTTTGTCAAGCTGTTAGTCCTCTGGTCGCAGTTCAACGCTTAGTCGTTTAGAGTATATCAACTGTATCCGTCTTGTCCTTGTATTATTGTAGTGATCTATTAAAATGTTGGCTGTAAACTAGCAAATGAATGCTTATCTAAAATGGAAAACAAGAGTTTACTCTTATCATGTTTCAACCGTACCTCTTTCTGGTTTTTTATGTGTCTTCGACGCCTATCTGCTACATAAAAGGTAAAAGCAAGAAAACTTGTAAGAAGATTTGGATAAAAAGTATGAACAAATTAAGAAAAGATCTGCATCGATCATAGGTGCAAAATGTGCATACAACTTTTACAAATTTTGTACTTGAAGCTTAACATCTTATACCCATGTCTGAATACACTAAGATGTTTTTTGGATGACAATGACCATGCTTGCCTAATTTGATTTCAAACACAATATTTCACATTATATATCAAAAATGGAAGGTAGAGTGATTAAACAGATTTGAAAACCTGTAACGACCCGCAAATTCGTACCCCTTGAGTCAACACTATTCTACAACAATCAACTCAAGTTGTACAGAAATACGAACCATTTGGGTTTAAGAAGAAGAGGTAGAAGAAGAGAAAACAAAATCAATATCAGAATCTAACCATTGCAGCGGAATAAAATATAATAGATAATAAATAATCTTTACTCAATCAAATATATCAGTTCATATATTACATCATCAGAGTACAACAATCACAGCTCAACATCAACACCATACAAATGGATACACAGCAACTCAACACAGCGGAATATATATAAACAAATACGAGAGTACGTGTCACCATCCAGCTCGTCTCCTGAGCTCCACAGCATCATAACCTGTATCCTATAATACTCGGTCTGACCCGAGTATTATAGTTAATAACACCCGAGTCAGTCTGGAATACCAGCGTGAGAAAATCACACCCAATTGATTTAAAAAGTTTCAAAAATCCTTTGAAAACAAAAGCATCTCGTAAGACCACGCCACAAATAAACATGTCGGGTTTTTACCTTACGTTAGCTAAAACAATTTTTATAGAAATCCTCTGATATTATTGTAACGACCCAGAAATTTCAATCCCGAAAATTCCATATGGTTAGATAAAAGAAGGAAAAGATAGAAGAAGAAGAACAGAAAAGAAACACACAATCTCACATTCGCAGCGGATAAAATATAATATCACATAAATAATAGTTATACAAATGAAACTATACTTGTCAAATTACACTTTATTATATCAGAGTTACAACAGCTTTACAGAATAGATAAATCTATCCATTTCAGATACTATATATATTAACATCAGAAGCTCTTCATACATTCCTGCTCTCCAGCTCGCCTCCTAAGCTCCAGAACGTCCTTACCTGAAAATCTGTAATACTCGGTCTGACCCGAGCATTACATCAAAGTAACACCGGGTCAGGTTGGAAACCAGCGTGAGTAAACCCATATAATTTAAATTACTAAGTTCAAACCATAGGAGAAAACCCGGGTAACTTATATCAATTTATAACTTCACAAGTTATTATAGACATCAACCATTTCACATATCAATTTCTAAGTGCTAGATCTTAGATTATATGGTCCAATTCACTTAAATCATTCCATTACAACTTATTGATTCCCCGTATCAATTGGTATAGAATCGAAGTGGTTTCGCGTATTAACCAATATCAGACTTCGGTTTCTTCGAATTTAAAACCCTTTGAACCCACGATATTCAAATGAAATACAATTAACCTAAAATGGGATGTCACTCCTTACACTGCAAATTATCATCAATAGATAACCCCATTATCACTTTTTAAACCAATAGTCTCATACCACATAGCATCACAAATCCCATATCAGAGATATCCACTAATCTCCGGCATACAATATTATTCAATCATTCATAAGCAAGATAAAAGTCATTACATTCTAATTAATTTAAACAAATTAAATTAATTACACTAATCACCCTAAATCCTGCTTATTTAACATTAACTAATCACAATCCCAATTGATTAATCATTCCTAAATTTATCAATCTCAATTAATCATCCTTGACTAATTAATCTTTAATTACATTAAGTAATTAATTTTTAATTATCACACAGATTAATTAACCTACCCCTTCTTATTAATTATCTTTGAATTAAATTCTTAAATCAATTAACAAAATTTATTTCCCTGATCCTTAATTAATTACTCTAATTAATTAACTTATATTGATTAATTATCCTGTAATTAATCACATTCCTTAATTAACTAACTGTTAATTAAATTCTTAAGTAATCAGTCTTTAATTAATTACACTAAAAAATTATTCTTTAAGTAATTAATTCCTTAATCAACTACATTAATTTATTATCCTTTAATAATTTATTAAGCTTTAATTAATCTCATTGAGTAATTTCCTTTAATTACTCACCCTTCAATTAACTATCTGTTGATTAATTATCCTTAAATCATTAACCAATTATCCTTAATTACTTAATTATTTCCTAATTAACCACATTAATTAATTAATTATCCTTAATTGATATCCCTAATTACTTAGGTCAATAAATAAACCCGGGTTTACTTATATTAATTAATGACTTTTAATTAATTACATTGATTATCTATTCATTAATGAATCAAAAACCTTAAGTAATTAAAGATAAATCATTATCTAAACTTAATTACTTAATCATTATTAAATTTTATCTGAAGTCACAAAGAATTAAAATTATATAATTAACTTGTTAACTAACTTGAAATCTTTAACTTCATCGGTATTAAAAATACTTGGGTCAAATCCTAAAAAAAACCTCGAGCTAACTTAAATTCAAATTATCAACTAGGTTAGAAAACATTTCTTTGCTGAACTTTACTTCATTTATTCTTTCACTTTATTTCGTTAATCCAACGTTTAAATCCAATTTCCCATCAAACTGGCCCACTTCCTTCGGCCCACCCAAGACAGGATCCACGAAGCAACGCATTCCCCTCCTTCCATCTTCTTATTTTCTTCAGCAAAAAGCTCGAATTCAAACTACAAGCTTGAACACGAAGTCGTGCCCATGCATGCATGACCGGAGGCACTCCGGCCTTCACCGCCACTGCCACCAGATCGTTGACGACCTCAACGTCCACCTCGGCTGTCTCGAACTTCAACAAAATACAAGAATCCAAAATTTGACTTCACGTCAATATCAGGAAAAAAAACTCCCCTCCAACATTCCCTCATACCACCACCATACCCACTGCTGATCCATTGAAACTACACCGAAAGATACACCATCCCATCCTCTTCGTTCTTACCCAGGACCACAACCTTAAATCCCTGTCACAACACCACAAATGTCTCGATACCCATCGCAATCAAAAACAAAGCTTAAACCCTACATCGACCCTTACTCATCAATCCATGCTGTAAGAATTTCGTCTACTATTTTCACCCGATGCCACTCCCATCATTACGCCTTCCAGCCAACCGCCTTGTGCACGAGTGACCTCATCGCCGTAATTTGACGTTACACCCAAAACCCTTAAATTCTCAAATTCCCATAAATCACAAACTTAAAAATTAGGATTCAAATGCCAAAATTCATCACTCCTAAAGGTGAATCAAGTTACGCATTTGAAACATAGAATTTAAATGATTCATTTTACTGGATTTAGTCTATTTTTTTCTGAAATTTTCATTATTCAGTAAAACTACTTGCTGTTTCTCCTTAATAATATTTTTAAAACATCCATCAAGTTATCACAAACATATTCTCTTCAAACAACATCACTTATAAGGGTTTATATAGAGAGTGATTGGATTTTTGAGTGAGTTTGGGGTCTGTAAAACTAAGACAGAGGTAATTATACATATATTCAGACAAGCATGTATATATTTCTTATTTTAAACATGTATACCCAATCAAAATATAATCCTTCACTCGTACAAACAATTTCCACCATAACTTCAAGTATAAATCAATAGCATCAGGTATAGATTAGTAGTTTAGTCACGGGTATAAAGAAGGAAACTGGGTTAGTTTACTCACTTCTCAGATTTGCACAGAGAATCCTTGAAACTAATCTGGAATTTTTTAGACATACTTCTAAAATTTAGATGAGTTAAACTTGATTAATATATTTGAAACCCAAAGCTTTAAAGTATTTATATAAAAGTTTGAATTTTAGTTTATTTATACATCCCTGTAATCAGATGTGAACAGCGAAACACAGATTTCAAACATGCAGATTTAATGCATCCTTCCTACAGATTGACATACAACTATATGTAGGCATAATTATCAATTCTTGCTTTTCATAAATTTTCTCAATTTAAATCTTGCAGTTTTAAGCAAATTTTGTTTAACATCCCAACCTAAAATGAAACAGAGGAGTAGCTAACTGGTTTGATTTTATTTTATACCCTGTAGTTCAAAAAATAGAAAGAAAAACTGACATGCACACATATTAACACATTCAAAATCACAGAGGTATCATTCATGTATTAAACAAAGTATCATCCATCTCAGGCAAATTTCACAGGCTATAGTCTAAAGTTTACATAGCTTTTAAATTTTAAACAAAAGAGTTTACTCACCGATTATTTTTTTTAAAAGAGGCAGAGACTGGAATGCTAGAAATTTTAAAAACTAGAAGGCTTTTGATTACTGCAAGCTGAAGTTCATTGTTGTTGAGAAGATTGCCTGACAATGTTCTTCAGGTTGCTTGCTTGTCTAAGAAGGCTGCAGGCCTGTCAACAGATTTGAAAAAAATGTGTTCACAGGCTTGCATTAGAAAATCTGCTACAGGTTTCCAGATTTGAAAAGAAATTGGTTACAGGGTTTTAATTTGAGGAGTTTACAGGCCTAGCTAAAGAATTGAAAAGAAATGTTTTCAGGCTAACACTTCCAGGATTTTGATTTGAATTTTTTTTTAACAAAGGTGGATTTTTGGTTTGAGGGGGATTACAGGATTTGCATTTCTCATAGTTTGAAAGTGGCTTCATGCATGAGTTTGATTTGAGTATGAGAAGGTTTCAGGTTTGAGGAATTTTCAGGTTTTTGCTCTCTTTGTTTTCCAAAGATGAGAAATAAAAAGAATGGAAAGAGAATGTATAGATATATTTTATAGCTTTGATTTATGATTTTAAAACAAAGAAAATATTAAGGGAATTATGACACTTGTTGATTTCATAATTGCTTAGGCTTACATTTGTTAAATTATGTGTTGATAATCCAACACTTGTATTTCGTATGTATAATTATATTTGTAACTAAAGTGTACTTAATATGTTTATGTATTTCTATATAATATTCTTTATTAAATCTTATTTTACCCAAGTCTTATGCATTTATTAATTTATAAAAGCAATATAATATTTTTATACATACATGTTTTTATCCCTATATTTTTACAAACTACCTTCATTTAAGTATAACCTTTAAAGAAATTTATATATATATACATCTTTATCAAATCTTACTTTATGCCTTATAGAAACTATTATAGTGTTGAATATAGAATTCAAGTTTAAATAAATCTTGAAAATCAATAAAAATATAGTTTCTAATTCAATGTATATACATACCTATTTATATTATGATTAGAAAATCTCTTTTATGAATTTTGGAAAGATAATTTGTCCACCTAAATAATTATAAAAGAAGATTATTAAACTAATATTATCAAACTTTAATACTTTAGTTAGGAAAATTATTAATATAAATATTTATTTAGATATTTATAATTTGACCTTTATTATATTTTTAAATCTTTATTTGTTAATTTTCTATTAACAGACGCCCAAAAAATTTCGGGTTATCACATTCCTCCGCCCTAAGAATCTTTTCGTCCTCGAGAAGGAACGAAACCAGATTTATTAAAATGCTTAAAATCATATAGATTCTCTTTTTATCATTTTTAAAACACTTTTAAAATTTACTTAATATTATAAAAATAGTTTTTATAAAAATACTTTTTATAACTCGATGTTTCAATAAGTCCGTCCTCGTTCTCATAGAAATTCGGTCATATGTTGATCAGGCGTAAGACTGAAAATCTACAAGTGCTTGGCAGACCCGTTTTCAACATCCAGTGAAAATACTTTGAAAATAATTTTATTGAAAATTTAGAAAACAGTTTTTGAAAATAGAGGAATATCTTTGGTGAGAATGCTCTTGAAATCATCACCCCCATCCATGGTCGCAGTTAACCCGATGGTTACGTTGCCGTCCCGACAAAATCCACAGATAACTGTAGGCCTCCCGCCCCTCGATTACACCATGGAACTCGCTATAGATCACAGCTACAACTGGGGTTACGTAGCTATCACAGCAAAAACCCATATAACTGTAGGCATCAACGCCCTCGAATTTCGCTGCCAAAAGAATGAAACTTCTCCACTCCACTTGACCATAGATCGAAGTCTACCGATGTTGCGTTGCCATCCCGGCAAAATCAAGTGCAAACCGTTGACACTCATCCTCCACACGATTTTCTCTATGGTCCCCATAGTAGATCGCAGTGACATCGAGTTACACTGTCGTCACAGCATAACCCAAATGCCCCTGTAGGCATCAGTGCCCTCGACTTTCGCTACCCAATAATCCTCAGGAACTAGTTTGTCCGGACTCCTCAAAGGATCAACTTTAGAACCCCCCTTGGGGCTCAAGGCAACACCACCCGGTGGTACTCCTGAGAAGCCCATTACAAGGGTGCGCCTTTTTCTCCAGAGCCATCACCAAAACATTTTATACTATATATATAGTATCTTTAAATCATACACCTAGTATGATCTAATACAAAGCTCCTTCACACAAAATTGATTATCCCAAAATCGATAATTCTCAAACTAGGCTTTCCAAGTATAATATTGATTTTACACAAAAATCAAAAGCCTTTCCAAATCCATAGGTTCCCAAACCTTTTTCCAAAATCCTCATATGATCCTTTATACATATATATATATGTATAATCCTTGATAAAAAATCTTTGGATCAATATAAACTTGTATAAAAATCCTTTTATACTTCAAACATTTTCAAAATCTTTTCTTTCTGGCAATAGATTCATCAAAGGGAGTTTCATTTTATAAAACAAAGATACTTAACTTTGTTTACTCAAAACCAAATACTCAAATTTGATTACTCTTTTTAATATCAATTTCATTCATATCCGTACGATGTACACATACCATTCGTACGCCATACCAATCTGTTCGCTCACTCGATCACACAATTTCATTTTCGAACTAGTATCGTCCACCCGACTTCCTAGTGCGGACACAGATCCGGTTTCTTGACAGAAACCGTCATTCTCCTTGCATAGTCATAACTATGATAGAGAATATCCAGAATCAATCAACAATCCATATCCAGGTTCACCGTCGAAAATCGAGTGAAAAATCCCAACTCGGATTGACATACTATCTCGAAATTCTGTGCTCGAATCTGGATCAAATCACTATGCGAATAGAATAACATACGTACACCCTACGTATTTATCTTTATTGGTTATTAGCCAAATCAATTCCATTTCTATTCACATTCACTTAAATTTGCATTCACTAACTCACAATTGTATCAATCCATTTGGATTATCACCTTTATTCTTATCTCGATTGGGCAATTAACCAATAACAGTTTGAACCCCGGCGAGTTTATTAATAAAAATAGCTTGAAAAATTTAAAAATAGATAAGTAGTTGGAAAATAATTCCTAGTTTTGTAAAATAGGTATAAAATAGATCAGTAATTGTAAAATAATTGGAAAATAGTTAAATAGTCATAGAAATTTTAAATAATTGCAAAATAGCTATAAAATAGTAATTAGTAGTTGAAAATAGTAATTAGTTTATAAAATATTTAGAAAATTGTTAAACAGTTTCAAAAATAATTGTAAAACAAGTATAAGATAGTTTGGCTTTTAGAAAAAAGGTTGTATATATAATAAATAGCTTGGAAAAATAGGTTTATATTTAAACAAAATAGTCCAAAGTCAAAACTGTTCACTTCCCAATCTTCATTCTCAATCAATTCAATTTAAATTTCCTCTTCCATTTAAATTGACCCAATTCAATTTTAAATAATTCCAATTTCCATTGGACTTGATTTATTCCAAATTCAAGTTGAATTAATTCTCTATTCCTTTCAAATTTAAATCAAATTCTATTAAATTTTAAACATATTCAACTTTAATTACAATCCCAAGTTATTCCAATCACTTTGGACTAATATCCATTCAATTGAACCAGCTTCAATTCCAATCCATTTCAACTCCAGTTTGAATTAATCTCAATTTCAAACTCCATTTCCAAATCAAGTTTAATTATTCTTGATTTCCTTCCAAATTCAATTAAAATTCCATTTGAATTTTAAAATTATCAAATTTTAATTATAATTCCAAATTATTCAAATCAACTTCAATTCGAACTAATTCAAATTTCAAATCCAAATCATCTCGAATTATATAAATTCGAGTTAATACTTCAAATGTTGATTTAATTCCTTTAAATCAATTTTTCCTTAAAGTTTTTAAACAATTCAATTTTGAGTCCAAATTTCAAAATTCCATTTTAAAACATCCATCAAATTCCAAATTTAAAACTCAATATTTAGAGTTTATCTCAAACCATCTTTGATATTATGTATATTCACATATATACATATTAACTTCTTTTACATACCAAATTTTACTTTAAAATTTTAAACTACCTTTGGTTTTTAATTCAAAAAAAATTTCTTTTAAATTTTCAAACAACTCTTGTTTGAAATAGGATCATTTCATTTAATTTCCTTAAATAATATTATTTATTATTTCTTTAAATTAATTACATCATTAATTATCACATTCGGTAATTAACTTATTTCTTAATTACCTTCATTAAGTAATTGTCCCTTAAATTACTTACCTATAGTTACTTCATTAAGTAACTCCCTCTTATTTATTAATTCCAATTATTATCCATTAATTAATCTCATTAAATAAAGTTTAATTAATTACATAAATTAATTGGTTATTCTTATCCTGAAACCTTTCCCAAATTCAATATTTAATTTCGTTTTGAATCCATTGCAAACTTGTCTTCAAATTTAATCCCAATTTGGTTGTAATTATTACCACTTAATTCTTACTATTACTTTTAGTTTAATTAATCCTACAACCAATTTCCTTAATATAATAGATAATCTATTTCTTATATAAGATCCATTTACTTTAGAAATCATTTAAAAACCTTTATATAAGAAAATAACAAGTATCTCTCATATTTATACACTCAACTAATTCTAGGGTACCACTTACCCTATCCTTAATGAGTAATCCCACCAGAGCCAAGGTTCTCGCTTAACCTTCTGCTCTGATACCAAAATGTAACGACCTGGAAATTTCGATCTCGAAAATTCCAGATGGTTAGATAAAAGAAGGAAAAGATAGAAGAAGAAGAACAGAAAAGAAACACACAATCTCACATTCGCAGCGGATAAAATATAATATCACATGAATAATAGTTATACAAAGGAAACTGTACTTGTCAAATTACACTTTATTATATCAGAGTTACAACAGCTTTACAGAACAGATAAATTTATCCGTTTCTGATACTATAATATATTAACATCAGAAGCTCTCCATACATTCCTGCTCTCCAGCTCGCCTCCTGAGCTCCAGAGCGTCCTTACGTGAAAATCTGTAATCCTCGGTCTGAGCCGAGCATTACATCAAAGTAACAACGGGCCAGGCTGGAAACCAGCGTGAGTAAACCCATATAATTTAAATTACTAAGTTCAAACCATAGGAGAAAACCCGTGTAACTTATACCAATTTATAACTTCACAAGTTATTATAGACATCAACCATTTCACATATCAATTTCTAAGTGCTAGATCTTAGATTATATGGTCCAATTCACTTAAATCATTCCATTACAACTTATTGATTCCCCGTATCAATTGGTATAGAATCGAAGTGGTTTCGAGTATTAACCAATATCTGACTTTGGTCTCTTCGAATTCAAAACCCTTTGAACCCAAGATATTCAAATGAAATACAGTTAACCTAAAATGGGATGTCACTCCTTACACTGCAAATTATCATCAATAGATAACCCCATTATCACTTTTTAAACCAATCGTCTCATACCACATAGCATCACAAATCCCATATCAGAGATATCCACTAATCTCCGGCATACAATATTATTCAATCATTAATAAGCAAGATAAATTAGTCATTCCATTCTAATTAATTTAAACAAATTAAATTAATTACACTAATCACCCTAAATCCTGTTTATTTAACATTAACTAATCACAACCCCAATTGATTAATCATTCCTTAATTTATCAATCTCAATTCATCATCCTAGACTAATTAATATTTAATTACATTAAGTAATTAATTTTTAATTATCACACAGATTAATTAACCCACCCCTTCTCATTAATTATCTTTGAATCAAATTCCTAAATCAATTAACAAAATTTATTTCCCTGATCCTTAATTAATTACTCTAATTAATTAACTTATATTGATTAATTATCCTGTAATTAATCACATTCCTTAATTAACTAACTGTTAATTAAATTCTTAATTAATAAATCTTTAATTAATTACACTAAATAATAATTATTTAAGTAATTAATTCCTTAATCCACTACATTAATTTATTATCCTTTAATAATTTATTAAGCTTTAATTAACCTCATTGAGTAATTTCCTTTAATTACTCACCCTTCAATTAACTATCTGTTGATTAATTATCCTTAAATCATTAACCAATTATCCTTAATTACTTAATTATTTCCTAATTAACCACATTAATTAATTAATTATCCTTAATTGATATCCCTAATTACTTAGGTCAATAAATAAACCCTGGTTTACTTATATTAATTAATGACTTTTAATTAATTACATTGATTATCTATTCATTAATGAATCAAAAACCTTAAGTAATCAAAGATAAATCATTATCTAAACTTACTTACTTAATCATTATTAAATTTTATCTGAAGTCACAAAGAATTAAAATTATATAATTGACTTGTTAACTAACTTGAAATCTTTAACTTCATCGGTATTAAAAATACTTGGGTCAAATCCTAAAAAAAAACCTCGAGCTAACTTAAATTCAAATTATCAACTAGGTTAGAAAGCATTTCTTTGCTGAACTTTACTTCATTTATTCTTTCACTTTATTTCGTTAATCCAACGTTTAAATCCAATTTCCCATCAAACTGGCCCACTTCCTCCGGCCCACCCAAGACAGGATCCACGAAGCAACGCATTCCCCTCCTTCCATCTTCTTATTTTCTTCAACAAACAGCTCGAATTCAAACTGCAAGCTTGAACATGAAGTCGTGCATATGCACGCATGATCGGAGGCACTCCGGCCTTCACCGCCACTGCCACCAGATCGCTGACGATCTCAACGTCCACCTCGGCTATCCTGAACTTCAACAAAATACAGGAATCCAAAATTTGACTTTTCGTCAATATCATGAAAAAATCTCCCCTCCAACATTCCCTCATACCACCACCATACCCACTGCCGATCCATTCAAACTCCACCGGAAGATACACCATCCCATCCTCTTCGTTCTTACCCAGGACCGCAACCTTAAATCCCTGTCACAACACCACAATTGTCTCGAAACCCATCACAATCAAAAACAAAGCTTAAACCCTACATCGACCCTTACTCATCAATCCATGCTGTAAGAATTTCATCCACCATTTTCACCCGATGCCACTTCCATCATTACACCTTCCAGCCAACCGCCTTGTGCACGAGTGACCTCATCGTCGTAATTTGACGTTACACCCAAAACCCTTAAATTCTCAAATTCCCATAAATCACAAACATAAAAATTAGGATTCAAATGCCAAAATTCATCACTCCTAAAGGTGAATCAAGTTATGCATTTGAAACATAGAATTTAAATGATTCATTTTACTGGATTTAGTTTATTTTTTTCTGAAATTTTCATTATTCAGTAAAACTACTTGCTGTTTCTCCTTAATAATATTTTTAAAACATCCATCGAGTTATCACAAACATATTCTCTTCAAACAACATCACTTATAAGGGTTTATATAGAGAGTGATTGGATTTTTGAGTGAGTTTGGGGTCTGTAAAACTAAGACAGAGGTAATTATACATATATTCAAACAAGCATGTATATATTTCTCATTTTAAACATGTATACCCAATCAAATATAATCCTTCACTCGTACAAACAATTTCCACCATAACTTCAAGTATAAATCAATAGCATCAGGTATAGATTAGTAGTTTAGTCACAGGTATAAAGAAGGAAACTGGGTTAGTTTACTCACTTCTCAGATTTGCACAGAGAACCCTTGAAACTAATCTGGAATTTTTTAAACATACTTCTACAATTTAGATGAGTTAAACTTGATTAATATATTTGAAACCCAAAGCTTCAAAGTATTTATATAAAAGTTTGAATTTTAGTTTATTTATACATCCCTGTAATCAGATATGAACAGAGAAACACAGATTTCAAACATGCAGATTTAATGCATCCTTCCTACAGATTGACATACAACTATATGCAGGCATAATTATCAATTCTTGCTTTTCATTAATTTTCTCAATTTAAATCTTGCAATTTTAAACAAATTTTGTTTAACAACTCAACCTAAAATGAACCAGAGGTGCAGGTCACTGGTTTGAATTTATTTTATACCCTGTAGTTCAAAAATAGAAAGAAAAACTGACATGCACACATATTAACACATTCAAAATCACAGAGGTATCATTCATGTATTAAACAAAGTATCATCCATCTCAGGCAAATTTCACAGGCTATAGTCTAAAGTTTACATAGCTTTTAAATTTTAAACAAAAGAGTTTACTCATCGATTATTTTTTTAAAAGAGGCAGAGACTGGAATGCTAGAAATTTTGAAAACTAGAAGGCTTTTGATTACTGCAAGATGAAGTTCATTGTTGTTGAGAAGATTGCCTGACAATGTTCTTCAGGTTGCTTGCTTGTCTAAGAAGGCTGCAGGCTTGTCAACAGATTTGAAAAAAATGCGTTCACAGGCTTGCATTAGAAAATCTGCTACAGGTTTCTAGATTTGAAAAGAAATTGGTTACAGGGTTTTAATTTAAGGAGTTTACAGGCCTAGCTAAAGATTTGAAAAGAAATGGTTTCAGGCTAACACTTCATGGATTTTGATTTGAATTATTATTTTTAACAAAGGTGGATTTTTGGTTTGAGGGGGATTACAGGATTTGCATTTCTCATAGTTTGAAAGTGGCTTCATGCATGAGTTTGATTTGAGTATGAGAAGGTTTTAGGTTTGAGGAATTTTCAGGTTTTTGCTCTCTTTGTTTTCCAAAGATGAGAAATAAAAAGAATGGAAAGAGAATGTATAGATATATTTTATAGCTTTGGTTTATGATTTTAAAACAAAGAAAATATTAAGAGAATTATGACACTTGTTGATTTCATAATTGCTTAGGCTTACATTTGTTAAATTATGCGTTGATAATCCAACACTTGTATTTTGTATGTATAATTATATTTGTAACTAAAGTGTACTTAATATGTTTATGTATTTCTATATAATATTCTTTATTAAATCTTATTTTACCCAAGTCTTATGCATTTATTAATTTATAAAATCAATATAATATTTTTTTACATACATGTTTTTATCCTTATATTTTTACAAAATACCTTCATTTAAGTGTAACCTTTAAAGAACTTTTTTTTATATATATACACCTTTATCAAATCTTTCTTTATGCCTTATAGAAACTATTATAGTGTTGAATATAGAGTTCAACTTTAAATAAATCTTGAAAATCAATAAAAATATAGTTTCTAATTCAATATATATACATACCTATTTATAATATGATTAGAAAATCTCTTTTATGAATTTTGGAAAGATAATTTGTCCACCTAAATAATTATAAAAGAAGATTATTAAACTAATATTATCAAACTTTAATACTTTAGTTAGGAAAATTATTAATATAAATATTTATTTAGATATTTATAATTCGACCTTTATTATATTTTTAAATCTTCATTTGTTAATTATCAATTAACAGACACCCAAAAAATTTTGGGTTATCACAATTATAATAGGGTCTATATACAAATACTTTTAAAATAGCCGAAATTGTTACATCTATTAAATTCCAGCTACTAGCCACAGAACAAAACTCGTACAAGGCTCGTAGGGAGAATGGATTTCCATCAATGACTAGGCACTGGGGTACCACCTTCCACAGTACGGGGCCTAGATCACCGTACCGAGGACCACTCCCGATCCCCTGCAATACAAGGTCGGACCCATCCCTTACTGGACAGTTCCGAATAAGATCACCCAGCGGTTGGGATCAGCAACCGCACTACTAAGCCGAAATAAAAAGGGATATCTAGACAGGAATGACCTTACTCTCCAGTAGGGGCTACCCACGAAGCCTTGCTGCATATCCCCTGATTTTCAGTCATTCCCATTTGATGAGGCTTGAGGCTAAGCGTTACCTTTAGAACGTTTTCACTTAGAATGCCCATCGTCCACCTGACGATGTTGCGAAAGCATTCGTCCATACAAGTCCGTCCCGGGCTCGAACGGAACGGAAGGCACTACTCCTACTACATCCATTTTGGAAATATCCTCAGGATTAGTAGCGACTAGCCCTTGCACTTCACAGCTCCATCTTCGACTCCGAACACGTTTTTCGCACGAAACGTACAAACCGGATCGAAGTGGTTTTCAAGAAATAAATCTCGATCCCGGTCTCTTCGAAACGATCAACGCATTTGTCCAATATTGATAGTCGGTGATTTAACTATCAATTTATATTCACAAACATCCACTACACAATAAATAATTCCCACATTATTTGTTTGCGTCCAATATCTCTTACAAGATATAATTTCATTTTCAACTCATTTGAATACAATTCCCAAAATCCCTTCCTTTACAAGGTAAATCCTTTACCATTAATTCCCATTGGAAATAACCAAGTTCAAAACAAATTTAAATTTTTAACAAGTAAAACACTTTATTTTAAAATATACTTTAAATATGGAAATTTACTAGTAGTTATTACACAAAATATAATTTCTAATGTGTAAAGTAAAATCATTTATTAGGATATAAATCTTGATTGTAAATAAGGGTTTAGTTTTAAACTAAACATATAAGTAGAGTTTAAGAGGTTAATACTAATTTCAATAACTTAGGTCAAAACAAGTCTTTTAAAACAATCCATTTGTAAAAATAATTACTAGAATATTCATAAAGATTTACTATTGCTAATTTATTAATAGTTACGTTAAAATAGTAATTTCCAAATACTCTTTAAAACAATTTTGAAATTTAGACTTCCTTTTTAATAAAATCTGTTTAAAACTCGAGCTTGGTTTTTCCAGGGAAACTCATTCCCACTTAAACATTCCAGAAAATCCTTCTTATAAATTCTGTCGATTTATTTCAATTCAGATTTATGGTTTAATAACATAAATTTACTTTCCACGTTTCAAATAACATCTTACGAAGCTTAATCATATTCCCATTCCCGGAAATTTTCTTTCAAAGTATAGGTTTACGTCTTTTTTAAACGAACCACTATAAATTTATTTAAATGAAAATCATACTTATGGAATTGCTTAAAGAAATACCTACTTAAATTTCAATGGTTTTTAAATAATAGTTCTGCAACATTCTAATTTGCAATTAATTGCTAATTAAATTTTGAAGGGTTTCTTTTGAAATCATATTTAATTTCCAGGGAACGTTATTATCAAAATTACTCCATTTGTTATTTTAAACAATTTATAGCTTCTTATCGAAGTTATTACCAGAAATCCATACTTCCACATTTGCCAACTAATAAATGTTCCTCTTTGTTTATTCCAAATTTTATTCCCTTAAATTCTTTATTTATCAATTTCTTTGTTTCTTTATAAACCCAATTTATTTAATTTTATTTAATTTTAAAAAAAAATTATGTGTATACACTTATCCAACAATGTCACAGTATAATTTAATTCAGAATTATCAATCACAATATATAAATAGATCACAACATCAATTAAAAAGATAATTATTATAATGTGAGGAATCCAGTTGGATTCCTCCAACCTATTTTTTTTGCATCCACAAATATTAGCACAACAATATATATATAAATCCAGGCAGATAACAACAATTATATTCCACTAATCACACGGATATTTAAATATTAATTATTTAAATCAGCCAATATCCAGATGTGAGTGAGAATAACTCACCTTGAGTTTCGGCGAGCGTTCGAAATTTAAATTAAACCGAACGATGTCCGATTTAACCCAAATTTCTACTTGCCCAAAATGACTCCGAATCTGCACCATCTCGTAGTATTCTTTTCTATGATCCCGGCGCCGCGAATTTCGTCAAATTCTGATTACGCATGAAATAGATATGAATTTTCAAAGTTTGAATACTAGTTTAAAATGAACTTGTTAGACCACTTATTGACTCTAACAAGGACGAAGCTACAACAACACTTGTTAGGTCAAACCATAAAGACCTACCCATAATCAAACATAAATCAACTTTTACCTTTCTGTACAAATCCATCATCTCCATCACTGGCCATGGTCAAACCATAACAATACATAATTAATAATATAGTTACATACTTTGATATTTAATTCTTTATTTGGAAATAACAAAAAATACCTTTCACTACATCCATAATCTCAGGCTGGTGGATGGTGTAAGCTCAAGTGAAGATTTGGAGATTGTAGTGGCGGAGATGTGGTCTGTAGGAATTTTGTTGGTGCAACGGATGATGGTGATAGTGGGCAGCTACTCGACTTCATGTCGAACAGAATTTCTAACGTGATTTTGGTGCTGATCTAGGTTTATAGCTTGAGACAATGTCGAAATCTAAGTCTAGGGTTTGTAGCCTTTCACAAGCCCATGAACAGAGAAGTGGAAGAGTGGACAGGATGGAGGTGAATTGGACGAGAGGGGAAGGTTGAGAAAGGGATGAGATTGGAAAGGAGAGATAGGGAAACATAGAGGCGATGAGAAGCAGCTACAATCTAGGCTCACCATTGTTTTTATTCCTAAATGAAAGAAAGATAGTTATTCGAAAAATTTCGATTTTAAGTGGAGGAAAAAGAGATATGAGCGGACTAAAAATGATTCACCGAAATCAAGTAATACTTAGCGGGAACATTTTGGTAGCGCTTATGAATTTACTTTTGCTCTTTCAAATGATCAATAGTTGCACTTAGCATTCAAACGCTACTAAATAATGCAACTGATAACAAGTTTTCATGTAGTGACTGTTTTCTCTCAGCTTGATCTAGCCACGGGTTTCCACCAACTTAGAGTTGCTGAGGAGAGCATTCCCAATACTACTTTTCGTACTGAGAACGGGTTCTTTGAATGGCTAGTTATGCCTTTATGGGTTGATTAAAGCCCCTGCCTTCTTTGTCGACTTGATGAATCGTGTCTTTCGCGATGTGCTCAATAAATTTGTTCTAGTCTTTATTGACGACATCCTTGTCTTCTCCAAAACAAGAGATGAGCATGAGTCGCATTTGAAGTATGTTCTTGAGACTCTTCGAAACCATCAATTAAAGGCAAAATTCTCGAAATGTCGCTTCTCGGAAGAGGAAGCCCGATTCCTCGGACATATTGTCTCAAGTGAAGGAGTCTCTGTTGATCCAGTCAAGATCGCTGCGATCAAAGCAAGTCTTTTCCTCCTTTCTCTTCCAAAATTTAATCACTCTATCTTTTCTGGAGTCCTTATTTCTCCCTATTCTGTTACAGGACTGGGAAGAACCTAAGACTCCAACTGATATTCGCAGTTTTCTGGGCCTTTCCGTTTACAATCGGAGGTTCATTGAGAATCTGCTCAGATTTCTACACCTCTCACTGCTCTAACTCGAAAGAATGCTAAGTTTATTTGGAGCAATAAGTGTAAGGCGACATTCCAAGATTTAAAGGATAAGCTTACTTCCGCACCAGTGCTTTCCGTTTCGAATGGAAACGAGAGATTGACGGTATACACCGATGCTTGTCGTGAGGGTTTGGAAGCGGCATTGATGCAAGATGGGAAGGTGATTGCCTATGCTAGTCGTTAGTTAAAGAACCATGAGGCTTATTACACTGCTCACGATTTAGAATTGCTGGCAGTTGTCGTTGCTTTGAAGCTTTGGAGACATCATCTCTTAGGTGCTAAGTTTGACCTATTCACCGATCATCAGTCTTTGAAATATAACTTTACCCAGAAGAATTTGAACCAGAGACAAGTTCGGTGGCTCGAGTTTATTGCTTCATATGACCTTGACATAAATTATACTCCTGGGAAAGCAAATGTTGTGGCAGATGCATTGAGTAAGAAGAAGTCTTTGTTATGCCAGCTTATTGTTTCTTCCCCTCTTTTGGATCATACCATGGCTAGGCAGGATGAGGATGAGATGCTTATGCGTATGAAGGGAAGTGTTCGTAGCAAGCTTAGGGGTAGTAGTCTTGATGGTAGTGGAGCTCAAATTGATGATAATGGGATTCTGAGGATTAATAATAGGATTTGTGTCCCGAATGTCGATGGTTTGAGGCAGGAGTTACTTCGGGAACATCATCAATCCAGACTTTCCATTCATCCTGGTGTGGCGAAGATGTACCAGGATTTGAAGAAGCTCTATTGGTGGAAGGGTATGAAGCGCGATGTCTCTATCTTTGCTAGTAGATGTGCGACTTGTCAACAAGTCAAGGCGAATCATCAGAAGACATCGGGTTTATTGCAGCCTTTTGAGATTCCCGATTGGAAGTGGGAGCAAGTTTTTATAGATTTCATCGATGGCTTGCCAAGATCTAGGAGGGGAAATGAGAACATCTGGGTTATTATGGATAGACTGACCAAGTCCGCTCATTTTATTCCAGTCAAGTCTACCCATTCAGTTTCGAGTTTATCGGAGATCTATATGAGGGAGATTGTTCGTCTCCATGGTGTTCCCTTTAGCATTGTTTGCGATCGAGACCCTATCTTCACTAGCCAGTTTTGGAAAGCTTTGCAAGGATCCTTGGGTACTCGGCTGAATCTGAGCACTGCTTATCACCCTCAGACTGATGGTCAAACAGAAAGGGTGAATCAAATTCTTGAGGATCTTCCTCGGGCTTGCATTTTGGATTATGGAGGCTCTTGGGAAGATCATGTCCATCTTGTAGAATTCACCTATAACAATAGTTATCAGGTATAAAATTCCAATCCACTATCATATCTCATCTTAAATTCCCTACCTATCTCATTCTATCTTTTTCAGGCTAGTCTTAAGATGTCCCCATTTGCTGCTCTGTACGAGCGACCTTGTAGATCTCCATCCTGCTGGATTGAATCCGGTAATCGCTTGGTCCTTGGTCCTGATATGATTTTAGAAGCTTCGGAGAAGGTTGAGGAGATTAAAAGAAGGTTACTCAGGATAGGCGGAAGAAGTACGCGGATCGTCGAAGAAGAAGTTTGGAGTTTGCGGTTGGTGATTTAGTTTTTCTTAAGGTTACTCCTTTAAGGAATGTGGTTCGTTTTGGGCGTCGAGGAAAGCTTGCTCCTAGATTCATCGGTCCATTCCGCATCGTGGAAAGGACTGGATCTCTGGCTTATCAACTGGATTTTCCTAAGAAATTCGCTGGAATACACAATGTATTCCATATATCCCACCTTCGTCGCTATATTCATGATCCATCTCTTATTATACAGCTTACTGCTCTTGATAGTTTGCACATCGAGCCCGACTTAACTATTGAAAGGAAGCCACTTCGTATCGTCGATCGAGGTACGAAACATCTAAGACGAAAATATGTCCGCCTGGTCAGAGTGCAGTGGAGCACTGATGAACGGGATTGCACCTGGGAGACGGAGGAGAGCATTCGTGCCTTGAATCCGGAATTATTTGTTTCAGGTACTTTGCTCTATTACCTTATCTTCATTTGTTTCATTCTTTCGTTCCTTTTCGAGGACGAAAAGTTCTGAGTGGTGGAGATTGCCTAAAATTTTTTTACAAATATTTTATTCTTTTATTTTAAACTTTGGGTTTTATTTTAAAACAAAAAAGTTGAATTTTTAATCACCCAAATTTTATAAATATAAACAAATGTCTATAATTCCTATTTTTGTTAAAGTCTAACACTAATTGAAGTTTTAAATTTTTAATCCTAACTTCCTAACCTTTTATAATAGCTGAGTATATTCGTAACAACGTTTTATTTCATTTTTGTTCTTTTAAAAAAATGGATTATATACCTTTTAAAATTAAGTAATTAATATTTTACTTATATACATCCATTTAAGTAATAATTTTTTTTCGTAAATGGTAAATGAATAAAAAGGATGTAAGCAAATCATATTTTATTATAATTTTAAAAGTTATAGTTTATAAATAATCTATTTAATTACACCTTTAATTTGAACGTTTAAAGTGTACGTTCATATCCGTTTGGCTGATTTATTTGATGCTATAAAAGTACGTTATTTTCTTGTGCATATTTACTTAATGAATAAGTAACGACTAAAATTGAAATAAGTACGTGCTCATTCTTTCCTTAAATTTGCTATTTGAAAATTAAATTTTCGCGTATTTTTTGGGGGGGGGGTGCCATTTACATTTAAAGATATCCCACTTTCCTTTACTTCAATTTGTTAATAAGTATGAAATCTTTGATTTCCCCTAACGTTCAAAATTTATTGCTTACCATTTTTCTTCCCCTTGATCAACGCAACCACAGATAAATAAGCTACTCGCATGCGTGTTCCTTGCCGTTCAAACGTGTTTATTTCTTGCATTTTTAACAAACGCAATTATCTCCTAAATAAAACATCGCGCGCAAATTCCTCCTGATAGTTTCAAAGTGAATTATTTCCTGCCGTTTCTCCAAGAAATCAATTCTAGTTTTCGTTTAAATGCTCAACCTTGTACGCAAATAATTTTCACCACCTTCCCATTTTATAAATATTTCTTGCGTTTTATTCAACGCGTTTACTTCCTAATAAATTTTAAACGTGTACAAAATGTTTGCCAATGATTTCTTGCAGTTTTCTTTTGCTAAATTCACGCAATCAATACCACTGTAAATATTCGCTCAAATCTTTCTTGCCTGCACTCTCTCCCTAAATCAGCGCATTTTTTCCCTCTAATAACATAAAGAAAACATCACGTATCAATCAAAGATTCGTATGCCATTTTTTTTAATTAGTTTTCACACGTACAAAATTTTTGGCCAAAAGTTTGCCTTGATTTGTGCACCCTCTCTCATATTTATAAGCAATGAAAACTTCTCCTTATATATACTCAAGCACGTCACAAATATTTCTTGCATCTCATTTTTGCTTCAGCCTTCATCTTCCTTCTATTTGAATGAGCTTTTGGGCTATCAGGTAATGGCACAAGTTTTTCTTACTATTATTATCTTTTGCTCTCCTTTTTGCTTCACGCTTGTTCCACTGGCTCACACGAATGCTCGACCACCTACAGCCCTCCACCCCACCGCAGCTGCACCACTTCTCCTTTGACATGCAGTGGCCGATCCATGTAGCAACTATGAACAAACATTTGAGGATATAAAATGCTTGCATCACCTCTGTATTCATTACAGCCTCTTGACTTAAAAAGAAAGAAAAAAAGGGGAATATTTTCCCTACCGTGCATGCACGCGTTTTATAACATGAGCGTGGATAGGGAAGGGTACGTGGGGAGTTGGGGGAGTTGTGTGGTGAAGTAGTCGAGCAAATTTGGTCCAATTATCCTTTATTTAAGCCCATTCCAATTTGGCTTTATTTAAAATTTGCTTTGTCCGTAATTGAATTCGGGTACTCAGTTTATTTATTTTTCTTGTTTCAAGATCGAAATCGGTTTGTCTCATCTTCCAATATTTGATCATGCTTTCTAAACAGTGTTACCGGTTCCTAGTTTTGAGTCTAATCTTCAGCAACATAGAGGTGAGTATTTCTCACCCGACAAACGTACTTATAGATCTTTAAATTATTAACAAGTGGAATTGTAGAATGATTTTATTTTATATTTTAATTGCCTGTGATAAATTTATGATATTTAAAAAAACCCCGTTATTAAATTTACCCATCGTCAGTTATATTTTATACTGTTATATTATGTTGTTATACCATTTATTTATTTACTGTTTATCACTGCAAGTCCCCTGTAGAACAGAGTCGTTACGGGCTGAAATGATAGGCCTGAACGATATTTGTTATTATTTATTTATTATTTAACTTGGGATTGCGGGTTTGAAATGATAGAACTCGGATTTTATTTGTAAATTACGGATTGAAGTGATATATTATCTGCATCATTTGACCTAGGTTAAAGAATATTATATAGACCCGTGGTTATATATATATATATATTCTGGAAATATTAAATATTTTTAAATTAGAACATTATAATATTTTGTTTAAAAATTTAATTTAAAAATGATTCTTATAACTATAGTGATGTTGTACAAATTAAAAACGTAAATAAATAAATGTTCAGAATTTAAAGTATAAATTTATTCTTGTAAATTTTGATTTGTAAAATAAAATGGAATTCAAGTTAAGAAATAAATTATGATGCTTTGGCTAAAATTTGAATAAGTAAAAATATAAAGGGTAAAGTTGTCTATGAATTAAATAGTTAAAAAAAGTGAATACTTAAAAATGGAAGTTGAAATATAACCAAATTTAGAATGTAAAGTGGTTTAGGAATAAAGGTAAGTTAAGAAATTGATTAGAAATTTAGTTTATTTTTGAAGTGGTAACTGAGCTTAATTATTAAGTAAAATTTATAGAGAATTTTTCACTTGATTTCAATAAGTAAAGTATAGAGAAGTTAGATATATATTTGAAAATTTTACTTTAAAATAATCATCGAGTAATTTAACTAACTGTGCAAAGGTGGAAATTATGATTATATAAGCTAAATTAGTTTAATTTAAGGTTTAATTATTGTTGAAATTATATTGAAGTCTAAAATTTAATTTACTCAAATCTGTTGTAAAGGATATTACGGCACTGCGCAAGTGCTGTTGTTGATACAAATGAACTAAGGCTAAACCTTTGGGATTTATATTGGATTTTGTAAGAATTATAACTTCACTTTTAAATAGTTTTAAATGTAGTATTTTTATTGAAACATAAAACTATTTTGAATTCTTTATAACCACGGGTAATGATAACGTTGGTTGTTAAAGAGACCGGGATCGGATACGGGCATACACTCTGTCGATACCGAAAACCACTTTGACAACCGTGTACGCGGTGGGGATTCCAGAATGACGTAGGATGGTGGTGACGTTTTCTTTGAGGTAAATACATGGACCCGACTCCCGTGAGTTGGTATAAGGTGGCTAAAACAGGAGCGATTCTCGGATTAATGAGGTAGCACCTTTGATCGAACGCACTTCTTCGTATGCCATTCCATCACTTTGTGATTGTTTGGTGCGCACCTTTGATTTGGGAGTGTTGTTCGAGATGGACGGTAGTAGCAGCTACGTGTTAACACCGGTCCGGATGCGTAATTGGTATATCTACCTTGGCATTGCCTAGTTGTGCCGTGTCATCTACCATAGCGAGCCTTGTACGAGTTTGGTTTTCCTCCCGTAGCCCGTGTGGTATCCTCTAGTGGCTTCCCGATCAGGAGGGACTATGATATTGGATGGACTACTGGGACTATTACGTGTTAAGGACTATATGGGTAACCCCTTAATGCTATTTAACACTAAGTTTATTTTAATATAGACACTATTATAATAGCGAAGTATTACTACATAGTAAATAGCTTAACGGATCCTTAGAGGATGGGCAGTCCCAAGCATCCTTTAAGTTAATTGCACTCTATTATAGTTCACTTGAATTAGCTTACACTGTATAACTATGTATTTCCTGACTCGAGTGTTTGTGTTTGTTTCTTATGCTCGGGTCAGCCTGAGTATCAGTTCGGACTTCATCCCGGAAGAAAGGACTTCTGAAGATCATATCTTTCCAAGCTGCTGTCAAGTTTCTGTTCAATTCTTATTTTAGCATTTGTAATTGAGACAATTGAATATCGAGTTTCTGTGGTGATTTCAAACTATATTTGGTTTTAATGACTTTGTACTATATACCTATTTTGAGACTATTGATAGTGGCTTCATAAACCACTGAGTTATTTTATTTCCGCTGCGAGTATTCTGATTTCTGTGTTTGTGATTCTGTGATTTGATTTCATTTGCTCCAAATTTATTTACAATCTATTGTTTTGAATTATTCAAGTTTGACATGTTTTACATTTATTGTCGAATTTGATAATGGGTCGTTACAGTAGAACTCAATGCGTCTACATTCTTGAAGTTGGAAGTTTTTTGTAATTGCTTAAGGATTTGGAAAGATCGAGGGAAGAAATTCATGCATTTATGGCCATTGGAAATTAAGGTGGCAGCTATCCCTAGCTTCTTTAGGGTTTTGGCAGAATGAAGAAAAATGTGGACTTATATAGAAAATTTAAAAATTTTCACACTCTAAACGAAGCATGCCGCTTGGCGTTTATAATGTTTTACCCCTATTCTGAACACAATGGAATATATATCGGGAACCAATTCAGTCGTATTTAAAAGATTGGTTTTCGAATCGACTTATTTAAATTTAAAATTCACTTAAACAAATTTCTACGCGTTTTAGCTTGCCACGATTAAACCGTAAATCCGATTGACATGAAATTTGAAATCCTACAATAATATAACATTATGGATCCAATAAAACTGGTTTCGTCGAATTCCGAGACCGTGTCAAAAACGACTATTTTTACACGTTAATTAAATATTAAAATATTTAAATTTCTATAGTTTAACTTTTAATTCCATTTCAAAAGTTCTCCAGCATCATTCTAATTCAAATAGAATTTAAAATAACATTGTAAATCATTTTTATTCATATATAATTCAATTTTCAATTATTTCAGCAATTTCGAATATTAAATTGGCAATTTAATTATCCAATTGAATCATTATATTTGAAATATAGGTTTTTCAACTTATAAATTTAACTTGTGAATATTTAAAATCAATTACATATCCCAATTTCAATGACTAAATTTCTAGGTCATTAGATGAATAAACAATCAATTCAACCAAATACTACACTTTCCACTTAAAACATTAAATCTCCGTTTAAATTTAATCTTAAATACATTAATCTCTTTATCTATATTATACATACTTGTCTTACTGAATTTAGTAAATTTACAAACTGACTTTCAAAAATATTTGAAAACCCATTAAATATAATGTGGAATTTACCACTGCGGTATCAAACCATGGATCACAGCTCAATGGTTACAGCTCTATCCTAGAGAAATCCAAAACTTAACTATAGGCACTCTGTAACAACCCTAGAATTTTTTGCATATAATTTAAATTTGACTTTATTTATTTTGAAATTATTTTATACTTTTTTTGTTTCAAACATTTCATTGTTAAATATAAATTTTGATTATTATATGAATTATAATTTCAAACTGGAATAAATTGAATATTTTCCTGAAAAATGATTTGTGGTCAAAACTGGTCAAACTTTGACTTATAAATTTTTAATTTAAATATTTGAATTCTTGAATTTTATTTTTTATTATGAAAATGGATTTAATATGTTGAATACTGCTTTTCATTTCGTTGAAATTGGATTTAAATTGTGAAAGTCATACCCTTTACAATATTGCGTGTATATAGGGTTATTTAACAATATTCTTTGTTTTAAATTATATAAATGATATTTTTACTTTATATATCTTATTATAATTTGTATATTTATGTTATATTATGTATATTTTGACATTTAAATATTTTTAAAGTGATGTATGAATTTTTCCAAAGCTTATTGAATTTATTTCTAAATTTTAAAGCCTAGTTTTCATTTTTCTGCTATTTTATTTATTTAAATTATATTTAATTAAAATTTAATTATTCATTTTGTGAAGGCATTTTTATTTTATTTTATTATCTTTATTTTTAAATATTTTCCAAGTCCATATAATTTTTTCAAAATTTATTCTATTTATTTTCAAATTTTCTTGACTAGCTTACATTTTTTGAGCTATTTTCTTATTTTTACCTTATATAATTATTGTTTATTTACTTATATTTTATATTTTGTTGAATTTTCAAAAATTTTACTGAAATTATTATTATTATCAGTAATCTACACTTACATAAATAAATTAAAGGTAATTTGAAAAGGTTTTGACTTTTGGTTTCCAATGGCTCTTTATTTTCCACCTTTTCACATTTAAACCTTACTTTTCATTCAATTGGCCATATCTCTTCATTTCCTTCAGCCGACCACTTCTCCCTACCATTTTTCATGTGAATAAACTTCTCATTTCTAAAAAAATCGGCCTTCATCACCTCCAAGGGTTTGCTAAATTCTTTTACTTCTTTTCCTTTGTTTTCTACTTGTTTATGTTGATTTTTACTTGTCTTCTCTTCAACTTCTGGTTCGGCCCCACCACTCCAGCCATCATGGCCGCCTCCTCCACCCGCTGAACCACCCACCACCTCCTCTCCAGCCCCAAGCCACTGGCGGTGCCCAATAGTTGATCAAACTCCACTTAAATCTACACAGACTTCACCTATATGAACCATAGCCAACACCTATGCCTTCATCACCTTCAACCTTCCTTTGGCCGCCACCAACTCCACCTTCACCACCCATGGATGACCTAAAACCCTCTGCCACACCATCCTCTAGCCCACTACATAGATGGTCGTGCCTGGTATTGCTTGGGCCGAGCCAAATGTTGCATTGAATCCATGTAGTTTGCCTTTGTAGTTGAAACACCTATCTCTTTGTATCACCTTTGCCCCATCACCATCCATGATTGGCCGACCCTGTTGAACCCAAAACCAGACCCAAACACACACTTTGGCCAAGCTAACCTGACCTATGGCTGAAGCATTAGTGGTAGAAGGCAAGTGCAAGTGGTTTGGAGATGATTTATGCATTCATCTCTAACATTGTTTAATCGTATTTTTTTAGTTGCAATCTTATGTTGTTTGTGTTGTCTTGTTTGAATGTGTTCAAGGAAATTAATTTTTGCCTCTCGCAAGCTCGAATCTATATCGTGCTTTCGTGCCTCTGAAGATCTCAGTTTCTGTGTTCAGTTGTCGTCTCCATCTTATGCCTGTGTGTTATTCTCACCAGACAATTTTGTACTTATATAACTAGTAAATCGATCACCTGTGAATCTGTAAAATGCATCGCCATATTATATTTGTTATACTATGATCATATGATGTTTTCCCATGCTTAAACACTTGTTATATCATATGTTACTGTTATATTATGCTGTTCTGTACTTTATATCAGTTTATCACACTGCAAGTTCCCTTTAGATTAGAATCACTATGGGTTGAAATGATACATACCCGAACGGACTTTAAAATAAGGGAAAATCGTTATTGGCTTAAATGATAGGCCCGAATGATTTTCAATTATTTTCATTTACTTGGGACTATGGGTTTGAAATGATAAAACCCGGATTTTCCTTGTAAATTACTGGTTGAAATGATATATTACCCGTATCACTTTACCTAGACTAGAAAATTATATACAGGCCCGTAGTTAAAATATATTTTTCTAAAATTTTTAAAAATATGTTTGAAATGTAAATATTATAATATTTTTATTTAAAACTTAATTAAAAATGATTTTTGTAAAGTATTATTGATTTTCTGGAAATTTATAAGTTAAATAAATTATGGAAAGGTTAGAAAATTTGAATGTAAGTTATTTTGGAAATTTTGATTGAATTATAATTAGAAATTAAATTAAATATGAAATTATGATAAATTTATGATAATTTAATTTAAAATGAATTTAAAGTGATTTTATAATATATTAATGATTTTTGAATATAAGTTAAAATGTGAAATGAATGATTATTTAAGTTGAAATTTTGAAATATATCCAAAATGGGAATTTGTGAATTTGGCTTAAAAGTTAATTTTAAGTTTAGTAAATAAAATTGAAATTAAGTTATATTTTGAAATTTTAAACTTAAGTGTTAAGTTGAAATTTAATTCAATGAATTTAAAATTGAATGTTGAAATTTAATAAGTGAATTATTATTAATTCTTGATTTTGTGAATGGAAATTTTACTTTATAAAATCATGAATTTAAGGAAAATTAAATGATGTTTTTAAATGTGAAAATGTATGATTTTATAAGTTAAAAATGTTTTAAATAAAAATATAATTGGTTGTGGAATTTTATTGAATATCTGAAGTTAATTAAGTGCATTTTTGAAATGCTATTAATTGTAATGTAAATGATATTACAACATTTGTAAATGCTGTAGTTGATGATAATGAACTAAAAAGCTAAATTGAATTAAAGGCTATTATAGAATTTTTGTAAGTGCTAAAATTATTGAATTTAACTAAGTTTATTTGAAATTTAAGTAAATCCTATTACAGCATTTTAAAATATTGTCTTTTGTTAAATTGAACTGTTTTTAATGTAACTTTTCGTAGCGTTTTCTAAATGCTGCGAAAAGTGAATTTTCACTGTTTTGATAAACTTAAGTGAATAAATTAACTTTGAAAGTTGAAAATTTTGGAAATTTAATAATTTAATTATTAAATATAATAACTTCATTTTTATGATTTAAAATGAAGTAATTTATTTTGAAATATAAATTATTTTGAAATGTGTGTTGAAATGGTATTTTAAATAAATGAATGTGGTTATGAAAAGATATGATATTTTGATATATTAAAATGATTTGAAATGTGGTTTTGAAAAGATATGATATTTTGATATATTAAAATGATTTGAAATGTGGTTTTGAAAAGATATGATATTTTGATATATTAAAATAAAATGAATGTGGTTTTGAAAAGATATGATATTTTGATATATTAAAATGATTTGAAATGTGGTTTTGCAAAGACATGATATTTTGATATATTAAAATGATTTGAAATGCGGTTTTGTAAAGATATGATATTTTGATATATTAAGATGATTTGAAATGAAGTTTTGGAAAGATATGATATTTTGATATATTGAAATGATTTGATAGGAAGTTCTGGAAAGATATGATGTTTTTGAATTGGTTTGGAATTAATTTAATCTTTATTTTGATAAAGATTTGGATTTGAAATGATATTATATTTTGAAGTATAAATATTATTTTAAAAGTTATAACCGCGGGTTATAATAACGATTGGTTGGCAAAGAGACCAGGATCAGATATCTTGCATACTCTCTGTCGATACCGAAAACCACTTTGACAACCGTGTACGCGGTGGAGATTCCAGAATGAAGTAGGCTGGTGGCGACGTTCTTGAGGTATATTACATGGAGCCGACTCCCGTGAGTTGGCATAAGGTGGCTAAAACAGGAGCGATCTCGGGCTAAAAGGGGTAGCTCCTCTGGTCGGACACATTTCTTCGATACTATACTCTTACTTGTGATTGATTAGATGGCCATCCTCCGATTTTGATATGAGATTTTGTTCCGAGGTGGTCGTTTGTGGCCAATGCGTTACCACCAGCTTGTGTGCGTAATTGGTATATCTACCCTGGCATTGCCTTGTGTGCCGTGTCACCTACCATACCAAGCCTTTACTACGAGTTTGTTTTTCTCCCGTAGCCCGTGTGGTATCCTCTGATAGTTTCCCGATCTGGAGATATCATGATATTGGATGGACTACTGGGACTATTATGTGTGAAGGGTGATATGGGTAGCCCGGAATTCTATTTAAAAGTAAGTTTATTTTACTGTAGACATTATTACAATAGCGCAATATTACTATATAGTAAATAGTTTGACGGATCCTTAGAGGATGGGCGGTCCCAGGCATCCTTTAAGTTACTTGTACCTTATTACAGTTCACTTGAGTTGGTTTACATTATATAAGTATATATTATCCTGACTCGAGTGTTTGTATTTTTATTTACGCTCGGGTCAGCCTGAGTTATTCACAGATTTGGATTCCACTTTCTGGAGATGGAAATCGCTGGAGATTATCTGCTTATCCAGTTTTATTTATTTCAGTTCTGTTGTCCTATTCAGCATGTACTTGGTTATCATCTTGATAGTTCTGTTGTACTTTATTTATTCTATTGTATTTTATGTAACTCTGATATATTTACATAGTAGCTTCATGAACTACTATCTCTTTTACTTCCGCTGCATTTCTTACTTTGTGTCTGTATTCTGTGATTATTATTTACTATATATTATGAGATTTAACAAATTTTATTTACAATGCGGTATTTTGAGCAATTCAAGTCTGACATGTGCGGATGCGAATGGTTGAAAATATCGGGTTGTTACAGTTGGTATCAGAGCTTTGGCTTTGAGGCAAAACTTAGAATGTATGGTAAATTTAGTTACAGAATCACTTTCATTCGAGTTTAAATCTCTTCCTCTTTGACTCAATTTCTTTGAATTTTGGAACGTTCCCTGCGGTTCCAAAATTCATTTCGTGTCCTTCACTATTCATTTTCTTTTGATTTTGGAGTATCCCATAACCCCACTTCAAATGAGCTTTATAGTGAATTGGCGGTCCCGCCAATCTCAAAAAAATTCATTTGTAAAGGGGGGAAACTCCTTAACAGTTAGCATCGATTCACCATGAGATTTATATCTATCCTTGGTTTAGATGCTAAAATTTTTTGTTATTCCAAACTCTATCTATTGAGATCGAATGTAGATTTACCCTAGAAAATCCACATCAACCTTATTCTTTAAGCCACGGTTGACCCGGTTAAGGTTGCCCGCGATTTATTTTAGTTTATCCAACTCCCCATTTTGTTATTCAATCATCTTGTCTTTTGTTTCCAATCTATCTTCTAAACATTTTGAATTGTACTTGTAAATCAATATTAATGTTTTGTTTTATATTGTGTTGTTTGAGTTGTTGATGTTGATTTGGGTTTTCGATTGATTCGTCTGATCAACGCTATCGATAGGATTTCTAAAACACTTTGATAGAACAAACTGACAAAATATTATTTTAAAATTTGGTTAGTGAAATAAATTTTGTTATAAGTAAATCTATGGAACTTAATAAATTGATTTAAATTAATCATTTGAAATTATAATACTTGATTTATCATTTATTGTTCTACAAATGAATTTATAAATAGCTGTTTATAAATTGATTTGGGAACTGAAATGGGTCTAAAACAAGAAATTTGAGAATTTAATTTCCGATGGTTTCAAACCTTGTGTTTAAAATTTTAAAATGGGTATATTATTTAAATTATTTTCTAATAAAAAATTGTTTCCAAGAAATTTAAAATTTTAAAATTAGTGCTCTTCTCTTTGTCGCTGGAAAATAACTTCGGTGATGACCGCGACATCATCGACGTTCATTTTCGATTTTCGAAGTGAATAGACCGTTCTGTAGTCTTGCTACAGCTTTGTTTTGGGAAATTTAATTGATTTGGATTTCTAAAATAAGACTGGATTTATAATATATATAGATATATGATTTAGATTTGATTTGACATATTATGTATATATATTTATTTCTCTAAATGTTTTGAAGGAATCGAAAAGTTTATTCTTAAACTTTGTCTTAAAGAATCATTTCAATTATAAAAAAAAAGCAAAATTTTAGATAAATGATTCAAACTTGAGATGAGGTAATTATAAAGTTTTATGTGTATAATACTCAATTGCATTTAAATATAACTTACCCAAATTATACAGAAGTTAACAATGTAATTAGATAATATACAATAAAAAAAAGATTTTGTAAATAAAATTTGAATGGTTAAAATAAATGTTATACACTTAAATTTTAGTTATAAAACTATTAACAGGAGTAAATAGAATAAAGGGTTAATTGAATAATTTACAATATAAAATGATGTTAATGGAACTAACAATAAATTAAAGCTGTTATAATACGAGTAAGTATAAAGGGAATAGATGATAAAATATATTGAGAGGAACAAATTTAACTTTAAGTAGGAATAAAGAAGAATTAAATTTATTAAGTACATTATGAGTATAATGAATGATTTTTTTTCAAATCCATGATCCTAGAAATTGTTAATTTAAGATGATTTGAATATAAGATAAAAAAATTTGAGATAGTAAAGATTTATTTAACTTGTGTAAAAATTAATTATTTATTTAAGTTGAAATCTCCATGGTTTCTAACTTATTATCTTATTTTGTTTTTCAAACTATCTTTAGGTTGTCCTTATTTTCCTTATCTTGCTTCAGGCCGGTGTAGGTGTTTTTCTATAATTTTTCTATTTAGAAATCTTTCTATAACCTTTGATAATCTCCACCTTGTTAAACTTACCTATACAATAGTTATCAGGTATAATTTCAATCTCCTTGTCATCTTATGAATTCTATGTTTGGAAATTATGGTTTAAAAAGATTATACAAGTTATAAATGTGTTTATTTGGGCTTTAGACCATTTTAAAATATTATTTTCGAAATTTGAATTTAACCCAAGTTTTAGACTTGAAGGGCTCTAACTTGTGCAAATGAAATCAGATTTTTCCGAAATGAAAACCTTTGTTTTTCAAACAATAATAGCTTTCATATAAAGAAAGGATTTCCAATTTGTGTTGAAAGGGTTTCAAATTTGGAATGGAATTGTTTTGAAAGTATGAATGAATCATTGTGAAAGATTGTTGAACTTAATTTTGAAATTGAAGAGAATCTTAAAGGTGTATCTTTTGTATAAAAGATTTGAAATGGAATAGTTTTTTAAAGATTTGAGTTTTCAGAAATGGTTTTGAAAACTATGAATTGAATCTTTGATTTAAAGATTGGATGAGTTAATCCAATTTGAAAGGGAAATTGTTTTGAAAAGGCTATGGATGAATCTTTGATAAAGATTGGTGAACTTTGTTTTCAAATTGAAAAGGGATCTTAAAAGTGTATCTTTTGTATAAAAGATTCGAATTGGAAAGATATTAACGAATCTTTGTGAATGATTGGCGAACTTTGTGAAATGAATCTTTTTGTGTAAAGACTGAAAATGGTAATTTGTTTAAACCATTCGAAGAAAGGTTTTGGGCTTTAGTTGTTACTTAACTAAGATCCCAATATCCATATGCTTTTTAAATTGAGAGCTCATTCACCGGTTTAGCCGGGGGTGGACTTTGTGCCATATGACCCATTCTGAATAATGATACGACGTTATGGATAGCATTTGAAGACCGCCGGTGAAGACCGGGTATTTTCGAAAGTGAAAGGATAACCTATCGAATTTCTCTGCACCATCTGATCCTCAGTATAGAGATTTATATTATCCTTTGTGTTGGGGAGTCCAGATGTGATTAGCGATTATTCGGATTTGCAAGGGCTACTTTGAAGTGCCTTCGGTTCCGTTCGATCCTGAAACGGACTTGTATGGATGTGTGTATGACGTTACACTTTGAGATGTAAAGCTGGTTTCTATCAAATACATTTCTGTTTGGTGGCGGAGAATTTATTCTCTTAGCTTAACACCCTCCTCTGAGACGTACGAGCTCAAAGGTTATATAGTTGATGATTACTAATGATACATGCCCAATTTGGTAATGTGGCATACGAAGTGCTGCTGATCATGTGTTGATCGAAGTATGGCTTTTATGAAAAGTGTAGCTTTATGGACGAGACTTCATCAAGCCTCACAACCCAGAAATGGTCGAAACATGAATGTTGCGGCAAGGTTTTTAGGGGTTCATTCCCCTAGGGTATGTCCATTTCCTTCTGGATAAAAAGTGGTATCATGGTATGGAGCCCAGATATTTAACTATGTGGTTGTTTCTATTTGTTGGTGAATCCCGGGATAAAGGTTGGTAACAGCCTGGGATGGCTTACTTGTAGGTGTTACCTAGTCACAGAGGTAACCCGGGCTTGGGTTGGTAGAGATCCGGTTTGGTTCTTGGGGGTGTCCCTCCAGAGGCGTCCCATTTGTTAAGGAAGTTCCTTAGCCTGACCATTTGTCGGAAATCCAAAGAAACAATGCGCGCCCTGTACGGTTTAATTTGTATAACCTGCCATGGAATGTGGCGGTAAGCTGCTATTGAACATGGTAGCTATAGTAGGCATACGACGAAATGTGGCATGCTGGCTAAGATTAATATTATACTTTCAAATGTTTTCCACTCTGCAACAATAATAATATCAAAATGGTTTTCGCGTGTCAAGCACGTTTGACTATCATAGGGAGAAATCTCCTCCAATTCTTCGTTTGCATTGTGTGTGCGGCGGGAGGCCTTATGGTAGTTTCATTTTCCAAAAAACATTGCGGATTTCTTTTAAATTCTTTTGTTTTGCTTTTCTTAAAGATAAACTGTTTTTGTTTTCTCATACCAGTCCCATACTGACCCGGAGTTTATCGTTCTCTTTCTAAACTCTGGGTGCCCATAATTTTCCACACGGCAGTCTAGATTTAAATTCTCAGATAATCAGATAGTAGATGTAGATTCGATAGCCATCAGCCTATGGTTTGGTAGCTTTTGGAAATCGTTGGAGTCTTTGGATTTTTAGGATCGCTTTTGCTACAAGTTCAGCATTGATTGTGGTTCGAGCTTATAGCTCGAGATCTGTGGAGCTATGGTGTCACAGTATTGGATTTTTTCTTTCCTTTTCTTTTGAAAATTTGCATTAAAGATGTTATCTCTTCGGCACTTATTATTATCTTTCCACTGTTGTATATTGTCTCTGATGTGTGTTGATATCATTTGTATCAATCTGTTGTATCGAATATTGTATGTCAATGATATTATTTATTTTCTTCCGCTGTTTTGTTGTACTTAATGAGTTATAAGCTCCGGCGAATCAGATTTTAACGGTTGAATATGCGGCATTCGAATAAGAGTGAAGTATGGATGTCGATTTTCGAACGCGAAAATCCGGGTCATCACATATTTACACTTAGATAGAATAGTATGCTTCCTAACTAAATTTGATTCCACGACGCTTAATCTCTTTTAGATCTCCCTTTTTTGGAATATATAACAAAGTGAATTGTATCTAGAAATTAGATTCAAAATCAGAAACGAGAGAGAAATACAATCAAAAATCAAAAGATTTAAAAATCTAAACATCTTATATAAAAACCCTAGCTGTCTCTGAAATCAAAATAAGAAGATGAGATGTGATTTACATCGCTTTTAATTCTCTGTTAGATCTCCCCTTTTTGAATATAAAACAAATGGTTTTGTATATGTGTGTGTATACATACATACATATCGATGTATATTAGACTTTAGGAATTAGAAAATAGAGAGGAGATAGATTGAGAATTTAGTTTAAATTAGATGTTAAAATTACTTACCTGAATCTTACTGTTTCTAAAAACCAAACGGGAAATAATTCGACAGAGCTTCGCTGTTGCTTTCAAAACTATATGAAGAAAAGTAGGAATCTATTTATACAGGTGAGAAGTTATGACAACCATTGGATTTAAAATAAACAAACCAGGCCATATAGCCGTTAGTTTTCCATTGCCCTGAAGCCATCACTGGTCGATCGCAACCGCTTAGGAAATCAATCACAAGCGGCCATCCTGCCCACGTAAGGCGGTCAACCGGTGCTTTTATAATTGGTTGATATAATTTGTTTTTATTATTACTATTTGACACCCTATTTGTTTTATCTATTAACGTTAACTCTAATATGTAAATAAACATTAAGTAACCATTAAATTTAATTATTTAAATTAAAATTTTAACTTTTCAAAGTTCAAATGTTTAAATTTTCAAATTTAACTAGTTTGAATTGTTTAAAATTTGGAAACTTCAAACATCCATTACATCTCCGTTTGAACTCAAATTTCAACATATTATATGAAAATTGATTAGAAAATCGTCGAATTGCAATAATACAACTTCCATCACCAAATTCTGACATTTTCAAAATTTTAATTATTAATCTTATTTTAATTATTTAATTTCTTATTAGATTTTATGTGGTGTTACACCAACCGGGCTTTATTCTTGACCGAGGGATAGTAGAAGTTGAAATGGTCTTAAATGTCATAAGCATACGAGACTTGATTTCCATGTGCGTTCGTTTTATTATTGTTGAATTTGGCTAAATTAACTTAGGAAGTATCTAGACGAAATAAGAGAATTATGCGGCATGGTTATTCACTTTGTGATGATACCACCTACGTATCAACTAATGTTGCCCTTCTAGGGCGAATAAATGATAAGAAAGTCCATCTGGATAGGAGATGATCTCCGCCATTATGAGTGTCTATTTATTTATGAAAAAACAAGAGTTAATTTAACCAAAAATTAATTGATTCAATCTTTAAAAGAATAGGATGGCTAGTGTTTTACGTAATGCAAACCACTTTAAGATTGAGATACATGTTCTATCTCTTAGAAGTGGATCAGTTTGAGATGTTAGAATCTGTGTGTGGTTTGTGATTTGTTCGAGTGATGACAGCTTGTATGTCGAGATGTTGAACGTTACATCACCATCGGTATATGACTAAGGACCAAGTAGGCTACGCAATCTAGGAGTTTAGCTTACCTAGAGGGGTACATAATCTCCAAATATAGAGATTCTTTCGATATGTGGGGTTCAAAGGGGTTGATATACTTAGTTCCACGTGGTTCATATTCATATGTTCGGGCGTGCCTATTGTGTTTACCTTACACTATATTCTATCTAGAGATATACGATGTTCAGAAGGTATTCTCCGATCCTTGTTATGGAGATCCATTTTAGTCTTTATGTTGGAGGCTTCTCCGTGGAAAATCCATATGCAAACGCACCTTAGTGGTTATGATTATACTTTAATTTTTTGTGTCATGAGATGCAACCGGCACAACTATATTCTGATTTATACTCTTTATCCTAGAAATTAGCTGTTATATCATAATATTTAATAGTTAGGTGGTGACTTTTTTGAAGGGAAAACCATTACAGGATTCCATGCGTTGTCAAAAATACTATTATATGCTTGCTACATATTTCTTGAGTTTCTCATACCAGACTTACGTTTACCCATGATTTTATTTTTCTCTTATTTCCATGGGTGCACTTTTTGGTATTCTAAGAAAAGCAGGTTTTCATTGAGTTTGAATTGGAGATGGATGTTTTATCGAACATAATATTTTTTTCCAATGTTTTTGTTCTCCTCTTTCTTGTTAGTTTTCTTTTCTTCTTTTCTTTTACCTTAATGCTTCCTTTTTTCCGTATTTGTGTGTCATGTTTGTGGCAAAAATGGTTACAAACACCCAGTTACAGATGAAAGCACCAAATCACGATCATAGATCACTGATAGGTCGTATGTAGTAGAATTAAATATGAATAACACTCAAAAAATTAAAAGGAAACCAGTAGAAAAACAAGATTTATAGTGGTTTGGCATTGTAGACTACATCCACTTTGAAGAGTTGCTGTTTTATTGATGATTCTCTTCTGGTTTACAAGAGTACAATTGATTATATCCAAAGTACAATGGAGTTCAGCAGAGTAACGACATAGAAGAGCCAAAAGATCCCTTTTCTGAAGCTATTTTACTGTTAATATAGGCGTGGGCTGCAAATATCTCACTCAGATCTCTGTAGACTCCTTCTCTCACTTAGGTGGGACCACGTGATTGATCCATGGTCGTTTCGACTCGATCCATGATCAATACAAATGAGATTCATATCGATCCAAATCTTGCCCAGTCGAGCCAAGATCAATCATAAACATTCCTGAGGTTTTACGTAAGCTCCTGTGAAAATTTGGCAGCATTTGTACTTGTAGATCTTAAGTTATGGTCGATGAAAATTTTGGTTTGCAGGTTGACTATCGCATTCGTATCGATAGCCTTGTATTGATCCGAGTTTGTATCGATCAAATTGAGGACGTGGCGCTATAATGTAGGAACGATCCACTTTTTATGCCGACTCAACTGCTTCTCATCCGTATTCATCGATCGCTATGTTCTTCATATCAACCAGGTATCCTCGCTTTCGTATCGATCATCTTTTGAGCCTTTCGCATCGACCCACAACCCATTCCTTTGCATCGATGTTTTTCGTTTAATTTCGCATCGACGCTTGAACCTTCTATTCGTATCGATGCACGTCTATTTTCTTCGTATCCATCAGGTGAATGATGGATACGAAATATGTCACTGTTGTATCAATACGAAGTGGGAGATTGTTTGTAGGATGGATACGTACGAGATGGGATGGACGCGAAGGGATGTGTTTGGCGATCGATACGAACCAGGCTATCTTTGCTTGATGAATACGAAGGTGGCTGGTGCCTGATGGGTATGAAGTGAGGCTAGTGATGGATACGAACATGATGGGTACGAGATTGGCGGAGACATTCTTTGCTGATCGATCCATGGCTTTGACTCGAAGCAAACCTTTTGGCGACTCGAAGCAGGTGCGATGACTCTGCTTCGAGTTATCGTAACCTGTTACTCAAAGACCCGAAGTGAACACTCTTTTGACCCAAAGCAAGCCATATGAAAACCCAAAGAAATTGTGAATATGACTCGGAGCAGATTGCAAGCAACTTGAAGCGACTTGATTTTGATAGATTCCTATCTTGAGCACGCGAACATCGATTGACTTAGAAATTGGAACATTGGCTTTCACAGCTTTGCTTGTCATGTCATGTTAACGGTAGCTTGATCCGAAATTGGACAGAATTTGTCAGTATCTATAGCGAACCGGTGTATAACTAATCTTCGGGACTGATTACCTTTGATTTTCAATCAATTCTTTGGTATCACAACCTTACCAAATGGCGGGATAACATTTTATGCACATAAAATACCATGGATGTATTAGTATTGACATTCAAGGGTTGAAAAGACTGCTTATTACATTATGGTATGAGAGTTGAAGGTTAAGCAAGGACCATGACTTTTGTTGAGTATTCCTCATTAAGAGATAGGGTATGGATTTTTCTAGGATGAGTTGAGTGAAATATATCTGTATAAGAGCATATATGTATTTGTTATATCTTATTATACGTATAAGTATATGTTGATATTGTAGTTGTTTAGTGTAGGGATTAATGATGTCCATTTATCCCTCATTTATTAGCTTAATCGTGCTCGGCCAGTTTATGAACATTGATTATTATTTGTTGTTGTTTCATATTTAACCAATTTATAAGTATTTTACCTTTTTACAATATAGATGGGGTAGATAGTAGTTATGGGAACATTGAAATGAATAACTTATGAGTTAAGTTTCACAGTTTGTAAGGCGTCCGATGAAAATGTTGGTTACAAAGTTATCTTTAGTAAAAGTTATTTATTATAAAATAAAATAAAAGAAGGATATTTTAGAATAAATATTTATTAAAATATTTCATATAAGAAAGTGAATTTATATAAAAAGGATTTATAAATAAAAAGGATTTAAACTGAGAATTTTAGAACTTAAACCTCAATGTTTTAAAAATTATTTTTTCAAGGTTTTAAGAAAATAAAAATAGTGTTATTTGAAAGTATTTCTAAAAGAATAATATTTTGAAAAGAGTTTTAAGATTTTTTTTGAGTTCAAGATTGATCTTGGAATCGACAAGCCGATTTTGGAACAAAATATTTTTATGTAGTTCGAGCAGCTTGAAAGAAACTAAAATAGGCTGGAGACATGTTTCTATGGAAAGCACTTCTCTTGAGTATTACCCTTTATGGTAAAGTGATAAATGATACTACTTGGTAGGACACAGTTCATTGTATCATTTTGATGTTACTCGATATGTAGGTAAATTTTCTAATGATTTTAAAGAAAATATTCTCAAAATTGGTTTTGAAATTGATTTTGGTTAAATCTCGAAAGTATGACTTGACATCCAAAGGATATATGTATATATTATCATTTAAATGATTTGAAATGAAAATCTGTTGTTTAATTCTAAAGTTTTCTTTAAAGAAATTCAATATTGAAAAGATAGTAAGTTAAAAAAACAAGTTTAATACTTGTAGAATATCCCTAAAAAATAAAATAAATATGAATGTTTTGTATGTACTCTTAGGATGTAGTAGATTATTATATGAGTATGGACTTTAGTCTTGAAATGTTTTGAAATGAAATTGTGTTTTGATGAAATGTTTATGAATTTAAATAATATTTTATGAAAAGTTTTATAAGCGATTTTAGTATTAAATGAGCTATGATTTTTACAGAAACGAATGTGATTTCAAATGTAAAGCAATTGGTGAGTTAAGAAACCTATGGAATAAAGTACGTAAGTTGTACGTAGATCATCTTATTGACGTGATATTTTTTGATCTAGGATTCTTGTACATGATTACAAGGTAATTTACACCGGTCTAGATAACGATTTTTCACTACATTCTAGATGATGGACACTTGATACAGATTCTTGATGCGATTTTGAAATTTTCTAATACAACATATGGCTGAGGGGTTTCTAATCAAGTAACTTGATTGGAATCGGCACCAAAGTGCTCAAGTGTTCTATACAAATTTGGAAGTGGTATTTTTGTGATCGTGTGAGTGATCAAATTTGATATTGCATACGGATGGTCCATGTGCATCATATGGGCTATAACATATTTGTACACTATGTTCTGTTGGATTATGAAATGTTTGGAGAATGACTCTTCGAATCGCTTTAGGTAGCATGAATAGTCGACTAAGTAATAGCCTGAGGCTGTTGGACGAAAGGTACACTTAATAGTTTGTTTGTCATCCTTGTGCGACAAGAATTTTTTGAACTAGGGAAATCCACGAGCTTGGGTTCCTAGAAATTTGAATGTAGTAAAGTATTGATGTGTGATTATTTCTTCGGTTGCTTGTGTTGGAATTTTGAGGATGAAATATTCTAAGTTGGAGGAAATATAACGATGCGGAATTCCAAAGATTTCAGATTTAAATATCTGAATTATTTAAGTATTTAAATTTTGGATTTAGTACGGATAAATGTGATTTTATAACCTTATTAACACCTTTTTAAATGATAAATAATGAAGGAAAACTTGTTTCTGAAATTTGTTTACCAAAATAAATAGTTTGAGGAAATGTCGATAATATGACCAAAAATCGTTTTATCGATAAACGGCTTTTATTCAGTGAAAGTTTTTTGGACTTTTGTTATTTATATTGTTAGCATATGAATACATTTATAAGAATCGAATAACCATTGTTCTTAAACAAAGCAAATAGAAAGTAAGTGCTTCTAGAAGGAGACAAAGGCCCATGAATTAAGGAGCGATTTAGGAAAACTATGGTGTGTTGTACGAAGGCATGAAGAAGGGGAATGTGACTTCTTGGTTGACCAAACAAGGAGCTGAGAAAGGTCTTTTGCATAGCTAAAACATTCTTCTTTACATCATTTCCAATTCATAAGTTCATTTGCTAAGCTTTGGTAAAAAAGAAAACGAATTCAAACTTTTATATGTCTCTTCAATTCTTCAAAACAAATGCAATTCAGCTGTTATCTCCTCCAAACTTTCAAAAAGGTCTAAGAACATCATTAGAACATGGTTTAGAATCTAAGTAGTGAATAAAGGATGGAAAAATGGGGACTTTCAGTCCAACCCATAAGCAATATTGGGTAGGGAAGGCTTGGTCTAGTGTTTTTGAAGACAAAGGTGGTTTCTTCGATCTTTGGATGATGGTAAAAAGTGTTGCCTTGATTCTAGCGATTTCTCATGGTTGTTAGCATGGTTTTAATGCGAGTTATCTCATGTCTTGCAAGTATATGATTTGTACGTAATTGTTTGACTGTTGAAATGTAAATGTTTTAATGAATACCAATGCAAATTATCATTTTTGGATCCCTCTTGCTATTGAACGCAAATGCCAACATATATGTGTTAAAATCTCTTTTATAAACCCTTTAAAACATGGATCAGGCAATGAACTTGTGGTTACATGTTTGAAAATGTTCTATGTGATGCAAAAGTGTGTATGTGAATGTTGAAGCGAGAAGTCGCTATGAAAGCACTTTGAATCCATTGAATTTTAACTCGCATTAAAATGGTGTTACATATGTATATTATTAGATCATATAATTCTGTTTCCCTCTACACTTCTAGTAGCTTTTAGGAAAGTGAGGAGTTGGTTCAGAAAGTCATGGAATCAATGGAAAAAAGTTGTAAAAGTTTGAAGCGGAATAGTCGCTATGGATGCATTTGAAATCACTTTGTTTTCGATGATTTTCAACTCAACTTTGGAAGACATCCTTAGGATTTTTTGCGATTTTAATAAATATAATATAAGAACTTATTTTTATAGAAACATCAAGTTTTAATAGGTTTTCAATTATTTGACTGAAGTAGCAAAATTTATAACGAATGAGCTACTACATGTGAACTTCGAAAAAATACCTTATTTTTTGAAATTTTTGCAAAATTATTAAAATTGTCGAACAGTCGAAAACTTGTCTCAAAGTTGTAGCAAAATCATGTATATAAATTGCTCCGTACTTTAGAGAGCATTTTTGAAATGTTGTATTTTCTTTTGAAATACCTTAACCTTTACGAATCGTTTAGGTAACATTTCCAAAAGTGATACCTTTGTTGTTTAAAACTTTAAATTGTGTAAAAGTGATACTTGAATTAATTATTTTTCTCTAATCATTTTATGATTGTTTTCTAACTTATATTAGAGTGTTTTAAATCGATTTCATGTTTAAATATTTTTAATAATAAATTATGAATTTTTAAAGTAGGTGGCTTTTAAAAATAAAATATGCTTACTTTGGTTCTTTTATTTATTTTCAAATTTGTTATTTTTGAATAATATTGTATATAGAAGTTATAAAATATATTTAAGTTGTTTAATAGTGTTTTAATGTATTAATAAATAATTTAAAAGTATACACACCCACACACATATAGGTATTGAAAATTAAGTTAAGTATTTTATAAATGTAGTAAAGGTAGTTTGCATTTTAAAAACTATAAATATAATGGTTTTGGATTGTAATAAACTATGTTTAAGAAAAACTTATTTTGAACCCTTATTAGTTATGTCTTGGAATATGGCTAGATATTCAATAATGAATATTTTAAAGATGACTATAAGTAAAATGGTTTTTGGTTTGTAGTGACATTTCTAAGTAACAATTGCCTTTAATGCCTAAATTTAATTGAACCTCTAAAAAAACAAATTTTAACGAAAATGGTTAAAGATGAAGTGGGTTTGCTTTTGTTGTGACAATGTTTAAGTAATACTTGTCCTAAACCCTTAAGTAAAAAAATAGATATTTAATAATGGAATTTTAAAGATAATAACAAGTATGGAATCCTTTATAAAAAGATTGAAAAAGTAATAATTTAATTTATAAAAACAAAGAGGTTTGTAATAAACAATGTTTTAGTAACATTTATTTTTAAGCTCTTTGATTGTATTTTAAAGTAAGTTAATCTTTGTACTGATCATTGAGTATACTTATTTGCAACCAAATTGGTGACAAACACTTAAGAATTGATTTATGTCGAGAAGAAAATGAAAAAAGTACAACTGAAACTAAGGAGCAAAATATACTAATAGCAAATAAAAAATAATAATAAAAAACAAACAGATTTATAGTGATTCAGTGGTGTATGCCTACACGCGCTTTGAAGTTTATCTTTATTAATCAACTAATAATCTGATTACAACAGCAAGGAAGAGGATAAACGTGATTAGAATAAGGATTAGGTGATCAACAATGTAAAAGTCCTATAAGTGAACCATTGGGCCTATATTGAGAGGGAGATATGATGAGATATTTCGTTAAGATTGCGGCAAAAGGCTTTCTAGGTCCATAAGGGCCTACCATAACGATCAGTGTACCTAACTCGACCATCATAAACGATCGGCCTAAGTTTCACTGATCCATTTTCTTTTCTCCAATTTTAGCGCATAACGTTTTTGGAGGGTCCCACATGTCTCTTGATATACCTCTGAAATACGGAATCATTCTAACTTGAAACTTAGGAGATATGGATCGATCATGGTTCAAATTGGATCATGCACTAGAAGACACCAATCATTTTTAGGATTTGGGCAAAACAATCGACCAATAATGATTGGCTAAATCCTAAATGCAACTTTAGTACTTGCACTCGTTTTTCTAAGCCTCAGTCTTCATTTTGTTGATGTCCTGGAAGTTTCAAATGAATTGTCCTTATGGATCTCGAGATATTAAGTGTTCTCCGATGACTTGAACTGTTTTATGGATCTTTCTTTATCGATCCATGCAAATCCTAGCTTCATCCGTATCACAAGCATGTGAATTCCGATCGACTCCAAAACTAAAATATGACTTCATGGGGCCATGTCTGTTACTCCCGGTTGACTTCACATCGATTGGATTCCAGTTCAAATATGCCTAACCATCGTCTATAATACTGTATGTAATCGATTCCTAAGGTTGTTGACCATTCATTCCTACCCAAGCTAATGATATCACAGCCTTGCTGTAACACTCTTAATTTTAGATAATATTATTTAGGAAATTTAATTAGCTAAATTAAATAGAATAATATAAAGATTAAAATGTTTAAGGGATTGATATTTGTGTATTAGAAGCGCAACCGTGCCTAATAAACCAATGAACTAAAAGGAAATTAAAATGAAATAGATAAGGGAAAAATAGGAATAAGATATATTTTTATACACTAATCCCTCATGTCACTTTCATTCTACACATTTATTAACAAAATCAAAACATAAGAGAAGCCGACCACCATTAGAGGGAATCTAAAGGAATATAAGCAAGAATCTAAAGGAGAAAGCTTAATCAATTCATTCAAAAAGCAAATCTCAAATCCTTAACAAGGAAGATAAAGGTGAATAATAAATTACATCACATTTTTTATGATTTCGGTTCTACATTAGATCCATATATATATATATATATATATATATATATTGCAAAATATATTGCCATGTTTTGAATGGTATACACACACACATATATACATATACACACACATGCTTGTTGATGAATTATGGTTATTCTTATACATTTTTATGACAAGTTTTGATTTGAAAAACCTACCAAATGACATCCAAATGCCTTGTAATTTTGAGATAAGCTCAGCAATATTACTTTAGAGACAGGTTTCAAGTTTCATAATTTTTGGAATTAATATGGATTTATTATGAAATATCTAGGAAAAAAATGGTATTGGGTTTAAAATTAATTATGCTGATATATATGTTAGCTTTGGGTTAGAAATTTATGTAGAAAACATATTAGAATGATTTATTGGAATTTTTGGAGAATTTTCCTAAGTGTTTTAGTAAGGATATAAAATTATTTAAGGTATGAGACTTAAGTGTTTAATATGTTTATAAAAAGAGAAGGGGCAAGTTATAAATGTTTTAAATTATAAATCTCAGAAATTCGGTAGCTCTTTTAGAAAAGATTTATGAAAAGTATTGGAAACCAATCATATGTTGACAAATAAAGTAAGTTAGTTAGGAAGAAATAACTTTATAAAGTTAAAAATCAGTTTTACAAAGTGTTGCTATTATGCCAGTTTCGACGGCTACCTTTCGACGCCGTAATTCCACCTCCATCCCAGTTGAAATCAATACATATGGTATCAAAGATTTGGTACGTAGTGGATTGGACATAAGCGAAAGGTATAGAGTCGAAACAGAGCTTTCGAAGGGATCGAGGCCTTGTTTTTCTTTCAAAGGGAAATTCCGCGTGCTTTGCTTTCGAAAAGAATGCTTTCAAATGAGATAGCTTTCAACTTGGTCAATTGTTTTAAAGAAAGGTTTCGAAAGAAATTGTCGCATTTATTTTAAATAGAAGCTTTCGAAAGTGTTGAAACCCCTGCTACCACATACAACCTTTCAAAGTAATGCTTTCGAGAGGGTTCTTTCGCTTTAAACCCTGAGCCGCTTCTCCATGGCTTTTGAAGGGATTGGTTGTGACACCATCCACATCTTTTACTTAGGAAATTGCTTTTGGAAGAGTTGCTTTCGACATAGTCCTTTTAAGACCCATTTGATATTTTTAAAATTAAACCCAAAGGTTTTGAAGGAATGGTTTTAAAAGGTTTCAAAACTATGTTCCACACATTTTTTATGTACCCAATGCTTTCGAAAGGTTTGTTTTATGTAAAGGACTGTATTGCTTTCGAAAGGTACCAAATGAAGGTTTCGAAGGGGATATTTCCAAGTACTTTTGAAAGGTATATGATAATGGTATTGAAGGTATGATTCCCCAATGTTTTTGAAAGGTTTTCCCTTAGTATTTAAATGGAAGGTTTCCAATGGTTTCGAAAGGCAAGTTTGAAGTATTTTAAAGGAGAATATCTAAGGTTTTGTATAAAGCCTTTGAAAGGGGTTCTTTCAATATTTTTGGAAGGTCAATGTTAAATGATTTCGATTAGTACGATTTGTCTTTTCGGCCTACTGTTATAAAGTAATGTAGTAAAAATGTTTTGAAATGGGTACTTCAAATGTTTTGAAAGAGATTGTTTAAAGGTTTTTGTAACAACCCTGTATTTTGTGATTATGTTAATTGTATATTTCAATTACTTTAAATTGAATTTTGATTTAAAAACTTTATTTTATTTATTAAAATAGATAATTTTTTATTTTAAATATAAATTTTGATTTTTTCTATGTGAAATGTAATTCCAAACATGAATAAATGGAATATTTCCAAAAAAGTGGATTTTGGTCAAAATGGTCAATCTTTGACTTTCAAATTTAAAAATTTAAAAGTTCAAATTTTTAAATTTTATCATTTATTATGAAAATATATTTAATTTCAAGAATACTGCTTTTCGTTTCATTGAAATCGGATTAATATTGTGAAAGTTATGCTTTTCACAATATTGTGTGTAAATTGTTTTATTTAACAAATTTGTTTTTTTAAATTTATATAAAATAATATCCTTGTTTGTAAAATCATGTTCTAATTTGTGTAATATGATATGTTATGCATATATTTTATTTTTAAAACATTTTGAAAGTATAGTTACAATGTTCAAATGTTGATTGTATATTGTTTTCAATCTTCAATTCTAGTTTCCATTAAATAAAGTATTTTCTTTATTTATTTCCTACTTTTCCTAAAACTATTTATTTATTCTTCATAATATCTATCTCTACCTTATTTTTCTTATTTATACATTCATTTAGTAATTAAATGGATAAGTATTTAGATCCCCATTTATTTCTTGGAAAGAACTTTCAAATATATATACGTTATTGTTTTAAAAGGAATACCTTTAAATGTTTATTTTAATTAATATAAGTAATATTTTTGGTTGATATATCATGTTATAATTGTGTATATACATGTAATATTACATGTTATGTATATATTTACAACATTTGTCAGTTTTTGTTTCATTTAATTTGGCTATATCTTTGTAAATTAAGTAACATACAAAGATGTAAATAGCAATTAATTTATACGTTTCTATAACCGTTTTCTTATTTATTTATATAGTGTTTACATAAACGGTATGTATTTATTGAATTATTTCTTTGGCACGTATTTTATTAAATAGATGGGGAACAAATCAAATTTAGATACGTTACCTTTTTTTAATTAAAGGCATGCGTTACGTTTTGATTTGTTGCCTCTATATCTTTCCATCCATTAATTTCATACCATAACTTCTCTTTGATAACCGTGACTTTTTCTTTATTAAATTCACCTGGAAACATCTCTTCTTATCTCACTTTTCACGCAAGGTTTCAGATTTGAAGAGAAAGGTAATGGCTTCCTTCTCTTTTCTCCACTTTTCTTCTTCGTTTTGCCTTGTTTTTCACTAGATTTTTGCTTGATCTTCATATATGGTTCTCGTCCTAGCCCCTTCACCATCACCTCCACCGACCACCACCGCTTCTTCCCCACCTAATCCACGGCCTAACCACCATACTCATCTGACCGGAAAGTGCCATGGCCTCCCCTTGAACTAAACTTCACAAAAACTATGAAAAAATCCACAAAACCATGCTAACTGAGCCCTATATGCAACACCACCTTCATTGCTTGCCACGACCACCTCCTTAGTAGCCACCACCATCGAGCACCACTCCTAAAAACTATTACTAACCTCTGAGCTGATCCGCAGCAGCCTCTAGCTGAGCCCAAATATGCCTTTGACCGAGCCCAAGTTGAACCAAAACTCTTTCTAGCCGTGCCTTTTGACCTTCCACACTTTGTAACTTCCAAACCCGTCCTATTCTTGACCATGCCTTGTTATTTTCAGTCCAAACCTGATCCTTTACCACTTGAAACATGTCATGGCTGAACCAATTTAGCCTCAAGGCCGAGCACATGTTGAGTCAAGAGCAAGCAAAACTTGTTTGAAACTTGGCGATGTCTTTGTTTATCTCTATTTCAATTAGTTTCAATAATTATGGTATTGTATTTATATTTATGTATGGTCTTGTTTTATTGTTATATACAAGATATACATCTTGGCTCTCTTCCCACTTGAATCAAATCATGCTATCGTGCTTTCTAGATTCTCTTTTGTGTGTGTTGTTTGCGAACTCCAACTTTAAAGAGGTGAGTAATTCACACATGACATATATGCCTATATAATTTTGAAGTGACACCAAGTGAATGTGAAGAAACATTTATATTATGTTATACCTGCCCGTGATATCATTTATATGATGTTAAACCCTGTTATTAACTTATCACATCATCTGTTATATTCAATCATGTTATATTGTTTATTTATTTGTGTTTCTCACACTGCAAGTTCCTTGTAGAATGGTATCACTATGGGTTGAAATGATACATACCCGAAAGGACTTTATAATAGGGAATAATTATTACGGGCTGAAATGATAAGCCTGGGTGATTTTTTATTTATTTGTATTTAACTTGGGATTGTGGGTTCGAAATAACCAAAACCCGAAAATTTTACTGATTACGAATTTAAAAGATATTTTTCGTATCACTTGATTTCGATGTCAAATATTATGTGATGCCCCTCCTCTATAACCATGCTAGCCAAGGAAACTACGGGGTAATGTCGTCAACTAGCGCGAAGGATAAGGCTGTTGAGGAGCGACCATCCGTGTAATTGCTTCGTGCGAGCACCGATATGCCAGATAAAATATAACATGCATTTCATCTCAAGAGGAAATCCGACATACCGACACAAACTCAAGGCTACTACACAGTGACTATATATAATCTTCGGAAACAAATATAGAAATAAGCATAACATGCAAATCAGTCACAGAAGTTCATATCACAAAGGCGGAAACAGATATGAATATTACACATGAAAGTGTATATCAGAGTAGTGGTCAAACAAGATCCACAATATCACAAAAGAATAGTTACAAGTGCCACACAAAAGAATAAGTATACATCAATAAGTCTATATCTCAAATGTATACAACCAAAAACTACTAATCTAAGTAGTTAGCCAAAAGTCAGGATAATAATCCCAGATAAGAAGTCAAGCAGAAGCACCTGTAACATCTCTGTCTAACCCGAGTATTATTTAATAAGAAAATAATAAACGGATCAGTCTAACTATAAATATCAGATAAAATGATATAGAATAAGAGATATGATAAAAACGTAAGATAACCATAAATCCATACTATGATAAGTATGTAATTGGAAATCAACATGAGATTAATCAATATCACAAGAATCTTCTCAAAAATAAAAATGAGTGTCATACTCTTTATTTCATTTACCACTATAAATACTAACAATAATTCCAATGCCAATCACAAAAGTTAATCACACACAAATTCACCAATGCACAAATATTGATAAAACGTATCAATTTAAATCACGAAAATTGGTGAAAACATTCTAGAAATCATCAATGGAAATCCAGAAATCACGAAAAGGGGGAGGCGTATCACAAAACGGGAGTATGAAAACTCACCAACACGTGTATCACAAAACGGAACACTATTCCATGGTAGCTAACCATTAATTTTGAGTCGAGGCTCCACAAGAATGGCCCGAAGACCATGGGTCGCTACCTACCAAATTGAGCAAAAGCTCCACAGAAACGGGGTTTAGTTTCCCTCCCAGACAAAGGGACATCGCACATTGCTAGTCTAAATCACAAAATGATCATCATCGATCATCAAGAAGTGTCAATTACACTAAGCTAGTAAATATATGAGCTTAGCTTCATGTCCCATAACCACTAGCTTAACTTAAATATTTACGAACAAATTGTATGTTTCCACTAGAAAATTGTCACAAGTGATTCAGTCGAACAAGACCAAGAATTAACCGATGAAGTAAACGCAAGCATTTCATACCACTTGTTTTACTAAGTCGTTTAATTAGATTTCTCATGCGAGTGAGGTAAAGGTTTGTACATACTAATAGATTGGAAAACGGTTTAAGAAACGAGCTTTATAATAAAATATTGTTGAAATCGTTTTGATAAAAGAGTTTTGATTTTTACTATTAGTATAGAAACCTTTATATTTTTAAAGTGGCAAATCACAAAAAAGATTGTAGAAACAATCAATTACCAAAATTCACATACGAAGACGTGAATTGAATCCAAAGAAATCGATTCCGCATCCATCAAGGTGGATGTTCCAAAAATCCCGAAGAAAATGTCATCAAAGTCGATATAAGTGATAACAACAAAAAGGAATCAACACTAATCGATTAAATTTGGAAACTCAAGAGAAATAGGCAAAATAGAGCCCAGACAGCAGATTCAGACGTCTGAAATCAAGGATTCAGACGTCTCAATCTGGAAAAATGAATGTTTTCTAGAACACAATTCAGACGTCTGAACCCTATATTTCAGACGTCTGAAATTTGCATTTTTTAGCCTATTTCCTTTCTGGTTGCTCACAAGCAAATTCAGACATCTTGAATTTATATTCAGGCGTCTGAATACCGGGGAATAAAAATTCCTAGTGTAATATTCAGATGTTTGAAATAAAGATTCAGACGTCTGAAACTGTGGTTCAGGGCAATCCCTGAACCTCGACCAAAAATGGGCAAATGATTATCGGAAGCGATCGGACAAGCAAATGACGGCTAGGGATTTACGCTACACGACAACCCAGTCTTAACGGCTCTTCGATACGCCTCCAATATCAATGTCCAAATATCCATAATAGGATTTTCATAGATTTTGATTTCAAAACACCAAAAATTAGAATATACACCAAATCAATCCAAACCAAAATCAATTACACAAGAATGTGTTAGGAATTCATACCTAACAATCGAAGAAGACTAAGATGTGAGATAAAAATCTCACCTTTTCACAAAAATAAGGAATGAGAAGTTTGAAATAAAAGGAAGAATCAACCACACTTCAACACAACCCAAATGAGCTTGAATCTAAGCTCAAAAGAATAACATTCCCAAAGTTAGGTTTAGGAATTTCTGAAGTTGAAAGGAGAATGAGTTGGAGAAGAAGAAGATAATGCTTACCAATAGCTTCACTTTGGATTTGGAGCTAGAACTTGATTTGCAAATGAAAACTAGGGCGTGGAGTTTTAATTTCCCATTCCTCTCTCCATTATTGCTAAAGCTTGAGTATTAGGAAATAGAAATGAAGTAATGAAGAGAAGAGGGATGAAGCTTGGGTCTAATGGGCTGAGACAAAACCAAAGCCCAAAGTGAAAAAGTAGCAAAATTCCACTAACTCCAAACATATCAAAGTTTATACTCAAAAAGGTCGTAAACGTCATTTTGAACGCAATGGGGGTGGTCTCGAGTCCTAATTTGACCGTTTGCAAAAAGTAGCTTTTCGGACGAAAATCCGACTAACGATGAAATATTAAATACTCAATCGTAAAATATGCGGGTTGTTACAGACTCCCCTCCTTAAAGAAATTGCGTCCTCGCAATCTTAAGAAATAAATGAATCAAAAAGTAACAACCATAAAAGCATATCAACACAAAAGAAGAAATTTGGAATAAGAAGTTCACCTCAAAGAGCACGAGAAAGTACGTCCGGATGTGCTCGCTCGATGAATTCTCTGGATTCCCAAGAACAATCCTTAGGATTTGAGGACCATTGAACTTTCACAAGAGGAACAACTTTATTTCGAAGGCGTTTGACCTCCGAAGCAATAATACGAATAGGATGTTGCTCATAAGTAAAATTAGGCGAAACTTCAATTTCTTCCACCACACCGGGCTCAAGAATAGAATCGGAATCTCGAAGGCATTTCCATAATTGAGAAACGTGAAACACGTCATGAATAGCAGAAAATTGAGCCGGTAATAAGAGGCGATAAGCCACGGAACCAATACGTTCGGTGATGGGAAATGAACCAATATATCGAGGTGCTAACTTTCCCGATCGACTAAAACGTACAACAACCTTCATAGGTGAAACACGAATAAACAAAAAATCTCCCACATAAAATTCTAACTTCCTTCTTCGGTTATCGGCATAGGATTTTTGTCTACTCTAGGCTTCTTTCATCCTATGACGAATAAGGTCGATCTTTTGTGTGTAATCACGAATGAAATCTGGACCTAAAACCAGCTTCTCACCGGCCTCAAGCCAACAAGAAGGAGATCGGCATGGCCTTCCATAGAGAGCCTCAAAAGGTGCCATACCAATACTAGATTGGAAGCTATTATTATAGGAAAACTCAACAAGAGAAATATGATCTTCCCAACTTCCACCAAAATCAAGAACACATGAACGAAGAAGATCTTCAAGAGTTTGATTCACACGCTCTGTTTGTCCATCGGACTGAGGATGATAAGCGGTGCTAAAATTAAGCTTCGCTCCCAAAACTTTTTGAAGACTCTTTCAGAATCCACTAGTAAACAATGGATCACGATCACTAGCAATAGAAGTAGGAACTCCATGTAATTTAAATTTTTTTTCAATAAAGAGATTGGTCAAGAGAGGAACGGTCCGGTTAGACCGAAAAGGAATAAAATGGGCGGATTTAGCAAGTCTATCAACTATCCCCCATAAGCAATCATGACCCAAACGAGAACGGGGAAGGTCGTCAATAAAATCCATGGAAATTTGATCCCACTTCCAAATTGAAATTTCTAATGGTTGCAATAACCCACCGCGCCTTTGATGCTCGGCCTTGACAAGTTGGCAAGTCATGCAACACTTAACAAAGTTAGCAATATCAGATTTCACTCCCTCTCAGTAATAAATTCGCTTCATATCCGCATACATTTTACTATTACCAGGATGAATGGTAAATTTAGAACGATGAGAATCTTCTAAAATGTCTTTACGAAGATCACTAATATTTGGCATGATAAGTCTACCAAATTTTCGAATACCTCCGCGAGAATCAATATCAAAGTCTTTCAAACCTTCAATATCAGTTTTATCCCTTAAATTTTGGCCAAGAAGAGCCAATGTGACGACCCGAAATTTTCTAGCAATATCAATTTAATAATCTGCATTAAATATTAAATTGATTTGATATATCTTTTTAAATTAAATCTGAATTTGATACTTTTCTTTTAATAAATATTCAATTGGTAAATTTTATCTGTTAGAAATTAATCGTTTGTTTTCTATTTATATATGTATATATTTGTATACATTGTAAATAGATGAATTTGTTTTAAAATTTAACTAATAAAATATGTTTAAATACTAATATATATTTCAGTGAATTAGAAATTGTGTTTTATTTAATATAAACTTTTCAAATCTAAATAAATAAATAGTTTGAAAACTTATTTTAACTTAAGTTTAAATTTAAATTTTATTAACAAAAAGAATTGTTTACTTTTCTTTTAGTATAACTTGATTAAAACATGGATTTAGACAATAAATATGAGCCTTTAATATAATTTTGTCAATAAATACATTTACATGCATAATAAAATATGTAGTTTATAATAAACAGATAATCCATTCTATCTATCATTTCAAAGTAATAAATATGTTTTTATAAAATAAATAAAATTAAAATATGCATATAGAAATATAAGTAAGTATATAAGTTAAATCATAATAGCATAATAATTATAAAGTTCAATTAGTTTTCAAACAACAAACATAGAAATAAAAATAAAATATTCATAAACCTATAAATTAGAAGTTAACATACTATATGTAATAAGTTAAATAGAAGTAAACATATAGAATACATTCATAGATTAAAGTCAAGTATAAATACATTTCAAATTTACAATAACTAGTCAACAATTAAAACTAGAAACAAAATCAAGTTTTAAGTTTGTAAACTATCATAAATGAACTGTAGAATATACATATATGTATATGCTTAAGCATCAAGACAAACAAAATTCAGTAACAATAGTGTATGCAGGTCAAACTAGTTTGCTATGTTTTATTGTACAAATTTGGTCTTAGTTGAAACAAAGGACAGCAATATAAATACATGTCATACACACAAAATTCATGAAAAAATATATATGTGTGCAGGCCAAAAACTAGGTAAGATAAAACACATGACAGTAATAAATAAAAACAAACTGCATATATTTGTGAAGCTTGTGTAGGAAGATAGTATTAAATATCTTAAGCTAACAAACAAAAACTAATTAATGTAAAAATCTTTAGTACACTTAAGTATACATATCAGCCACCATTAATAAATATCCTGTTTTAAAATCTGTACAAACAAGATTCTAGTGTTATATTGTACAAATATTTGTCTCAGATTTTTGAAACATAATAATAAGCATGCCTGCATATTTTCCCTGTCTCTTTTCTTTCTATAAATCAGTTTCATCTTTCTTCAATTCGAACATATTTAAAAAAAGAAAAGTAAACTTCATTTCAAACTCAAACAAGCAAAGCTTCAGTTTAAAACAACAACTTAAAATCAATTAACCTGAGGATCAAAGGAGAGAGTTCAAACTGGTAAATTGCAAGTCTGTTGCAAAGCAAAAGGGCCTCTGTTCTTCCACTTTTTGGTGAGTAACACTTTTTAAAATTACTTAAGTTTTAAAAATCTGTTGCATGATAATTTTTGGCTGCTTAAATATATTGTGTGAATATTTATACATATTCATTTCTTTTTTTATCTGAGTGTTTGTGTGATGAGATTCTGTGTATTTCCAACCTGCAAATTCAAACTTTCTTCATTGCAAACTTGTTCTGTTTTTTTTATTTTATTCATTTGCTGTGAGTAACATAAGTCAGTTAGATGTTTTAAGTATATACTAAATGGTGGTATGCTTATTCCCTGAATTTAAGAAAGTTTGCAGTGATATTTCTGTGTGTATTTGAATATGTGTGTGTACATTTGCTCTGTGTCTGTATTGTTTCCAGACTTGGTGTCAGGTTCAAGCTAACCCAAATTTATTGTTTCTGATTAAAGATTGATTTGAACCTAAGGTGGATTAAATACATTTGTTATATCCTTGCTTTTAGTTTAAAATTATTAAAGCTCAGAACAAATTGAATTTTGCTTTGGAAATACTGCACCACTTAGGAAACATTAAAACAATCAAAAACCAAACTTGATAGTTCATAAATTCAAGTATGTAAATGGAACAAGTACACGACAACTTGGTTTTTAAGGCTTGAATCAGAATTTTTTTTGATAGGGTTTGGAAGAACAGTTTGTACTTTATTGTTTGAGGCATTTTGAGTTGCCGTGGACGAACGCGTGGATGGGAGAGGTCGTGACTGGAACTGGAGATGCGGGGGTGAACGTGGGGTCTGGGAAAAATAGTGGATGGCGGCGCAAATGGTGGTGGAAGTGTCGGTGGGGGTTTCAAGTTTTGAAACCTAATTTCACTGCACTTGAAGTTTGGGATCACCGCGGCTAGCATAGGCGACCGAGTGTCGCGTGTTTTTGCAGGGAGGTAGGGGAGAGACAGTCGAAGTGGTAGCCTGAATTTGGTGGCCTCCGGTGGTGGGACCGCCGCGTGCGTGGAGTTGACAGGTTTGAGAGTTGTGAGGTCGTGTGTTTTTTCCAGGTTCTGCAGTTTGGTTTCAATTGCGCGCATGGAGAACTCGAAGCAGCTCGATTGTTTTCTCGGGGAAACTCGCGTTTTACTCGAAGCAAACGCAGGGGGGCTCGGGTAGTAAGTGTTCTGTGTGTTGTTTTTCTTTTATTTCAACGTGTAACAGTTTTTTTTTAACAGACTTGAAATTTTGTTTCAAATTTAAAACAAAGCTAAACCCAGTTTTAAAACAAGTTTTAAATACTGAATTTAAGTCAGTTTTGAAATAGGGTTGGTAATAATAAAGTTCTATAATTTAAATAATTTTAATAACTAAAAAGTGTTTAATGTTTTAAGTATATTCAAGAGAGTTGGATTTCAAGAAAATTTTTTTTTTGAAAATCCAGAGTTTGGATTTGAGATTCTAGATTTGTAATAAAATAAAGTTTTATAATTTAAACTTATTCAAATGTGTTTTAATTGTAATTAAACAGTGAGCTAAAAAGGGGTTTTGAAAATAAATTAGTTATAAAACTTTATTAAGAATAAATTGTTTTTGTTATTAGAAAGTAAACTTAAATAAATGTTTAAACATATTGGAAATAAGGATTTAAATCAATTATAAGAACAATTTACTTTAATTCGTGAAGTCTTGGATTTTATATGCATTAACTTTTAAGATTTATTAAGCAAGAATACTTAATGAGGATATTAATAAAATTGGTAATTATAAGTAGTAATTAAAGTTAATTAATAAATTAATTAACTAATGTGTGATTTAGAACTATAGATTAGATTTTTAAATGGTTAATTAACTTATAATTAATAATAATTAATATAAGTTGATTATATTAGAAGGAAATAATTAAATAATTATTAATGAAATTCATTAACTAGATTATGTTATAATTAATTAATATGATTGATTTTTAATAAATTAATTAGATTAATTAATTCAATAGTTTAAATGAAATTATTTATTTGAAAAGTAATTTAGAAATTAATTACTTATTAATTGTGTAAATTAATTTGAGTTAATTAATTTAGTTTAATTAACTGATATTTTGGAATTGAATTACTTAGAAAAGTAATTGAAGAATAATTACGGGATGTAATTAACTGGATAATGTTGTTAATGAAAGTAATTGAGACTATAATTACTAAAAATTAATCAAGGGATTAAGTAAGTTTGTTATTGAGAAGCAATTAATTTAGGATGATTAATTACTGAATATATTAATCAAGAGGATTAATATTTATAATTTGAAGATGTGTATTCTTAATATAATTAACAATTGAAAATGAAATTAGAAATCATTAATTAATATAATTAATGATGGGAATTAGTGAAATTGATTTATTTGAGAATAATAAAACAACAAGATAATTAAATGGAAATAAATCAATATAAGTGTAATTAATGGAGCATAATTACTCAGAATAGTAATTGGATGATCATTACTTGATGAAATTAATACAAGATGATTTGTAAGTAGAGTAATTTGAGTAATTTTTTTTGTAATTAATCAAAGGATTAATTTATGGGAATAATTAATCATGGAATGATTAATTTGTTAATAAGTAATTAAGAGTAGTTAATTAGTGGTTTGTTATTAATCAAGGGGTGATTAATAATTGTGTTTAAGTAAAGATTAATCACTTAATTATTTTAAATAAGTAATTGAATGTAAATTGAAGATCATTAATTAATATAATTAATGATGTAATTAAGAATTGTAAATTAAGGAATAATTAGTGGGTATGTAATTAAATGTTAATCTGCTATAAATGATTTAGAATAATTCATTTAAGGAATTTATTAAAGACTAAATTATTCTTGTAATTAGAGAATGGTTAATTATTTTGATTTATAATTAATGAATAATCGTGAGAGCAGGATTTATGGAATGTGTAATTAATTTAATTTATTTTAAATTAATTAAAATGGAAGTAGTTAATTTAATTCATTTTAAATTAATTATAGATTGTGATTCATAAATCATGCTGATGGATGATGTTGATATTTCATTGTTTGATTGTGATCTCAGAAATGAGTTGGATGATGTCTATGTGATATGGATGTATGTTTTAAGTATGATAATGTTTAATTATCTGTTTGAATGATGATTTTAGTTATCTGTTTATGATGATGATGTGATTATCAGTTATGAGATGTGAATTATCTATCTGTGCATATTGATGATACTGAATTCACTGTTAAGACTAAATAGACAACTTGGCCTTAAAAGACACGCTTTGGATTTCGATGAGACCGGGATCGGGTTTTCCACATTAGGTATATCCGAAAACCACATCGTTTCCAAATTAACGATAGGTCGTGAATCTGAAGTGAAGATGAAGGTTCAGAATGCAAGGATTATCGTCGATAACTCTGAGGGTGATTCCAAAATGAGTGTAACGAAATGATGCCTTCGGTTTCGTTCGAACCCAGAATGAACTTGTATGGATTGAATGCTTTCAACGCATCGTCAGGCGGACGATGAGCATTCTAAGAAATATGTTCTATAAAGGTAATCGTAACCTCAAGCCTCATCAACCGGGAATGGATAAAACAGGGGAGGTGCAGCAAGGTTAGGTGGGTCATGCCCAAGCAGGACAAGGATATTCCCCTGTCTAGATGTCCCTTTTTATTCGGCTTAGTGGGCGGTTGGTCTGCAGCCAACTGCGGGGTTTATCTTGTTTGGGACTGTTCAGTAAGGAATGGTTCCGGCCTTGTGTTGCAGGGGATGAAGGGAGTAATCCTCGGTACGTTGATCTAGGCCACGTACTGTGACGGGCGGTACCCAAGTAGCCCTGCCATTGTATGGAATCCAAAATCCAATAAGTGCCTACGGTTTTGATTGTATTACCCACTTTTGTGGCTAGTAGCTGGAATTTAATCATGTAACAATTTCAGCTATTTTCTATTTACTTGAAAACCCTAGACCTATTATAATATCACTGGATTTCCTATCAAATGTTTTGGTTAGCGTAAGGTAAAAACTTTTCCATGTTTATGTGTGGGAAGTCTTACGTGATACCTTTTGTTTTCAAAGGATTTTTCAAAATTAAGCAACTTTAACCTGTTACTCATACCAGACCCATGTCTGACCCGAAGTTTATTTTGTTTTTCATAAACTCTCGGGTACCCAAATTTTTACGGGTAGCCAAGGGATTCAGGTTTAGCTTTGATGAATTCAGGAGGAGCAATGGAGCGGGAGGCTTCAGCGTTATAGATATATATTTAGTTCCGCTGTGTGGTATCTCTGTGATGTATTGTGTATTGAGTTGTATTAACTAGACAGGTGTGTATAACTGTCTAGTATGTGATGTTCTATATGTATCACTCTGATTGATGTTATATATACTGTAACGTCCCGCCTTTTCGCACGATTTAAACCGACACACGTGCCAATTCAAACCATACAAAAGGGCGGATTGTTATGGGGTAAATAAGAAAACAGAGAAGAAAATAAAACAAAACAGAATCTCACAGCGGAAGGATAAAATACAATAATAAATATATAGTTCGTAAACGGTTTACAAAACACTTGATTCTTCTTTATACAATAAGTACCAGAGTTACACATACCAATACAATCAATGCAGCGGAACAGTATGAGTGTGGTGCAAAACTATAAATAATAATAATACGGGTTCTTCGTCTTCGTCCTCCAAAGCTAAAGTCTTCGATCCTGAAACGCCCGGACTGACCCGAGCGAATTGAAAAGACAAAACACTCGAGTCAGAACTAAAAGATCTTATGTGAGTTAAATTTAAAGAAATAAATATGAGTACAGTAACTCAAGAGATGCTCGGGATTTACATCTCTTAAGGATCCGTTAAACTATTTACTATGTAGTATATTGCGCTATTATAATAGTGTCTATTTATAAAATAAACTTACTTTTTAATAGCGTTAAGGGGTTACCCATATAGCCCTTAACACAGAATGTATTCCCATAGTCTATACAGTACCGTAATCTCCCCCGTACTGGGCGTCGTCAGAGGGCACTCCATAGGTATGGTACAAAACAAAACTCGTAGTAAAGGCTCGGTATGGTAGGTGACACGGCACAACTAGGCAATGTCAGGGTAGATATACCAATTGCGTACCCAGGCTGATGGAAACGCGTAGCCGCAGTTACCGCCCACCTCGAACAAACTCCCCAAAATCAAATAAAAGTGGCCACTGAATCAATCCAAAGTCATAGTATAATATCGAAGAGGAGTGTCCGATCAGAGGAATGACCTCATTGGCCTGGGAATAGCTCCTGTTTTAGCCACCTTATGCCAACTCACGGGAGTTGGGTCCACGTATTTACCTTACAGGAAACGTCGCCACCACCTACTTCATTCTGGAATCTCCACCGCGTACACGGTTAGTCAAAGTGGTTTTCGGTATCGACAGAGAGTATGTCCATATCCGATCCCGGTCTCTTTGCCAACCCATCGTTATTATAACACCGCGGTCATTTAAAAAAAAATAGTTTATACTTTAAAACCCGAATATATATTTCCATTTCAAAACTATGAATACGATATCATCTTAAAACCCAAAATAATATGATATCATTTATCTCAAATATAATTCTTTTCCAAAATCATACTGGTTTTTAAGATTAAATATCTGAAAAACCAACATTTGAATTACACTTTCAAAACATAATATTTTCAGAATTCATACCTTCAAAACCATAACTTCTAAAACTTAAATGGTTCGGATATTCAACGGTATATAGAATAAATGGTTTAAGTTTATGGTTACTTTGTAAAGAAAATAATTTACATGGCTTTACAAATATAGTTCTTATTTAATGTTTAAACCATAATTTAAATATCACTTCAAGTTCCAAAACCCCTTCAATTTATATATATATATAACTCCATTTGGAGTATTAATATTTCAAAACTAAAGTTGGATTTTATTCTTTCAACAAATTAATGTTCTATTATTTAGTCTTGAATATTCCCATAAATTCCATAAATAGAACTCCAAATTTCTAGCCATTAAATATTTTTCCCAATTTACTTAATACTAGAATATTCATTTTTAAATTTATTAAGGAAAACCAAGTTTTAAATATCATATCCTAAAAATTTCCAAACTTAAACATACAATATAATTTATCAAATTCCATTTCTAAATTTTTATTCCATTTTTATTTACCGGGTTTATACACAACTTAAATTCAAAAATTTAACTTCATATGTATATATATAAATGGAAGAAGAATAATATTTATAAATTATCAAAATTTAATTTCTATAAATCGTATCACATCCAAACCATAGAAATCACCTTTAACATAATTTATATATAGACCACGGTGCCTGTATAAAATTTTCTATCCTATGGTCAAGTGATACGGATATTTATCATTTCAATCCGCAATTAAAAATAAAACTTTGCGGTTTTATATCATTTCAAACCACAAATCCCAAATGAAAAGAAAAATGCATGCTAACTTGCAGTTTAATGATATACAAATAAAACATCCATTCATCAACAACATCCATCATCCAATCACAATCATCAATCAATATCAATCAATAACAATATATATTTGATAATATATAACAGGTAATAACTGGCAATTTTATTCAAATTAAATTTAACAACTATTAATCTAACAGTTTATATTCAGTAATAATTTATATAACTGTTAACTAGCAATTTATATGCAAACAAATAAATTCTAACTGTAAATTAATATGCAATAAACAAATTAAATTAACAGTTAAATTAAATGAACGAAATTTAACAACTATGATGAAATAAACATGCCAAATATTCATAAATAAATTTCTATTCATTTCTAAAATTAATTTGACAACCATAAAAGCTCTTGGTAGTTGTTAGTGGGTTAAAACACTCACCTTTTGAATTTAAATCGAATTTAAACCCGATTTAAACTCAAAAAATCCGACGGTCCCCAAATCTGTCCAAACCAGCGTCATCAGATCCGAAACTAAATTACGATCCTAACAAAAGAAATTTCGCGTGAATCGGAGAACGTATGAAAAAGATATTCATTTTAAACGATTTGAAAACAAAAAATAAAATAAAATAAAATAAAACAAAACCCACTTAACTTCAATGGCCACGTCAGCTAAAAGCTACAGCACATCGTCGAATTTTTTTCTGGTCAAACGAATATCCAAAACAGAAAACGAATTGTACCAGCAGATTACGTGTCTCGAGAACTTTATCATAAAATTTTCTGGAATTTTTGTGAAGAGTTTGAATTTTATTAGAAAATTTGAATTGTAGATAGATTAGGTTTTGTAACCATTGAGGAAGAGAAAGAGATGAAGAAAAATGAACGTACAGCCAATTGACAATAGAAAGGAGGCTAGGGTTTATCACAGCATATTTATAGATAGATCGCAAAAGGATAGGTGTGCACGGATTTTAACGTGCAAACCGAAGTGGTCCCAAAAGGATATTAATTATACACGTTACGGATTAAATTATTTTTTTCTCAATATTTACATTGCATTTTAAGCGTATTCACACATGTATAATTAGATGCTTCATTTAAATTTCCATATATATTCACGATTCCATAAATTTCCAAATACATAGATAAATTTTCAATTTCAACTAAATTTCTAAATTACTGTAATAATTACAGATTAAATTTCTATCCATTCCCAATAGATTTACGTTTACATACTAAAATCCACATTTCTATGTACATTTGAATTCCATATTACACATATTTTATTTATCTTAATTACTTCCAACTTAAATTTCAATCAACATAAAACGTTTTATTCAGTTTCCAATAATTTCAATCATGCTTTAAATCCAAATGAATAAATAACTTAATTCCCATTTAAGCATTTTTCATTTGATTTGCAATCAACCTTTTATGATCAATTAAATCACGATATATTAAATAAACGTTATTTCCATCATTCTTTATCCTATGAAGAAATTTAAGTTATTCACACCTATTACTAAATTTCATATTAATGCACACTAATTTACATTTATTGCAATGGTTACCAAATATTTCCCTGCAATAATTCATTCCCCTATACATACTTACAATTCCACTTAAACTTTACTATACCCATTTATTTTCTCATCATTAAAACCAACGTTACCTCAATTCCACTAATGTACACTTATTCTATTATTACTTACTAACCATTCAAATTTTTATTAACAAATAGGCAGGTAATTCCTATGTTACAAATTTTTAATTCATCCTAATCCCTTACTATTGACATACATTTGCATTACTTACATATCATTTACAATGTTACCCAAAATCTCTATCCATTGTAATTAATACCTTAAATAAGTGTCAATTTATATTCAAGTGAATACATTACCCTTTTTCGTTATGTCATTCATTTTCACAAGAAACGTTTTATCGTTTCGACAACATTTTATTTCAAATCACCTACATTGATTTGTGTACGTCTCTACTATTTAAAGCATTACCATTCTCACCTTCATCTAAATCTTCATTTATGAATATTTAAAAATAAATTTCACTTATTTCCTATTTATACACTTAAAAATTCCAATTCCAAATAAATAGATAAATCTCCGTTTGCACTACTTAAATCAAAAATCAGCGATTATCCTATCTATACATTTTAAGTGGATGGATCAAATGTTGTATTCAAAAATCTACTTCTTAATATTCTTAGATTTAAACTCAACTCTCTATTAACAGAATATTTAGACGTTTAAACTTCTTTTATTACCATTAATTTATTATTATACATTAAACTTAAATATACTGACAAAGCTTGTTTTTGGTACTCTTTTCATTTCCATAAATAAAATTAGCAGTGGATTCATACCTTATTATGTAATTAACTTTAATTCCACCTAACTAAATAGTTACATAATCTTTTATTTGCAATAAATCAACTATTTTATATTAATTAAATTTAATCTTCCTGGTTTACTTATTCATAGTATGTAATTCAGTTACTCACCCTAACCTATTTATTTGAAATCCAATCCAGATTATTTTTACTAAGTTCCAATTTCCAAAGGTTACTGCAATTAATCCAATTAATTGCAATAAATTCTAATAAATTTGATTTTATTGGATTACAACTCAAAATAAATCAATTATTACTCAACCACACAGTTAACATTTCTTTTATGATTCATTACAGTAATATTTCCCAATTCTCATCTTTATTTTCATAAATTACTGGATTTCAATTTAAATGAGATTTTGTTAACTTTACACATAAATAAAAGCTTAAACCTCAATTAATTCATTCCTAAGATCAAACTAATTATTATATTATAAAATGGACCTTTCCCTTGGTTACATCTTATTTATTCTCTTACCAATATTCCACCCTAACTGCAATAATTTAGTGCATTAATTGAAATTGATCAAAATAAAACTTAACCAACAAATAGAATAAATACGTACAATAATTATTGTCATTAAATCTATTTCATAAGTCTACACTCAATTAATTCCTTAAAATAAGTTTTACGTTTATAAATTTACCTTCACACTTCCCGTTACTATTTTAATAACTACTAAAGTAACATTGTCATAATAACAACATTAAAATTTCTCAATATTTAGATGAACTTTATTTCCAATACACACTACCAAATTTCAATCACTTATGTCCTATCCAACATTCTTTTAGACTTTGTTTCCGTCAATTAGTTCATCCAATATTTTCATCCATTTATTAACAAATTTTCCATTATACAATTTCAATTCTTCTTATTATTATTTTATTAATACTATTACCAACTTTAATTACTTTTAGTATTAATTAAACAATCATATTTAATTAAGAGGTTATAATGTTGTATTCACTATTCCCATTTTCACTCCAAAACTCAAATAGCCGTTTCAATTGCATTTGGATTTGCACTAAATTGGTTATCCATCAACTGCCATCTATATTACCACCTTAATTCACATACAATTACAGTCCTTTTTAATATATTAATACATAGGTAATTTAAATTTTGTCTTTATTTCTTTAATTTACATTTTATTCAAGTGCGACAATTTACGCTATTTCTTTATTGATATTTCACCTAACTTTCAACAATTAAGTTAAATACCCGTTTCTACAATTCATTATTAGTTATAAATTTAAATCTCCTTTATTTATTCAACTTACACACAGGTATACATCTTACACTATCTCAATCATTGGATTTTCATTTAGCGTTCATTCCAGCATAAATTCTATCTCTTTTATATATATCTTTATTTTTCTTTACAAATTTTTTTTTATTACATAATCCCTTTTTAACTAAAATTTAATCGTCGAAATTTACGGGTCGTTACGTATACTATGTAAATACTTATGTGATTAATATATTTTATTCGTTCCACTGTGAGATTCTGATGTTGTCGTTCTTTCTTCTCTATCTTTTCTATTTTCTCACCTCTTTCTTTCTTATTAACGATGCTTCTTCCTGGGCGTAGGAAGTGGGGTCGTTACAGTGGTATCAGAGCGCTAGGTTGAGTGAATACCTAGGCTCTTAAGTGATTTCTTTCCTGAGAGAGCGTATTTGTAATTTTAATCTATATATATATATTTATTTTCTATTTATTTGTTGGATTACCTATCTGGGTTTTCCAATATAAGCATAAGGGTAGATTGAGTAGTGGTGTGTGTAACACGACTACCTGTGGTTGGAAGTATATTTGACGAGACTGTAGACCTAATACCATCTCGAGTAAATTTGTGGTGTAAGGATTTCACCTAATCTCTGGAGAGAAAACTGATAAGATTGAAGTCCATTTTGTTGTACAGATTGGATGAGTAGGATTTGGATTGTGTGAGTTGAGCAGAAGCTTAATTATTATCTTGGTAACTCAAGAAGTAAATGGTTGTGTGTTAAGATGCAGTAGCGATGGATTGTTTCCGAAGGAGTTCTCAAGGATCTTTGGATAAGGAAGTGTGTCCGCATCAGTTCTGAGGTTGAGTTTAGTTGAATGTTGTGGCCTGAGTTTTCCGAGGAATTTTAGATTAAGGATTTTTGGCATCAGCAGCAGTGTCGTTGCTCAGATTGTTCTGCCGGCACGCGAGGAGGTCATCTGTCAGCAGTTCTTTTGAGGTGAAGTCCAGAGGCAGTGTTGTGAATCCCTTTCTTCAATAGATTGGCTGGGTAAGTTTAAGCTATTCAGATTGATAAGGAGAGAACAGTTTTCTTTGAATATTAGCCTGGGTTGATCGCAAAAGTGACTTGCGATAGTTGAGAATTCTCTGAGATGGCAGGAATTCTTCTGGATATCTTTGAAGTAGTCGGTGGTTTGCCTTAGCATCTGAGGAATTGAGTTTGATATCGACTGGATTTCAGTAGTAATACCGATAGTTCAGGTTAATAATAGAATAGTTTCTAGAGAGAGGAATTGGTAAAGCAGCTTTGGACTGTCAGATGTATTTGGTGAATAAGAGACGAAGGATTTGGATTTGGGAGTCGGAGATTTCATTTTCGAAGAATTTTCTCTGATCCAAAGGAGTTCTATAGATTAGGCGTATAGACTGATTGGATTCTATAGATCGAGTATTCTGGTGTTATACTGGGAAACTCTAGGGAGCTCTATCCAGAATTTTATCTGGATAGTTAGCTTTGTTGATTGAGTAGATTGGTTGTGATGATTGTTAGCATGTGATTGATATATGCTTATAGTTTAAAATTAATTAAAATCTAAAAATATTATTAAATTAACTTTGCTTTTAAATTTCGGGGACGAAATTCTTTTAAGGGGGGAGGAATGTGACGACCCGGAATTTTCTAGCAATATCAATTTAATAATCTGCATTAAATATTAAATTGATTTGATATATCTTTTTAAATTAAATCTGAATTTGATACTTTTCTTTTAATAAATATTCAATTGGTAAATTTTATCTGTTAGAAATTAATCGTTTGTTTTCTATTTATATATGTATATATTTGTATACATTGTAAATAGATGAATTTGTTTTAAAATTTAACTAATAAAATATGTTTAAATACTAATATATATTTTAGTAAATTAGAAATTGTGTTTTATTTAATATAAACTTTTCAAAGCTAAATAAATAAATAGTTTGAAAACTTATTTTAACTTAAGTTTAAATTTAAATTTTATTAACACAAAGAATTGTTTACTTTTCTTTTAGTATAACTTGATTAAAACATGGATTTAGACGATATATATGAGTCTTTAATATAATTTTGTCAATAAATACATTTACATACACAATAAAATATGTAGTTTATAATAATCAGATAATCTATTCTATCTATCATTTCAAAGTAATAAATATGTTTTTATAAAATAAATAAAATTAAAATATGCATATAGAAATATAAGTAAGTATATAAGTTAAATCATAATAGCATAATAATTATAAAGTTCAATTAGTTTTCAAACAACAAACATAGAAATAAAAATAAAATATTCATAAACCTATAAATTAGAAGTTAACATACTATATGTAATAAGTTAAATAGAAGCAAACATATAGAATACATTCATAGATTAAAGTCAAGTATAAATACATTTCAAATTTACAATAACTAGTCAACAATTAAAACTAGAAACAAAATCAAGTTTTAAGTTTGTAAACTATCATAAATGAACTGTAGAATATACATATATGTATATGTTTAAGCATCAAGACAAACAAAATTCAGTAACAATAGTGTATGCAGGTCAAACTAGATTGCTATGTTTTATTGTAAAAATTTGGTCTTAGTTGAAACAAAGGACAGTAATATAAATACATGTCATACACACAAAATTCATGAACAAATATATATGTGTGCAGGCCAAAAACTAGGTAAGATAAAACACATGACAGTAATAAATAAAAACAAACTGCATATATTTGTGAAGCTTGTGTAGGAAGATAGTATTAAATATCTTAAGCTAACAAACAAAAACTAATTAATGTAAAAATCTTTAGTACACTTAAGTATACATATCAGCCACCATTAATAAATATCCTGTTTTAAATTCTATACAAACAAGATTCTAGTGTTATATTGTACAAATATTTGTCTCATATTTTTGAAACATAATAATAAGCATGCCTGCATATTTTCCCTGTCTCTTTTCTTTCTATAAATCAGTTTCATCTTTCTTCACTTCGAACTGATTAAAAAAAAGAAAAGTAAACTTCATTTCAGACTCAAACAAGCAAAGCTTCAGTTTAAAACAACAACTTAAAATCAATTAACCTGAGGATCAAAGGAGAGAGTTCAAACTGGTAAATTGCAAGTCTGTTGCAAAGCAAAAGGGCCTCTGTTCTTCCACTTTTTGGTGAGTAACACTTTTTAAAATTACTTAAGTTTTAAAAATCTGTTGCATGATAATTTTTGGCTGCTTAAATATATTGTGTGAATATTTATACATATTCATTTCTTTTTTTATCCGAGTGTTTGTGTGATGAGATTCTGTGTATTTCCAACCTGCAAATTCAAACTGTCTTCATTGCAAACTTGTTCTGTTTGTTTTTTTTATTTATTTGCTGTGAGTAACATAAGTCAGTTAGATGTTTTAAGTATATACTAAATGGTGGTATGCTTATTCCCTGAATTTAAGAAAGTTTGCAGTGATATTTCTGTGTGTATTTGAATATGTGTGTGTACATTTGCTCTGTGTCTGTATTGTTTCCAGACTTGGTGTCAGGTTCAAGCTAACCCAAATTTATTGTTTCTGATTAAAGATTGATTTGAACCTAAGGTGGATTAAATACATTTGTTATATCCTTGGTTTTAGTTTAAAATTATTAAAGCTCAGAACAAATTGAATTTTGCTCTGGAAATACTGCACCACTTAGGAAACATTAAAACAATCAAAAACCAAACTTGATAGTTCATAAATTCAAGTATGTAAATGGAACAAGTACACGAAAACTTGGTTTTTAAGGCTTGAATCAGAATTTTTTTTGATAGGGTTTGGAAGAACAGTTTGTACTTTATTGTTTGAGGCATTTTGAGTTGCCGTGGACGAACGCGTGGATGGGGGAGGTCGTGACTGGAACTGGAGATACGGGGGTGATCGTGGGGTTTGGGAAAAATAGTGGATGGCGGCGCAAATGGTGGTGGAAGTGTCGGTGGGGGTTTCAAGTTTTGAAACCTAATTTCACTGCACTTGAAGTTTGGGATCACCGCGGCTAGCATAGGCGACCGAGTGTCGCGTGTTTTTGCAGGGAGGTAGGGGAGAGACAGTTGAAGTGGTAGCCTGAATTTGGTGGCCTCCGGTGGTGGGACCGCCGCGTGCGTGGAGTTGACAGGTTTGAGAGTTGTGAGGTCGTGTGTTTTTTCCAGGTTCTGCAGTATGGTTTCAATTGCGCGCATGGAGAACTCGAAGCAGCTCGATTGTTTTCTTGGGGAAACTCGCGTTTTACTCGATGCAAACGCAGGGGGGCTCGGGTAGTAAGTGTTCTGTGTGTTGTTTTTTTTTATTTCAACCTGTAACAGTTTTTTTTTAACAGACTTGAAATTTTGTTTCAAATTTAAAACAAAGCTAAACTCATTTTTAAAACAAGTTTTAAATACTGAATTTAAGTCAGTTTTGAAATAGGGTTGGTAATAATAAAGTTCTATAATTTAAATAATTTTAATAACTAAAAAGTGTTTAATGTTTTAAGTATATTCAAGAGAGTTGGATTTCAAGAAAAAAAAAATTTGAAAATCCAGAGTTTGGATTTGAGATTCTAGATTTGTAATAAAATAAAGTTTTATAATTTAAACTTATTCAAATGTGTTTTAATTGTAATTAAACAGTGAGCTGAAAAGGGGTTTTGAAAATAAATTAGTTATAAAACTTTATTAAGAATAAATTGTTTTTGTTATTAGAAAGTAAACTTAAATAAATGTTTAAACATATTGGAAATAAGGATTTAAATCAATTATAAGAACAATTTACTTTAATTCGTGAAGTCTTGGATTTTATATGCATTAACTTTTAAGATTTATTAAGCAAGAATACTTAATGAGGATATTAATAAAATTGGTAATTATAAGTAGTAATTAAAGTTAATTAATAAATTAATTAACTAATGTGTGATTTTGAACTATAGATTAGATTTTTAAATGGTTAATTAACTTATAATTAATAATAATTAATATAAGTTGATTATATTAGAAGGAAATAATTAAATAATTATTAATGAAATTCATTAACTAGATTATGTTATAATTAATTAACATGATTGATTTTTAATAAATTAATTAGATTAATTAATTAAATAGTTTAAATGAAATTATTTATTTGAAAAGTAATTCAGAAATTAATTACTTATTAATTGTGTAAATTAATTTGAGTTAATTAATTTAGTTTAATTAACTGATATTTTGGAATTGAATTACTTAGAAAAGTAATTAAAGAATAATTACGGGATGTAATTAACTGGATAATGTTGTTAATGAAAGTAATTGAGACTATAATTACTAAAAATTAATCAAGGGATTAAGTAAGTTTGTTATTGAGAAGCAATTAATTTAGGATGATTAATTACTGAATATATTAATCAAGAGGATTAATATTTATAATTTGAAGATGTGTATTCTTAATATAATTAACAATTGAAAATGAAATTAGAAATCATTAATTAATATAATTAATGATGGGAATTAGAGAAATTGATTTATTTGAGAATAGTAAAACAACAAGATAATTAAATGGAAATAAATCAATATAAGTGTAATTAATGGAGCATAATTACTCAGAATAGTAATTGGATGATCATTACTTGATGAAATTAATACAAGATGATGTGTAAGTAGAGTAATTTGAGTAATTTTTTTTGTAATTAATCAAAGGATTAATTTATGGGAATAATTAATCATGGAATGATTAATTTGTTAATAAGTAATTAAGAGTAGTTAATTATTGGTTTGTTATTAATCAAGGGGTGATTAATAATTGTGTTTAAGTAAAGATTAATCACTTAATTATTTTAAATAAGTAATTGAATGTAAATTGAAGATCATTAATTAATATAATTAATGATGTAATTAAGAATTGTAAATTAAGGAATAATTAATGGGTATGTAATTAAATGTTAATCTGCTATAAATGATTTAGAATAATTCATTTAAGGAATTTATTAAAGACTAAATTATTCTTGTAATTAGAGAATGGTTAATTATTTTGATTTATAATTAATGAATAATGGTGAGAGCAGGATTTATGGAATGTGTAATTAATTTAATTTAATTTAAATTAATTAAAATGGAAGTAGTTAATTTAATTCATTTTAAATTAATTATAAATTGTGATTCATAAATCATGCTGATGGATGATGTTGATATTTCATTGTTTGATTGTGATCACAGAAATGAGTTGGATGATGTCTATGTGATATGGTTGTATGTTTTAAGTATGATAATGTTTAATTATCTGTTTGAATGATGATTTTAGTTATCTGTTTATGATGATGATGTGATTATCTGTTATGAGACGTGAGTTATCTATCTGTGCATATTGATGATACTGAATTCACTGTTAAGACTAAATAGACAACTTGGCCTTAAAAGACACGCTTTGGATTTCGATGAGACCGGGATCGGGTTTTCCGCATTAGGAATATCCGAAAACCACATCGTTTCCAAATTAACGATAGGTCGTGAATCTGAAGTGAAGATGAAGGTTCAGAATGCAAGGATTATCGTCGATAACTCTGAGGGTGATTCCAAAATGAGTGTAACGAGATGATGCCTTCGGTTTCGTTCGAACCCAGAACGAACTTGTATGGATTGAATGCTTTCAACACATCGTCAGGCGGACGATGAGCATTCTAAGAAATATGTTCTATAAAGGTAATCGTAACCTCAAGCCTCATCAACCGGGAATGGATAAAACAGGGGAGGTGCAGCAAGGTTAGGTGGGTCATGCCCAAGCAGGACAAGGATATTCCCCTGTCTAGATGTCCCTTTTTATTCGGCTTAGTGGGCGGTTGGTCTGCAGCCAACTGCGGGGTTTATCTTGTTCGGGACTGTTCAGTAAGGAATGGTTCCGGCCTTGTGTTGTAGGGGATGAAGGGAGTAATCCTCGGTACGTTGATCTAGGCCACGTACTGTGACGGGCGGTACCCCAGTAGCCCTGCCATTGTATGGAATCCAAAATCCAATAAGTGCCTACGGTTTTGATTGTATTACCCACTTTTGTGGCTAGTAGCTGGAATTTAATCATGTAACAATTTCGGCTATTTTCTATTTACTTGAAAACCCTAGACCTATTATAACATCACTGGATTTCCTATCAAATGTTTTGGTTAGCGTAAGGTAAAAACTTTTCCATGTTTATATGTGGGAAGTCTTACGTGATACCTTTTGTTTTCAAAGGATTTTTCAAAATTAAGAAACTTTAACCTATTACTCATACCAGACCCATGTCTGACCCGAAGTTTATTTTGTTTTTCATAAACTCTCGGGTACCCAAATTTTTACGGGTAGCCAAGGGATTCAGGTTTAGCTTTGACGAATTCAGGAGGAGCAATGGAGCGGGAGGCTTCAGCGTTATAGATATATATTTAGTTCCGCTGTGTGGTATCTCTGTGATGTATTGTGTATTGAGTTGTATTAACTAGACAGGTGTGTATAACTGTCTAGTATGTGATGTTCTATATGTTTCACTCTGATTGATGTTATATATACTATGTAAATACTTATGTGATTAATATATTTTATTCGTTCCACTGTGAGATTCTGATGTTGTCGTTCTTTCTTCTCTATCTTTTCTATTTTCTCACCTTTTTCTTTCATATTAACGATGCTTCTTCCTGGGCGTAGGAAGTGGGGTCGTTACAGCCAATTCGGGATCTAGCCTTTGGGCTTCAAGAATGCGGTCTATAAGAGAAGGATGAGCCTCAAGGCTACATAAAACAAGAGATGAACATAAATCGGAAACACGATCTCGAATCTCACAAGTGGACAAAACCCCAGATCATTCCATTCGGATATCATCATAGAAACAACCGCTTGTTGCTAGCGACTAAGTGCATCGGCAACACGATTTCCCTTTCCGGGAGTATAAAGAATATCAAGATCATAAGATGCAAGGAACTTGGGCGAACGTTGTTGACGCAAATTAAGTTCCTTTTGGGAAAATAAATACTTTAAAGATTTACAATCGGTGTAAAGAATCAATTTTTCTCCCAAAAGATAATGACGCCAAACTCAAAGGGCGAAAACAATAGCCGCGAGCTCTAAATCATGAGTGGCATATCTAGTCTCGGCTGGCTTCAATTGCCTAGAAGCATAAGCAATAACACGCTCTCTTTGCATAAGAACGCACCCAAATCAACGCGACTAGCATCGGCACAAACAATAAAATCTTGATTCCCCTCGGGAATAACAAGAATAGGAGCATCGGAAAGGAGTTCTTTTAATTTCTGAAAAGAAGCTTCACATTTGTCCGACCAAATGTATTTAACACCTTTCTTTGTTAAGCTAGTAAGAGGCACGACAATTTTATAAAAGTCTTTGATAAAACGACGGTAATAACCCGCCAATCCGAGAAAACTACGAATTTCTGTCACACTTTCCGGTCTCTTCCAATTTTGAATCGCTTTAATCTTTGAAGGATCCACTGATATTCCGGATTAGGAAATGATATGACCAAGAAACTTCACACGAGATTGCCAAAAGTGGCATTTTGAAAATTTTGCTTTCAACTGATTGCTCCTAAGAGTTTCCAACACAATCTCAAGATGCTTTCCATGTTCCTCCTCGGTTTTAGAATACACATGAATATCATCAATAAAGATGAGAACAAATTGATCGAGGAAGTCTTTGAAAACTCTATTCATAAGGTCAATGAAATAAGCCGGAGCATTCGTTAAACCAAATGGTATAACAAGCCATTCATAAGATCCATAACGAGTACAGAACGATGTCAAAGGAATGCTATCCTCTGCAATACGAAGCTGATGAAAAACGGTTGCTAAGTCTAACTGTGAAAAGACTCTAGCACCACTAAGTTGATCGAATAGATCATCAATCCGAGGTAAAGGATATTTATTCTTGATACTAAGATCATTAAGCTTGCAGTAGTCAACGCAAAGCCTAAGTGTACCATTGGATTTCTTTACAAAAATAGCCGAAGCTCCCCAAGGAGAGGAACTAGAGCGAATAAATTGCTTCATCTCCAATTCGGATAATTGTTTGTGCATCTCCTCATTTTCTTTATTGGACATGCGATAAGGCGGACGAGTGGTAGGTTGAGCTCTAGAGATGAGATTAATTCTGAACTCAATTGCTCGCTTAGGTGGTAATCCTAAAACGGGCTCAAATATGTCGGAAAACTCACGAACAACGTGAATAAGAGAAATGACATCTTCCTCATCATCATTGTCATCATCATGAGGATTTAAAGAATATAAAGATGCTGCCAAGCTGGAATCCGAATCTTTAAGATCAATAGAAATATGCTTAACAGATTGAGGACGTCGAAGATGAATAATCCGCTCAGGACATAGGATTTGAGCTTCATAGCGGTTAAGCCAATCCATTCCCAAAATCATTCCAAAGCCTAAGTAGCGCATAACATGCAAATCGGCTCGGAAAGAAAAATCACACAAAATAATCTCGACATCTTTACAAAGCGAACTAATTGTTGCGGATCCACCCACCGGATTCGCAATTCTCAAAGAAGTCATTAAAGCAACAACACTTAAAGAAAAAGCATCAACAAGTTCTTTTGATATAAAAGAATGGGACGCACCCGTATCAAAAAGAACTCGAATAGGTTGATCACGAAATAAAATAATGCCATCAAGGATAGGATGAGAAATACCTTGACCACGAGAAGTGTTACTAGGAGTTTGCACCACATTAAGCTTTCCCTCCTTCCTGCCTTGAAGTTTGGTACATGCGGATATATAATGGTCCGAACTTTTGCAATAGCGACAAGCAAGGGGCTTTGAACACTTATTAGCATAATGGTCTCGAGAACCACAATTGTAGCATTGCCCACTACTAGAGGCCGAAGTCTTAGTTGTCGGAGAGGCTTGCTTCCCTTTCTTATTGTTGGGATAAGGACCTTTGAACTTATTAGGCCTTTTCTTGTTAGTGAAGTTCGATTTAGCACTCCCAACCTCAACATCACTTACTCTATCAGCCTCTTCAAGTCGAAGAGCGATATCAATAAGTCGATCAAAAGAAACTTCTAATTTTAGAAGTAATGGCTTCTTGAGATTCTTGTTCAAGCCATAGACAAATCTTTGGTTCTTCTTCAATGGGGTGTTTATGTATTCGACCCCGTATTTAGAAAGTGAATCGAAGGATGCGGCATAATCTTCCATGTAGGATTCGCCTTGAACAAGGTCAATGAAACGACGAGCCAATGTTACTTTCTCAGCTTCTGGCACAAACTTTAATTAGAATCGTTCCCGGAATTTCTCCCAAGTAAGATCCGCTTCATTTATTTCAGAAATCGAAAGCTCGTACCAGTCTAATGCTCTTTCTTGGAGCATGCTAGAGGCCACCTGAACTCGGTGAAGATCAGTAAGATTCATGCGAGAAAAGATTCGATCGTAGGATCTTAGCCAAGCCTGGACTTCAATAATGGTTTCAAGACCTTTAAATGGCTTCCCACCCAAATTGGTATAATCGTTGCACAAACGTGCAAATTCATACTTAGGGTGAGTACACTCCGGATTAGAACCGGCTGCTTGAGCATTCTTTACTAGATCAAGAAGCTGCTGGGAAGACATAAATACTCCATCTAGGGGAGTAGCACTAGATTGACCGGCGTTGGGACAGCCAGGTCTAACCACTTCTCTTCATTAAGAAAGAAGAAGAAGAAAAAGGTTATTCATAAAATGAATATCAAAAAATAATGATTGATAAAACAAAGAATCACAAAAGCAAATTGGACAGGATGGTTCGAAGACCCGAATAAAATCCTAAGGCACGACTCCTTAGATGGACTTAGGACGATGATCCTTGTTAAATTATTCTACATTGTTCCAAGTTTGGCTCTGATACCAAGCTGTGACGCTCCACCTCTATACTCACGCTAGCCAAGGACACTATGGGGTAATGCCGTCAACTAGCACGGAGGATAAGGCTGTTGAGGAGCGACCATCCGTGTAATTGCTTCGTGCGAGCACCGATATGCCAGATAAAATATAAAATGCATTTCATCTCAAGAGGGAATCCGACATACCGACACAAACTCAAAGCTACTACACAGTGGCTACATATAATCTTCGAAAACAAATATAGAAATAAGCATAACATGCAAATCATTCGTAGAAGTTCATATCACAAAGGCGGAAACAGATATGAATATTACACATGAAAGTGTATATCAGAGTAGTGGTCAAACAAGATATACAATATCACAAAAGAATAGTTACATGCCACACAAAAGAATAAGTATACATCAATGAGTCTATATCTTAAATGTATACAACCAAAAACTACTAATCTAAGTAGTTAGCCAAAAGCCAGGATAATAATCCGAGATAAGAAGTCAAGCAGAAGCACATGTAACATCTCGGTCTGACCCAAGTATTATTTAACTAGAAAATAATAAATGGATCAGTCTAACTATAAATATCAGATAAAATGATATAGAATAAGAGATATGAAAAAAACGTAAGATAACCATAAATCCATAATATGATAAGTATGTAAATGAAAATCAACAAGAGATTAATCAATATCACAAGAATCTTCTCAAAGATAAAAATGATTGTCATACTCTTTATTTCATTTACGACCATAAATATTGACAATAATACCAATGCCAATCACAAAAGTTAATGACACGCAAATTCACCAACGCATAAACATTGATAAAACTTATCAATGTAAATCACGAAAATTGGTGAAAACACAAATTCTAGAAATCATCAACGGAAATCCAAAAATCACGAAAAGGGGGAGGCCTATCACAAAACGGGAGTATGAAAACTCACCAACACATGTATCACAAAACGGAACGCTATTCCATGGTAGTTAACCATTAATTTTGAGCCGAGGATCCACAAGAACGGCCCGAAGACCATGGGTCGCTACCCCACCAAATTGAGCAGAAGCTCCACAGAAACGGGGCTTAGTCTCCCTCGCAGACAAAATGATATCGCACATTGCTAGTCTAAATCACAAAATGATCATCATCGATCATCTGAAGTGTCAATTACACTAAGCTAGTAAATATATAAGCTTAGCTTCATGTCCCATAACCACTAGCTTAACTTAAATATTTACGAACAAATTGTAAGTTTCCACTAGAAAATTGTCACAAGAGATTCAATCGAACAAGTCCAAGAATTAACCGACGAAGTAAATGCAAGCATTTCATATCACTTGTTTTACTAAGTCGTTTAATTAGATTTCTCATACGAGTGAGGTAAAGATTTGTATATACTAATAGATTGGAAAATGGTTTAAGAAACGAGCTTTGTAATAAAATAGTGTTGAAATCGTTTTGATAAAAGAGTTTTGATATTTACTACTAGTATAGAAACCTTTATATTTTTAAAGTGACAAATCACAAAAATGATTGTAGAAGCAATCAATCACCAAAATTCACAAACGAAAACATGAATTGAATCCAATGAAATCGATACCGAATCCATCAAGGTGGATGTTCCAAAAATCCCGAATAAAATGTCATCAAAGTCGATATAAGTGATAACAACAAAAGGGATCAACACAAATCGATTAAATTTGGAAACTCAAGCTAAATAGGCAAAATAGAGCCCAGACAGCAGATTCAGACGTCTGAAATCAAGGATTCAGACGTCTAAATCTGGAAAAATAAATGTTTTCCAGAACACAATTCATACGTCTGAACCCTATATTTCAGACGTCTGAAATAGGCATTTTTTAGCTTATTTCCTTTCTGGTTGCTCATGAGCAAATTCAGATGTCTGGAATTTATATTCAGACGTCTGAATACTGGGAAGTAAAAATTCCCAGTATAATATTCAGATGTCTGAAATAAAGATTCAGACGTCTGATACTGTGGTTCAGGGCATTCCTTGAACCTCGACCAAAAATGGCCAAGTGAATATCGGAAGCGATCGGACAAGAAAATGACAACTAAGGATTTACGCCACGCGACAACCCAGCCTTAACGACACTTCGATACGCCTCAAATATCAATGTCCAAATATCCATAATAGGATTTTCTATGATTTTGATTTCAAAACACAAAAAATTGGAATATACACCAAATCAATCCAAACCAAAATCAATTACACAAGAATAAGTGTTAGAAATTCATACCAAACAATCGAAGATAATTATAGGCTAAGATGTGAGATAAAAATCTCACCTTTTCATAAAAAATAAGGAAGGAGAAGCTTGAAAGCAAAGGAAGAATCAACCACACTTCAACACAACCCAAATGAGCTTGAATCTAAGCTCAAAAGAAGAACATTACCAAAGTTAGGTTTAGGAATTTCTGAAATTGAAAGGAGAATGAGTTGGAGAAGAAGAAGATGATGCTTACCAATAGTTTCTGTAACCAATGCGATTTTGTAGGGATCCGAAGGTCGGCACTCTTAAGACCACTGTATCAAATGTCGCATAATCGTATGCCGGAAAACCAAATTGTTAGGGTTAAAAAGAAGAGGTTGAAGACAAAGATAGAAGAAGTAAGAAAATAGAACAGAAACAATAACAGAATCTCACAGTCGCAGCTGAACAACATATAATAGATAAATGAATAATCTTTAAAACAATGAACTATATCAGTTATTACGTTACATTATCATCATCAGAGTATACAACAACAATATACAAGACAACAAAACAATGGACAGTTAAACAAATGTGTCCCTACAAGTTAATTATACAGCGGAAAAGATAATATCATATACAAGTGGTACGTCTCATCATCCGGCTCGCCACTTGAGCTCCATAGCACTTCTGAATCCATAATGACCTGATAACCTGACTCTAGGCTGCCCGTGTGGAAAATTATGGTCGCCCAGAGTTTAGGAAGAGAACAATAAACTCCAGGTCAGTCATGGGACTGGTGTGAGAACTCAAAATAGTTATTTATTTTTAAAACAACAACAACAAGGGAAGTGAAAAATATCCGCAATGCTTTTGGAAAATGAAACTACCATAAGGCCTCCCCGCACACACAATGCAAACGCAGAATTGGAGGAGATTTCTCCTTATGATAGTCAAAGATGCTTACTACGCAAAACAAATCAATTTTGATATTATTATTAGTGCATAGTGATGAAAACATTTCGAAAATAGAATATTAATCTTAGCTGACATAGACATTTCGAACTATGCCTACTATAGCTACCATCCAAACAGTGGGGCGCCACCATAAGTGAATGGCTGGTAATACAACTAAAACCGTACAAGGCTCGTATTGTTTCTTTGGACTTTCCAACAAATGGTCAGGCTAAGGAACTTCCTACTGCCATATGGGATCGCCTCTGGCGGGACGTCCCGAGAACCTAACCGGATCTCTGCCAACACAAGGTCGGGTTACCTTTGTAACTAGGTAACTACTACTCGAGTATGCCACCCCTCGGTCCTTTAGGACCTTTATCCGAGGGCCCTCGATCACCAAGCAACAACCACACAGAAAATGAGATTGGAGTAACCACATAGGTTAAGCATCAGGGCTCCATACCTGAAACCACACTTTTCCAGAAGGAAATGACATACCCTAAAGGGCGCGACACTCATAGCCTTGCTACATATTCCTGTTTCGACCATTTTCGGGGTGTGAGGTCCGACGAAGTCTCGTCCACAAAGTTACGCTTTTTCATAAAGCCACGCTTTGATCAACAAATGATCAATAAATAATCATCACACAGCAACACTCGGCATGCCACATTACCAAATTGGGAGTATATCGCTGATAACCTTCAACTACAAAACCTCTGATCTCGTACGTCTCAGAGAAGGGTGTTAAGATAAGAGAATAAATACTCCGCCACCAACAGAAATGTATTTGAAAGAAATCTGCTTTATATCTCAAAATGTAATGTCAGACACGTAACCATACAAGTCTGTTCCGAGTTCGAACAGAACCGAAGGCACTTCAAAAGAAGCCCTTGCAAATCCGGGTGTTCACAATCCCAATCGAATTTCCCATCACAAAGGAAATCTCCATACCGTAGCTAACGGTGCAGAGACAATCGATAGGTCATCCTATCGTTTTCACAAATACCCGGTCTTCAACACCGGTCTTCAAGGCTATCCATTACGTCGTATCACTATTCGGAATGGGTAATCCGAATAACGAGTGCAATAATTTAAAAATAAGTGTAGCATTCAATTTCAACCAATTCACAACAAATAGCCATTTAAGGGTCAATATTGATAGTCGGTTATTTAACTATCAATCAATATTCACAACATCACCCGATTTCAAATAATTTCCCAAATTATTTATTTCCGAAATATCTTTATAAGATATAATTTCCACACTTCAACCATTTGGAAACAAATTTCAAATCAATTTTTTTAACCTTTACAACTTTCATTTCAAAAAATTTCGTTTAAACCAATTAAATAAATCCTTAATGATTTATTAAATTTACGTTCCAAATTCGTAAATTTATTCCATACCTTTAAAAATAAATCAATGTTTATTTTTAAACAAATCTCCCTTTCCTTTATATATTCCATGGTGAATTTAAATTTTCAGATATCCACTAATATACGATTTTCAAATCGATTTCAATTATTCACTTTCAATTTATATTTAAAAGATATAATCTCAAAACATTCACTTCATATTCAAAACATTTCCATACTTATTGAATAATAAGTAATTCATAAATCAATTTATTTTCAACATTTGGAAAATATTCAATATACTTAAATCACCATTAAGTATATATTTTATTCTTTAAGGAAAACATCCTCTTAAACGCATTTATTTGAGTCAAAACGAATGTTGCGTAAAACATCGTTACGACAACCCAAAATCACTAGTATAGTTATTCGAAATTCAAGATAGATATATAGAAACCCCAGTATTATACAAAACTTTTCCTTTCGAAAATCATTTACTATAACAACAGTGTTATAGTCCACCATTTCCTTCTATTTCTCGAAAACGTCGATTTCAACAATGAATGTTGAAATCTATGGTTTCAATACTTAATACATTTTAAAACAATTTTGAATCATTTTAATTCTATTTAAAATATCACTTTCCCAAAATATTTCTTTAATATATTATTCACCGTCCAAAATCGTGAATATACTTCATTTACCAAATTCAATTTCTACATATTTTATTTAAAGGATTATCCACTGTCCCAAAATCGTGGATATATTTCCTTTAATAAGCTATAATAATTAAACTTAATAAAATAAGTCGATTTTGGATTTATAAAACAACGTTTATAAATTCAATTTATACTTTATGACAACTTCAACTCATAAAAATCACTTTATTAACAAATTCTATCCATATCCCATTTACACGCCAAAATCCAGTTTATAAGTTAATTACTTATAAATCTTTTATTTTACAAAATCTATTCATTTTATAACTTCACAATTTATAAATCTGTAGATTTCATTCACTTATGAAATCCATTTATACTTCATTTTTACACGTATAAAAACTTGTTTTATAATTCCAATATTTAATTTATAAATATCAATTTTATAAATCTTTTACATAAATCATTTATAATAATTCAAAAATCCCAATTTAAACCATTTTATAAATTAATCAGCTACTTATTTCAAAAATCACATTTTGGTTATATTTCACAAAAATCATAATTTTTATAACATAAAAAAATTACAACGTTCATTAATTTAAAATGAATCAATTCCAAAATTAAATTTTATTATTAATTCTAAACTTAAATTTTCAAAAATCCAATTTTATTTATTTTCGGCATCTAACGATACCCAAAATATATTTGGCTAAAATTTAGCCTTTAACGATTTCAATCACAAAGATAATCATGCAGATTATGAATAGATCAATAAATAGATCAACACACAACATTGAAACAAATTCAAATGTTTGAGGAATCCAGTTGGATCCCTCCAACCTGTTTCCCTGCATCTAAAGATGTTAGCACAATACCAATTCGGTTCGAGATGGAATATCGCGGTATATGGGATTTATAAAATGTTATCCGCTATTATGCGGCGCAATAGGGTCTCATCGCTTTATAATACGGGAAATCAACTCCAAGTACATATATAATACCAATTCCATACAAGTTGGAATTATCATGGTATATGTTTTTAATAAATAACATCCGCTTAATATACGACGTATAGGGTCTATTTTAATACAACAGATAATAACTATTATCCAATAACACAATCAAGCAATTTTAAATCTAACTATTTAAAATTTAAATCGAAACAATAAGATTGAGTGAGAAGTTCTCACCTTGAGTTTCCGATAACAGTTGTAGCGTTTTATTTCGAATAAAATTAAACACGCGTTTAATTTTACCCGAAATTATCACTAGCTCCAAATGACTCCAAACCAGCTCCATTGTGTAGTGCTCGACAAAACGAAGCCAATGCAATTCATTTCGTAATTTTTCGACCTCGTATGACAAAGTTATAGTGTTTTAAATATTATACAAATTAATACACAAATTAATTTCTATTTTTTTTCTTTTTATAACCTTGGCTTATCAGGGCCGCACGTTCCAGGCAAAGCAAATCACGGCCGCGTTTTGTTCCTTCTTCCTCTCCAGGCCTCACGCGTACGTGAACCCAATACTGCCGCCACTTAGGGTTAATATCCGTGATTACTACAAGCTGCATGAAGATGATCAGACCACATCACTTCGACGCTCAACACCATGCCTATCATCGGCCAGAGGCCGACCATGCTCGGTCGAGCCATTGCCTCCAAATTCATGTTTGACCGCAACCCATATACGGCCAGAATTTGGCGACCACGATGCTCCAATGACGATCAACCCCGTATGGATCTGAAGCTCTTCCGACGCTCTTCAACTTTGCTTCAGAAAGTTTTCAATAATATTGATTGTTAAAGCTAAAATTCGACGCTAACACCCAAGTGTAAGTAGTAAAAATGTGAAAGCACCACCCGTTGGTACAGGAACTAGAGATAAGCAGAAAATAACAGAAAGTCAATTAAAGAGACAACAGTTTTTATAGTGGTTCGGCTTAATGTCAAGCCTACGTCCACTTTAATCCTCTTTATTGCTGATTCGATTACAACTTTTACAATGATCTTTGATTAAAACACAATTAAGACAAGTAGATAGAACTTCAATGTAGAAGAGCTCTTCGAGTTCATGTTAAATGTGTTTGATCTCTCTCAAAGTTTGTTGAAGTATCTTCGGTGTTTGAAGAGTTGAAGGAGTCGAGAAAACAGCAAAGTATAGGCGTTCCAGAAATGATCCAAAAGTCCCCTTTCAGTTGGAGCTGACGGGGTATTTATAGAGAAAATCTGGATGTAGGTCTTTAGGTCATAAACGACCTAGGGGTAGGTCGTGGGCAACCCAGGGAGTATGGGTTGCGTCTTAACAGGGTTGTACTATGTCAACTGAGCGAGTTAGTAGGTCGTAGCGACCTATGGGAGGATGGTAGCCGACCTAGACATGTCGAAGCACCCGATGGAGTGACCTAGGCTAGTTTAGGAGTAGCAGCGATCTAGTGTAGTTTCGACCTATAATTAAGCAACATAAGGATATGAAACTCGTGGTCCGCTAGGTCGTAAACTTGCTAGGTCATTAGCTCACTTGGTCGCTTAGTTCATTAGGTTGTTAGGTCGCTGCATTCCTCTGTTGCGATATACTGTTGCCCTGTGTTGGTCGCTAGGTCGCTAGATAATACTGTGGATCTGCTTAGGTCGTTAGGTTGTCACATGCTTAGGTCGCTTATCACGTTAGGTCGCTTATCATGTTAGGTCACTTATCACGTTAGGTCGCTTTAGATATTCGGCCTTGTAAGCTTGCTCACACTTTAACTCCTTAGCTCGCTTGAATTCTTTAAGTATTTGAGTCGCTGTTCAGGATGGTGTTAACACTTGTCCCTCGAAGTATACGCCTATGTCATAGGTCGTGTGCTTTGATCTAACTGCTCTAGGTCGTGAGCGACTCAACAGGCTTGCTAGGTCGCGTGCCGATATGTCTTCCCTTCTTTCCCCTATATAAGTTATTAGCCCGTTTCTTCCTCCTCAATCCACTGCTTGTATTCTGCCGTCGCCATTTCCATTCTTGAGATCGAGAATCATCAAAGCGAAACACCTTGTTGCTTCGATCTTCACTCCTAACAACAATCTTAGGTAAATCGATCCCCTCTCCATTGTATTTGCCATCGATTTCCCCGTAACCACCTCCACACGGTTTTTGTTACTTCGCCGTAAGACTACTTCCTGATTCGTTCTCCGATCGCCATTGACCTACTTGTAGTTGCTTTATTGGCCTATGATTGAATGCGCTTTCAGGAAACACGGAGGAGATGACGGAGTTTTAGGTGTTTGGGGAAGACGATGATATGTGATGTTAACGGGTTAGTGGATAGCGAGTTATGCCGTGGTTCTCGAGCAAAGCAATGGTTGATGGAAAAGCGTGATTGGAGAGTAGGTCTTAGGGGTTTTGATGGGAGATAGCTTGACATCGTGAGTTGCTTCAGAAGCGACCTAGTAAATTTGATCGACCTAAAAACCTTTACGACCTAACAGATTTGGCCGACCTAACAACCTTTACGACCTAACAGATTTGGAAGACATAACAATCTTCACGCCCTAACTTCTTGCGACTTAAACTATTTTCGACTTAACTTTTTAGGCCGCGTGTGTTTTCAAGCGACCTAGGACTTAGCCAAATTTGCACTGCCTTGCCTTGAAGTCTCATGCCTTGAACTGCCAAGATATTATGCCCAAACTTGTTGCACTTCTTTACAGATTACATTAACTTTAATGCTAACAATCTGTTAAACACAACATTTGCAGAAAAACGGGACGAATATACTCATCATCAACCGCCCACATCGAGTGATGGATTAGATTAAAGAACTGATACTTTACTTAAGCAAAATAGTATAATTCTGATTAAAGATGAAGTGATTTGAATCAACAGATTTAAATGTAGCATCAACGTAAAATTCATACAGTTATCACTGCTTATTGCTAAATATCATTTGCATTGATACTACACTTAACCTTGATTTAATAACAAGCCTCGAACCTTCCTGAATTGATATGCATCAATCAGTACTATCTCAAGTTTTATTTTATTTACTTGTTATTTCAGTAGTTTTGCACAACACTTCACACACTTTTTAGGAAACATGCACCTTCATATATTAATACCCAGTTCCTTGTGTAGAATGACTTCTCAACAAGAAGAGAAAGTAGGGCAAGCTAGAGAGGTCTTCCCAATAGCTAACCACTTGGATAATCCCCCGGAAAGAACTTCAACTACTCTGAATCAACGGGTGTTCAATCAATTATGTATTCAGTTCGGTATCGCTGAAACAGAAGCTTTGCTTTCTGGGGTAAACGATACTGCTGACAGGCCACCTCTTGGTTTTATCGCAGTTAATCGTCAGATGTGCTTGAGTGGAGCTATTCCTCCCTTTAACGATTTTCTTCAACAGCTCCTTCTCCGATTAACTATCTCTCCCTTCCAGTTGCACCCCAATGGCTACGCCATCTTGATGGGACTGTGTGCGTTGTTCAGGAGGACACTTGATTGTCTTCTGAGCTTTGAAGAGATTTGTTATTTGTGCACATTTGCGAAGAACAATGATCATCCTTCTATCACACTTGTGAGAAGCGCAAGGAACCGTAAATTGATCACTGATCTTCCTGAAAGCGCCCATGGGTTTTTGAACCAATTTTTCTTCGTCCGTTGCCCCCCAGGATTCTATGGCATTTGGAGAGTAGGAAGTAAGCTTGCCTATCACCGTTCTTTCCGTTTCTGAACTTTTTCAAAATCCGAGTTGTCAAGTGCTAACTCCATTCTTTACTTTTGCAGCAATTCCTCCTCCGCCAAGGGATTCTAGCCATAAACAGACTTTTGATAGGCAAAGTGCTGTGTCTGTCGAGGAGAGAAGCATTAAGTTCTTCATGAAGGATGAATTTTTGCATCAATTCGAACTTCTGCACCCCTCTCGATTCACTCAGCTTCATGATGCCCCTGGTTCTCAAGCAGAGACTCCAGATGCCCCAGTTTCCACCGAAGAACTTACACCGAAGGAACCTACTGCCGAGGCTTCATTGGTGAAATATTCTGTTTCCGTTGACGTCGCGGGGTCATCCGGCAAATTTGCACTTCCCTCGGTTATCGAAGAAGAGGAACCTCCTCAACACTCCGGGAAGGCTGCTGATGAAGGAGTTGAGAGAAAGAGTCCCGCTAGGCATGACGGTGACGACATTTTTGAGGTATTGAGCGACCTGGTGGTTACTTCACATGAGCTCTTCAAAGATGATACCACTTCTTCTAAACTTGCTTCTACAGCAGTTGAAGTGACATCAGTTTTGCAAACAACTCCATCAACTCAAGAGATAATTCTTAAGCCGAAGAGTGGTTTGTAGCTTGACGCGCGTAGTTCACACACCACACACACTTAAGATTTTGGCAACTTTGTGCACTTAACTTCTTTGCTTTGAAGATTCTTAAATTTTGTCTCTTCTTCACTTTCAGGTTCTCCGATGGGATGTGGCGGCTCATACTATGATGATTTTCAGTGCTATGGAAGATGCGACTCTTATGATCCCAGGCGGTATCTTCCTACCCCGAGGGAAACTGATGAAGAAAGAGCCGCAAGAAAAGCTCGTGAGAGGTGGGCTTATGAGGAGCGCTATGGTAGAAGGGATGAACGACATGATTCTTCCCAGAGAGATGATGATTCCCACAAAAGAAAATCTCATGATGACAAAGGGAAAGGCCATATCGCTGAAGATCCAAGCAAGCGGGCCAAGCTTAGTGAAAGGCCGGAGTCTGCAATTTCTGAAAAGCCTGCTGCTCCCATCTCTTTGGAAATCCCATCCAGCTCTACTGCCCTTCAAAGAGATGATATTCAAACAATCATCATCAGGCCTCCGTATCAAATTGAGAATGCCCAGCCTGCATTTCAAAGCCGGTTTCCAAACTGGTGTTTAAAAGGAGTACGCTTTGACTTGGACTTGATTTCCATTGACAAGCAGGCCATGCTAAGTAATCTCGACGCTGTTAAACTTGACATTGAGAGAACGTCTGGATGGAAAAATCTAGTTGATGAGCTTCAACGGGTGAATCGCTTAAATCTCGAGGCTATGTTAGCCATAGAGAGCGATAAGTCCGAGTGGCAGAAAACTCTCAACCAGCACGATGCAAAGATGAAAAACATCACCGCTTACAATGAAAAGCTTGATGCGGAAATTGAAAAACTCAAAGAAGAGCTTGCCACTTCTTCCACTTCCTATACTCAAAAGGAAGAAGTGCTTCAAAAACAAGTGAGAGACGCTCATGCCGGTCAAAGAGATGCTGAGGCTAGATTTGAGGCACAACAGCAAATTGTAGAAAGCTACCACGCTGATATTACTCAGTTGTGGGAAAAAACTAGCTCTCAGGGCATGGAGATTGAAATGTTAAAAGCTCGGCTTTCTAAAGTTGAAAAAGAGCGTGATGAAGTTATCACCGGTAAAGCAGCAGTAAAAAAATCTCATGAGGCAACCAAAGCCAACATCAGCTCTACCTTATTCGAGTTTTATTTGCACAGCGACCTGGGGCGCGGTAGCCTTTCATTTTTGGACCCGAAGTATGAGATTACCTTGGTCAAAGTGTGGGAGGCCGCAATTGATATGCTTGGAGGCGCTGGCTATACTGAGGCATATCTTGAGGCGCACTATCTGGATGATGAGGCACGTGCCGCCCTTGTCAGGGGAAGGAGCAACTTGCTATAGTGCGAGCCGAAACGGCGGAAGGAGAACATTTAGGGAAGGCACATTTGACCGAACCGACTCTTCCTTCGGTTTCGGCCGACATTGAAATCATTGGCTCCAGTTCCCATTCTTCGCCTCCTGCCAAAGCTGACATTGAAATTGTAACTGCTCATACTAGAGATGAGGCTCAAGAAAGCGCTGAAGGACAAGGATTTGAAATTGACGTGATAAAGCCAACTTCTCCAGGTAACTTCAACGTTGATTTAGCTCAAGTGGACTACTTGTTTGCTTCACATGAGCTTGATGAACTTTTTGATTATTACTTAAGCCTTGATGCGCCACTATCTCCTCTCTTTGCGAGGAATACTGATTTTAACTTCTCTTCTTCTATAGTGAAAACGCCAAGTGCTGCACAGACTTCTCCTCTTCCAGCTGTTCCACCTCCATCTCTTCAAATTACGCCTCCTTCTGCTTCTCAACCGGGGTCGCAAGAAGAATTAATAGAAGCTCTTCAAGGCTTGGATGACCCGGCCGCTTCACAAGAGCAGAAGGTTGACGAACTTGAAGAAGGTGAAAGGACTTTGGAGAAATTTCATGATGACACAAAGCTGTCTAAACTTAAAACTCCAGGCAGCGAGTCTTCTTCAAGGAAGAAGGGGAAGCGTGTAACTTCGAAGAAAAAAAGGAAAAGCACTTCTGTTAGCGAAGAGAAGGCGGAAGTAGACCCAGCTGTACCTCTATCTCCTTCTTCCCCGACTCATTCAAGCCGGCTCCCAAAGTTAACCATTAGGCCAGGCGAGGGCTTTAAAGGTGGCGGGAAGAAGAAATAACAAGTCTCGCTTTACCCTTCTTGCTTTGCTTTTTGCTTGTATATAAAGGCTTGTATTGACCAGAGATTGTGCGGGTACCGGTCCCCGCTCTTTTGTAACCTGCACATGTATAAAAAATTTATAGTATGGAATAAAATGGTTCTTTTTACTTGTACAATCTTTTGACTGTATTTATTCCTTATTTTCGCATAAGTTTCTTCATTTTCTTTGTGTGATATTGCAATAAGTTTGTGGTATGTTGCTTGAGCGTTGCTTTTATTAATGTAGCTATATTGTATTGTATTGCCCCCATACCACGGCTTATTGCAATTTCTTTCATTTGGTAAGACATTGGAGAACAATTCTTCTGTTTCGAGAAGACTTGTACTCTTAAGTTGGAGAACAACCCTTCCATTTTGAGAAGGCTTGCACTCTTACTTTAGAGAATAATTTTTCCATTTTTGAGTAACTATTACTTTGCTTTAGTAGAGTGTGCCTTGTATTGGAGAATTCTTCCCTCTCTTTTGTTTGAAAAAGTTTTTTACACTTCACTTTCGGAGATAGTCACTTTTATTTTTGACAAGTGCATTCCCCTACGTGGTGAAGTGGGCCTTCGAAAAGAGCTTTGATTTGGCACTCCAACTTCTGGGGAAGAATATTTTCAAGATGGGGAAACTAATCTTCCCTTGAGAGCTGCAGCGTGCCTCCGAAGAAGGCTTTCTCTTCTTTCTTTTTTGTTGTGCCTCATTGGAGGGCTTTTCATTTTTTTGTTCGCTTGAAAGTGCTTTCTCACAGTTAAATGGATCAACGGGGCAGACGCAAGTTACTCAGTTGGATGTCTGTTTGCACAAACGATCGCAGCCAGTTAACAAGGGCCCTATGTCTTCAATCTTGAGAAGGTGCCCCTCCGGTGGTTCCATCAACCTTGTTGGTTGAGAAAAGCATCTCTTCTTGGGACGTACCTCCGAAGAGGTCTTGCGCCTCCGAAGAGGTCTTGCGGTGCCTCGAGAGAGGTCTTCTGCCTCCGAAGAGGGCAGGTGTGCCTTTGGTGAAGGCTAGTGCCTCTGAAGAGGGCTTGTGCTACCTCGGGAGAGGTCTTCTGCCTCCGAAGAGGGCAGGTGTGCCTTTGGTGAAGGCTCGTGCCTCCGAAGAGGGCTTGTGCCTCCGAAGAGGTCTTTATTTGATTGCCTGGAAGTTACTTTCTCATAGTTAAATGGATTCACCGAGCGGACGCAAGTTACTTAATTGGATGTTCGTTTGCACAAACGATCGCAACCAGTTAACAAGGGCCCTGTGCCTTCCACTTGGGAAGGTGCCCCTCCGGTGATTCCACCAACCTTATTGGTTGAGAAGAGCACTTTCTTTTTTCGGCATGCCTTGTTAGAGGGCTTTATCCTCCGAAGAGTTGTGCCTCCGAAGAGGGCCTGTGCCTCAGAAGAGGGCTTTGGTGGTTGGCTCGCCATGAAGGTTGCGTCTCACGGTTAAGTGGATCCACAGGGCAGACGCAGGCTATCCAACCGGATGTCTGTTTGCACAAATGATCGCAATCAGTTAGCAAGGGCCTAGTGCCTTCGCTTTGGGAAGGTGCCCCTTTGGTTGTTCCGCCAACTTATTGTTTAGAGGCAAGACTCCTTTTTGGCTGTTTTCTGTCTGCTCGCCCTTGTCTGTTTGTCATTTGCTCATCAGCGATTCCCTGTTATCATTTCCAAGCACATGTTCCTTTCTTTTGCAAGTAGTTTGTCTTGTCCAAAGAAGTGTACTTCATTGTTAAGCGAGTCCATGGGGCAAACGCAAACTATCTAACCGGATGTCCGTTTGCACAAACGATCGCAATCAGTTAGCAAGGGCCTGGAGCCTCCACGTTAAGGAGGTTCCCCTCCGGCGGAATCACTAACTTTTTGCATGAAGCACTTCTTACTTGGGATTTGAATCTGGAATTTTTGTGGCTTGACATTTGTTTATTGAGTGATTTTAGGGATCGCTTGGCCTTGTGATCGGCAAGCTTTGTTTTAATGGCCTGCAATATTGAATCGACATTTTAGCAATACATTTAAGGTATTTACACATCGAAATTAAGCAGGCATTTTATAATAGTAGAGAACACAAAATTTATAGTGATTCGGAACTGGGCCTATATCCACTTTATAGTTCTTATTATTTATTTGCACTGATTTTACAATGGCTTACAATACAAGAATCATACATCCGTAATCATTTTACAAATTTAAGCAAAGCTTTTAAGTAAAATATGGACGCAAGTGATTGTTGTTCCAAGCTCTTGGAATTGGATCTCCTTCGACAGTTGTCAGTTTGAAAGTGCCATCAAGAAGTTTTTGGCCTATGACATACGGCCCTTCCCAGTTTGGCGCAAACACTCCTGTTGCAGTCATGATCCTTTTCAAGACTAGATCCCCAATCTCAAAGCTGCGTTGGCGAACTTTGGAATTGAAGTGCCTGGCAATCTTTTTCTGATGGGCTGCAATTCTGAGCTGAGCCTCTTCCCTTCTTTCATCAAGGAAGTCAAGTGCTTCAAGTTGCAACTCTTAATTTTCAGCTTGGTAGAAATGAATTCTTCTGTGTTAGGGGACCTCTATTTCCACTGGAATCATTGCTTCGGATCCATATGCTAATGAGAATGGAGTGTGCCCAGTCGCAATTTTCAGCTGTTTTTTGATGGTTGACTTGATAATTTTGTTTATTGCTTCCACTTGCCCGTTTGCCTGTGGATGAGCCACTATTGAGAAGCTTTTTTGGATCTTGAATCGCTTGCAAAAATCCTGGAACTCTTCGCTTTCGAGTTGGGTACCATTGTCTGTGATTATCTTTTGAGGCACTCCTTACCTGCAAATGATATTCTTAATCACAAAGTTTATCATCTTTTTAGAGGTAATAGTAGCTAATGGTTCAAATTCTGCCCATTTAGTGAAATAATCAATAGCAATAATAGCATATCTGATTCCGGACTTGGCAGTTGGCAAAGGCCCGATGAGATCTATTCCCCAAATGGGAAATGGCCATGGACTGACCATCTGCATTAACTCGGTGGAAGGTGCTCTTGGGATTTTTGCAAATCTCTGGCATCTGTCACACTTTCGGGAGTAGCTAGCAGCATCTCGATTAATGTCTAGCCAAAAACACCCATAGAGGAGAATTTTCTTTGCTAGAGTTTGACCACCTGAATGATTCCCACACTCTCCTCCGTGCACTTCAGCTAAAATTGTCTTAGCCTCTTCCTTGGTTACACATCGGAGCAATGGCATTGAGAATCCCCGTCTGTACAACTGGCCGTCTTGAATTACATATCTTGAGGCTTTCCTTAACAGTTTCTGATGCTCCTTTGAATTTTCTGGAAGGAGGCCGTTTAGTAGATATTCCTTGATCGGGGTCATCCACGACTCCTGCTCTTGAGAGGCAGTCATGACCCAGTCAATCTCCATTTCATCGATACTTGGGGATGAAAAGACTTCCACAGGGACCAATCCCAATAATTGAGCTTCGCCAGTGCTTGCATACTTCGCGAGAGAATCTGCCTTCATGTTCTCTTCCCGGGGTATGTGACTTATCATATAATGATCGAATCATCGAGAAGCTCCCAGTCCCTTGACAAGTAAGCAGGCAGATTTCCTCCTTTAGCTTGAAACTCTTTCTTGACTTGGCATACAATAAGCTGGGAATCACTGAAGATTTGCAACACTTTGATGTTCGGTTCTTTAGCAATCTTCAAGCCGGCAATAAGAGCTTCATACCCTGCTTCATTATTTTTCGAAGGAAATTCCAATCTCAATGCGTAGCACAATGATCGCCCTTCGGGGGTTTCAAGCATGACACCAGCTCAAGAACAATAGTCGTTTCTTGCTCCATCAACATATAATTTCCCTCGGATCGGGATGTCTTTAGTAACCTCTTCCTCACTGTCACCTTTATCTGTATATTCTGCAATGAAGTCTGCTAAAGCTTGCCCATTGATTGCTTTTCGAGGATTGTAGGTGAAATCATACTGGCCGAGTTCAATATTCCACTTCAGAAGACGGCCCGAAGTCTCAGGGCGAAATAGGACTTGCTTTAGAGGCTGATCAGTGTGGACTTTGATAGGATGAGCTTGAAAATATGGCCTCAACTTTCTGGAAGCTATCAGTAGGCAATAAGCGAGTTTTTCTAGCTTTGAATAATTCATCTCTGCTCGAGTGAATCTCTTGCTGATGTAATAGACCGGGCGCTGAACTTTTGCATCTTCCCGTACTAATGCTACACTGAGAGCATGAGACGAAACTACTAAATATATAAAAAGATGTGCACCGTTGCTGGGCTTAGAAAGTATTAGAGGCGCTTCCATGTGACGAATTAGTTCATTGGAAGCTTTTTGACATTCCGGAGTCCATTCAAAGTTTTTCTTTCCTTTCTTTAGATCGTCAAAGAATGGAATGCATTTATCCGTGGCCTTGGAAATAAACCGACTCAAAGCAACGACTTTCCCATTGAGGCTCTGCAATTCCTTCTTTGTCCTAGGGGCTTTGACTTCTCTTAGAGCAGTAATTTGAGCAGGATTAGCTTCGATGCCCCTAGCAATCACAATGAAACCCAAGAATTTCTCGGACTCTACCCCGAATGAACATTTCAAAGGATTAAGCTTCATTCCATACTTTCGGAGGACTGCGAACATTTCTGCCAAGTGATCCATATGGTCCACTGCCTTCTTTGATTTCACCAACATATCATTAACGTAAACTTCCATAGTCTTGCCAATCTGTGGTTTGAACATAGCATTAACAAGTCTTTGGTAAGTTGCCCCCGCATTCTTCAGTCCGAAGGGCATGACTCTATAGCAGTAAAGACCAACATCGGTGATCAAGCTTGTGTCCTCCTGATCCGGCTCATGCATCAGGATTTGGTTATATCCGGAGTAAGCATCCATAAAAGACAACAATTCATGCCCGGCTGTTCCATCGACCAACTGATCAATCCTAGGTAACGGGAAGCAGTCTTGGAGGCAGGCTTTGTTTAAATCTAAAAATTCGATGCATACTCTCCACTTTCGATTTGCTTTTTTAACTAGCACCTGATTAGAAACCTAATTTGGATAAGTGGAATCTTTGATGAACCCATTCCCCATGAGCCGATCTACTTCTTCCTTTAATGGTGCTGACCTTTCTGGACCCTGGATTCTTCTCTTCTGCTTCACAGGTGTAAATTTCGGATCAATGTTCAGAGTGTGTACTGCGATTTCTGGAGATTTTCCACACATATCGGCATGACTCCAAGTGAATACATTCAGATTTTCTTTCAAGAGTGATATCAAAATATTTCGAACCGTCACACTAAGTTGAGAACCCACATTCAACACCTTGTTTGGATCTTTCGGGTCAAAAGGTACTGGCACCGTTACTTCCACTGGCACACTCTATTCTCCCCTGTACTGGCTTTTCTAGGATCCATTTCTTTTCGTGCACCACTATACTCGCCAGTGCAGGGTCCACCCTGTAATTGCTACAAGGTTGGTTCTTTTATGCAGAGTGGAGCTGCCGTATCCTTTCCCATCTCTCTCTTCCTTGCTTCTCGCAACTCTATAAAATAACATTCTCGCCCAGCATTCTGATCTCCTTTAATAACACCGACGCCATTATCCGTGGGGAACTTCATAGTAAGGCACCACGGGGTAAGAACTGCCTTGAATGCTGCAAGAGTTGGCCGCCTAGGAAGGCATTGTAAGCAGAAAATCCGTCAACAATCACAAAAGTGTGCTTTCGAACCACCTTTTTCTGCCCCTCTCCAAGCTCCATGAATAAGTCAATAGTTCTGATTTGCTGATTTGGCTCTCCAGTAAACCCAACAATCTTCTGCGATGAAGCTTGAACATCAGCCATAGGAATCTTCATTTGATCGAATGTCTTTTTGAAGAGGATATTACAAGAGGCGCCGCAGTCAACAAGCACCCTTCTTACAATAGCAGGCCCAATACCTGCAGAGATAACCAAGTGATCCATGGTAGGAGCTTCAACACCTATAGAGTCCCTGGCCCTGAACACAATTTCATCATTAAAAGTTCTTTGCTGCTTCAAAGGTGCAGCGTCTTCCAACACAAAAACATTTTCTTCTACTGGGGCATATTTCAAAGCACGAGCATATCTTTCCATCTCGCCCCAGCTTATGCCTGCTGGGTGAGGACCTCCCTTGATTACATTAATAACAGGCCTCTCTGATTCATGCGTGATAGTCCTCTCACCCGAGCCAGATGGATGAGCAGGAAGTTGCTGGCCCTCAGTAGATGAAGTTGGGTCATTCCTATTTCTCTTAACATATTGCTGCAGCTTGTTCTCTCTCAGCAGTTCTTCAATCAAACTCTTCAAATGGCGACATTCGTTAGTATCATGACCGGATTGATTATGAAACCGACAAAATCTCCCATTTCGAACATCATTTTTCCCAAGCTTCAACACAGGTGGTTTAGGATATTCCACGGCATCTTTGGTAGCGAAAAAGATATTTTTCGGAGTATCAGTTAAAGGAGTGAAATCTGAAGGCTTGAAGAAGCGAGGTTTCTTCACATCCTTCTGCATCTTCCCACCGTTATTCTCCCTCTTCTGACCTCTGGATTCCGTTTTGGCAGGAGCAGCAGTGTTATTCTCAACCTCCGTCAATAACACCTTTGCCGGTGCAGGAAGACTTTCTAAGCGCATGAACTCGTCAGCTTTCTTGTAGAATTTCTCACGCGAGTTTTCTCCTTCATCTTCAGCCATTTTCCAAACTCACTCGATTTGTCGATAGCTCTCATCAAATAGGTCAAAATCATTCGTGGCTCTGCATTATCGACTTCATCCAAGGCTATGTTGAAGCGGTTTAAGAAAGATCTAATAGATTCTCCAGGATTCTGTTCCAGGCTGGACAGTGACATTATGTCTTTCGCCTTTGAAGCATACAACCTGAATTGTTCTTTAAACTTCTGAGTTAAATCGGAGAACTGGTCTACAGATCAGACTAGTAGCTTTGTAAACCAGAGTAGAGCCACTCCTTCCAAGTATACCGGAAAGTACCGGCATTTGATCTCATCTGATGCTCTGGCACCTGTCATGTGCCATTCATACTTGTACAATAATTGATTAGGGTCGGTTGTCCCCCGATAAGCTGGAATGGTGGGGGGAACAAACTTCCTTGGAAATTCCGCTTTCAGAATTCTTTCGGTGAACAGAGTCTTGCTTGGAGCGAACCCTCATTCTTTTTCATCTCCTTCCCTTTGCATACTTTCTTTCATAATCTGTCGAACCATTCTCGAAAGGTATTCCTCATCGTTTAGAGGCTCTGCGAGACAGACTTCAGCCATTTTCTCGAAAGTTTGCCTGGACAAACGTTCGCGGAGAGTCAGTTGCGGCCTTGATCCTCCAGCTTGGGGAGGTGTCCCTTTGGCGGGGCCAGCTGCCTTTTGAGGAATATTCCTCCCTTCAGGATTATGAACATCATCAGCAAAGTTTTCTTCATTATTCACTGGTTGATGGTTAGCTCCGAGCAAAGTATTCAACCTATCAAGCATTAAAGTGTTATGGGCTTCCATTTGCTAATATAACCCAGACACTGCAGCATCTAACTCTTCCCATGTAATTCCAACACTTGGAGCTGCTTGACTTAACAAAGGAGAAGTGGCAGTATTTTCATGGGCATCACCGGGTCTAGTAGATCTGCGCTTTCTTCCAAGAGCCATAATCTCTGATAGACTTCTGGTTTTGAGAGAGATTCTTTCAACGAACTTTTGCGAAGCAATGATAAAAGCACCCTGAATTTGGTTCTCAGTGAAAGCACCAAAAATGTTAACGCTAAAATTCGACGCTAACACCCCGGTGTAAGTAGTAAAAATGTGAAAGCACCACCCGTTGGTACGAGAACTGGAGATAAGCAGAAAATAACAGAAAGTCAAGTAAAGAGACAACAGTTTTTATAGTAGTTCGGCTTAATGTCAAGCCTACGTCCACTTTAATCCTCTTTATTGCTGATTCGATTACAACTTTTACAATGATCTTTGATTACAACACAACTAAGACAAGTAGCTAGAACTTCAATGTAGAAGAGCTCTTCAAATTCATGTTGAATTTGTTTGATCTCTCTCAAAGTTCGTTGAAGTGTCTTCGGTGTTTGAAGTGTTGAAGGAGTCGAGAAAATAGCAAAGTATAGGCATTTCAGAAATGATCCAAAAGTCCCCTTTCAGTTGGAGCTGGCGGGGTATTTATAGACAAAATCTGGATGCAGGTCTTTAGGTCGTAAATGACCTAGGGTAGGTCGTAGGTCGTGGGCAACCGAGGAAGTATGGGTTACGGCTTAACAGGGTTGTACTATGTCAACTGAGCGAGTTAGTAAGTCGTAGCGACCTATGGGAGGATGGTAGGCGACCTAGACATGTCGAAGCACCCGATGGAGCGACCTAGGCCGGGTTTAGGAGTAGCAGCGATCTAGTGTAGTTTCGACCTATAACTAAGCGACATAAGGATATGAAGCTCGTGTTTCGCTAGGTGATAAACTTTCTAGGTCGTTAGCTTACTAGGTCGCTTAGTTCATTAGGTTGCTAGGTCGCTGCATTCCTCTATTGTGATATATTGTTGCCCTGTGTTGGTCGCTAGGTCGTGTTGTGGATATGCTTAGGTCGTTAGGTTGTCACATGCTTAGGTCGCTTACACGTTAGGTCGCTTACAAGTTAGGTTGCTTATCACGTAAGGTCGCTTTAGATCTTCGGCCTTGTTAGCTCGCTCAGACTTTAACTCGTTAGCTCGCTTGAATCCTCTAAGTATTTGAGTCGCTGTTAAGGATGGTGTTAACACTGAGTGGATTGAAAGAGATTAAGGAGAGAAGATGGAATATTTCCGGCCCTTGGTTTTAATGGTGGCGGCTGAACGTTTAAAACCCTAGTTTTTGTCTTGCAAAATGGAAATAACAAGTCCTTTTATCGAAAATTAGCGAAACACTATTCATCCAAAATTTTCCGAACTCCAAACGAAGCGTGCCGGATGGCATTTCTAAGGTTTACCCCGCGTTCCGGACACAATGGAATGTGTTTCGAAGGCTAATTCGATCATCTGTGTGAGTTACGGCAATAAACGATCAAATTCAAATTAAATCGATTAAACCAATTTCAATGCGTTTTGGCTTGCCCCGGACAAACCGTAAATCCGATTGACACGAAATTTGAAACCTTACAAAAATTTGACTTTACAGATCCGATGAAACTGGTTTCGTCAAAATCCGAGACTGTTTGAAAAATGACTATTTTCACTAGTCGATTAAATATTAAAATATTCAAATAATATTCAATTTTCACAAATTAACTTTTAATTTAATTTTAAAAGTTCACAAACATTGTTCTAACTCCAATATGATTTAATATAACTTTATAAATTATTTTTATACACATTAAACCCAATTTCTAATTATTTCTGAAATTTCAAATATAAAATTATCAATTTAATTATCCAATTAAATCGAGATATTCGAAAAATAATTTATTCGACTTATAAATTTTACTTATTAATATTTAAAATTAATTAAATATACGAATTTCAAATGACAGAAATTCTGGGTCGTTACAAACTTCCCCCCCTAAAAGAATTTCGTCCTCGAAATTACCAAGTTAGAAAAAGTTTTGAAATCCATTTACTTTTCAAAACTAACCGTTCAAATTTGATTCACAAATCTCTTAAGTGTTTAACTTTTCCGAAAATTATATAGTTAAACTTCTTACAAAATATTTACTAAGTTTCCAAATCCATATATAGTTATATTTTCAAAATCAACTATATCGTTTAACCTTTAACTTCAAATCAAAACTTAGTTTTCCCAAAAAAATTCCAAAATTTTCCGAAAATTTTCTAATGCCTTAAATTTTCAGAAAATTTCGCCATAACCTCTTTTGCGCGGCTAGCTCGGTACGACTACAAAATGCCACAACGGGCCCCCAATTTCAAAAAGAAAACGAAAAGCCAAGCGGCTAGACAAGAAGATCATCAAATTTCATACTTAAATTCAAATACATACCTTTTTGTAGAGCAATTCAATTTTTATCTTCAAAATCAAAATCCCAATTCCATTTCCTTTAATACACCTGTATATCCTGCTAGCCATAATATCCAATTACAACTTTCAAATTTATTTTGCACATTCCTTTACAAAATTTTCAATATATACTTCTTATACCATTTTTACTTTACTATTGAAGTTATATATCCATTTTCATTCTAGATTGCATTATCAATTTCATTCGAATTCAATTTACACTTTCAATTCTGTTTGGATTCAATTTACCTTTTGAATGTTGAATTTATCAATTATCTTTCATTCACAATTGATTCATGTCACTATTTTAAATTAGTTTCTTTTACTAATTCATTACAAGTTCTAACTCAATTTCATCTCGCACAATTCAAATTGGTTTACCATTTATGCATGTTTGATTTGTTAACATTAGATTTTCTAACATTCATTCATTCGATTTCAGTTAGTTTACATTCACTAATTTACATTCGCATTTGGTTCACTTTCAATTCAAATCAATTTCCATTCAATTTAAATTTACTCAACTTCCACTTTGAATTTAATTGCTTTAGCTTTCAATTTTATTCATTCAATTGCATATGAATTTCTATTCAATCGATTAACAATAATCTAACAACCAATGTATATTCAACACTACCAAATTTATTCACTTTACATTCAACATTCATATTTACTTTGTTTACCTTCAATTTGGTTTGACATTCAATTAGCCTTAAATGAATTTACACTTATATCCATTGTTCTATATCAATTCATTACATTCGATTGATTAATATTCAATTCATTAGTACAATTACCAATTTATTTTACAAATAAAGTTGAATCTCCTTTATATAACTCAAGTTCATATTCATTCAATTAACTTCATTATTTTACTTCAATACCAAAATCAATCTCATTCAGCATCAATTAAGTTATAGTTCTTTTAAACATCGTTTGTTTAACTTAACTTAAATTTCCATTTCAACAACATATCTAATCCAGTTAGAATCCAATTCAAATTCCAACTCCAAAGTAAATTCTATTTAACTTTTACCAAAGTCAATTTTATCACTTATTCAGACTCATACCTCGTTTTTTTTAACAAAATTATTTAACCATTTTAATAATTGGTTTTACTTACATCTTCACATTTAATAAGTTATACAACTTATTATTCAACTTTCAATTTGATTTAATTTATTTAACTTCCTTTAGTTAAATTTCACATTATACATTTTATCATACTAGTTCAAATTTATTTCAACTTTACTAAAGTTAAATCTTTATTTCATATTATAAGTTCAAAACTTGATAACTTATATTCATCAATTTCAACTTGGATTTTAATTTCCAATTTGTTTATCACAACAAAATTCAATTTCAATTTACTATGGTAGCAAATCCATCACACAGAAACTCGAAAATAATACTAATGATGTTGCAGTCATCACCCTTATTATTCCCCAGCAACAGTAGTGAATCCAATGCTTTAAATTCTTTCAAAACTTTCTTTTATTTATAAATCACATTTATAAATCTTGCTTATATAATTTCACTATTTCCCTTTACTTATACAAGATTATTCCACAATTGTAAATCATTTCAATTATAATTCTATACTTATGCAATTGTTGCTTCTATATAATTTATTCTTTCACAATTGTTGTTTTTATTCAGATTATTCGAACAACTTTGATTCACTTATACATTCTCTTACATTTTCAATAACCAAGCAATTCAATTTTACAAACACTTTAATAATTCTGAAAAATCATTCCTTTATATATAAAATATAATCAAGGTAAAATTATTTCATTTACCCAATTTAAAACCGTACTATGTCGGTTTATCCCTTTTAAGAGTTTAGAAACCCCTATCGATAAGTTAGCTAGACTGCGCCGACCAGAATTCATAAACAATTAACTGATAAGTCAACACAATACAAAACAATTTCATATTCACTAACAAATACATGCTCATATCTATTATTGCACTCAACTCATTCTAGAGTACTGCTGACTCTATCTCTAATGAGTAATTCCCAACAGAGCCAAGGTAGTCACTTAACCATATGCTCTGATACCAAATGTAACGAATGCGATTTTGTCGGGATCCGAAGGTCGGCATTCTTACGTCCACTGTATCAAATGCCGCATAATCGAATGCCGAAAAACCAAATTGTTAGGGTCAAAAAGAAGAGGTAGAAGAAAAGGATAGAAGAAGTAAGAAAACAGAACAGAAACAATAACAGAATCTCATAATCGTAGCGAAACATCATATAATAGATAAATGAATAATCTTTAAAACAAAGAACTATATCAGTTGTTACATTACATTGTCATCATCGGAGTGTACAACAATAATATACAACACAACAAAACAATGGACAATTAAACAAACGTGTCCCTACAAGTGAATTATACAGCGGAAAAGATAATATCATACACAAATGGTACGTCTCGTCATCCAGCTCGCCACTTGAGCTCCCTAGAACTTCTGAATCCATAATGACCTGATAACCTGACTCTAGGCTGTCTGTGTGGAAAATTATGGGCACCCAGAGTTTAGGAAGAGAACAATAAACTCCAGGTTAGTCATGGGACTGGTGTGAGAACTCAAAACAGTTATTTATTTTTAAAACAACAACAACAAGGGAAGTGAAAAATATCCGCAATGCTTTTGGAAAATGAAACTACCATAAGGCCTCCCCGCACACACACAATGCAGACATAGAATTGGAGGTGATTTCTCCTTATGATAGTCAAAGATACTTACTACGCAAAACAAATCAATTTTGATATTATTATTAGTGCATAGTGATGAAAAAATTTCGAAAATAGAATATTAATCTTAGCCAACATAGACATTTCGAACTATGCCTACTATAGCTACCATCCAAACAGTGGGGCGCCACCATAAGTGAATGGCAGGTAATACAACTAAAACCGTACAAGGCTCGTATTGTTTCTTTGGATTTTCCAACAAATGGTCCAGCCAAGGAACTTCCTACTGGCACATGGGATCGCCTCTGGCGGGACGTCCCGAGAACCTAACCGGATCTCTGCCAACAGAAGGCCGGGTTACCTTTGTAACTAGGTAACTACTACTCGAGTATGCCACCCCCCGGTCCTTTAGGACCTTTATCCGAGGGCCCTCGATCACCTAGCAACGACCACACAGAAAATGAGATTGGAACAACCACATAGATTAAGCATCAGGGCTCCATACCTGACACCACCCTTTTCCAGAAGGAAATGACATACCCTAAAGGGCGCGACCCTCGTAACCTTACCGCATATTCCTGTTTCGACCATTTTCGGGGTGTGAGGTCTGGCGAAGTCTCATCCACAAAGCTATGCTTTTTCACAAAGCCACGCTTTGGTCAACAAATGATCAATAAATAATCATCGCACAGCAACACTCCGCATGCCACATTACCAAATTGGGAGTATATCGCTGATAACCTTCAACTACAAAACCTCTGAGCTCGTGCGTCTCAGAGAAGGGTGTTAAGCTAAGAGAATAAATTCTCCGCCACCAAGAGAAATGTATTTGAAAGAAATCTGCTTTATATCTCAAAATGTAATGTCAGACACGTAACCATACAAGTCTGTTCCGGGTTCGAACAGAACCGAAGGCACTTCAAAAGAAGCCCTTGCAAATCCGGGTGTTCACAATCCCAATCGAATTTCCCATCACAAAGGAAATCTCCATACCATAGCTAACGGTGCAGAGACAATCGATAGGTCATCCTATCATTTTCACAAATACCCAGTCTTCAACACCGGTCTTCAATGCTATCCACTACGTTGTATAACTATTCGGAATGAGTAATCCGAATAACGAGCGCAATAATTTAAAAATAAGTGTAGCATTCAATTTCAACCAATTCACAACAAATAGCCATTTAAGGGTCAATATTGATAGTCGGTTATTTAACTATCAACCAATATTCACAACATCACCTGATTTCAAATAATTTCCCAAATTATTTGTTTCCAAAATATCTTTATAAGATATAATTTCCACACTTCAACCACTTGGAAACAAATTTCAAATCAACTTTTTTCACCTTTACAACTTTCATTTCAAAATTGTTCATTTAAACCAATTAAATAAATCCTTACCGATTTATTAAACTTATGTTCCAAATCTGTAAATTTATTCTATACCTTTAAAAATAAATCAATGTTTATTTTTAAACAAATCTCCCTTTCCTTTATATATTCCATGGTGAATTTTAATTTTCAGATATCCACTGATATACGATTTTAAAATCGATTTCAATTATTCACTTTCAATTTATCTTTAAAGAAATAATCTCAAAACATTCACTTCATATTGGAAACGTTTCCATACTTATTCAATAATAAGTAGCTCGCAAATCCATTTATTTTCAACATTTGGAAAATATTCAATTTACTTAAATCACCATTAAGTATATATTTTATTCTTTAAGGAAAACATCCTCTTAAACACATTTATTTGAGTCAAAAGGAATGTTGCGTAAAACATCGTTACGACAACCCAGAATCACTAGTATAGGGATTTGAAATTTAAGATAGATATATATAAACCCCAATACTACACAAAACATTTCCTTTCGGAAATCATTTACTATAACAACAGTGTTATAGTGCACCATTTCCTTCCATTTCTCAAAAAAGTCTATTTCAACAATGAATGTTGAAATCTATGGTTTCGATACTTAATACATTTTAAAACATTTTTGAATCGTTTTAATTCTATTTAAAATATCACTTTCCCAAAATATTTCTTTAATATATTATTCACCGTCCAAAATCGTGAATATACTTCATTTACCAAATTCAATTTCTACATATTTTATTTAATGGATTATCCACTGTCCCAAAATCGTGGATATATTTCCTTTAATAAGCTATAATAATTAAACTTATTAAAATAAGTCGATTTCGTATTTATAAAACAACGTTTATAAATTCCATTTATACTTTATAACAACTTCAACTTATAAAAATCAATTTATTAACAAATTCTATCCATATCCCATTTACACGCCAAAATCCAGTTTATAAGTAAATTACTTATAAATATTTTATTTTACAAAATCTATTCATTTTATAACTTCATAGTTTATAAATCTGTAGATTTCATTCACTTATGAAATCCATTTAAACTTCATTTTTACACTTATAAAAACTCGTTTTATAATTTCAATATTTTAATTTCTAAATATCAATTTTATAAATCTTTTACATAAATCATTTATAATAATTCAAAAATCCCAATTTAAACCATTTTATAAATTAATCAACTATTTATTTCAAAAATCACATTTTGGTTATATTTCACAAAAATCATAATTTTTATAACATAAAAATTACAACGTTTATTAATTTAAAATGAATCAATTTCAAAATTAAATTTTATTATGAATTCTCAACCGAAATTTTCAAAAATCCAATTTTATTTATTTTCGGCATCTAACGATACCAAAAATATATTTGGCTAAAATTTAGCCTTTAACGATTTCAATCACAAAGATAATCACACAGATTATGAATAGATCAATAAATAGATCAACACACAAGGTTGAAACAAATTCAAAAGTTCGAGGAATCCAGTTGGATCCCTCCAACCTGTTTCCCTGCATCCAAAGAAGTTAGCACAATACCAATTCCGCTTCGAGACGGAATATCGCGGTATATAGGACTTATAAAATATTATCCGCTATTATGCGGCGCAATAGGGTCTCATCCGCTATATAATGCGGGAAATCAACTCCAAGTACATATATAATACCAAATCCATACAAGTTGGAATTATCAAGATTTAGGTTTTTAATAAATAACATCCGCTTAATATACGGCGTATAGGGTCTATTTTAATACAACAGATAACAACTATCATCCAATCACACAATCAACCAATTTTAAATCTAACTATTTAAAATTTAAATCGAAACAATTTGATTAATTGAGAAGTTCTCACCTTGAGTTTCCGATAACAGTTGTAGCGTTTTCTTTCGAATAAAATTAAACACGCGTTTAATTTTACCCGAAATTATCGCTAGCTCTAGGTGACTCCAAACCAGCTCCATTGCGTAGTGCTCGACAAAACGAAGCCAACGCAATTCGTTTCGTAATTTTTCGACCTCGTATGACAAAGTTATAGTGTTTTAAATATTATACAAATTAATTTCTATTTTTTTTTCTTTTTATAACCTTAGCTTATCAGGGCCGCACGTTCCAGGAAAAGCAAATCACAGCCGCATTTTGTTTCTTCTTCCTCTCCAGGCCTCACGCGTACATGAACTCAATACTGCCGCCACTTAGGGTTAATAGCCGTGACTCCGACAAGCTACTTGAAGACGATCAGACCACATCACTTAGAAGCTCAACACCATGCCTACCATCGGCCATAGGCCGTCCATGCTCGGTCGAGCCATTTCCTCCAAATTCGTGCTTGAACGCACGGCCAGAATTTAGCGACTACGATGCTCCAATGACGATCAACCCCGTATGGATCTGAAGCTCTTCCTATGCTCTTCCACTATGCTTCAGAAAGTTTTCAATAATATTGAGTGGATTGAAAGAGATTAAGGAGAGTAGATGGAATATTTTTGGCCCTTGGTTTTAATGGTGGCGGCTGAACGTTTAAAACCCTAGTTTTTGTCTTCAATAACAAGTCCTTTTATAGAAAATTGGCGAAACACTATTCATCCAAAATTTTCCGAACTCCGAACGAAGCGTGCCGACTGGCGTTTCTAAAGTTTACCCCACGTTCCGGACACAATGGAACATGTTTCGGAGGCTAATTCGATCATCTGTGCGAGTTAGGGCAATAAACGATCAAATTCAAATTAAATCGATTAAACCAATTTCTATGCGTTTTGGCTTGCCTCGGACAAACCATAAATCCGATTGACACGAAATTTGAAACCTTACAAAAATTTGACATTACGGATCCGATGAAACAGGTTTTGTTGAAATCCGAGACTGTCTGAAAAATGACTATTTTCACTGGTCGATTGAATATTAAAATATTCAATTTTCACAAATTAACTTTTAATTTAATTTTAAAAGTTCACAAACATTGTTCTAACTCTAATATGATTTAAAATAACTTTATAAATCATTTTTATACACATTAAACCAAATTTATAATTATTTATGAAATTTCAAATATAAAATTATCGATTTAATTATCCAATTTGTAATATCCCAGAATTTTAAGGAGTTTAAAATGTTGGTAATCTCTTATTTAAATTATTTGAAACTGATAAAAATGTTATTTTCAAACGTAAATAACCAAGTAATAATAATATAATGTCTTAATTATGGTTATAAATTGGTTTTATAATAGTAATTATTTTGTATTGTATAAATAAATTCTAAACTGATTTATTGTGTTCAAAAGTGATAAGTGTGTTTAAAATATATTTATATCTGTGTATTTAAAATTGATTTTTAAATAAGATAAATTATTTGAAAATAATAATTACGAGCTTATTTAAAAATTGATATTTTATTTATTTAAATTGATTTCTATATTTGGATTTTTAAATTTGACTTTGAATTGAATATAAATTAGAATTCAAGAATATACATGCATCTTAAAATAATAATATATATAGTTTGAGTTTAAATATATAGATAATATTTTTAACTAAAAATAAGATTTGTTTTGTATTTTTCTTTTTATAGAAATTTATTGATAGAAATTTGGATTTGTATTTATTTAATAAGAATAAATGCAAGGCTTTTGAAATAGAATTTTTAAAATGAGTTTGTAATATTGTATATAATTTTATTTAATTATATTTAGTTTCATTTCTTTTCAAAGATTGTATTTGTATAGATTTTGAAAACATTTATAAATGTATAAATATATTAGTTAACTAGGAATTTAATTAGAAAGTATTTTTAAAATTTAGAAAACATGTTTGCTAATTAGGAAAATAATTTAAAAGGCTTTTAAATTTCTTTTGGAATAAAATGAAATAAACTAGGATATGTGTTATATCCTAAATCACTTTGTCAAACAAGTGTTAAACATTTGTGTAAATTTAAGACAAGTGTCCATTATTTTTTTCTAATTTTCTTTTTAATTTGTTAAATCTGAAATTGATTATATAAACACCCTTTCTCTCCATCTTCTTTTTCTTTAAATTTTTGTTCATTTAAAGAAAGAAACTAGAATCATCAATGCAACTTTTACTCATTCCAAAATCAGCAAATTTTCAAAACAATGCTCAAACCAAATCTGGAAATTCATGCTCAAACTAAACATCCTAAACCTGAAACCTTTTTAAATGCAAAGCCTGCATCTACTCCTCAAATTCAATCACCACTCTCTGTTTACCAAGACCTGACATTGAAGTGCAAATCAAACTGCAAGTCTACAGTTTATTTTCAAAACAAAATCATTGCTCAAATCAAAACTGCATACCTGCAGTTGTTTTCAAATCAAAATTTGCATATGTTTTCCAAAGTTTGATGCAAGTTAATAATCCAGTTCTGCATATCCATGTCTGCCTCAATTTTTCATATGCATGCAAATGGGTAAAAGTATTACCTGAAGCAATTCAGTTAAAACAAGAAGTTTTCAAGCTTTTCAAAGATTTAAAGGATGCACTTCAGTTTTATCATCAAAGCTTTGCAGTTTTAAAAGAAAGGAAGCATTTCAAAAACAAAGTCTTTAGCAAATTTCCAGTGCAATATCTAACCTCTGCACTTCTTATAAATTGAGGTGAGCAAATATTTTTACTATAAATTAAAGTAGTACATATCTATTGCAAATAAGTCAGTGATAATGTTTATATGAGTTGCCTCTGCGAAAATAAATATGCAATAGATTTTATTGTGCTTTAAACCTATGCATGCCTATTGCTTCCCTGTTTGCAGTTTTAAGTGTTTACAAATGTATAAAATTTCATATCTGTTTATTTATTAGTTTTTAACACTTGGATTAAAAGCAAATTAGCTAAGTATTAGTATAAACTAGGTACTGAATATATCAACAAGTATTTATGAATTAAGGATATGTTTGTATTTGGGAAAAACAGTAGTTATCTGTTAACTTGCAAAAATCAAATGTAAACTTATATTGATTTAAGCATATATCTCAGATCATCTTAGAATGTTAGGATTTTTAAGACAGGGATAACAATTTCAAAAATTATGTTGAGTGTGTAATTGGGTATTTACTGAAAGTTGGGTTTTTGCAAAAATTTGATGATCCTTACATCTGGATTTCTCGGGGTTCTTGGTGGAGGTTGAGGAAGGATCTGGAAGTGTGGGAAAAATTGTTGAAGGATTTGTAATTCACTGTGAAGATTGAATTTGCTCAAGATTTGTTTTAAACCTAGTTTTGGGTTCTTGCTGTAAATTGAACTACTGCATCTTCTTCACTACATCGAGCTTGAAGGGAATTTGGGAAAAAGAAATGCGGAGGGTCCGCAAGCCTTGGCCGGAGTTGTGGCGATTATAGATGATCGGTGACGTGGGATTTTGGGGTTTTCTGGTGATGGTATTTGTGTTCGGTTCAACCAGGGGTGCTCAATTTTGAATCAAGGTAGGTATTGATGTTCTGTGGGTCGTAGGTGGTTGTAGGATGCTTGGGTGACTTGTCGGTGGGTTCAACGATGACTGGAGGTGGTTCCGGCACTGGTGAGGTGCACGGGTGGGTTATGTCAATGGGATGTGTTTTATTTTGGGTTTGCTTGATTCTCTCAAAGAGGGTTTTGGGATATAAGGAAGATGGCTCGGGGTATAACTCGTGTTGTTCTGGGGTATTTGCTTGATGGGTTAAACTATTGTGTTAACAGTTTTCTTAAGTTTTAACAAATCAGTTTTTAATTTTTTTTAAGTCAGGTTGTTTTAAAAAAAGAAGAAGATGTACTTTGTTTCTTGGTTCAAATATTAATGGGTTGAACCAAATGGAACATTTAACAAGATTTTAAACTTAAAAGAAAGTAAGTTTTTAAACTTTAAATAATTAAGCTAAAGTTATTTCTAGAAATTTATTTCTTTAAATTAATGTATTTTTATAAATGAATTTGTATGAATGTTTAAAATGTTTTTAAGTTAAAAACCTTAATGTTATTTTCAAAACTTACTTCGGAAACATAAAAAGGAAATTTATAAATGTTGTTATTAGTTAACAACTAAGGGTTAAGTAATTTTTGAACTTGAAACTAATGATTGTTAATTAATAATTAAAGATATGTAATTAATGTTTTCTTTATATTTTAATTTAATTAATGAATTAAGTTAAGTAAAGATTTCAAGGTTAATTTAAGATAATGTTTTATCTTAAATATTAATTAAGTGTTAATGATTTATAATTAATTAGTTAATTAAGAAATTTAAGTTAATTAATTTATTTAATTAATTATTTTAAAAAGGGCTAACTAAGTAATTTAATTAACTAATAATTATGATAGTTTTATTTATGTCTAATGATTAATTAAATTGTAATTACTTATTAATTAAGTAATTAGGGGTTAACTAAAATAGTAATTAATTTATACTTAATAAAGGTTTTATTGAGTAATTAAGTTTTTAATTTGGTTTTCTTAATTAATTAATAATTAAAGAATTATTAATCTATAATGCAAGTTAATTAAGAATTAATTAACGATTATTGTAATGAAGGATTAATTAATTATAATTATGGATTGATTAATTTATAATTAAGATTATTAATTAATAGTTAAGTTTTATTAATTAATGATTAAGAGATGATTAATTGGTTAATTAAGGTTAATTAAATATAAAATCAATTAGTGATTAATTACTTTGTACTAAAGAATTGATTAATAATTAAGGTTTATTAATTAATAATTTATGATAATTAATCTGTTAATTGAAGAATTAATTTGGTTAAAGAGTAATTAATGGATGAATTACTCGATTTTGATTAATGTTATAAGTGTGATCAACTAAATTAATTAATTTGTTAATTAATTTAATATAGTCACTTGATAAATGATTAAGTATATTTACTTAATAAAGTTTTGATAAGGCTAATTACTTAAGGAAAGTAATTGATAAATTCCAGAGGTAATTGAGATAAGTAAAATTACATATTGGGAAGTAATTTTAAATGGATTGGTAAAGTAATTAAGGGTTTATTACTTGGTGTAAATAAATCAAAGAATTTATAAAGTAATTAAGAATAATTAATTACTGTTTATATTTATTAAAGTGACTAATTGAAGTAATTAATTTAAGCATGATTAATTAATGTAATTAACTAAGAAATAATGCATTTAATTATAGTTAATTTATTTATGGAAGTAATTAATTAAGGTTCATTAATTGATATGATTAATGAGAATAATTAAGGTTAATTACTTGATTAAGAGTTAATTAATCAAGGTTGATTACTTAGGATAACGATTAATTAATTGGTTTAATTAATGTTTATGTAAGCAAGATTTATTGATGAAGAAGGTAATTAATTTAATTAACTTTAAATTAATTAAGAGATGAAGTAATTAATTTAATTCACTTTAAATTAATGATAGATAGAGATAGTTAATTTAATTCATTTTAAATTAATTATGTTATGATTAAGTAAATCATTGCTTATGTATGAATGGGTGACATGGATTGCCTTGAATGGATGTAATCTCAGAAATGAGATAGGTTATGTTGTGTTGTATGAATGCTTGGTTGTATTGTGATGGTAATATAGATTATCTATTGTGATAATGATGTGGATTACTTATTTTATTATCATCTGTTATTTGATAATGTGGTTATCAATTGTGACTTGTGAGTTATCTATCTGTTTGTATATAGATAGTTGAATTGAATTATTTAACCTTAAACAACTTGGACCTAAAAGATACGTTTTGGATTTCGACGAGATCGGGATCGGGTTTCCATATTTGGATATCTAAAAACCACATTGATCCAAATTAACGATAGGTCGTGAATCTCTTGTGAAGAGTGAAGACTCGAGGTGTAAGGACTATACATCAGTACGAATCTGTGGGTGATTCCATAATGAGTTTGACGAAACTAGTTCTTATATGTTCGAGATGGTGGTTCAGAGTGCAAGGGTTATTGTCGTTAACTTTGAGGGTGATTCCAAAATGAGTGTAACGAGGTAATGCCTTCGGTTTCGTTCGAACCCGGAACGAACTTGTATGGATTGAATGCTTTCAGAACATCGTCAGGTGGACGATGAGCATTCTAAGTGATGTGTTCACTAAAGGTAATCGTAGCCTCAAGCCTCATCAACCGGGAATGGCAAAAACAGGGGAGGTGCAGCAAGGCTTCGTGGGTAGCCCCCACTTGAGAGTGACCCCTATCTAGAGGTCCCTTTATTTCGGCTGTGTAGGAGGTTGAATAGCTACATCCACCGGGGTTGTCTTATTTGGAACTGTTTAGTAAAGAATGGGTCCGGCTTTGTGTTGTAGGGTAGCGGGCGTACTCCTCGGTACGGTGATCTAGGACACGTACTGTGACGGGCGGTACCCCAGTAGCCCTGCCATTGTATGGAATCCAAAATCCAATAAGTGCCATCGGATTTGATTGTATTACCCACTTTTGTGGCTAGTAGCTGGAATTTAATAAATGTAACAATTTCGGCTATTTCATATTTATTTGAAAACCCTAGACCTATTATAATATAACTGAATTTCCTATCAAATGCTTTGGTTAGCGTAAGGTAAAAACTTTTCCATGTTTATGTGTGGGAAGTCTTACGTGATACCTTATTCCTTTCAAAAGTTTTTTTAAACATAAGCAACTTTAACCGTTTACTCATACCAGACCCATGTCTGACTCGGAGTTTATTCTGTTTTTCTTAAACTCTTGGGTACTCAAATTTTTACGAGTAACCAGGGGAATTTAGGTTGGCTTGACGAATTCTAGAGGAGAAAATGTAGCAGGAGGCTTCCGCGTATAGCTATATAGTTTTCCGCTGTGTGTTCTCTGAGTTGTTGTCTTTGGGTTGTATTGAGTTGTATAACTAGACAGGTGTTTATAACTGTCTAGTACGTGTTGTTTAGCTGTGTAACTCTGATAGTGATTGTAAACTATGTAATATTTATGTTATTAATATAATTTGTTCCGCTGTTTAGATTCTGATGTTGTTCCTTTCTTCTTCTCTGTCTTTTCTCATTTCTATCCCTTTCTTTCTTAAAAATGATGCGATTTTCTGTGGTAAGAAAGTCGGGTCGTTTCACAATTAAATCGAGATATTCGAAAAATAATTTATTCGACTTATAAATTTTACTTATTAATATTTAAAATCAATTAAATATACGAATTTCAAATGACAAAAATTCTGGGTCATTACAGCTTCTCTTTGGATTTGGAGCTAAAACTTGATTTGCAAATGAAAACTAGGATTTGGTGTTTTAATTTCCCATTCCTCTCTCCATTATTGCTAAAGCCTGAGTATTAGGAAATAGAAATGAAGTAATGAAGAGAAGAGGGGTAAAACAAAACCAAAGACCTAAGTGAAAAAGTTGCAAAATTCCACTAACTCCAAACAAATCAAAGTTTATACTCGAACAGGTCGCAAACGTCCTTTTAAACTCAATGGGGGTGGTCTCGAGTCCTAATTTGACCGTTTGCAAAAAGTAGCTTTTCGGACTAAAATCCGACTAACGATGAAATATTTAAATACTCAATCGTAAAATATGTGGGTTGTTACATAATATCCGGACCCGTGGTTGATTTCAAAATATGTTTTCTTAAATTTTATGTATTGTAAATGGAAAAATATGAAATTTGACTTATACTGGATATAAAATGTTAAGCAGTGATTTTTCTAAAAGGGTTAAATGGTGTAACGTCCCGAAAATTTTCGACTTTCGAAAATTCAACATCGATACTCACTTTATCGACTGCCGAGAAATCGAAGGCCAAAAACCCGAAATGTTATGGTTTAAGAAAAGAATTTAAGAAAAGAGAAGAGAAAAAGATAGAAGATGGAGAGGAAAGAAAACAGAGAATAGAAAAACCAGAAAAAGAGAAAATGGAAAATAGAACGGAATAGAAAACAACAGAACAATATCAGAATCTCACAATTCGCAGCGGAACAACATATAATAATAAATGAATAATCTTTAAACAAAGAACTATATCAGTTATTACATTTTATACATTACATTTCATTACATCATATCATCAGAGTGTACAACAACAAACAATACAGCGGAAAAAGAAATACTATATAACTAGTAATACGCCATGCCATCCATCTTGCCTCCAGCAACTCCAGAATATCCTGATAAACCTAACTCTTGACTGCCCGTGTGAAAATTGGTGGGCACCAAGAGTTTAGGAAGGAAAACAATAAACTCCGAGTCAGTCATGTGACTGGTGTGAGAACTCAAAACAGTTTATTTATCTTTGAAAACAAAATAGAGGAATATTTTTTAAAATCAATTCGCAATGCGTTTAAAAATGAGACTACCATAAGGCCTCCCGCACACACACACAATGCAAACGCAGAATCGGAGGAGATTTCTCCTTATGATAGTCAAAGATGCTTGATACGCATTTAAAATAACATTTGATATTATTACTAGTGCATAGTGTAGAGAAAAATTCATTTCGAAAGTAGAATATAAATCTTAGCCAACATAGACATTTCGAACTATGCCTACTATAGCTAACTATGTTCAATAGCAGGTTACCGCCACATTCCATAGCAGGTTATACAACTAAAACCGTACAAGTCTCGTATTGTTTCTTTGGATTTCCAACGAATGATCAGGCCAAGGAACTTCCCATTGCCACATGAGAATTCCTCTGGATGGACATCCCCGAGAACCAAACCGGATCTCTACCAACACAAGGCCGGGTTACCCCTAACTGAGTAACAACTGACCGAATATGCCATCCCCCGGTCCTTTGGGACCTTTTCACCGAGCGCTCGTAATCAATTCACACAATCATAACAAAGTGTTTTCAACATGAGTAAGTATCTGGGCTCCATACCATGATACCACCCTTTACCAGAAGGAAATGCACACATCCTAAAGGGCGCTACCCCTCATAACCTTGCTGCTTCTTTCCTATTTTGACCATTCACGGGGTGTGAGGCTCGACGAAGTCACGTCCACAAAAACATACTTTATACAAAAGCCATGCTTTGGGTCAACAAATGATCATAGAAATGATCACAAAGATAGACGATCAAATAAACGATCCTATCACAAATAATCAACACAATGATCATTTTCAGCAACACTCAGCATGTCACATTACCAAATTGGGAATATATCGCTGATAACATTCAACTACATAACCTCTGAGCTCGTATGTCTCAGAGAAGGGTGTTAAGCTAAAAGAATAAATTCTTCGCCACCAACAGAAATTTATTTGAATGAAATCGGCTTTATATCTCAATTTTTAATGTCAGACATACAATCCATACAATTCTGTTCCGGGCTCGAACAAAACCGAAGGCACTTCTTATGAAGCCCTTGCAATCCGGGTATTCACAATCCCGATCGAATTTCCCATCACTTAAGGAATCTCTATACCAGGAGCTACCCAGTGCAGAGACAATCGATAGGCCATCCTATCGTTTTTGCAAATACTCGGTCTTCAACACCGATCTTCAATGCAATTTACAACGACGTATCACATATTCGGAATGGGTTATACGACCCCATGGTCCTTTCCCGGTTAACCCGAATAGTGAGCGCTTATTCAAAAATAAGTGTAGCATTCACATTCAAACAAATCACATCAAATACCCATTCAAAGGGAAATATTGATAGTCGGTTATTGAACTATCAATGGATATGCACACATCACCAGTTTCCAAATAATTTTCCAAATTATTTATTTTCCAAAATATTTTTACTAGATATATAATTTTCACACTTCAAAAATAAATCAATATTTAGTTTTAAACAAATTCTCCTTTTCATTTATAAATTCCATAATGAATTTATATTTTCAAAATTATTTATGAGTATTCGATTTCAATTATTCATTTCAATTTATCTTCAAAAAGATAGATTCTCAAAATATTCACTTTATATTGGAAAACAATTCCATACTTATTTAATAAGTAATTCACAAATCTTTTATTTTCAACACTTGGAAAATATTCAATATACTTAAATCGAAATTAAGTATATATTTCATTCTTTAAGGAAATCGTTCTCTTAAACATATTTATTTGGGCCAAAACGAATGTTGCGTAAAACATCGTTACGACATCCCAAAATCATTAGTATAGGGATTCGAAATTAAAATAGACATATAAATCCCAATACTATACAAAACATTTCCTTTCGGAAATCATTTACTATAACAATAGTGTTATAGTCCACCATTTCCTTTTATTTCTCGAAAACGTCAATTTCAACAATCAATGTTGAAGTCTATGGTTCCGAATCTCAACATATTTAAAACATCTTTAGATCGTTTTAATTCTATTTAAAACATCACATTCAAAACAATTTCTTTAACATATTATTCACTATTCAAAAACGTGAATATACTACGTTAACAAATTTTCATCACTTCTATTCATTTTATTTCAAAGTATTATTCACAGTCTAAAACGTTAATATAGCTTCATAAATAAGTTTCAACAATTTACTTATCAAAATAAGTCGTTTGCGGATTTATAAAACAACGTTTATAAATTCTATTTCTATTTATTTATAACAACTTCCTTTTATAAATTCCTTTATTAACCTATTCAATTTATAACTCAATTATAAAACAAAGGTTCATATTATAAGTCAAATACTTATAATTTATTCGTTCACAAAAAAATCGTTCCTTTGAACTTCATAATTATAAATCTTATAACTTATAAGATTCAATGATTTATTCAAAACTATTCTTTTAATAACTTTATAAAATTTATAAATCTTACTATTTATAAATTTCATTTATAACTTCACCATTTTTAATTTTATAAATTCCATTCATTTACAAAATTCAATTTCACTTCATTCAAACACTTATAAAAACTCGTTTTATAATTCAAAGGTTTTAATTTATAAATATCAATTTATAAATCCTTTATAAAATCAATTTATACTATTATTTTAAAAAATCTTTAATCTCCTTCATTATTTCACCATTTTGATTCATAAAATAATTAAATTTTATAAATCCTATATTTAAACTTTTCACAATAAATTCAAATTTCCCAAATTAAACTATTTTATAAAATCAATAGCATCATATTCTCAAAAATCAGTTTTTAACTATATTTCTCAAAAATCATAATTTTTATAACATTAAAAAAAATTATACGTTTATTTATTTTAAAATGAATCAATTCCAAAAATATTTTATAAACGTATACTTTCAAAAATCACTTTGAAATCATTTTAAAATTCCAAATTTGGTCCAATGATGCTACACACCAAATAGTCAATCACGACAACAACGATATCATATATCGATATGATAATCCATCAAATATCAAAATATCTGAAATCAAATAAAAACTGTTGAGGAATCCAGTTGGATCCCTCCAACCTGTTTTCCTGCATCCACAAACATTAGCACAATACCAATTTCGCTCCAGTACGAAATTATCGCGGTATATGGGATTTAAAATATTATCCGCTTAATAGACGGCGCAATAGGGTCTCATCCGCTAAACAAAAAATGCGGGAAATCAATAACTCCAATATATACATATGCCAATATATATATATTGCTATTATATATAATACCAATTTCACTGTTTATGAAATATTCGCGGTATATGTTTTTAATAAATAATATCTGCTTACTAACGGCGTATAATGTCTATTTTAACAATCAATAGATAACAATCATCATTCAAACATGCATTCAAATATTTTAAATCTAATTATTTAAAATAAAATCGAAACTGATTCGATTGAGTGAGAAGTTCTCACCTTGATTTTATTTCCGTTTTAGCGATTTATTTCGAATAAAATTAAACGGACGTTTAATTTTACCCAAAATTCTCACTAACACCAAATGACTCCAATCCAATTTCATCGCGTAGTGCTCGTCCATACGATTCCAACGCAACTGGTTTCGCGCGTTTTCGACCTCGTATGAAAAAGTTATGCATTTTTAAAGATTGTACACGATTTAAACTATATAAATTACAGCTTAAATCTTTTATTTTTTCAACCTAACCCATCACTGCCCTTGGATCCATCACCCCCATCATCAGGCCCGTTCATTTTCTTCTCCCCCAAACTCACGTTCTTCCTCCAGACAACATCACGCAACCGAACCCACTTAGCTCCAAACTAGGGTTAAACATCTCCGCCTCCTCGACGAACTTGAACGCGATCAGGATGCGCCAAATCGAAGCTCCAAACCCCCTCTATGTTCGGCCTCGACAAGAGCAAGCTCAGCCTCATCATGTGCGTGAATTTGCATGCGCAACCTGAAGCAATCGGCCCCCATATCTCCCTCTACGCTACACGAGACACGATCATCACCTTATAGATTTAAAGCCCTCGTTACCCTCTACAATGTTGTAGTTAACAACTTTGGCTAAAACTTCACGGATTGGAAGTAATTAAGGGATGAAAATTGGAGCTTTCTGGCCATTCAATTATAAAAGAGGCGGCTGTGCATTGCAACTAGGGTTTAGATTTTTATTTTATTTTATTTGTGAATGGTGGGCTATTTATAAGGAACCGACGAAACACTATTCATCCCGGAAATTCCGAACTCCGATTCACGCGCCGTAACTAGCGTTTCTAGGGTTTATCCCGCGTTCCGGACACAATGGAATAGGTTTCGAAAGCTAATTCGGACATCTGTGCGAGTTATGGCTATAAACGTTCAATTTAAATTAAACCGATTTAAATCGATTTCTAGGCGTTTTAATTTGTACCGGACAAAGGGTAAATCCAATTGACTTGAAATTTGAAACCTTACAATAATATCACATTACGGATCCGATGAAACTGGTTTCGTCGAAATCCGAGACTTTTTGAAAAATGGCTATTTTAACTCGCCAAATTAAAATTAAAAATAAATTGATGCGTTTCGAGCTGCCACGATCAAACAATAGCTCCGATTGACACGAAAATTGAAATCCGGTAATAACTAACTATTACGGATCCAATGGAACTAGTTTCGTTCAATTCTGAGACTGTTCAAAAATTGACTATTTTACAGTCGATTATTAAATATTAAAATATTAAATTTTCACAAATTAACTTTTAATTCGATTTTAAAAGTTCTAAAATATCAGTCTAACTCTAATATGATAAAATAAAATTTTACAAATCATTTTCAATCATATTTAACTCGATTTTCAATTATTTCCATAATTTAACATATTAAATTATCGATTTAATTATCCAATTAAAATCCAATAATTCAAATAAAAATTTATTTGACTTATAAATTCACTTATTAATATTTAAAATAAATTAAATATTCAAATTTTAATAAATTCAAATTCTGGGTCGTTACAATCTTCCCTACTTAAAAGAATTTCGTCCTCGAAATTATCAAGTAAGAAAGGTTACAGAATTTATTAATTTTCCCAAAATTCATAGTTTAAACTTCTTGTAATAACTTACTAAGTTTTCAAATCATACTTAGTTATCTTTTCAAAAACAACTACTATTGTTTAACTTCAATTCCAAATCAAAGTTTAAAGTTTTCAAAAATTTTCCAATTTTCTCAAATTTTTCTAACGCCTTAAATTTTCGGAAAAATTCGCCATAGTCTCCTTTGCGCGGCTCGATCCGAAAAAAAATGACAGTATATATATATCACAAATATACATCTCATCAAGTAATGAGGCATCCCGAAGGGAAAATTTTGTAAAAGTACGGTATGTAATCCGAGATATGTACCTTATATTTTATTAGCAAGCATATACGGCTAATATAGCGCGAAAGCGAGCTCCAAATGCGAAGCAAACGCGATCCGCACCTACTAATCACTCAACAAACAACATGAGAATCATGCATATATGAAAATAATCTCAATATACATCATATAGCAACATAATAACTATACATGTCAACATAGCAAATGTAGTAAAAGCAATATACTCAACTATCAACCAACTATCATCCAACAAATTCATAACCAATATATATTCATTCATATTCTCATTAATATTCAATGAAATAGGTTTTCAATTTAGTCACATTTAATTCATTAACAGTGGATGTTTACTAATATTCATTCTATTTGGTTTAACACCATCACTTTCAATTGGTTTAAATTAAATTGATTTTTATTCAATTATTCAACTTTCAATAACATTAGATTTTAATGAATTAATACTTATATTCATTATTCCATATCAACTAAACTCACATTCAATTGATTTACATCCAATCCATTTATTCAATTCAATTACAAAAGTTGAATTTCACTTATATAACTCAAGTTCAAATCTATCACTTAACTTTATTAATTTACTTTGATATCAAAATCAACTTCATCCAACATTTCCTAAGTTATATTCATATAGTTTCACTTCTCATATATGTAAGTTTATTTCACAATTGTAAATCACTTTAATTATAATTCAATTCTTATAATTCTTTTTACTTATACAATTATTCTTTTATTTAGATTATTCAAACAACTAAACAATCTACTTATATACACTTTAATAATTCTGAAAAATTATTCCTTCATATACAAAATATAATCAAGGTAAAATTATTCCATTTACCCAATTTAAAATCAATATTGTGCCGAATTGTTCTATTCAAGTGTTTAGAAACCCCTTCGGCATAGTCTTGCGGACCACGCTGACGAAAGTTCATATGCCACTCAATAAACCAATCATCACAATATAAAACAATTTTATATTCACTAACAAATACGCTCTCATAGCTATTATTACTCTCAAACTCATTCTAGAGTACTGCTGACTCTATCTCTAACGAGTAATACCCAACAGAATCATGGTTGTCGCTTAACCATAAGCTCCGATACCAAATGTAACGTCCCGAAAATTTTCGACTTTCGAAAATTCAACATCGATACTCACTTTATCGACTGCCGAGAAATCGAAGGCCAAAAACCCGAAATGTTATGGTTTAAGAAAAGAATTTAAGAAAAGAGAAGAGAAAAAGATAGAAGATGGAGAGGAAAGAAAACAGAGAATAGAAAAACCAGAAAAAGAGAAAATGGAAAATAGAACGGAATAGAAAACGACAGAACAATATCAGAATCTCACAATTCGCAGCGGAACAACATATAATAATAAATGAATAATCTTTAAACAAAGAACTATATCAGTTATTACATTTTATACATTACATTTCATTACATCATATCATCAGAGTGTACAACAACAAACAATACAGTGGAAAAAGAAATACTATATAACTAGTAATACACCATGCCATCCATCTTGCCTCCAGCAACTCCAGAATATCCTGATAAACCTAACTCTTGACTGCCCGTGTGAAAATTGGTGGGCTCCCAGAGTTTAGGAAGGAAAACAATAAACTCCGAGTCAGTCATGTGACTGGTGTGAGAACTCAAAACAGTTTATTTATCTTTGAAAACAAAATAGAGGAATATTTTTTAAAATCAATTCGCAATGCTTTTAAAAATGAGACTACCATAAGGCCTCCCGCACACACACACAATGCAAACGCAGAATCGGAGGAGATTTCTCCTTATGATAGTCAAAGATGCTTGATACGCATTTAAAATAACATTTGATATTATTACTAGTGCATAGTGTAGAGAAAAATTCATTTCGAAAGTAGAATATAAATCTTAGCCAACATAGATATTTCGAACTATGCCTACTATAGCTAACTATGTTCAATAGCAGGTTACCGCCACATTCCATAGCAGGTTATACAACTAAAACCGTACAAGTCTCGTATTGTTTCTTTGGATTTCCAACGAATGATCAGGCCAAGGAACTTCCCATTGCCACATGAGAATGCCTCTGGATGGACATCCCCGAGAACCAAACCGGATCTCTACCAACACAAGGCCGGGTTACCCCTAACTGAGTAACAACTGACCGAATATGCCATCCCCCGGTCCTTTGGGACCTTTTCACCGAGCGCTCGTAATCAATTCACACAATCGTAACAAAGTGTTTTCAACATGAGTAAGTATCTGGGCTCCATACCATGATACCACCCTTTTCCAGAAGGAAATGCACACATCCTAAAGGGCGCTACCCCTCATAACCTTGCTGCTTCTTTCCTGTTTTGACCATTCACGGGGTGTGAGGCTCGACGAAGTCACGTCCACAAAAACATACTTTATACAAAAGCCATGCTTTGGGTCAACAAATGATCATAGAAATGATCACAAAGATAGACGATCAAATAAACGATCCTATCACAAATAATCAACACAATGATCATTTTCAGCAACACTCAGCATGTCACATTACCAAATTGGGAATATATCGCTGATAATATTCAACTACATAACCTCTGAGCTCGTATGTCTCAGAGAAGGGTGTTAAGCTAAAAGAATAAATTCTTCGCCACCAACAGAAATATATTTGAAAGAAATCGGCTTTATATCTCAATTTTTAATGTCAGACATACAATCCATACAAGTCTGTTCCGGGCTCGAACAAAACCGAAGGCACTTCTTACGAAGCCCTTGCAATCCGGGTATTCACAATCCCGATCGAATTTCCCATCACTTAAGGAATCTCTATACCAGGAGCTACCCAGTGCAGAGACAATCGATAGGCCATCCTATCGTTTTTGCAAATACTCGGTCTTCAACACCGATCTTCAATGCAATTCACAACGACGTATCACATATTCGGAATGGGTTATACGACCCCATGGTCCTTTCCCGGTTAACCCGAATAGTGAGCGCTTATTCAAAAATAAGTGTAGCATTCACATTCAAACAAATCACATCAAATACCCATTCAAAGGGAAATATTGATAGTCGGTTATTGAACTATCAATGGATATGCACACATCACCAGTTTCCAAATAATTTTCCAAATTATTTATTTTCCAAAATATTTTTACTAGATATATAATTTTCACACTTCAAAAATAAATCAATATTTATTTTTAAACAAATTCTCCTTTTCATTTATAAATTCCATAATGAATTTATATTTTCAAAATTATTTATGAGTATTCGATTTCAATTATTCATTTCAATTTATCTTCAAAAAGATAGATTCTCAAAATATTCACTTTATATTGGAAAACAATTCCATACTTATTTAATAAGTAATTCACAAATCTTTTATTTTCAACACTTGGAAAATATTCAATATACTTAAATCGAAATTAAGTATATATTTCATTCTTTAAGGAAATCGTTCTCTTAAACATATTTATTTGGGCCAAAACGAATGTTGCGTAAAACATCGTTACGACATCCCAAAATCATTAGTATAGGGATTCGAAATTAAAATAGATATATAAATCCCAATACTATACAAAACATTTCCTTTCGGAAATCATTTACTATAACAATAGTGTTATAGTCCACCATTTCCTTTTATTTCTCGAAAACGTCAATTTCAACAATCAATGTTGAAGTCTATGGTTCCGAATCTCAACATATTTAAAACATCTTTAGATCGTTTTAATTCTATTTAAAACATCACATTCAAAACAATTTCTTTAACATATTATTCACTATTCAAAAACGTGAATATACTATGTTAACAAATTTTCATCACTTCTATTCATTTTATTTCAAAGTATTATTCACAGTCTAAAGCGTTAATATAGCTTCATAAATAAGTTTCAACAATTTACTTATCAAAATAAGTCGTTTGCGGATTTATAAAACAACGTTTATAAATTCTATTTCTATTTATTTATAACAACTTCCTTTTATAAATTCCTTTATTAACCTATTCAATTTATAACTCAATTATAAAACAAAGGTTCATATTATAAGTCAAATACTTATAATTTATTCGTTCACAAAAAAATCGTTCCTTTGAACTTCATAATTATAAATCTTATAACTTATAAGATTCAATGATTTATTCAAAACTATTCTTTTAATAACTTTATAAAATTTATAAATCTTACTATTTATAAATTTCATTTATAACTTCACCATTTTTAATTTTATAAATTCCATTCATTTACAAAATTCAATTTCACTTCATTCAAACACTTATAAAAACTCGTTTTATAATTCAAAGGTTTTAATTTATAAATATCAATTTATAAATCCTTTATAAAATCAATTTATACTATTATTTTAAAACATCTTTAATCTCCTTCATTATTTCACCATTTTGATTCATAAAATAATTAAATTTTATAAATCCTATATTTAAACTTTTCACAATAAATTCAAATTTCCCAAATTAAACTATTTTATAAAATCAATAGCATCATATTCTCAAAAATCAGTTTTTAACTATATTTCTCAAAAATCATAATTTTTATAACATTAAAAAAAATAATACGTTTATTTATTTTAAAATGAATCAATTCCAAAAATATTTTATAAACGTATACTTTCAAAAATCACTTTGAAATCATTTTAAAATTCCAAATTTGGTCCAATGATGCTACACACCAAATAGTCAATCACGACAACAACGATATCATATATCGATATGATAATCCATCAAATATCAAAATATCTGAAATCAAATAAAAACTGTTGAGGAATACAGTTGGATCCCTCCAACCTGTTTTCCTGCATCCACAAACATTAGCACAATACCAATTTCGCTCCAGTACGAAATTATCGCGGTATATGGGATTTAAAATATTATCCGCTTAATAGACGGCGCAATAGGGTCTCATCCGCTAAACAAAAAATGCGGGAAATCAATAACTCCAATATATACATATGCCAATATATATATATTGCTATTATATATAATACCAATTTCACTGTTTATGAAATATTCGCGGTATATGTTTTTAATAAATAACATCCGCTTACTAACGGCGTATAATGTCTATTTTAACAATCAATAGATAACAATCATCATTCAAACATGCATTCAAATATTTTAAATCTAATTATTTAAAAAAAAATCGAAACTGATTCGATTGAGTGAGAAGTTCTCACCTTGATTTTATTTCCGTTTTAGCGATTTATTTCGAATAAAATTAAACGGACGTTTAATTTTACCCAAAATTCTCACTAACACCAAATGACTCCAATCCAATTTCCTCGCGTAGTGCTCGTCCATACGATTCCAACGCAACTGGTTTCGCGCGTTTTTGACCTCGTATGAAAAAGTTATGCATTTTTAAAGATTGTACACGATTTAAACTATATAAATTACAGCTTAAATCTTTTATTTTTTCAACCTAACCCATCACTGCCCTTGGATCCATCACCCCATCATCAGGCCCGTTCATTTTCTTCTCCCCCAAACTCACGTTCTTCCTCCAGACAACATCACGCAACCGAACCCACTTAGCTCCAAACTAGGGTTAAACATCTCCGCCTCCTCGACGAACTTGAACGCGATCAGGATGCGCCAAATCGAAGCTCCAAACCCCCTCTATGTTCGGCCTCGACAAGAGCAAGCTCGGCCTCATCATGTGCGTGAATTTGCGTGCGCAACCTGAAGCAGTCGGCCCCCATATCTCCCTCTACGCTACACGAGACACGATCATCACCTTATAGATTTAAAGCCCTCGTTACCCTCTACAATGTTGTAGTTAACAACATTGGCTAAAACTTCACGGATTGGAAGTAATTAAGGGATGAAAATTGGAGCTTTCTGGCCATTCAATTATAAAAGAGGCGGCTGTGCATTGCAACTAGGGTTTAGATATTTTTTTATTTTATTTGTGAATGGTGGGCTATTTATAAGGAACCGACGAAACACTATTCATCCCGGAAATTCCGAACTCCGATTCACGCGCCGTAACCAGCGTTTCTAGGGTTTATCCCGCATTCCGGACACAATGGAACAGGTTTCGAAAGCTAATTCGGACATCTGTGCGAGTTATGGCTATAAACGTTCAATTTAAATTAAACCGATTTAAATCGATTTCTAGGCGTTTTAATTTGTACCGGACAAACGGTAAATCCAATTGACTTGAAATTTGAAACCTTACAATAATATCACATTATGGATCTGATGAAACTGGTTTCGTCGAAATCCGAGACTTTTTGAAAAATGGCTATTTTAACTCGCCAAATTAAAATTAAAAATAAATTGATGCGTTTCGAGCTGCCACGATCAAACGATAGCTCCGATTGACACGAAAATTGAAATCCGGGTATAACTAACTATTACGGATCCAATGAAACTGGTTTCGTTCAATTCTGAGACTGTTCAAAAATTGACTATTTTACAGTCGATTATTAAATATTAAAATATTAAATTTTCACAAATTAACTTTTAATTCGATTTTAAAAGTTCTAAAATATCATTCTAACTCTAATATGATAAAATAAAATTTTACAAATCATTTTCAATCATATTTAACTCGATTTTCAATTATTTCCATAATTTAACATATTAAATTATCGATTTAATTATCCAATTAAAATCCAATAATTCAAATAAAAATTTATTTGACTTATAAATTCACTTGTTATTATTTAAAATAAATTAAATATTCAAATTTTAATAAATTAAAATTCTGGGTCGTTACAAATGGTATAAGTTAATAGGTGGTTTAAGTTGTAACATGAAAGTTTGATTTAACTGAATAATGGGAATTTTAGTAAAAATGGAATTATAAGTTCAACTTGGTAATTAATAAAATTGAGGTATGAATTGGATAAATTTAAAGTAAAAGAAAACATCAAGGTATTGTAAAGTAAAGTAAGCAACTTATAGTGGATGTAACGTTTCGGAATTTGCCTGCTCAAAAATCGACATCCATACTTCAAATCGTATTTGAATGTCATAGATTCGACCGTTCAAATCCGATTCGCCGGAGCTTATAACAAAATTAAATAAACGACACAGTGGAATAAAAGAATAACACATTGATATACAGCTTTGATACAATATCTGATACAACAGATGATCCAATAGATATCAATATACATCAGAGATATGATACAATAAAATAACAGCGAAAAAGAAAATAGATAACATCTAGCAGCGGAACAAAATAACTCTGAGATAGTCTTCAAGGAAAAACTGCAACTCCATTTCCAAGAACTAATCCAGCAATATCTCGAACCCCCAATAACGATGCACCAAGCATAAGCAAGACTGGTGCGATCCAAGGACTGAACTAACTCCAGATAATCTACTAGACCTGACTATCTGAAAAACCCAACTCTAGACTGCTCGTGTAGGAAATAATGAGCACCCAGAGTTTAGGAACGAAACAATAAACTCCGGATCAGTCGTGGGACTGGTGTGAGCAACAAAAACAGTTTATCTTATAAAAACAATCAAAGAAAGAATTTTAAAGTCAATTCGCAATGCTTTTGAAAAATGAGACTACCATAAGGCCTCCCGCACACACACAGTGCAAACGCAGAATCGGAGGAGATTTCTCCTTATGATAGTCAAAGATGCTTGATACGCATTAAAAAGAACATTTGATATTATTACTAGTGCATAGTGTAGAAAAAATCATTTCGAAAGTAAAGATATAAATCTTAGCCAACATAGACATTTTGAACTATGCCTACTATAGCTACCATCCAAACAGTGGGGCGCCACCATAAGTGAATGATAGGTTCTACAACTAAATCCGTTCAAGATCGTATTGTTTCTTTGGATTTCCAACAAATGATCAGGCCAAGGAACTTCCCATTGCCACATGAGAATGCCTCTGGATGGACATCCCCGAGAACCAAACCGGAACTCTGCCAACACAAGGCCGGGTTACCCCTAACTGGGTAACTACTGACACGAGCACGCCATTCCCCGATCGTAAACGACCTTTCTCACGGGATCCCGATAACCAACAGCCACAAAGTAATAAATTCGCAGTAACCACATAGGTTAAATATCTGGGCTCCATACCATGATACCACCTCTATCCAGAAGGAAATGCACATACCCTAAAGGGAGCTACCCCTCATAACCTTGCCGCATCTTTCCTGTTTTGACCATTTCCGGGGTGTGAGGCTCGACGAAGTCACGTCCACAAAAACATACTTTATACAAAAGCCATGCTTTGGGTCAACAAATGATCATACAAATGATCACCAAGATAGACGATCACACAAATGATCCTATCATAAATAATCAACACAATTATCATTTCACAGCAACACTCAGTATGTCACATTACCAAATTGGGAACATATCGCTGATAACCTTCAACTATATAACCTCTGAGCTCGTACATCTCAGAGAAGGGTGTTAAGCTAAAAGAATAAATTCTTCGCCACCAACAGAAATATATTTGAAAGAAATCCGCTTTATATCTCAATTTGTAATGTCAGACATACAATCCATACAAGTCTGTTCTGGGTTCGAACAGAACCGAAGGCACTTACAAAGAAGTCCTTGCAATCCGGATATTCACAATCCCGATCGGATTTTCCCATCACTTAGGGAGTTTCTATACCGGCGCGACTCGGTGCAGAAACAATCGATAGGTCATCCTATCGCTTTCGCAAATACCTGGTCTTCATCACCGGTCTTCAAATGCTATTCATAACGACGTATCACATATTCGGAATGGGTTATACGACACAAAGGTCCTTTCCCGGCTAAACCGAATAGTGAGCACGATATTTCAAAAACAAAGGGATAATGGGATTTCAATTAAGTCACAACTTAATAATTCAAAACTTTCTTTCAAATGGTTTAATCCAATTACCATTTCAATCTTTAAACAAAAAGATTCATTTTCACAACCTTTAACGGTTCAAACAATTTTCACATTTTAATCTTTTAAACAAAAGATTCATTCACAGATTTTCCAAATCAATTTTCATTTCAATTCGATTAACTCGTTAAATCTTTAATTCAAAGATTTAACTTATAGCCTTCAAAACAATTTCATTTCAATTTGATTTAAACAAATCATCAATTTAAATCTGTTAAAAATAAACAGATTTAATTCATAGTTTTCAAAAAGAATTCATTCATAACTTAGGAAAATCATTTCTCTATTCTATCTTGAAATTCCCCTAATTAACTGGAATCTCAGTTCTTATCTAAAAGTATTTATCATTTGAAAACAACAGTTTTCATTTTGGAAATTTGATTCATTTATACGAGTTCAATTCCTTGGGTTAAATTCAAATTCCCAAAAATAATACTTTAAAAATGATTTAACTCATAATGACTAGTATAATATCATTAATCCCTAGTTTCAAATTACAGAATTCAATTCGAATATTGAATTCAAATTTAAATTAAAGTATTTAAATTCCAACACTTAATCCAGTTATTCAAAATAAATTTCCATCTTTGAAATTCCATTTCAAAAGCTTTTCACTTCTATTCCAATTCTATTTCCAAAACATTTGAATTTAAAAATTCAAATTTTAAACTATTTCAAAAATCTGTGACTTAATCGATTTCCTCGTGAAATCCATATTGTGTGTGTATGAGTGTGGTCCAGGGGTTATACACAGTAGTGCAACAGCATACAATCATCACAGATCAGAATACAGAAATATAGTTGATAAGCGATATAACTATAAAGCTTATCGCTCATTCACAGATTCACAGATAATATGCACATGCAAATAAATATACACAGCTCAATCTACAGAACAAAATATCACAAATCAGATAGGATAATCAATTCAAGGCATTTCATACAGTACAATCATTCATAAGTATTCAATAAACATTTATAAGCAGGATTAATTCATTATTAAATCCTGATTTATTCAATTTATTTCCAATTTAATTCAATTACTTATGAACTAATCAACCAATTCCTGATTTATTAATTTCAAATCAATTGATATAATTAGTTAATCAAACATTTTAATTAATTATATTTTTTATAATTAATCATATTAATTAAATTGACCTTTAAACCAACTATATAACTAATTAACTTCTTAATTAATTATTTCAAGAAATTTACGATTTAATTACTTACCCCTAAGCAATCATCTCATAATAACAAATCATTAATCACCAATTTATCTTTATCATTGATTTAATCAAAATATTCAATTTAATTACAATTAGTAATTAACCCCTTAATTGCTTTCATTAAGTAATTAACAATTTACAATTGATTATCTTAATCTATAAATCCAATTAATTATCAAAATTAATCACATTAATTTAATTACTTAATAATCTCTAGTTAATTATCTTTATTAACTAATAACATTTCTTTAATTTCTTTCTCAAGAAATTATCTTAGATTAATTCATTATTAATCATTTCTAATTTTAAATTAATCTAATCATTTATTTATAAATTAAATAAATAAGTCATTCTTAATTATCTTACTAATTAAATCACTTAAATATCTTAATTTTTCTAAGATAATCCATTTACTTTATTAATGACTTCATTAAAGTGGATTTAAACATTACGTTTTCAAATTTAGATTCAATTTCCATTTTAAATTTAAGATTTTGATATTTAATTTTAACCAAATCTAAGTATCAATTTATAAACCTATATAAGAAAAGTCCTAACTAATTTACTTGAATTTTTATTTGAAATTTAAGTCTTAACATACATTTCTTTTTAACTTGCCAATTCAAGTGAAAACCAATTATTTAACTTTTCATTGGAAATTCTTTTTATAAAAGAACTTAAATCAAAATCTAATTCAAATATTTATTTTAGTTCATATCTAAACACTTGATTAAACTTGGCTTTGAAACTTTGATTTAAACTTCCATATTTTAGGTTGTTAAACAAATTTAAAATAAAAAAAAAAAATAAACCAGGTTATTAAAATCTGCTACCCAGACATACCCGAGCCTCCCCTAGCTTACTTCGAGTAAACACGAGTCTTCCCCCGGAGAAAACCACGATCTACTTCGAGTCTCCCATCCAACCTAAAACAACAGAAGCCCCAAATCAACACACTGGCACAGTCCACCCCCTCCGTGCACCTGCACCGATGCCGGAGGCGACTTCGAACGCCGACGAACCTCGTGACACATCACTTATCACCGACGATTGTAGTTCCGACCCTCAAAACACTCAAAACAACTTCACATCAAAATCGAGTAGTAATTCCCAAACCTGGAACTCGAACTGCAAACGAAAGCCCAACCTGTCAACGTCGTTCGCTCGACACTCCGACCACCATTCACCACCAAACTCCGTCCATAGCGTCATCAATCTTCCCTCTACCTCCCCACGAAACCGCGTGACACTCGATCCATCGTTGACGTCGCGCGAGTAGAAAATATCGGCCACCCCAAAACTAGGTCACCGAAGTTTGATCACTTCCCGCCGCCACCACAAAGCTTCGTTCACCCTCCAAGTATTTTTCCTAGGGCCACTGATCATTCCTCCACCTCCAGGAGGAAGCTCGACCACCACGACTCCATAGATCATCAGAGTTCGGCCAAAACTCAATTTCCAGGCAATCCCCAAATTCACATCCAATGCCTCACTTTAAATCGTGATTTTGATTTCAAAAATCACAACTTTCCAGGCCAAATCAATTTATGTATTTGAATCAGAGAATTGTATAAATTGATTTTTAACATGATTATAAAAGTTTACAGTAAATCTGGATTTCCAGGCACTATATAAATATATACATGTTTAAAACTAAATTTGGATCCTATTTCATGTTTAATCAAACTGAATTGGCATGAAAACTAATGCCTATTAGAGATCAGAGGTGAAGAAAATGCAATTTGAATTTAATTTAGACTTTACAACTTAAAGTAGAGAAGAACAACATATAAAATCATTCAGATATCCATATGTATACACAGAGGGATACATATGTAACAATATACATAATCCAAATTTCAACTCTATAATCAGGTTCATATGTTTAAGCTTTTAAAAAGGGGGTTACTCACTTGTCTGAGAAGAAGAACAGAGCATACTTAAATTTGAAAATAGCCTGCACTTTTTAAAACTGGAAATGGCATTGCTTTTGATCCTAAATCTTCTTGCTTTTGTTTTTTTTTTCTTTTCTCAGTTTTGAAGAATGAAACTGTAATGATAATTAGGATGTGTATATGAAGTTAAAGTATACAGTTTTGAAGTCCTTTGCAAGTACAGGATGCAACTGTATGGCTGAGGTGCATTAGTTATGGGCTAGAGATATAACATTATGTACTTGTTGCTTTGTACTTAGATACTTTTATTTGCTTGCTTTGTTCTTGCTTGTCTCGGCTATGATGATAGCAGTATGGTGAGCTGCAGCTTTGTCTTGACAAAATGCTTTGTTTATTTATATTTTTATTTCCAGGCTCTTGTATTGCTTTTTCTTTGTTATATTAACTTGTTTCATATTTTACATTGTATCTAGTTACTTTATTTTGTTTGATTTGTTTTATAAACTTGTACAGTTTGTTTATGTTTTTATACTTACTTTCTATTTGCCTGCATATTTATGTATTTGTTTTGTTTATTCTTGCCTTTGCATCACTACATTACAGGCTACACTCTTTATTTATACAAACCTGGTACATCTTCTTTTGTACTTTGCTTTAGTTAATTATATGTTTATTGTCTTCTTGCCTGCACACTTGTCTTTGTTGTATACAATTGTTAATACCACACTTCATATATTGGTTATAAATTAGCACTTTATAATGTAAATAAGTTTCTATTTTAATTATGTTGTTAAGTTATTAGTTAATGTTTTTACTTACTTCTTATTTTCAGCTGAGTATATATATTTCTTTGTAATTTTAATGAATAACATGTTGTTAGATTTAATTTATTTGTTTTGAATCCTTATTGATTATATTTTATATATCGATGTTCTTATTTTTATTCATAGCTTAAGTATGAATTATTTTACTTTACAAAATAAGTGAACTTCTATTTTTATTTTACTCTTATTACTTTTGTAGACTACTCCATTGGTATTATTTTGTATTGATTTATTAATATGAGATTAAGATATATATATATATATATATATATATATATATCTACTTTATATTGTTATATCTTATATTTTATTTACTTCTTATTTATTGTCTTGTATTTATTATATATATATATATATTTTAACCATCAAAAATAAATTAACAATTCACTTATTTATTCATTTCGTACTTGTGTCAATGTATATACTTTAATATTTATTTATGAGTTACTATATATATATATATTTTTCTTACTTTATTTTATAACTCAAATATTTATTAAACCATTCATCTAAGATTTAAATCCAAATCAAAAATATATATATATATATACACACACAAGATTTTATAATTTCAAATTGACTCATATATACCCAAATATACATATATATATATATATACATTCACATATATAAATATATGTATAATAATTAAAAATTTAAATGATTTATATAGAATATATTTGAACTCGGGGAAACTCACATCACTAAATCGATTAATTTTCACCGTTTTCTTCAAAAATAGATTTTAATTATCATTTTAAATTTAAAAAAAAATCCGGGGTCGTTACAGACTTCCCCCCTTAAAAGAATTTCGTCCTCGAAATTCGCAGGCACGAAAACAACACAGATAGATGAAAGATAGAGAAATATCTTTTCAGATCAAACTGGATATCAGTTCTGCATTTGGCTCACCAAATCAGAATATCAACAATAGATACAAGAAATTATAATAAAATTTCAAATTTTGGTTTTAAACAAAATCATTTTATTAATTCAATTCAAATTATTCTTCATATTCTATTAATCAATTTTAACTCAATTTAAAATTTCTAATTCCAAATTCATTAAGGTTTAAATCAAAAACTGATAAGAAATCGATGAAAATACGAAGTAAGAATTTTCTACAACGATTCGTAGAGCATCAACGCACCGAAACTTCTTTGTGGAGCTGTCACGAAGAATTTCAAAAGAATTTAGAAACGAATCAAAGAAATTTGATAAGAAAGATTGTTTCCACTGTTGTTACAGAGTATTGACCAATTATAGTCGTATTTCCCTGTCCCCTATCTCGTTCTCTTCTTGCACTCATACTTACTATCAGTAGATAGTAAGAGAATTTACTGAGGCGTTAAAACGGATATCTTAAGGATTACTCATTCTAAGGTTTACTTCACCCTATCTCTAATGAGTTACTTAATGTGTTATACTCCTGAGCTAAAGTTCAACCCTTAGCTCTGATACCAAATGTAACGTTTCGGAATTTGCCTGCTCAAAAATCGACATCCATACTTCAAATCGTATTTGAATGTCATAGATTCGACCGTTCAAATCCAATTCGCCGGAGCTTATAACAAAATTAAGTAAACAACACAGCGGAATAAAAGAATAACACATTGATATACAGCTTTGATACAATATCTGATACAACAGATGATCCAATAGATATCAATATACATCAGAGATATGATACAATAAAATAACAACGAAAACGAAAATAGATAACATCTAGCAGCGGAACAAAATAACTCTGAGATAGTCTTCAAGGAAGAACTGCAACTCCATTTCCAAGAACTAATCCAGCAATATCTCGAACCCCCAATAACGATGCACCAAGCATAAGCAAGACTGGTGCGATCCAAGGACTGAACTAACTCCAGATAGTCTACTAGACCTGACTATCTGAAAAACCCAACTCTAGACTGCTCGTGTAGGAAATAATGAGCACCCAGAGTTTAGGAACGAAACAATAAACTCCGGATCAGTCGTGGGACTGGTGTGAGCAACAAAAACAGTTTATCTTATAAAAACAATCAAAGAAAGAATTTTAAAGTCAATTCGCAATGCTTTTGAAAAATGAGACTAACATAAGGCCTCCCGCACACACACACAATGCAAACGCAGAATCGGAGGAGATTTCTTCTTATGATAGTCAAAGATGCTTGATACGCATTAAAAAGAACATTTGATATTATTACTAGTGCATAGTGTAGCAAAAATCATTTCGAAAGTAAAGATATAAATCTTAGCCAACATAGACATTTCGAACTATGCCTACTATAGCTACCATCCAAACAGTGGGGCGCCACCATAAGTGAATGATAGGTTCTACAACTAAATCCGTACAAGATCGTATTGTTTCTTTGGATTTCCAACAAATGATCAGGCCAAGGAACTTCCCATTGCCACATGGGAATGACTCTGGATGGACATCCCCGAGAACCAAACCGGAACTCTGCCAACACAAGGCCGGGTTACCCTTAACTGGGTAACTACTGACACGAGCACGCCATTCCCCGATCGTAAACGACCTTTCTCACGGGATCCCGATAACCAACAACCACAAAGTAATAAATTCGCAGTAACCACATAGGTTAAATATATGGGCTCCATACCATGATACCACCTCTATCCAGAAGGAAATGCACATACCCTAAAGGGAGCTACCCCTCATAACCTTGCCGCATCTTTCCTGTTTTGACCATTTCCGGGGTGTGAGGCTCGACGAAGTCACGTCCACAAAAACATACTTTATACAAAAGCCATGCTTTGGGTCAACAAATGATCATAGAAATGATCACCAAGATAGACGATCACACAAATGATCCTATCATAAATAATCAACACAATGATCATTTCACAGCAACACTCAGTATGTCACATTACCAAATTGGGAACATATCGCTGATAACCTTCAACTATATAACCTCTGAGCTCGTACGTCTCAGAGAAGGGTGTTAAGCTAAAAGAATAAATTCTTCGCCACCAACAGAAATATATTTGAAAGAAATCCGCTTTATATCTCAATTTGTAATGTCAGACATACAATCCATACAAGTCTGTTCTGGGTTCGAACAGAACCGAAGGCACTTACAAAGAAGTCCTTGCAATCCGGATATTCACAATCCCGATCGGATTTTCCCATCACTTAGGGAGTTTCTATACCGGCGCGACTCGGTGCAGAAACAATCGATAGGTCATCCTATCGCTTTCGCAAATACCCGGTTTTCATCACCGGTCTTCAAATGCTATTCATAACGACGTATCACATATTCGGAATGGGTTATACGACACAAAGGTCCTTTCCCGGCTAAACCGAATAGTGAGCACGATATTTCAAAAACAAAGGGATAATGGGATTTCAATTAAGTCACAACTTAATAATTCAAAACTTTCTTTCAAATGGTTTAATCCAATTACCATTTCAATCTTTAAACAAAAAGATTCATTTTCACAACCTTTAACGGTTCAAACAATTTTCACATTTTAATCTTTTAAACAAAAGATTCATTCACAGATTTTCCAAATCAATTTTCATTTCAATTCGATTAACTCGTTAAATCTTTAATTCAAAGATTTAACTTATAGCCTTCAAAACAATTTCATTTCAATTTGATTTAAACAAATCATCAATTTAAATCTGTTAAAAATAAACAGATTTAATTCATAGTTTTCAAAAAGAATTCATTCATAACTTAGGAAAATCATTTCTCTATTCAATCTTGAAATTCCCCTAATTAACTGGAATCTCAGTTCTTATCTAAAAGTATTTATCATTTGAAAACAACAGTTTTCATTTTGGAAATCTGATTCATTTATACGAGTTCAATTCCTTGGGTTAAATTCAAATTCCCAAAAATAATACTTTAAAAATGATTTAACTCATAATGACTAGTATAATATCATTAATCCCTAGTTTCAAATTACAGAATTCAATTCGAATATTGAATTCAAATTTAAATTAAAGTATTTAAATTCCAACACTTAATCCAGTTATTCAAAATAAATTTCCATCTTTGAAATTCCATTTCAAAAGCTTTTCACTTCTATTCCAATTCTATTTCCAAAACATTTGAATTTAAAAATTCAAATTTTAAACTATTTCAAAAATCTGTGACTTAATCGATTTCCTCGTGAAATCCATATTGTGTGTGTATGAGTGTGGTCCAGGGGTTATACACAGTAGTGCAACAGCATACAATCATCACAGATCAGAATACAGAAATATAGTTGATAAGCGATATAACTATAAAGCTTATCGCTCATTCACAGATTCACAGATAATATGCACATGCAAATAAATATACACAGCTCAATCTACAGAACAAAATATCACAAATCAGATAGGATAATCAATTCAAGGCATTTCATACAGTAAAATCATTCATAAGTATTCAATAAACATTTATAAGCAGGATTAATTCATTATTAAATCCTGATTTATTCAATTTATTTCCAATTTAATTCAATTACTTATGAACTAATCATCCAATTCCTGATTTATTAATTTCAAATCAATTGATATAATTGGTTAATCAAACATTTTAATTAATTATATTTTTTATAATTAATCATATTAATTAAATTGACCTTTAAACCAATTATATAACTAATTAACTTCTTAATTAATTATTTCAAGAAATTTACGATTTAATTACTTACCCCGAAGCAATCATCTCATAATAACAAATCATTAATCACCAATTTATCTTTATCATTGATTTAATCAAAATATTCAATTTAATTACAATTAGTAATTAACCCCTTAATTGCTTTCATTAAGTAATTAACAATTTACAATTGATTATCTTAATCTATAAATCCAATTAATTATCAAAATTAATCACAATAATTTAATTACTTAATAATCTCTAGTTAATTATCTTTATTAACTAATAACATTTCTTTAATTTCTTTCTCAAGAAATTATCTTAGATTAATTCATTATTAATCATTTCTAATTTTAAATTAATCTAATCATTTATTTATAAATTAAATAAATAAGTCATTCTTAATTATCTTACTAATTAAATCACTTAAATATCTTAATTTTTCTAAGATAATCCATTTACTTTATTAATGACTTCATTAAAGTGGATTTAAACATTACGTTTTCAAATTTAGATTCAATTTCCATTTTAAATTTAAGATTTTGATATTTAATTTTAACCAAATCTAAGTATCAATTTATAAACCTACATAAGAAAAGTCCTAACTAATTTACTTGAATTTTTATTTGAAATTTAAGTCTTAACATACATTTCTTTTTAACTTGCCAATTCAAGTGAAAACCAATTATTTAACTTTTCATTGGAAATTCTTTTTATAAAAGAACTTAAATCAAAATCTAATTCAAATATTTATTTTAGTTCATATCTAAACACTTGATTAAACTTGGCTTTGAAACTTTGATTTAAACTTCCATATTTTAGGTTGTTAAACAAATTTAGAATAAAAAAAAAATAAACCAGGTTATTAAAATCTGCTACCCAGACATACCCGAGCCTCCCCTAGTTTACTTCGAGTAAACACGAGTCTTCCCCCGGAGAAAACCACGATCTACTTCGAGTCTCCCATCCAACCTAAAACAACAGAAGCCCCAAATCAACACACTGGCACAGTCCACCCCCTCCGTGCACCTGCACCGACGCCGGAGGCGACTTCGAACGCCGACGAACCTCGTGACACATCACTTATCACCGACGATTGCAGTTCCGACCCTCAAAACACTCAAAACAACTTCACATCAAAATCGAGTAGTAATTCCCAAACCTGGAACTCGAACTGCAAACGAAAGCCCAACCTGTCAACGCCGTTCGCTCGACACTCCGACCACCATTCACCACCAAACTCCGTCCATAGCGTCATCAATCTTCCCTCTACCTCCCCATGAAACCGCGTGACACTCGATCCATCGTTGACGTCGCGCGAGTAGAAAATATCGGCCACCCCAAAACTAGGTCACCGAAGTTTGATCACTTCCCGCCGCCACCACAAAGCTTCGTTCATCCTCCAAGTATTTTTCCTAGGGCCACTGATCTTTCCTCCACCTCCAGGAGGAAGCTCGACCACCACGACTCCATAGATCATCAGAGTTAGGCCAAAACTCAATTTCCAGGCAATCCCCAAATTCACATCCAATGCCTCACTTTAAATCGTGATTTTGATTTCAAAAATCACAACTTTCCAGGCCAAATCAATTTATGTATTTGAATCAGAGAATTGTATAAATTGATTTTTAACATGTTTATAAAAGTTTACAGTAAATCTGGATTTCCAGGCACTATATAAATATATACATGTTTAAAACTAAATTTGGATCCTATTTCATGTTTAAACAAACTGAATTGGCATGAAAACTAATGCCTATTAGAGATCAGAGGTGAAGAAAATGCAATTTGAATTTAATTTAGACTTTACAACTTAAAGTAGAGAAGAACAACATATAAAATCATTCAGATATCCATATGTATACACAGAGGGATACATATGTAACAATATACATAATCCAGATTTCAACTCTATAATCAGGTTCATATGTTTAAGCTTTTAAAAAGGGGGTTACTCACTTGTCTGAGAAGAAGAACAGAGCATACTTAAATTTGAAAACAGCCTGCACTTTTTAAAACTGGAAATGGCATTGCTTTTGATCCTAAATCTTCTTGCTTTTGTTTTTTTTTTCTTTTCTCAGTTTTGAAGAATGAAACTGTAATGATAATTAGGATGTGTATATGAAGTTAAAGTATACAGTTTTGAAGTCCTTTGCAAGTACAGGATGCAACTGTATGGCTGAGGTGCATTAGTTATGGGCTAGAGATATAACATTATGTACTTGTTGCTTTGTACTTAGATACTTTTATTTGCTTGCTTTGTTCTTGCTTGTCTCGGCTATGATGATAGCAGTATGGTGAGCTGCAGCTTTGTCTTGACAAAATGCTTTGTTTATTTATATTTTTATTTCCAGGCTCTTGTATTGCTTTTGCTTTGTTATATTAACTTGTTTCATATTTTACATTGTATCTAGTTACTTTATTTTGTTTGATTTGTTTTATAAACTTGTACAGTTTGTTTATGTTTTTATACTTACTTTCTATTTGCCTGCATATTTATGTATTTGTTTTGTTTATTCTTTCCTTTGCATCACTACATTACAGGCTACACTCTTTATTTATACAAACCTGGTACATCTTCTTTTGTACTTTGCTTTAGTTAATTATATGTTTATTGTCTTCTTGCCTGCACACTTGTCTTTGTTGTATACAATTGTTAATACCACACTTCATATATTGGTTATAAATTAGCACTTTATAATGTAAATAAGTTTCTATTCTAATTATGTTGTTAAGTTATTAGTTAATGTTTTTACTTACTTCTTATTTTCAGCTGAGTATATATATTTCTTTGTAATTTTAATGAATAACATGTTGTTAGATTTAATTTATTTGTTTTGAATCCTTATTGATTATATTTTATATATCGATGTTCTTATTTTTATTCATAGCTTAAGTATGAATTATTTTACTTTACAAAATAAGTGAACTTCTATTTTTATTTAACTCTTATTATTTTTGTAGACTACTCCATTGGTATTATTTTGTATTGATTTATTAATATGAGATTAAGATATATATATATATATATATATTTACTTTATATTGTTATATCTTATATTTTATTTACTTCTTATTTATTGTCTTGTATTTATTATATATATATATTTTAACCATCAAAAATAAATTAACAATTCACTTATTTATTCATTTCGTACTTGTGTCAATGTATATACTTTAATATTTATTTATGAGTTACTATATATATATTTTTTTTCTTACTTTATTTTATAACTCAAATATTTATTAAACCATTCATCTAAGATTTAAATCCAAATCAAAAATATATATATATATATATACACACACAAGATTTTATAATTTCAAATTGACTCATATATACCCAAATATACATATATATATATACATTCACATATATAAATATATATACAATAATTAAAAATTTAAATGATTTGTATAGAATATATTTGAACTCGGGGAAACTCACATCACTAAATCGATTAATTTTCACCGTTTTCTTCAAAAATAGATTTTAATTATCATTTTAAATTTAAAAAAAAATCCGGGGTCGTTACAGACTTCCCCCCTTAGAAGAATTTCGTCCTCGAAATTCGCAGGCACGAAAACAACACAGATAGATGAAAGATAGAGAAATATCTTTTCAGATCAAACTGGATATCAGTTCTGCATTTGGCTCACCAAATCAGAATATCAACAATAGATACAAGAAATTATAATAAAATTTCAAATTTTGGTTTTAAACAAAATCATTTTATTAATTCAATTCAAATTATTCTTCATATTCTATTAATCAATTTTAACTCAATTTAAAATTTCTAATTCCAAATTCATTAAGGTTTAAATCAAAAACTGATAAGAAATCGATGAAAATACGAAGTAAGAATTTTCTACAACGATTCGTAGAGCATCAACGCACCGAAACTTCTTTGTGGAGCTGTCACGAAGAATTTCAAAAGAATTTAGAAACGAATCAAAGAAATTTGATAAGAAAGATTGTTTCCACTGTTGTTACAGAGTATTGACCAATTATAGTCGTATTTCCCTGTCCCCTATCTCGTTCTCTTCTTGCACTCATACTTACTATCAGTAGATAGTAAGAGAATTTACTGAGGCGTTAAAACGGATATCTTAAGGATTACTCATTCTAAGGTTTACTTCACCCTATCTCTAATGAGTTACTTAATGTGTTATACTCCTGAGCTAAAGTTCAACCCTTAGCTCTGATACCAAATGTAACGTTTCGGAATTTGCCTGCTCAAAAATCGACATCCATACTTCAAATCGTATTTGAATGTCATAGATTCGACCGTTCAAATCCGATTCGCCGGAGCTTATAACAAAATTAAGTAAACAACACAGCGGAATAAAAGAATAACACATTGATATACAGCTTTGATACAATACCTGATACAACAGATGATCCAATAGATATCAATATACATCAGAGATATGATACAATAAAATAACAGCGAAAAAGATTTTATTATGTGTTTGTGTATGTGTTTTAGTATGAGATTTTGTATGTGTTTTGAGAGTATGTATATAGTAGCTTCATGAACTACTATGGTATTTTATTTCCGCTGCGAGTATTCTGATATTTCTGTGTTTGTGATTCTACGAATGATTTTATTTTCTCCTAATTTCTTAACAATCCATTGTTTTGAAGTATTCAAGTGTGACATGTGTGGATTATTGTTGATTTGAATGGTCCAAAATAGTGGGTCGTTACATTTGGTATCAGAGCTTTGGATTTAGGCAAACCTTATCCCGAGGGGCAAAACTCATTAGAGATAGGGTAGAAATAACCTAGAATGAGTGAAATCAATCTCAGAATCCTTTCCTTGTGAGAGAACGTATTTTCGAAGTATAAAATGATTTTCAAATGATTTTAAAGGATTTTCAAAAATTATATTTGTATAAATTTTTTATTTTGAAATCAAGATTTTCTAAACTTCATCCTTTCTGTATCCACCTTGGTAGTAATCTCTTCAGTTAGGATTCGCTAGAATTTTGAACTTCTATCTTGTTGAATAGGAATTATTTTGTATTAATATAGGTTATATATCTCTAATCTTGGTTAGGATTCTTATCGATTAGGATTCCATTGAACTATGGAATGCTCCCACTTGTTTTGAAATCCGTTTCTATCTCCCGTGTCTGTATTCTTTTGATTTTGGAGCATTGCATAAACTCCACTTTGAATGACCTCTATAAAGATCGGTGATGCCGCAAATCTTTGAATGATTTGTTAAAGGGTTGAAACACACTTACAATTGGCATTGATTTACCGGAGATTTCTATATCCTCGGTTTACGATGTTGTCTATCTTCTGCTCTAACTAGATTCTATCTCTGGCGATCGAATGTCGATTTGCCTTAAATTTCCGCATTAATTATGTCTCTGAAGTCACGGTTGACCCTGCTAAGGTCGCCCGTGGTTTATATGGCTTATGTGACGCCCCACCTCTATACCCACGCTAGCCAAGAACACTACGGTGTAGTGCTGTCAACTAGCGCGGAGAATAAGGCTGTTGAGGAGCGACCATCCATGTAATTTCTTATCACACGGTGGCTATAAAATAATCTTCGGAAACAAATATAGAAGTAAGCATAACATGCGAATCAATCACAGATATCCAGATCACAAAGGCGGAAAGAGATATGAATATATATCACATAAAAGTGTACATCAGAGTAGTGGTCTAAAAAGATCCACGATCATACAAAAGAATAGCAACGCGTGCTATACAAAAGAATACAACTATGAGTCTATATCTCAAGTGTAAACAACAAAAGATGCTAATCTAAACAAGTAGCCAAAAGTCTGAGTAGTGAATCACTGGGGAGGAGTCAAGCAGTAGCACCTGTAACATCTCGGTCTGACCCGAGTATTATTTATAAGAAAATAATAAACGGATCAGTCTAGCTATAAATATCAGATGACATGATATAAAATAAAAGATATGGCATAATCATAAAATATCCATACTGACATACTACTATAAGTATGCAATTAATGATCAACAGGAGATCAACCGATAAGAGATAAATCAATATCACAAGAATCTTCTCAAAGATCCAAAGAGGGCATCATACCCTAAACTTGTACTCATGACAAGTCAAAGAGATAAATTCCAGAAATCAACACAAGAAATCCAGAAATCATAAAAAGGGAAAGAGGCCTATCACATGACGGTCCGAAGACCATGGGGAGCTACCCCACATGTGTGAGTGGAATCACACAGATTGAGGTCAAGACTAACCAAAAAGCAGAAAGGTATGTGTGAATGGAATCACACAAGTGGTGTCTAGTCTAACCTTGCAATGAAAGAGACATCGCGCAGTTGCTAGTCTAATTCATAAAGCGATCATCAAGATCAACGAGAAGTGTCAATTACACTAAGCTAGTAAATATAGAAGTTTAGCTTCATGTCCCATAACCACTTGCTTAACTTAAATATTTACGAACAAACTGTAAATCTTCACTAATAAAATTGTCACAAGAGGTTCAATCGAACAAGTCCAAGAATTAACCGACGAAGTGAACGCAAGCGTTTCATACCACTTGTTTTACTAAGTCGTTTAATTAGATTTCTCATCCGAGTGAGGTAAAGGCTTGTATATACTAATAGATTGGAAAACGGTTTAAGAAAAGAGCTTTGTTATTAAAAATAGAGTTGAAATCATTTTGTTGAAAGAGTTTTGATATTTACTACTAGTTTTGAAACCTTTATATTTTAAAGTGACAAATCACAGAAGCGATTGTAGAAACAATCAATCACAAAGGTCACATTCGAAGATGTGATAAAAATCCAAGGAAATCAGCTCAGCAAGTTCTGTTGTATATTTTTCAGATAAGATCCCCTACGGAGGAGGGGTCCAGGGGGGGTGGCAACCCCCCAAGGTGGGGGTGCGGGGGCAACGCCACCGCTTACGGGGTTCGACCTGCCCGGTCAGGTCGCGGGGGTCCAGGGGGCAGCGCCCCGACCAAAACGGTACGACCTAGTGAAGACAAGCAACCTAGTGAAGCCAAGCGACCTAAGGGGCCATGCGACCTAATGGGTCATGCGACCTAAGTTTAAAAAGGTGGGCGACTTAACAAAGTGGCCGAGCGACCTAACTGGAGCAAGTGGCCATAGGTCATGCGACCTAAAGGTAAGCGACCTATCACGGTCACGCGACTTAAGGGATAGGACCGACCGACCTAACGACCTAGGCAAGGTCGACCAACTTAATGGTTGCGAACTAAAAATACAACAGGGTCGAGCGACCTAGTGGGATGCGCGACCTAAGAAGGTACGCGAGCTAAGGGTGAGCGACCTAACAAGGTCGTGCGACCTAAGTGGTCACAATGCCAAGCGACCTAAGGACTTAAATACTCGCGACCTAGCGCGTGCATCGGCCGAGCGACCTAAGGGTTTAACACGCGAGCGACTTAAGGTTTTAACACACGAGCGACTTAAGGTTTTAACACGCGAGCGACCTAAAGTGATGCGCGACCTACGACCTAGCAGGATCGAGCGACCTAGAGCCGCCTTGTGATATAAGGTCGAAAACGACCTAATTCCGAGGCTAACGACCTAACGCTGCAGGGGGGATTTAAGGCCAGAAACGACCTACGACCTAAAGTGAAACGACCTAACTCCGAAGTGAAGATTCAAGGCAGTGCGACCTAGCACGATAACACGCGAGCAACCTAAGGGTTAGGTCGCGAGCGACCTATACGCGAACGACCTAAAGTCCAACGACCTACGACCTAAATCCGAGGCGAACAAAATATGCAGGCCGTGACTTTTCCACGCACGCGAGCTAATGATTCCGAGCGACCTAACCTAGGCAGAGCGACCTAAGCTCAGGCAATTCACCAAACAACTAAAAAATGGAGTTTTTCGCCAATCCAATCCAAATCAAATGCAAATGTACATGCTAAAGTGATGGGGAATCATTCCTAACAGTCCAATATAGTTATAGACTAGAATTGTGAGATAAAAATCTCACCTTTGCTCCAAAACCCAATGAAAATGAAGAACAAAGCTTGAAGGCAAATGGAGAAGCAACCACAAGCTTGAATCCGATGTCTTCTTCTTGAATTTGGAGTTGAATGTTGGAGTTGAAATAAAACAAAGACTTTGGAGTTTTAATTTCTCATTCCATTCACCTTTTTTGTTGAAGCTTTAGTGTTAGGAAATGAAATGAAGCAATGAAGAAGAAGGGGGGTGGAACTTGGGCCTAATGGGCTAAAAGTCCAAACCAAAGGCTCGAGTGAATAAGTGGTGAAATTCCACTAACCCCAAACATATCAATGTTTATACTTAGAAGATTGCAAACGACGTTTCGAACTCAATAGAAGTGGTCTCGAGTCCTAATTTGACCGTTTGCAAAAAGTAGCTTCGGACCAAAATCCGATTAACGATAAAATATTTAAATAAAATATTTAAATATAAAAATCAATAAATATGCGGGTTGTTACAGCTTATCCATCTTCTATTTGGTAAATTAATTATCTTATTTTCGTTCGAGCTTATCTTCGAACCAAAATTCTATTTGATTAGAGTTCCTCTAAATTTGAATCTCTGTTTGTTTTAAAATCTATCCTTGAATCATTCCTTGGAAATTGGTGGTTGATTTTATTTTGAAATTGTGTATACATCGAAGTTATTAGTTTGATAAGAATGACCATATTGTTATATAAAAGTGAAATGTTTTTCGATAAGGATTATATACCTTTTAAATGTAATTTGAAGCTTTAAAAGGATTTGAAATTTTTGAAAATTATATAAGAATTTGGTTTATATAAAAATGATTTTTGATGAATGGTTTTGAAATTGAAATTGAAATTTGAGGGATTGAACTCCGACATTTTAAATTGGTCTAAGGTTTTGAAAATATATAATAATACGATTTGAAAGTATTTTTTCGTATAAGAAATGTTTCAAATGATTTTAATGAGTTTCAAATGATTTCGAAGAGATTTTTAAGAAGTTTCAAGAAAATAAAAGTCCAAAATTAACTTGTGTCGCTAGGAAAGAATTTCGGTGATAAGTGCAGGCATCATCGACATTGATTTTCGAGTTTCAGAGTGAGGGAGAGGCCACTTTGGTAGCTTTGCTATGTGAGTGATTTTGGGAAACCAATTTTGATTTCAAATTCCGAAGTAAGATTTGATATTCGAAAGATATGTATATATATTTGAATTGATTTGAAGTGAGCCCGGTGTTTAGTCCTCGTGTTTCGGATTTAACCCTACCTATTGAAATTGATTTACTGATTGGTTACTGATTTCGAACTCTTGGATTTGAAATTTGATTTCTTCGACTATTTTGAAGGTTCGAACACTTCCTAATCTAGGTTTAATTTTCAAAGCTAAGAAATTTCGAAGAATATAAAATATTTGATAAAGTATATAAGTTTAGTTCTGTATGTTTAAAGTTTTGTGAGTATGGCTTATATGAATTTGAAACTTTTGTTAAGTAAATAATGTGAAAAGGGTAAATTGGATCTTTTGAATTGAAATAAATAGTTTAAAGGTTTTTAAAGGGATAGTTATAAATTTGGAAACCATTTTGGGTATAATTGATTTTGAGAAATATTTGGTTTTGAAAATAGATTGGAATGTAAAACCCAGTATTTATATGATGATTTTGGAAATGAAATTGTTTGACTTAAATTATGTTAATATGGAAACTTAGGTTATTTTCTAAACCTATTATTTTTAGAAACCTTGAAATTGAAGATGTTTAATTTGGAAGAAATAACTTGGTGAAATCGTATATGATTTTGAACCTGAATTGATATTGAAATGATTTGAAATTGAGAACCTTGTATTATTAAGTACTTGATTTGGGAGTTGTCGAAATTATACATATTTGATTTGTATAAGTATGAAGTTGATTTGAAAGCTATTGATTTGAAAGATACTCAATTTGGAAAGAGAAATCTTATATAATCGAAGTCTACATAAGTATGATTTGATATACTATTGATTTGGAAAGTATTCGGTTGGAAAATGGAATAGTATATATAATGGACTTTATATAAGTACGATATTTGAAAGTGATTTGAAAAGGTACTGTATGATATATATTTTCGAAGTAAGGATATGGGAAGTGCCTTTTGCTTGATATCCGCTCCGTGGCTACATTGTGGATTCATTCTATCGATATTATTCTCTCTTATTTTTGGTTCTTCGGATGTGATACTCGAGTGTCCCACCATGGCGATCTCCATGGTTTTTCTTTTGAGTGCGACTGCATAGCGCAATTCACCTGGCTGAGATGGCCTAAGGGTACGGATTGTTTTCTGGGGGATCCAGGCGTAATCATTGTGTATCCTATGAACTATGTAGGTTCCATTAATAGTGAAATCTGCCTAGCAGAGAAGGCCTAGGGGTACGGATTGTTTCCTGGGGGACCCAGACATAATCATTGTGTATCCTGTGGTCTACTAGTTATCATGGCGTAATTCGCAGGGCTGAGAAAGCTAATAGATATGGATTGTTTCCTGTGGGATCCAGGCGTAACCATTGTGTATCTGCGATCCATGGTTAGACAAACGTTTTGGTTTGGTTGCTTTGTTTGGATTGTACTTTCCATATCTGTTTTTAAAAAAATTCCAGTATTTCCACTGGGTGTTGAAACAAGTCTACTAAGTACCTGGAGAATCCTTGCTTTGCGCCTGATCAACACACTACCAGAGTCTATAGAAACGAGGATAAAATTATTAAGACATTGAGTTATAAAAGTATTTTGATAATGTATTATATAAAGATATTTGGATCGGTTATATTTCCATCCTAAAAGAATTTCAAATGTTTTAAATATTGTTTACTTCGAACTAAAAAATGTGGAATTGACTATTCATCATAGTATAAATGTTTAAAATGTCATAAATATTAAAATTCTAATTGAAATCTATATAGTTTTAAATAATGGTTCATCCTTGTCTTTCAACCTATTTCCCTTCTAGTTATTCGTATCCTCCACCTTGTTAAACTTATTGATAACAACGGTTATCAGGTATAATTTCAATCTTCTTGTCATCATGTCTTAATCTTATTCCATTTTATCGTTTCTGTGTTTTCCCGTGCCTCATTCCTTTTCAGGGACGAAAAGTTTTGAGTGGTGGAGAGTGTAACAACCCTGTATTTTGCTATTATGTTAATTGTATATTTTAATTATTTTAAATTGAATTTTGATTTAAAAACTTTATTTTATTTATTAAAATAGATTATTTTGTTATTTTAAATATAAATTTTGATGTTTTTTCTACGTGAATTATAATTCCAAACATGAATAAATGGAATATTGCCCAAAAAGTTGATTCTGGTCAAAATGGTCAAACTTTGACTTTCAAATTTAAAATTTAAAAGTTTAAATTTTTGCATTTTATCTTTTATTATGAAAATAGATTTAATTTCAAGAATACTGCTTTTTGTTTCGTTGAAATTTATGCTTTTTACAATATTGTGTGTAAATTATTTTATTTGACAAATTTGTTTATTTTAAATTTATATAAATAATATCTTTATTTGTAAAATCATGTTCTAATTTGTGTAACATGATTTGTTATGCAAATATCTTATTTTTAAAACCTTTTTAAAGCATAGTTAAAATGTTCAAATGTTGATTGTATATTGTTTTCAATCTTCAATTATAGTTTCCATTAAATAAAGTATTTTCTTTATTTATTTCCTACTTTTCCTAAAACTATTTATTTATTCTTCATAATATCTATCTCTACCTTATTTTTCTTATTTATACATTCATTTAGTAATTAAATGGACAAGTATTTAGATCCCTACTTATTTCTTGGAAAGAACTTTCAAATATGTATACGTTATTGTTTTAAAAGGCATACCTTTAAATATTTATTTTAATTAATATGAGTAATATTTTTGGTTGATATATCATGTTATAATTGTGTATATATATGTAACATTACATGTTATGTATATATTTACAACATTTGTCAGTTTTTGTTTCATTTAATTTTGATATATACTTTGTAAATTAAGTAACATACAAAGATGTAAATAGCAATTAATTTATACGTCTCTATAACCGTTTTCTTATTTATTTATATAGTGTTTATATAAACAGTATGTAATTGTTGAATTATTTCTTTGGCATATATTTTATTAAATAGATGAGAAACAAATTAAATTTAGATGCGTTACCTATTTTTAATTAAAGGCATGCGTTACGTTTTGATTTATTGCCTCTTTATCTTTCCATCCATTAATTTCATACCATAACTTCTCTTTGATAACCATTACTTTTTCTTGATGAAATTCACGTGAAAACATCTCTTCTTATCTCACTTTTCATGCAAGGTTTCAGATCTGAAGAGAAAGGTAATGGCTTCCTTCTCTTTTCTCCACTTTTCTTCTTTGTTTTGCCTTGTTTTTGCACACGATTTTTGCTTGATCTCCACATATGGTTCTCGGCCTAACCCCTTCACCATCACCTCCCCCGACCGCCACCACTTCTTTCCCACCTAATCCACGGCCTAATCACCATACTCCTCTGACTTGAAAGTGCCATGGCCTCCCTTTGAACAAAACCTCACAAAAACTATGAAAAACTCCACAAAACCATGCTAACCGAGCCCTATATGCAACGCCACCTTCATTGCTTGCCACGACCACCTCCTTAGCCACCATCATGCACCACCTTTTAACACTATTACTAAACTCTGACCTGACCTATAGCAGCCTCTGGCTGAGCCTAAATATGCCTTTTACCGAGCCCAAGTCGAACCAAACCCCTTTCAAGCCTTGCCTTTGACCTTCCACACTTTGTAGCTTCCAAACCCTTCCTATTCTTGACCAAGCCTTGATATTTTCAGTCTAATCCTGATCCTTTACCACCTAAAACATGTCATGGCTGAATCAATTTAGCCTTAAGGCCGAGCACATGTTGAGTCAAGAGCAAGAAAAACTTGTTTGAAACTTGGTGATGTCTTTGTTTATCTCTATTTCAATTAGTTTCAATAATTATGGTATTGTATTTATATTTATGTATGGTCTTGTTTTATTGTTATATACAAGATATACATCTTGGCTCTCTTCCGACTTGAATCAAATCGTGCGTGCTTTCCGGATTCTCTTTTGTGTGTGTTGTTTGCGAACTCCAGCTTTAAAGAGGTGAGTAATTCACACATGACATATATGCCTATATAATTTTGAAGTGACACCAAGTGAATGTGTAGAAACTTTTATATTATGTTATACCTGCCTATGATATCATTTATATGATGTTAAACCCTGTTATTAACTTGTCACATCATCTGTTATATTCTATCTTTAGGTTTCTCACACTGCAAGTTCCCTACAGAATAGTGTCACTATGGGTTGAAATGATACATACCCGAACGGACTTTAGAATAGGGAAAAATTATTACAGGCTGAAATGATAAGCCTGGGTGATTTCCTTTTCGGGGACCATGGGTTTGAAATCTAAAGTTAAGGATATTATAGCACCTTGTAAGCGCTGTAGTTGCAGAAGCGAACTAAAATGGTTAAAATTAACTAAGGGCTATTGTAGCACTTGTTAAGTGCTGCGTTGGCTGAAATGAGATTTTTGAATATAATTGAACTATTACCGCAGTTTTAAATGTTGTCTTTGCTGAAATGAATTGTTTTCAAGTATAAGTTACCACAGCATTTTTTTAAAATGCTGTGAAAGGCTAAAATTTGGATGTTTTGAAGTTTTAACTAAATAAATAATCTCCAAAGAGGCTAAAATTTTTGGACTTGAATATTTGATTTGAAGGTATAATGACTTCACTTTTAATGGTTTACATGAATGATTTTAATTCGGAGTTAAAAATTATTTTTAAATTTATAACCATGGGTATACTTCTCTGTATGTCGTTTCATTTCCTAGTGATTGTTGATGCACACCTTTGATTTTAAGAGTGTGGCTAGAGGTGAGCGGTTACTGCAGCTCGACGCTACCCTAGTCACATTAGCACTGTTATTTGCATTAATTATTTTAATATGGACATTTCTATGATAGTGGTTATTTTTGCTTAATTGATGGTTTGGCAGATCCTTAAAGGATGGGCGATCTCAAGTCCTTTGAGTTACTGTGCATTGCTATTACAGTTCACTTGAGTTGGTTTACATTGTATAAGTATGCATGTCCTTACTCGAGTGTTCGTGGTTTACTTTACACCCGGGTCAGCCCGATAATCATAGCTTTGGATTCACCTTTTGAAGCTAGAGTTTTGTTGGAGCGTATCTGTAACGACCCGTAAATTTTGGTAAATAAAATTTGTCAATTTAATTAGATTTTCGGAATTTAAATTTGTAACGCCCCGAAAATTTTCGACTTTCGAAAATTCAACATCGATACTCACTTTATCGACTGCCGAGAAATCGAAGGCCGGAAACCCGTAATATTATGGTTTAAGAAAAAGAAAAGGTAGAAAAGAAGAGAAGATAGAGAGAAAAGGATAGAAAAGATAGAGAGGGAAAAGAGAACAGAAAATAGAGAATAGAACGGAACAGAAAACAACAGAACAACATCAGAATCTCACAATTCTCAGCGGAACAACATATAATAATAAATGAATAATCTTTAAACAAAGAACTATATCAGTTATTACATTTTATACATTACATCATATCATCAGAGTGTACAACAACAACAACATCAAACAATGCAGCGGAAAAAGAAATACTATATAACTAGTAATACGTCATGCCATCCAGCTTGCTTCCAGAATATCCTGAATATCCTGATAAACCTAACTCTTGACTGCCCGTGTGGAAATTGGTGGGCACCCAGAGTTTAGGAAGGAAAACAATAAAATCCAAGTCAGTCATGTAACTGGTGTGAGAACTCAAAACAGTTTATTTATCTTTAAAATCAAAATAGAAGAATATTTTTAAAGTCAATTCGCAATGCTTTTAAAAATGAGACTACCATAAGGCCTCCCGCACACACACACATGCAAACGCAGAATCGGAGGAGATTTCTCCTTATGATAGTCAAAGATGCTTGATACGCATTTAAAAGAACATTTCATATTATTATTAGTGTATAGTGTAGGAAAAATTCATTTCGAAAGTAGAATATAAATCTTAGCCAACATACGACCATTATCGTATGCCTACTATAGCTACCATCCAAATAGTGGTGACCACCATAAGTGAATGGCAGGTTCTACAACTAATACCGTACAAATTTCGTATTGGGAATTGGATTTCCAACGAATGATCAGGCCAAGGAACTTCCCATTGCCACATGAGAATGCCTCTGGATGGACATCCCCGAGAACCAAACCGGATCTCTACCAACACAAGGCCGGGTTACCCCTAACTGAGTAACAACTGACCGAATATGCCATCCCCCGGTCCTTTGGGACCTTTCACCGAGCGCTCGCAATCAATTCACACAATCATAACAAAGTGTTTTCAACATGAGTAAGTATCTGGGCTCCGTACCATGATACCACCCTTTTCCAGAAGGAAATGCACACATCCTAAAGGGCGCTACCCCTCATAACCTTGCCGCATCTTTCCTGTTTTGACCATTCACGGGGTGTGAGGCTCGACGAAGTCACGTCCACAAAAACATACTTTATACAAAAGCAATGCTTTGGGTCAACAAATGATCATAGAAATGATCACCAAGATAGACGATCAAATAAACGATCCTATCACAAATAATCAACACAATGATCATTTCACAGCAACACTCAGCATGTCACATTACCAAATTGGGAATATATCGCTGATAACTTCAACTATATAACCTCTGAGCTCGTACGTCTCAGAGAAGGGTGTTAAGCTAAAGAATAAATTCTTCGCCCCCAACAAAAATATATTTGAAAGAAATCGGCTTTATATCTCAATTTGTAATGTCAGACATACAATCCATACAAGTCTGTTCCGGGCTCGAACAAAACCGAAGGCACTTCTTACGAAGCCCTTGCAATTCCGGGTATTCACAATCCCGATCGAATTTCCCATCACTTAAGGAATCTCTATACCAGGAGCTACCCAGTGCAGAGACAATCGATAGGTCATCCTATCGCTTTCGCAAATACTCGGTCTTCAACACCGGTCATCAAATGCAATTCATAACGACGTATCACATATTCGGAATGGGTTATACGACCCCATGGTCCTTTCCCGGTTAACCCGAATAGTGAGCGCTTATTCAAAAATAAGTGTGGCATTCAAATTCAAACAAATCACATTAAGTACCCATTCAAAGGGAAATATTGATAGTCGGTTATTGAACTATCAATGGATATGCACAACATCACCAGTTTCCAAATAATTTTCCAAATTATTTATTTTCCAAAATATCTTTACAAGATATATTATTTTCAACACTTCAAAAATAAATCAACATTTATTTTTAAACCCAATTCTCTTTTTCATTCATAAATTCCATAGTGAATTTATAATCCAAAATATCTATGAATATTCGATTTCGATTATTCATTTCAATTTCCTTTTCAATTTATCTTCAAAAAGATAAATTCTCAAAATATTCGCTTTATATTGGAAAACATTTCCATACTTATTTATTCATAAGTAATTCACCAATTTTATTTATTTTCAACACTTGGAAAATATTCAATATACTTAAATCGAAATTAAGTACATATTTCATTCTTTAAGGAAATCATTCTCTTAAACATATTTATTTGGGCCAAAACGAATGTTGCGTAAAACATCGTTACGACAACCCAAAATCACTAGTATAGGGATTCGAATTTTTAAGACAGATATATAAATCCCAATACTATACAAAACATTTCCTTTCGGAAATCATTTACTATAACAACAGTGTTATAGTCCACTATTTCCTTTTATTTCTCAAAAACGTCTATTTCAACAATAAATGTTGAAATCTATGGTTTCGAATCTCAACACATTTTAAAACATCGTTAGATCGTTTTAATTCTATTTGAAATATCACATTCAAAACAATTTCTTTAACATATTATTCACTATTCAAAAACGTGAATATTCTTTGTTAACAAATTTCATCCTTTTATTCATTTTATTTCAAAGGATTATTCACAGTTCAAAAACGTGAATATAACTCCATTAATAGGTTTCAACAATTTACTTATCAAAATAAGTCGTTTGTGAATTTATAAAACAACGTTTATAAACTCCATTTCTATTTATTTTATAACAACTTCCTTTTATAAATTCCTTTATTAATCTATTCGATTTATAACTTAATTATAAACTAAAGGTTCACATTATAAATTTAATGCTTATAAAACGATTATTTTACAGAATCATTCTTTTAACTTCCCAAATTATAAATCTTATAACTTATAAGATTGTTTATTTATCCAAAATTCATTCTTTCAATAACTTTATAAATTTTATAAACCTACTGTTTATAAAATTTCATTTATAACTTCACTGTTTAAAATTCTATAAATTCCATTCAATTATGAAATTCATTTCCACTTCATTCAAACACTTATAAAAACTCATTTTATAATGTCCATATTTCAATTTATAAATATCCATTTATAAATCTCTTAATATAAATCAATTTATATTATCCTTTTAAAACGTCTTTAATCTCCTTTATTATTTCACCATTTTGATTCATAAAATAATTAAATTTTATAAATCCTATATTTAAACTTTTCACAATAAATTCTAAAATCCCGATTAAACTATTTTATAAAATCGTTAGCATCATATTTTCAAAAATAAATCTTTAATCGTATTTCTCAAAATCATAATTTTTATAACTTTAAAAATTATACGTTTATTTATTTAAAATGAATCAATTCCAAAAATATTTTATAAACGTATACTTTCAAAAATCACTTTGAAATCATTTTAAAATTCCAAATTTGGTCCAATGATGCTACATACCAAATAGTCAATCACGACAACAACGATATCATATATCGATATGATAGTCCATCAAATATCAAAATATCTGAAATCAAATAAATACTATTGAGGAATCCAGTTGGATCCCTCCAACCTGTTTTCCTGCATCCAAAAACATTAGCACAATACCAATTTCGCTCCAGTACGAAATTATCGCGGTATATGTTTTTATTAAATATTACCCGCTTAATAACGGCGCAATAGGGTCTCATCCGCTAAACAAAAATTGCGGGAAATCAATAATTCCAATATATAAATATGCCAATATATATATATTGCTACTATATATAATACCAATTTCACTGTTTATGAAATATTCGCGGTATATGTTTTTAATAAATAACATCCGCTTATTAACGGCGCATAATGTCTATTTTAACAATCAATAGATAACAATTATCATTCAAACATGCATTCAAATATTTTAAATCTAACTATTTAAAATAAAATCGAAACTGATTCGATTGAGTGAGAAGTTCTCACCTTGATTTTAAATTCCGTTTTAGCGATTTATTTCGAATAAAATTAAACGGACGTTTAATTTTACCCGAAATTCTCACTAACTCCAAACGACCCCAATCCAATTTCATCGCGTAGTGCTCGTCCATACGATTCCAACGCAACTGGTTTCGCGCGTTTTCGACCTTGTATGAAAAAGATATACATTTTACAATTTTACACGATTTTTAAACTAAAATTACAACAAACTTTATATATTTTAAACCTTCCACAACTACATGCCATAGGATCCAACACCTCCTCATCTACACCGTGCGTTTGCTTCTCCTCCCCCACTTCATTCACGCGCGTACAGGCAACAATATGGCCGAACCCATTTAATCGAATTAGGGTTTAATTTTTGCCTCCTCCACGTCGCGTTCTAGCATGATCAGGATACACCATGTCGACCCCCTTCATGAACTTCACCTTTGGCCAGAGCACAAGCCAACTCGGCCCCCTCCCTCCTTGGGAAACGCGCACGCAACACGCTGAATGCATCGTCATTTTGCCGTTGATCCGTGAAGTCTTTTCAGATCATGACCGTTGATATTATAGAGCTCTTCGTGCTCTATACTTTTGTAGTTGGAGATTTCTGGAATCGATGAACGGATTTGGAGTTATTGAGGGAGGAAGTGGAGTGATTTTCGGCCGTTCATATCAATGGAGGCGGCTGGTTAATAGAAATTAGGGTTTTATTATTTGTGAAGAGAGTGGGGGTCTATTTATAGAAGAACGAACGAACACTATTCATCCCGATTTTCCAAACTCCGATTCACGCGCCGTAACCAGCGTTTCTAGGGTTTACCCCGCGTTCCGGACACAATGGAATAGGTTTCGGAAGCTAATTCGGACATCTGTGCGAGTTATGGCAACAAACGTTCAATTTAAATTAAACCGATTTAAACGATTTTCTAGGCGTTTTAATTTGTACCGGACAAACGGTAAATCCAATTGACATGAAATTTGAAACCTTACAATAATATCACATTACGGATCCGATGAAACTGGTTTCGTCGAATTCTGAGACTTTTTGAAAAATGGCTATTTTAACTCGCCAAATTAATATTGAAAATAATTCGATGCGTTTCGAGCTGCCACGATCAAACGATAACTCCGATTGACACGAAATTTGAAATCCGGTAATAACTAACTATTACGGATCCAATGGAACTGGTTTCGTTCAATTCTGAGACTGTTCAAAAATTGACTATTTTCACTAGTCGATTTTAATATTAAAATATTCAATTTTCACAATTTAACTTTTAATTCGATTTTAAAAGTTATAAAATATCATTCTAACTCCAATATGATAAAATAAAATTTTAGAAATCATTTTCAATCATATTTAACTCAATTTTCAATTATTTCCATAAATTAACATATTAAATTATTGATTTAATTATTCAGTTAAATCCAATAATTCAAATAAAAATTTATTTGACTTATAAATTTACTTATTAATATTTAAAATTAATTAAATATTCAAATTTTAATTATCAAAAATTCTGGGTCGTTACAATCTTCCCTACTTAAAAGAATTTCGTCCTCGAAATTAACAAGTAAGAAAAATTACAGAATCTATTAATTTTACAAATTTATAATTAAACTTCTTACAATACTTTACTAAGTTTTCAAATCATACTTAGTTATCTTTTCAAAAACAACTATCTTGTTTAACTTTCAACTCTAAATCAAAGTTATAGTTTTCAAAATTTTCCAATTTTCTCAAATTTTTCTAACGCCTTAAATTTCCGGAAAAATTCGCCATAGTCTCCTTTGCGCGGCTCGATCCGAAAAAAAAAATGACAGTATATATATCACAAATATACATCTCATCAAGTAATGAGGCATCCCAAAGGGAAAAAGTATAAAAGTACGGTATGTAATCCGAGATATGTACCTTATATTTTATTAGCGAGCATATACGGCTAATATAGCGCGAAAGCGAGCTCCAAATGCGAAGCAAACGCGATCCGCACCTACTAATCACTCAACAAACAACATGAGAATCATGCATGTAGACAATAGTATCAATATACAACATATAGCAACATAATAACTATACATGTCAACATAGCAATTGAAACAAAACAACAAATGCAAACATCAACCAACTATCATCCATAACCAATAATTATTCATTCATATTCTCATTAATATTCAATGAATTAGTTTTCAATTTAAATCACATTCGATTCATATACAGTGGATGTTTTTACTAACATTCATTTTCAATTTTAATTAGTTTTCATTCACTAATTCATATTCAAGTTGGTTTACTTCCAAATCAAATTCAATTCTATTTAAGATTTACTTAACTTCCAATCGAATTTCAACTACTTTAGCTTTCAATTTCATTAACATTTAATGAATTATATACAATCAACTAACAACCATATAACAACCAAGGTATATTAACTACAACAAAATTCCTTTGCTTTCAATTGGTTTAATTAAATTGATTTTTCATTCTATCATTCAACTTTCAATAACTTTAGATTTTAATGAATTAACACTTAAATTCATATTTCATATCAACTTAAATTTACATTTAATTGATTAATATTCAATCCATTCATTCAATTCAATTACAACAGTTGAATTTTATTTATATAACTTAAGTTCACATTTATTTAATCCACTTGATTGTTTACTTCGATACCCAAATCAATTCCATTCAACAACACTTAAGTTATATTCCATTTAACTTTAAATTCATTTTTATTTATAACTCATATTCATAAATATATTCATAAAGTTTCACTTCTTATATATATAAGTTTATTTCTCAATTGTAAATTACTTTAATTATAATTTCATACTTATAATTCTTTTTACTTATACAATTATTCTTTAATTTAGATTGTTCAAACAACTAAACAATCAACTTATATACACTTTAATAATTCTGAAAAATTATTCCTTTATATATAAAATATAATCAAGGTAAAATTATTTCATTTACCCAATTTAAAAACAATATTGTGCCGAATTGTTCTATCCAAGTGTTTAGAAACCCCTTCGGCATAGTTGTCGAGACCACGCTGACGAAGGTTCATATACCACTCAACAAACCAATCATCACAATATAAAACAATTTTATATTCACCAACAAATACGCTCTCATAGCTATTATTACACTCAAATTCATTCTAGAGTACTACTGACTCTATCTCTAATGAGTAATACCCAACAGAACCATGGTTGTCGCTTAACCATAAGCTCTGATACCAAATGTAACGCCCCGAAAATTTTCGACTTTCGAAAATTCAACATCGATACTCACTTTATCGACTGCCGAGAAATCGAAGGCCGGAAACCCGAAATGTTATGGTTTAAGAAAAAGAAAAGGTAGAAAAGAAGAGAAGATAGAGAGAAAAGGATAGAAAAGATAGAGAGGGAAAAGAGAACAGAAAATAGAGAATAGAATGGAACAGAAAACAACAGAACAACATCAGAATCTCACAATTCGCAGCGGAACAACATATAATAATAAATGAATAATCTTTAAACAAAGAACTATATCAGTTATTACATTTTATACATTACATCATATCATCAGAGTGTACAACAACAACACATCAAACAATGCAGCGGAAAAAGAAATACTATATAACTAGTAATACGTCATGCCATCCAGCTTGCTTCCAGCAACTCCAGAATATCCTGAATATCCTGATAAACCTAACTCTTGACTGCCCGTGTGGAAATTGGTGGGCACCCAGAGTTTAGGAAGGAAAACAATAAACTCCAAGTCAGTCATGTGACTGGTGTAAGAACTCAAAACAGTTTATTTATCTTTAAAATCAAAATAGAAGAACATTTTTAAAGTCAATTCGCAATGCTTTTAAAAATGAGACTACCATAAGGCCTCCCGCACACACACACATGCAAACGCAGAATCGGAGGAGATTTCTCCTTATGATAGTCAAAGATGCTTGATACGCATTTAAAAGAACATTTCATATTATTATTAGTGTATAGTATAGGAAAAATTCATTTCGAAAGTAGAATATAAATCTTAGCCAACATACGACCATTATCGTATGCCTACTATTGCTACCATCCAAACAGTGGTGACCACCATAAGTGAATGGCAGGTTCTATAACTAATACCGTACAAATTTCATATTGGGAATTGGATTTCCAACGAATGATCAGGCCAAGGAACTTCCCATTGCCACATGAGAATGCCTCTGGATGGACATCCCCGAGAACCAAACCGGATCTCTACCAACACAAGGCTGGGTTACCCCTAACTGAGTAACAACTGACCGAATATGCCATCCCCCGGTCCTTTGGGACCTTTCATCGAGCGCTCGCAATCAGTTCACACAATCATAACAAAGTGTTTTCAACATGAGTAAGTATCTGGGCTCCATACCATGATACCACCCTTTTCCAGAAGGAAATGCACACATCCTAAAGGGCGCTACCCCTCATAACCTTGCCGCATCTTTCCTGTTTTGACCATTCACGGGGTGTGAGGCTCGACGAAGTCACGTCCACAAAAACATACTTTATACAAAAGCAATGCTTTGGGTCAACAAATGATCATAGAAATGATCACCAAGATAGACGATCAAATAAACGATCCTATCACAAATAATCAACACAATGATCATTTCACAGCAACACTCAGCATGTCACATTACCAAATTGGGAATATATCGCTGTTAACTTCAACTATATAACCTCCGAGCTCGTACGTCTCAGAGAAGGGTGTTAAGCTAAAGAATAAATTCTTCGCCACCAACAGAAATATATTTGAAAGAAATCGGCTTTATATCTCAATTTGTAATGTCAGACATACAATCCATACAAGTCTGTTCCGGGCTCGAACAAAACCGAAGGCACTTCTTACGAAGCCCTTGCAATCCGGGTATTCACAATCCCGATCGAATTTCCCATCACTTAAGGAATCTCTATACCAGGAGCTACCCAGTGCAGAGACAATCGATAGGTCATCCTATCGCTTTCGCAAATACTCGGTCTTCAACACCGGTCATCAAATGCAATTCATAACGACGTATCACATATTCGGAATGGGTTATACGACCCCATGGTCCTTTCCCGGTTAACCCGAATAGTGAGCGCTTATTCAAAAATAAGTGTGGCATTCAAATTCAAACAAATCACATTAAGTACCCATTCAAAGGGAAATATTGATAGTCGGTTATTGAACTATCAATGGATATGCACAACATCACCAGTTTCCAAATAATTTTCCAAATTATTTATTTTCCAAAATATCTTTACAAGATATATTATTTTCAACACTTCAAAAATAAATCAACATTTATTTTTAAACCCAATTCTCTTTTTCATTCATAAATTCCATAGTGAATTTATAATCCAAAATATCTATGAATATTCGATTTCGATTATTCATTTCAATTTCCTTTTCAATTTATCTTCAAAAAGATAAATTCTCAAAATATTCGCTTTATATTGGAAAACATTTCCATACTTATTTATTCATAAGTAATTCACCAATTTTATTTATTTTCAACACTTGGAAAATATTCAATATACTTAAATCGAAATTAAGTACATATTTCATTCTTTAAGGAAATCATTCTCTTAAACATATTTATTTGGGCCAAAACGAATGTTGCGTAAAACATCGTTACGACAACCCAAAATCACGAGTATAGGGATTCGAATTTTTAAGACAGATATATAAATCCCAATACTATACAAAACATTTCCTTTCGGAAATCATTTACTATAACAACAGTGTTATAGTCCACTATTTCCTTTTATTTCTCAAAAACGTCTATTTCAACAATAAATGTTGAAATCTATGGTTTCGAATCTCAACACATTTTAAAACATCGTTAGATCGTTTTAATTCTATTTGAAATATCACATTCAAAACAATTTCTTTAACATATTATTCACTATTCAAAAACGTGAATATTCTTTGTTAACAAATTTCATCCTTTTATTCATTTTATTTCAAAGGATTATTCACAGTTCAAAAACGTGAATATAACTCCATTAATAGGTTTCAACAATTTACTTATCAAAATAAGTCGTTTGTGAATTTATAAAACAACGTTTATAAACTCCATTTCTATTTATTTTATAACAACTTCCTTTTATAAATTCCTTTATTAATCTATTCGATTTATAACTTAATTATAAACTAAAGGTTCACATTATAAATTTAATGCTTATAAAACGATTATTTTACAGAATCGTTCTTTTAACTTCCCAAATTATAAATCTTATAACTTATAAGATTGTTTATTTATCCAAAATTCATTCTTTCAATAACTTTATAAATTTTATAAACCTACTGTTTATAAAATTTCATTTATAACTTCACTGTTTAAAATTCTATAAATTCCATTCAATTATGAAATTCATTTCCACTTCATTCAAACACTTATAAAAACTCATTTTATAATGTCCATATTTCAATTTATAAATATCCATTTATAAATCTCTTAATATAAATCAATTTATATTATCCTTTTAAAACGTCTTTAATCTCCTTTATTATTTCACCATTTTGATTCATAAAGTAATTAAATTTTATAAATCCTATATTTAAACTTTTCACAATAAATTCTAAAATCCCGATTAAACTATTTTATAAAATCGTTAGCATCATATTTTCAAAAATAAATCTTTAATCGTATTTCTCAAAATCATAATTTTTATAACTTTAAAAATTATACGTTTATTTATTTAAAATGAATCAATTCCAAAAATATTTTATAAACGTATACTTTCAAAAATCACTTTGAAATCATTTTAAAATTCCAAATTTGGTCCAATGATGCTACATACCAAATAGTCAATCACGACAACAACGATATCATATATCGATATGATAGTCCATCAAATATCAAAATATCTAAAATCAAATAAATACTATTGAGGAATCCAGTTGGATCCCTCCAACCTGTTTTCCTGCATCCAAAAACATTAGCACAATACCAATTTCGCTCCAGTACGAAATTATCGCGGTATATGTTTTTATTAAATATTACCCGCTTAATAACGGCGCAATAGGGTCTCATCCGCTAAACAAAAATTGCGGGAAATCAATAATTCCAATATATACATATGCCAATATATATATATTGCTACTATATATAATACCAATTTCACTGTTTATGAAATATTCGTGGTATATGTTTTTAATAAATAACATCCGCTTACTAACGGGGCATAATGTCTATTTTAACAATCAATAGATAACAATTATCATTCAAATATGCATTCAAATATTTTAAATCTAACTATTTAAAATAAAATCGAAACTGATTCGATTGAGTGGGAAGTTCTCACCTTGATTTTAAATTCCGTTTTAGCGATTTATTTCGAATAAAATTAAACGGACGTTTAATTTTACCCGAAATTCTCACTAACTCCAAACGACTCCAATCCAATTTCATCGCGTAGTGCTCATCCATACGATTCCAACGCAACTGGTTTCGCGCGTTTTCGACCTCGTATGAAAAAGATATACATTTTACAATTTTACACGATTTTTAAACTAAAATTACAACAAACTTTATATATTTTAAACCTTCCACAACTACAGGCCATAGGATCCAACACCTCCTCATCTACACCGTGCGTTTGCTTCTCCTCCCCCACTTCATTCACGCGCGTACAGGCAACAATATGGCCGAACCCATTTAATCGAATTAGGGTTTAATTTTTGCCTCCTCCACGTCGCGTTCTAGCATGATCAGGATACACCATGTCGACCCCCTTCGTGAACTTCACCTTTGGCCAGAGCACAGGCCAACTCGGCCCCCTCCCTCCTTGGGAAACGCGCACGCAACACGCTGACTTCATCGTCATTTTGCCGTTGATCCGTGAAGTCTTTTCAGATCATGACCGTTGATATTATAGAGCTCTTCGTGCTCTATACTTTTGTAGTTGGAGATTTCTGGAATCGATGAACGGATTTGGAGTTATTGAGGGAGGAAGTGGAGTGATTTTCGGCCGTTCGTATCAATGGAGGCGGCTGGTTAATAGAAATTAGGGTTTTATTATTTGTGAAGAGAGTGGGGGTCTATTTATAGAAGAACGAACGAACACTATTCATCCCGATTTTCCAAACTCCGATTCACGCGCCGTAACCAGCGTTTCTAGGGTTTACCCCGCGTTCCGGACACAATGGAACAGGTTTCGGAAGCTAATTCGGACATCTGTGCGAGTTATGGCAACAAACGTTCAATTTAAATTAAACCGATTTAAACGATTTTCTAGGCGTTTTAATTTGTACCGGACAAACGGTAAATCCAATTGACATGAAATTTAAAACCTTACAATAATATCACATTACGGATCCGATGAAACTGGTTTCGTCGAATTCTGAGACTTTTTGAAAAATGGCTATTTTAACTCGCCAAATTAATATTGAAAATAATTCGATGCGTTTCGAGCTGCCACGATCAAACGATAACTCCAATTGACACGAAATTTGAAATCCGGTAATAACTAACTATTACGGATCCAATGAAACTGGTTTCGTTCAATTCTGAGACTGTTCAAAAATTGTCTATTTTCACTAGTCGATTTTAATATTAAAATATTCAATTTTCACAATTTAACTTTTAATTCGATTTTAAAAGTTCTAAAATATCATTCTAACTCCAATATGATAAAATAAAATTTTACAAATCATTTTCAATCATATTTAACTCAATTTTCATTTATTTCCATAAATTAACATATTAAATTATTGATTTAATTATTCAGTTAAATCCAATAATTCAAATAAAATTTATTTGACTTATAAATTTACTTATTAATATTTAAAATTAATTAAATATTCAAATTTTAATTATCAAAAATTCTGGGTCGTTACAAAATTTGAAAGGAATAAAAATTTAATGAATTATTAATGCAAAGAATAACTTGGATAAGATTGGTAAGTTAATTGTTAATAACTTGGATGTTGTAACGACCGGAAATTTTCCAACCCGAAAATTCCAGATAGTTATGAAAAAGAAGAAAGAGATAGAAGAAGAAGAACAAAAACACCCAAACATCTCACATTCGCAGTGGATAAAATATAATAACAAATAATATCAGTTTATAAAGAATATTATATCTGTTGATTACATTTGATACACATCAGAGTTTCACATATATACAGTCACTGAATATACAATTATCATGTCTCAGTTTAACAATAATATAATTACAGCGGAAATACTCTATACGCTCCTGCCATCCAGCTCGCCCCCCTGAGCTCCAGAACGTACCTCCCTGAAAATCTGTAATACTCGGTTTGACCGAGCATTACATCAAAGTAACACCCGGGTCAGGCTGGAAACCAGCGTGAGTAAACCCATCTAACACAAAATACTAGAACAAAGGCTTACTTAAAACCCGAGGTAACTTGTCTCAATTTTCAAATTCAAGATTTGTTATAGACATTGCTTATTTTTCACATCAATTTCTATATACCAGAACTTAGATTAAATGACCCAATTAACTTAAATCATCCCATTCCAGCCTATTGATTTCACATATCAATCTATAAAGAATCGAAGTGGTTTCGGGTATTAACTAATACCCGGCTCCGGTCTCTTCGAATTCAGTTCATCTTAACATATGTCATTCAAGTGAAATGCAATTCAATTTTAAATAAAAGGTGTCACCTTTACTCAACAATTCATTATTAATACACAACCACATTATCATTGCCCATCAAACACATCATATCACGAAAGTATTTCATTTTACAAAGCATCACAATCACTTATCAAGGATAACAAATATTCCAAGGCATTCAAATATCATTCAATTATTCATAAGCAAGATAAATTAGTCATACCATTTCTAATTCATTCAATTAACTATCAATGAATCAGATTTAATTACTTTATTACTTATAAACCTGGCTTATTTAACATAAATTAATTATATTCAGTTAATTAATCATCCCTTAATTATCCATCTTGATAAATCACCCTTAATTAATCATGCTTAATTGCATTATGTAATTATCCTTAATTAATTACACAAATGAATTATTGTTCTAGTTAAATCAAATCTTTATTTTTATTTTTATTGAATTACCTAGAGAACCAAGCTTCGCTTGTAAACTCTAGGGAAGTATGTGCCTGCCAAACACATACTTCGGGTACTTGTTACAGGGTTGTCAGTTTCGGGGCTCGAACTCGTGACCTTCGATCACGCAGTCCGGACCATCAACCAACTGCGCCAACCCTGTTAATCAGCTTGATTAGTCTCATTTTGTAATTTGTTACCCTTAATTAATTACATTACTTAAATAATTCCACTAGTGTTTACTTTCATCATTTAATTTCTCCTAAAATTTCTTCGTTAGTTTAATTAATCATTTATTATTCCAGATCTTAATCGACTGTAAGATAAACCCTTTTATCTTTATTAATGTCTAATAAATCTTTAAAATCACTTATTATCGTTATAATATAAAACAAATAACTCCTCTACTTAACTATTTGATTTCATATTTTAAAAATTAAGTTTAAAATAAACTTAAGGTTCTACTTAATAAATTTCAGTAAAATATCATACAACTTTTAAAACCAGTATTTAAAACATTATCATACAAGAGATAATCCTTTAAAAATCAGTTAAATCTTAATTTACTTAAAGTTAAAAACTTCTTCTCTTTTTTTTTTATAAAACTTTATAAAACTGTTTTAAATTCCACTCTGGGTTCAACCAGGTCCTGCCCGGGACTCTTCAACTTTACCCGAGTTCCCTCTTTTATTTTTTATTTTTTATTTATTTAAAAACTTGATGTAAATCTTAAACTGGAAACATTAATTCACAAACCATACTCGAATTACACGTAAACGACTCAAGTAGTACCCGAGCCATAAAATAAAGTACTCGAGCTAACGCTCGTACGACACTTCTTCTCCCTACCATCAATTCAATTTCCTAACCTACAGAAACAATGGCAATCACCTGGATATACCACTGAATGGTGCATGTGCACATAAGGTCGAGAAGCCTCTGACCACCACTGCTACCCACCATAAATCGCCTTCGACCCTCTCTTTCCAGCCGACAACCCAGAGAAATAAATTGAGCCCAAACGAAAAAAACGACCATCGAACACAAATCTGGAAGGAGTAGTTCATCGGAAAGTTGACCACTACCATCGATCTCGACCACGAGTTTCCCCGTCAATATCACCAGACCTTCGCCTCGACTTCTCACGCCTAATCCTCACGTCGCAATCGCCTCTCACTACTCGTGGCCATCGCCATTTACTCGAATAAACAGCCCTCTCATTTCGATGATAAAACCCTACTCCATCACGTAGCCACCATCACCGTGAGCTATAAAACCACTTCCCATTTTTCCCTAACTCGACGTTCACCAATCAAGCTTCTACCAAAGCCCCGACCTCCAAAGCTTCACCCGTCGCCGGAAATTACTCGAAACCTAAAAACTGATCAACCCCAATTTGCAAGCCAAAAACTAAACTAAAATTCGTGATATGATTACTAAAATTCATGGTTTGGTATTTCAAATTCAAATATATACTTAAATATGAAAATTAAATTGAGTAAATTTTGACCAAAATTAAGATTTCACTGTAAAACTTGAATTTCCAAAACAAAGATTGATTCTAAATTCCTGTATTTGTTTCTAGGTGAAATGTTACATGGTTACAAACAACTTTCATTCACAAATCACAAAGTAATTCGAATTCCAAGTTGAGATATTGAACATATTAAGAAATCCAAACCTGTAGTTAACAACAGTGCCTAATTTTTTAAAACTACACTGGCATTCAACAATCACACATATAACATGTCTCTGTTCCATCTAAATTTACAGGCTAACAAGATGGATTGTATTCAAATATCATGGACAAATTTTTGGTTTAAAGCTATTTTAAAAAATCTTATGTTTTCTCACCTGCAAGGTATTGTTAAACAGAGAACACCCTGATGATCTGAAACCCTGTGGTTGAATCTTCCTTGTTGAACTTATTTGAGTTTTTAAAAAATATGGTGAAGCTTTACTTTTATTTTCTTTCAGGCATGCCAAGGCTTGTTTTTAAGGAGATGAAATGAATGTATAAATAAAGAAGGCAGCCTTGCATAAGTAGGTGTTTACTGGGAAGGCTACAACTAGATTCAGTCTGTTTTGTTTTGACTAAAGATATTTTACCTTAGTTATTGATATGATTTTTAACATAATTTCGGCTGGAAAGATTTGTTCTGTGCTTGAGAAGAAAGTCATTAAATGCATGTGTCCCTATTTTAGTTTACATACTTATGGTTTTGCTGATATGTATTTGTACAAAGATTTTTTTTGAACATAACTTGTTTGTCTTTTCTTTTGCATTGTTCATACATACTTATATAGGTTATTCTCCTTAATCCTTCTGATATGCTTATGTATAGTTGTTCTAGATATGGTTTTGGCTTATGTATTTATTTATAACATATACATGTATTTGTATATTTTATATTCATATTTATATCTTATATTCATATTTAATATTGATAGGATTGCTTTACTTTAAACATTATTCTAAAGACTTCATTTATTATTCATATATGTATTATATCAAATGTTATTAATATAGAACTTTTAATTCGATTGGATAAGAAAGATTTTGTTTTAAATTTTAAAAAAATCAGATCTTCTTTCCAAATCTATATAAACAAATGGCAAATATCCAAAAAGACTTGTTCATTTTAAAATGATAAGTTTACTTTTCTTTAAATTGGATTAAATAGTTATTAAAATATTATTGTCAAAATCTCAGGTCGTCACATTGCTCCCCCCTTTGAATCTTTTCGTCCTCGAAAAGGAACGTAGCCAGATTTTAAAATGTTTAAGATCAGATAAACTCTCTTTGATCATTTCTAAATTACTTGAAAATTCTATACAATATTACTAAAATAGCTTTTATACAGATATTTTTATAACACGATGTTTCGACAAGTCTATCCTTGTTCCCACAGAAATTCGGTCATACGTTGATCAGGCGTAGGACTGAAAATCTATAAGTACTTGGTAAACCCGTTTTCAACACCCAGTGAAAATACTTGGAAAATAATTTTATTGAAAATATAGAAAAAACAGTTTTTTAAAAATAGAGGAAATGCCTTTGGTGAGAAGGCTCTGGAAATCATCACCCCCATCCATGCTCGTAGTTAACCCGATAGTTACGTTGCCGTCCCGACAAAATCCAAAGATAACTGTAGGCCTCCGCGCCCCACGATTACACCATGGAACCCACGATAGATCGCAGCTACAACTGGGGTTACGTAGCTATCACAGCAAAAACCCATATAACTGTAGGCATCAGCGCCATCGAATTTCGCTGCCAAAAATGAAACTTCTCCATTCCACTTGACCATAGATCGCAGTCTACCGATGTTGCGTTGCCTTCCCGGCAAAATCAAGCGTAGACCGTTGACACTCATCCTCCACACGATTTTCGCTATGGTCCCCACAGTAGACCACAGCGACATCGAGTTACACTGTCGTCACAGCATAACTCAAATGCCTCTGTAGGCATCAACGCCATCGACTTACGCTACCCAATAATCCTCAGGAACTAGTTTGTCTGGAATCCTCACAAGATCAACTTTAGAACCTCCCCTTAGAGGCTCAAGGCAGTACCACCGTGTGGCACTCTTGAGAAGTTCATTCCAAGGGAGCGCCTTTTTCCCCAGAGCCATCATCAAAACACTTTATACTATACATATAGTATCTTTCAAACCATACACTTAGTATGATCTCATACAAAGCTCCTTTACACAAAATCGATTATCTTAAAATCGATAATTCTCAAATTAGGCTTTCCAAATTTCAATATTGATTTTACCCAAGAATCAAAAGCCTTTCCAAATCCATAGGTTTCCAAAACCTTTTTCCAAAATCCTCATAAGATCCTTTATATATATACAGATATATATATAATCTTTAAAAAATTTGGATCATTTCAAACTTATATAAAACTCCTTTTATACTTCAAACATTTTCAAAAACATTTTCTTCTGGCTATAGATTTAACAAGGGAAGTTGTATCCTATATAACAAAGATCTATAGTTTAATTTATTCAAAATCAAATATTCAAATTGATTACTCTTTCCAATATCAATTTCATTCAAATTCGTACGACGTACACATACCATCCGTACGCTATATCAACCTGATCGCTCGCTCAATCGCACAATTTCACTTCCGAACTAGTATCGTCCACCCGACTTCCTAGTGCGGACACATATCTGATTTCTTGATCAGAAACCGTCATTCTCCTTGCATAGTCATAACTATGATAGAGAATATCCAGAACCAATCAACAATCCATATCCAGGTTCGCCGTTGAAAATCGAGTGAAAAATCTCAACTCGGATCGATAAACTATCTCGAAATTCTGTGCTCGAATCTGGATCAAATAACTATGCGAATAGAATAATATACGTACATCCTACGTATTTAACTTCATTGATATTAGCCAAATCAATTTCCTTCCCATTCACATTCCCTTTAAATTCTATTCATGTATTTACAATTGTTTCAATTCCATTGAATTATCACTTCAATTCCTATCTCAGTTGGGAATTTAATAAATAATCGTTTGAACACCGACCAGCTTAGAAAATAGCTTAAAAGTTTAAAAATAGGTAAGTAGTGGAAAAATAATTAATAGTTCGCAAAATATCTATAAAATAGTTAACTAGTTGTAAAATAGTTGGAAAATAGTAAAATAGTTTCAGAGCTTTTAGATAATTGCCAAATAGTTGTAAAATAGTGATTAATTTGTAAAGTAGTTGAAAAATAGTAATTTGTTTATAAAACAGTTGAAAAAGATTAAATAGTTTCAAAATAATGGTAAAACAAATATAAAATAATTTGGCTTTAAAAAGAAAGGTTATATATATTAAATAGCTTGGAAAATAAGTTTATATTAAAACAATTTATATAAAATAGTCTAGAGTCAAACTGTTCACTTCCCCAATAATTCAATTTACATTTCCACTTTCATTTAAATTGACCCAATTTCAAATTTTAAATAACTCCAATTTCCATTGGACTTGATTTATTTCCAATTCCAGTTAAATCAATAAGTTGAATCAATCGGATTTCTTTCCAAATTCTAATCAAATTTTATTTGATTTTAAACATATTCACGTTAACTACAATTCCAAATTATTCAAACTTATTTAGACTACTTTCCAATTGGATCTACCTCAAATTTCAAATCACTTCAATTTCTATATGAATTTATCACAATCCCTATTTGAATTCGAACTCATTAAATCTTCAATTTTATTTCAAATTAATCCAATTCAAATTTCCCATTAGAATTTTATACTCATCTATCTTCAATTCTAATTAATTTAAACTAAATTCAATTCAAATTAATGAAATCAAAACCTCAACTTTAACCATCTCGAATCATATAAATTCGAGCTAAATTTTCAAATATTGATTTAATCCCCTTAAATTAGGTTAACCTTTATTTATTTATATATCTATTTTTGTTTTTAAATCAGTAATCCAAATCTTTAACTATTTAATTCTGAGTCCAATTCTCAATAGATATAGAAAATTTTACATTAGGTTGAATTACCACAAAAGATTCCATACATTAGTTGATTCCTACTAATAGTTCATACATTACATACATTTATCCAAAATAAGAGTCTTACAAAAGTCATAAATCTAGATGTCTTTCTATGGACTTCCTCCCAAAGGGCAAAGCCCAAACATGCACCTTTCAACAGGATGTCCCCACTTATAGCATTTTCTACAAAAAATTTCTACCCTCTCATCAATCTTGACTGCCTCCATGTTTCCGACAGGATGTTCGACAACTTTAATCTTTTTCTTCTGTCTCTTGGGACAATTTCTCGCAATATGTCCCAACCCTTTACAATGATAGCAAATGGTTGACTCGTTGATTGGTTCCTTTGGTTTACGCTTTACCTTCCTCACTTCGGGACAGTGGTTAAGGAAATGTCCCTTCTTATGGCACTTGAAGCATAATATCTCGGACCGAAAACATTGGAATATACCCTTTAATTCCTTCCTTGTTTTACCACACTTAGCTGCGTAATGACCCTTATTGTAACATCTATAACAAGTAACATTATCATAAGGTCCTGGTCCATTTCTTTCCTTAATCCGATTTTCATACTCCTGAATTGCTATTTCCCATTCCTTACGTGCAGCTGCTCTTCGTTCTCTGCGCCTTGCCTTCCGTTCTTCACTCTTAGCCATTTCTATCAAAGACTGACTTTTAGAGGGTCTTCCTAACTTATAAATTAGACTTAATTAGAAGAATTCAACTCTTATATATCAATTTTCTTACCTAGATATACCTTATGTTTTAAACCACCTTCGGTTTTTATTTCAATTCCAATCTTCAAACAACCCATTGTTTGCAACAAATCTCTTTTATTCAAATTTAAGATTCCATAATTTAGGTATTTTCAATTTTATAAGTCATACTTTACTTAAATGTTTACTTTTTAAAATATTTCATTTTGCTTACCCATTAATGCACATCTCATTATTTAACACACAACAATTACTTATGATAATAACCAAGATTATCATATCTAAAGCCATCTATTATCATCTTATTCTGAAATACTTTTCCAATTCAAGATTTCAATTTCAATTTAAATCCATTTCAAATTATCTTTATTAAATTCAGTATGGTTGTATTATATTACTTCTTAATTTAATTTCAATAACTAACAACCAATCACCTTTATATTAATTAGAAGGAAATATTGCTTTATATATATCAAAATATTTTTTTTATATATAAAATCATTTAAAACCTTTTATAAGAAAATAACAAGTACGTGCTCATATATATATATATATATATATATATATATATATATATATATATCCTCAACTCATTCTAGAGTACCACAGACTCTATTAAATGAGTAATTCCCACTAGAGCCAAGGTTCTCGCTTAACCTTTCAGCTCTGATACCAAATGTAACGACCCGAAATTTTCCAACCCGAAAATTCCAAATAGTTATGAAAAAGAAGAAAGAGATAGAAGAAGAAGAACAGAAACACCCAAACATCTCACATTCACAGCGGATAAAATATAATAACAAATAATATCAGTTTACAAAGAATATTATATCTGTTGATTACATTTGATACACATCAGAGTTTCACATATATACAGTAACTGAATATACAATTATCATGTCTCAGATTAACAATAATATAATTACAGCGGAAATACTCTATACGCTCCTGCCATCCAGCTCGCCCCCCCCCCCCCCCCCCGAGCTCCAGAACGTACCTCCCTGAAAATCTGTAATACTCGGTCTGACCCGAGCATTACATCAAAGTAACTCCCGGGTCAGGCTGGAAACCAGCGTGAGTAAACCCATCTAACACAAAATACTAGAACAAAGGCTTACTTAAAACCCGGGGTATCTTGTCTCAATTTTCAAATTCAAGATTTGTTATAGACATTGCTTATTTTTCACATCAATTTCTAAATACCAGAACTTAGATTAAATGACCCAATTAACTTAAATCATCCCATTCCAGCCTATTGATTTCACATACCAATCTATAAAGCATCGAAGTGGTTTCGGGTATTAACTAATACCTGACTCCGGTCTCTTCGAATTCAGTTCATCTTAACACATGTCATTCAAGTGAAATGCAATTCAATTTTAAATAAAAGGTGTCACCTTTACTCAACAATTCATTATTAATACACAACCACATTATCATTGCCCATCCAACACATCATATCACGAAAGTATTTCATTTTACAAAGCATCACAATCACTTATCAAGGATAACAAATATTCCAAGGCATTCAAATATCATTCAATTATTCATAAGCAAGATAAATTAGTCATACCATTTCTAGTTCATTCAATTAACTATCAATGAATCAGATTTAATTACTTTATTACTTATAAACCTGGCTTATTTAACATAAATTAATTATATTCAATTAATTAATCATCCCTTATGTAACAACCCGGTATTTGCGTCGATTAATAATCGACTTTTAAATGATTAATATTGACACAAATTTCCATTTGAAGTTTTAAATTTTGAATTTTTAAATTTCTTTTATAAATTGTTAAAAGAAATTTCGGGCTTTAACGTTTTAATATAGGCCCATGTTTATTTCGTTGCCGTTCCTTTTTATTCAATTCGACCCGATCCCCTTTTTCATTTTTCGAACCCTAATTAAAACAACATGAGAGAAAAATATGGCGGCCTCGTGTTCATCGTCCAAATTACGGTTTTGAGCTAAATCGAAGGCCGACTTCAACTGCTCGATTTGACTTGGTGCTCGCTGATGCTAAGGTGAGTGATTTAATCGTCACTCACATCTAATTCAACTATGTGTGGCATTACGATTTTTCTTTGTTTTGTTGCCTCTGAATTTTCGTTTAATTGTTCGGTCATTTGAGTATGATTGAATGCCGTGGTTTGTTTTGACTTGTTCGAATTCGTGAATTTCTTGCTTGCCTCAGACATGTTTAATTGTTCATGGTTTTGACTTGAACTTTTAATATGAAACTGACTTTGGGTTGTTGGTTTGAATTCTCGGTCGTTTTTAAAGTGACTTCGAGAAAATAAAATTTGTTTTTAACCAAGACAGCTACTTGATGCTTGCATCCCCATGCTTCATGTTTTCGATCACTTGTCTGTGCTGTTGAGGTTGTCTTAGTTGATGCCTCTGTTTGACTTCACTGTATCACATGTTTATATTCTTGCAGTTGCTATACTTTTGACAGAAATGCTTCACTTGATTCTGTTGTATTTGTGCATTGCCTTATTGTTGCTGTGCACTTCTGTTTGCTGTCATGTTCTTGTGCTCGAGCTCTTTTGCACTCTGATGCTTGTTGTGTATATTTGTGACATTCATGTTGTCACTTAGCCACCTTACTGTCATGTTGTATATGGGCTTACTGCCTGTTCATCATGGTATGGGGTCACTGCCCTTGTATTTAGATACTTGTAGTCCCTGTGCATCATTGTTGCCAGTTGCATTCATTAATGTCAGTTGCCTTCATTGTTGCTAGTTGCATTGTTTTTTTCAGTTTGTACTTGGAGTCCCTGTGCTTCATTGTTACCAGTTGCATTCATTGTTGCTAGTTGCATTGTTTTGTTCAGTATGTACTTGGAGTCCCTGTGCTTCATTGTTACCAGTTGCATTCATTGTTGCCAGTTGCATTCATTAATGCCAGTTGCCTTCGTTGTTGCTAGTTTCATTGCTTTGTTCAGTTTGTACTTGTAGTCTCTGTGCTTCATTGTTCCACAATTGGCATTGTCTCGTATTTTGTTATTCGTGATGCCTGGCTATGTTGCCTTATCATAGGTGCACTGTCCAACTTCAGGTTGTAACATTGATTTATATGAGTCGTTTTGGGGCTTGGTTTTGTACTGTCTGCATTTTGACTCGATTAAGCTAGTTCATATTGAACTGGTCCATTTTTGTGTTTCACCATGCAGTCTTTGTTCTATGTTGGTCGATTTATTTTAGTATCGGCCATTTCATTTGAATACACCTGTGTTGAATCCGGTAACTCGGGTTTGACCTTGTGCTCGTGTCGTGATTTTAAATATATTTCACCTGTGTTGAACCCGTTCTTTTATTTTGGGTTTGACCTTGTGCTCGGTTGTGTACATCATCACTGTTGTGGCAAGGCAGTGCACGCAAGCGTGAACTGCAGCCACACGGAATTGAGTTTTTGGGCACGACATCACTATAGTGGCAAGGCAGTGCACGCAAGCGTGAACTGCAGCCACACGGTATGGCGTGTATGATATTCTATTTGTTTTGACTTATGGATCTTTTTGCGTATCCCATATTCCGTAGTGGCGAGGCAGTGCACGCGTGCGTGTACTGCAGCCCTACTTGAATTAATATTTTAATTGATATTTCAATGGTTTGAACTGTTTGTTCATTTCAATTCAATATTCTGAATTGCATTCTGATTTGGTTTAATTACTGTCGTCTATTCAGTATTTAATTATTATTGCTTCTGAGCACTAATAACTGAGTTTGAATTAGACTGACCCGAGTATTTTTTTCTTTTGAATCTAATACTCGGGTCAGACCGAGTATTTCAGGTTGTAGATATTCTGCTTTGGGTTGCTGCTAGAGCTATGAAGTTCTTTCATATCTTTTGGAGTAGTCGTCGTCATTTGTAGTAGTCAGTATAATTGTATAGGAAGATATGTATTCATGTATATTATATACGTTAATGTACTTGTATATGTAACTTCCTGAGTCGACTGTGGTAGTTGTATCATATGTACCGTGTCATATGTATTGTATCAAATGTATTGTGACTAACATCAGTTATTGTATATATGAGACTTTCTATTTTATTTGTGTTCCGCATTATATTATCTGTGTAATATTTTATATTTACTGTTCTAAACTATTATGAACCATCGTAGTTCGTTTTATACTGGTATTGGGGTATGTCGATGGGAGAAAATAAATCAGAGATGAAAAATTACGAATATTTATATATATATATCACTCCTATCGAGATAACCAGTACTAGTGTAAGGCCTAACTATTGATGGCCGCTCCTCAACAGCCTTATTCTCCGGGCTAGTTGACAGCACTACACCGTAGTGTTCTTGGCTAGCGTGGGTATAGAGGTGGGGCGTCACAGCTTGGTATCAGAGCCTGGGGTTTAGAACAAATATAAAACGTAACTTAGATAGTACATGTGTTACAACTATTTGTCGACGTATTATCTCTCATATTTGCATATGATTGTCTTTGAATTGTTAGGTATGAATTCCTAACGCTTATTCATATGCATTTGATTTTGATTCTTGTGTCTTCGGCTTTGATTTGATTTAGCCGATGGTTGATTTTGTTCGAATCTCAGCGATTCTGAACTTGATATTTTATGTTTTCCTCGGCTTGATTTCCATTCGACTTCGGTCACTTTGTTTTTGAGAAATTTCTAATTTCTTGATTTCCACGACTCTGACTTTGTTTGCCGTTGAATTCTTTGATTATGATGTTGAATCGTTTTGTACTCTATTATGGCCATTACTTGTTGACTTCAGCAATTGACTTGATTTTCATTTTCGTTGAAGTCATTTATGCATTTATGCTCGTTCTGCTTTGTTTTTCCAAATTTAATCGATTCTTGTTAATTCCCCGATTGGTTGCTACCATTTATTAGCAACTTTGATAATATTTTCTTCGGGATTTTTGTGAGCATTCCTTTTGATGGATACAGTATCGATTTCTTTGGATTCTATTCACATCTTTGTATGTGAATTCTTGTGCTTGATTGTTCCTACAATCATTTTTGTGATTTGTCACTTTAAAAATATAAAGGTTTTCTATACTAGTAGTAAATATCAAAACCCTTTTCTCCAAACGATTTCAAAACTATTTTACTACAAAACTCTTTTCCTAAACCGTTTTCCAATCTATTAGTATATACTAACCTTTACCTCACTCGTATGAGAAATCTAATTAAACGACTTAGTAAAACGAGTGGTATATAACGCTTGCGTTTACTTCGCCGGTTAATTCTTGGACTTATTCGATTGAATCTCTTGTGGCAAATTTTATTAGTGAAGATTTACAGTTTGTTCGTAAATATTTAAGTTAAGCAAGTGGTTATGGGACATGAAGCTGAACTTTTATATTTACTAGGTTAGTGTAATTGACACTTCTCGTTGATCTTGACGATCGCTTTATGAATTAGACTAGCAATTGTGCTATTTCTTTTTATTTGCGAGGTTAGACTAGACACCACTTGTGTGATTCCATTCACACATACCTTTCTGCTTTTTGGTTAGTCTTGACCTCAATCTGTGTGATTCCATTCACACATGCTTAGTGTAATTGACACTCCTCGTTGATCATGATGATCGTTCTGATGGTCAGACTAGACACCACTTGTGTGATTCCATTCACACATACCTTTCTGCTTTTTGGTTAGTCTTGACCTCAATCTGTGTGATTCCATTCACACATGTGGGGTAGCTTCCCTTGGTCTTCGGACCGTCATGTGATAGGCCTCTTTCCCTTTTTCTGTGATTTCTAGATTCCTTATGTTGATTTCTGGAAATTTTATGCTTCACCTATTTTTGTGTATTGGTGAATTCATATGTTATTGATTTGTCATGAGTACAAATTTGGGGTATGATACCTCTTTGGATCTTTGAGAAGATTCTTGTGATATTGATTATCTCTTATCGGTTGATCTCCTGTTGATCATTATTTACATACTTATAGTAGTATGTTATTATGGATATTTTATGTTTTGCGTTGCACGTGTTGGTGATTTTCATGCTCACGTGTAGGTGAGATTCCGTGCTCCCGTTCTCGCTTTGCATTGCACGTGTTGGTGATTTTCATGCTCACGTGTAGGTGAGTTTCCATACTCCCATTCGAGTTTTCATACTCCGGTTCGAGTTTTCATACTCCGGTTTGAGTTTTCATACTCCGTTCGAGTTTTCATACTCCGGTTCGAGTTTTCATACTCCGTTCGAGTTTTCATACTCCCATTCGAGTTTTCATACTCCGGTTCGAGTTTTCATACTCCGTTCGAGTTTTCATACTCCGGTTCGAGTTTTCATACTCCGGTTCGAGTTTTCATACTCTCATCTTGTGATTTCTGGATTTCTTGTGTAGATTCCTAGAATTTGTGCTTCACCAATTTTCGTGATCTCTATTGATAAGTTTTATCAATTTTTGTGCATTGGTGAATTCGTGTGATATTGACTTGTTATGAATACGAGTTTAGGGTATGATACCCCTTCCTATCTTTGAGAAGATTCTTGTGACATTTTTGATGAACGAAAATCCACTTATCGAAGTTGCTACTGATGTCGCTGTTTTAATCACGTGTTTTAAAAATTGTTTTCAAAATTTTTACGATTTGCGCTTTCAAAAGAATGAGGAAGCGAATTAAACGTTTCAGTAAAATCGAGGACTATGACCCCTTTCTTTTGCTGATTCGCTTAATTCCGGACTTGTTCGTTTGAGAATGTAAATTGTAATTTTATAAATAAAATGGTTTTCAAATTTTTTTTACAGTTTACGCTTTCAAAAGAATGAGGAAGCGATTTAAACGTTTCAGAAAAATCGAGGACTATGACCCCTTTCTTTTACTGATTCGCTTAATTCCGGACTTGTCCGTTTGAGAACGTAAAATGTTATTTATTTAAAATACACAATTTTGCACTTTCAAGGAAACGATGAAGTGAATTAAACGATTTAGTAAAACTCGTGGTTATGGGTCATGTGTGTTTGCTATTTCGGTTAATTTCGGACTCGTTAATTGAAAAATTTGTGATTTGAAATTTGATTACCGTTGTGGTAATTTCTGATTATCGTTTTGATAATCGGATGTTTGTGATTTCTGATTTATCATTTTTGATAATCAGATATTTATTGTTTCTGATTATCGCTTGTGATAATTAGATATTTGAGATTTAATTATCGTTTATGATAATTAAATATTTGTGATTTAAGATTGATTTTCGATTTTGATAATCGTATACTTGTTGATTTGATTATCGTTTTTGATAATCGAATATTTGTGATTTGAGATTTCTGAATTATCTATTGATAATTAGATATTTGAGATTTAATTATCGTTTATGATAATTAAATATTTGTGATTTAAGATTGATTTTCGATTTTGATAATCGAATACTTGTTGATTTGATTATCGTTTTTGATAATCGAATATTTGTGATTTGAGATTTCTGAATTATCTATTGATAATTAGATTTTGTTGATAATTTGTGAATTTCTTTTATGAAATTAAAAGATTTCTTTGGTGTTTATATAGTACTACGCCGGTGTACCGGCTCAATTTTCCGCTATTCATGACGTTTTCCACGTCTTCCAATTACGGAAATGCCTTAGGGATTTCCGATTTCTATTCTTGAGCAACCTTATATTCACATCATTGCTTCGGGGGTGTAGCACCTTCGAAATAAAGATGTTTTTCTCGTGAAAGTTTAGTGGTTCTCAAATCCTATGGATTTCACTTTGGAATCCAGAGAATTCATCGAGCAAACACATTCAAGCTTACTCTTTCATGCTCTTATGGTTGTTACCTTTTGTCCATTTATTCCTTATGATTGGGAGGACGCAATTTCTTTAAGGAGGGGAGTCTGTAACAACCCGGTATTTGCGTCGATTAATAATCGACTTTTAAATGATTAATATTGACACAAATTTCCATTTGAAGTTTTGAATTTTGAATTTTTAAATTTCTTTTATAAATTGTTAAAAGAAATTTCGGGCTTTAACGTTTTAATATAGGCCCATGTTTATTTCGTTGCCGTTCCTTTATATTCAATTCGACCCGATCCCCTTTTTCATTTTTCGAACCCTAATTAAAACAACACGAGAGAAAAATATGGCGGCCTCGTGTTCATCGTCCAAATTAGGGTTTTGAGCTAAATCGAAGGCCGACTTCAACTGCTCGATTTGACTTGGTGCTCGCCGATGCTAAGGTGAGTGATTTAATTTAATCGTCACTCACATCTAATTCAACTATGTGTGGCATTACGATTTTTCTTTGTTTTGTTGCCTCTGAATTTTTCGTTTAATTGTTCGGTCATTTGAGTATGATTGAATGCCGTGGTTTGTTTTGACTTGTTCGAATTCGTGAATTTCTTGCTTGCCTCATACGTGTTTAATTGTTCATGGTTTTGACTTGAACTTTTAATATGAAACTGACTTTGGGTTGTTGGTTTGAATTCTCGGTCGTTTTTAAAGTGACTTCGAGAAAATAAAATTTGTTTTTAACCAAGACAGCTACTTGATGCTTGCATCCCCATGCTTCATGTTTTCGATCACTTGTCTGTGCTGTTGAGGTTGTCTTAGTTGATGCCTCTGTTTGACTTCACTGTATCACATGTTTATATTCTTGCAGTTGCTATACTTTTGACAGAAATGCTTCACTTGATTCTGTTGTATTTGTGCATTGCCTTACTGTTGCTGTGCACTTCTGTTTGCTGTCATGTTCTTGTGCTCGAGCTCTTTTGCACTCTGATGCTTGTTGTGTATATTTGTGACATTCATGTTGTCACTTAGCCACCTTACTGTCATGTTGTATATGGGCTTACTGCCTGTTCATCATGGTATGAGGTCACTGCCCTTGTATTTAGATACTTGTAGTCCCTGTGCATCATTGTTGCCAGTTGCATTCATTAATGTCAGTTGCCTTCATTGTTGCTAGTTGCATTGTTTTGTTCAGTTTGTACTTGGAGTCCCTGTGCTTCATTGTTACCAGTTGCATTCATTGTTGCTAGTTGCATTGTTTTGTTCAGTTTGTACTTGGAGTCCCTGTGCTTCATTGTTACCAGTTGCATTCATTGTTGCCAGTTGCATTCATTAATGCCAGTTGCCTTCATTGTTGCTAGTTGCATTGCTTTGTTCAGTTTGTACTTGTAGTCTCTGTGCTTCATTGTTCCACAATTGGCATTGTCTCGTATTTTGTTATTCGTGATGCCTGGCTATGTTGCCTTATCATAGGTGCACTGTCCAGCTTCAGGTTGTAACATTGATTTATATGAGTCGTTTTGGGGCTTAGTTTTGTACTGTTTGCATTTTGACTCGATTAAGCTAGTTCATATTGAACTGGTCCATTTTTGTGTTTCACCATGCAGTCTTTGTTCTATGTTGGTCGATTTATTTTAGTATCGGCCATTTCATTTGAATACACCCGTGTTGAATCCGGTAGCTCGGGTTTGACCTTGTGCTCGTGTCGTGATTTTAAATATATTTCACCTGTGTTGAACCCGTTCTTTTATTTTGGGTTTGACCTTGTGCTCGGTTGTGTACATCATCACTGTTGTGGCAAGGCAGTGCACGCAAGCGTGAACTGCAGCCACACGGAATTGAGTTTTTGGGCACGACATCACTATAGTGGCAAGGCAGTGCACGCAAGCGTGAACTGCAGCCACACGGTATGGCGTGTATGATATTCTATTTGTTTTGACTTATGGATCTTTTTGCATATCCCATATTCCGTAGTGGCGAGGCAGTGCACGCGTGCGTGTACTGCAGCCCTACTTGAATTAATATTTTAATTGATATTTCAATGGTTTGAACTGTTTGTTCATTTCAATTCAATATTCTAAATTGCATTCTGATTTGGTTTAATTACTGTCGTCTATTCAGTATTTAATTATTATTGCTTCTAAGCACTAATAACTGAGTTTGAATTAGACTGACCCGAGTATTATTTTCTTTTGAATCTAATACTCGGGTCAGACCGAGTATTTCAGGTTGTAGATATTCTGCTTTGGGTTGCTGCTAGAGCTATGAAGTTCTTTCATATCTTTTGGAGTAGTCGTCGTCATTTGTAGTAGTCTGTATAATTGTATAGGAAGATATGTATTCATGTATATTATATACGTTAATGTACTTGTATATGTAACTTCCTGAGTCGACTGTGGTAGTTGTATCATATGTACCGTGTCATATGTATTGTATCGAATGTATTGTAACTGACATCAGTTATTGTATATATGAGACTTTCTATTTTATTTGTGTTCCGCATTATATTATCTGTGTAATATTTTATATTTACTGTTCTAAACTATTATGAACCATCGTAGTTCGTTTTATACTGGTATTGGGGTATGTCGATGGGAGAAAACAAATTAGAGATAAAAAATGACGAATATTTATATATATATATATATATCACTCCTATCGAGATAACCAGTACTAGTGTAAGGCCTAACTATTGATGGCCGCTCCTCAACAGCCTTATTCTCCGGGCTAGTTGACAGCACTACACCGTAGTGTTCTTGGCTAGCGTGGGTATAGAGGTGGGGCGTCACACCTTAATTATCCATCTTGATAAATCACCCTTAATTAATCATGCTTAATTGCATTATGTAATTATCCTTAATTAATTACACAAATGAATTATTGTTCTAGTTAAATCAAATATTTATTAATCAGCTTGATTAGTCTCATTTTGTTATTTGTTACCCTTAATTAATTACATTACTTAAATAATTCCACTAGTGATTACTTTCATCATTTAATTTCTCCTAAAATTTCTTCGTTAGTTTAATTAATCATTTATTATTCCAGATCTTAATCGACTGCAAGATAAACCCTTTTATCTTTATTAATGTCTAATAAATCTTTAAAATCACTTATTATCGTTATAATATAAAACATATATACTTAACTATTTGATTTCATATTTTAAAAATTAAGTTTAAAATAAACTTAAGGTTCTATTTAATAAATTTCAGTAAAATATCATACAACTTTTAAAACCAGTATTTAAAACATTATCATACAAGAGATAATCCTTTAAAAATCAGTTAAATCTTAATTTACTTAAAGTTAAAAACTTCTTTTTTTTTTTTATAAAACTGTTTTAAATTCCACTCTGGGTTCAACCAGGTCCTGCCCGGGACTCTTCAACTTTACCCGAGTTCCCTCTTTTACTTTATTTTTTTATTTATTTAAAAACTTGATGTAAATCTTAAACTAGAAACATTAATTCACAAACCATACTCGAATTACACGCAAACGACTCAAGTAGTACCCGAGCCATGAAATAAAGTACTCGAGCTAACGCTCGTACGACACTTCTTCTCCCTACCATCAATTCAATTTCCTAACCTACAGAAACAATGGCAACCACCTTGATATACCACTGAACGGTGCATGTGCACATAAGGTCGAGACGCCTCTGACCACCACTGCTACCCCCCATAAATCGCCTTCGACCCCCTCTTTCCGGCCGACAACCCAGAGAAAGAAATTGAGCCAAAACGAAAAAAACGACCTTCGAACACAAATCTGGAAGGAGTAGTTCATCGGAAAGTTGACCACTACCATCGATCTCGACCACGAATTTCCCCGTCAATATCACCAGACCTTCGCCTCGACTTCTCACGCCTAATCCTCACGTCGCGATCGCCTCTCACTACCCGTGGCCATCGCCATTTACTCGAATAAACAGCCCTCTCATTTTGATGATAAAACCCTACTCCATCACCTAGCCACCACCACCGTGAGCTATAAAATCACTTCCCATTTTTCCCTAACTTGACGTTCACCAATCAAGCTTCTACCAAAGCCCCGACCTCTAAAGCTTCACCCGTCGCCGGAAATTACTCGAAACCTAAAAACTGATCAACCCCAATTTGCAAGCCAAAAACTAAACTAAAATTCGTGATATGATTACTAAAATTCATGGTTTGGTATTTCAAATTCAAATATATACTTAAATCTGAAAATTAAATTGAGTAAATTTTGACCAAAATTAAGATTTCACTTTAAAACTTGAATTTCCAAAACAAAGATTGATTCTAAATTCCTGTAATTGTTTCTAGGTGAAATGTTACATGGTTACAAACAACTTTCATTCACAAATCACAAAGTAATTCGAATTCCAAGTTGAGATATTGAATATATTAAGAAATCCAAACTTGTAGTTAACAATAGAGCCTAATTTTTTAAAACTACACAGGCATTCAACAATCACACATATAACATGTCTCTGTTCCATCTAAATTTACAGGCTAACAAGATGGATGGTATTCAGATATCATGGACAAATTTTAGGTTTAAAGCTGTTTTAAAAAAACTTATGTTTTCTCACCTACAAGGTATTGTTAAACAGAGAACACCCTGATGATTTGAAACCCTGTGGTTGAATCTGCCTTGTTGAACTTATTTGACTTTTTAAAAAATATGGTGATGCTTTACTTTTATTTTCTTTCAGGCATGCCAAGGCTTGTTTTTAAGGAGATGAAATGAATGTATAAATAAAGAAGGCAGCCTTGCATAAGTAGGTGTTTACTGGGAAGGCTACAACTAGATTCAGTCTGTTTTGTTTTGACTAAAGATATTTTACCTTAGTTATTGATATGATTTTTAACATAATTTCGGCTGGAAAGATTTGTTCTGTGCTTGAGAAGAAAGTCATTAAATGCATGTGTCCCTATTTTAGTTTACATACTTATGGTTTTGCTGATATGTATTTGTACAAAGATTTTTTTGAACATAACTTGTTTGTCTTTTCTTTTGCATTGTTCATACATACTATATAGGTTATTCTCCTTAATCCTTCTGATATGCTTATGTAAAGTTGTTCTAGATATGGTTTTGGCTTTTGTATTTATTTATAACATATACATGTATTTGTATATTTTATATTCATATTTATATCTTATATTCATATTTAATATTGATAGGATTGCTTTACTTTAAACATTATTCTAAAGACTTCATTTATTATTCATATATGTATTATATCAAATGTCATTAATATAGAACTTTTAATTCGATTGGATAAGAAAGATTTTATTTTAAATTTAAAAAAAATCAGATCTTCTTTCCAAATCTATATAAACAAATGGCAAATATCCAAAAAGACTTATTCATTTTAAAATGATAAGTTTACTTTTCTTTAAATTGGATTAAATAGTTATTAAAATATTATTGTCAAATTCCCGGGTCGTCACAGATGTAATTCCAATAAATGGAACAATGTAAATGTTGATTTTATTCTTATTGTAATAAAAGAATGTTCCAAAAAAATGAAATGATTAAATTGATTTAAAATCTTAATTAATGTGCGTATTTATTTATGATGGGATATAAGAGGTAAATTAATAATTTAAAATGTTAACTTAGCAATAAAATAATGTATAATGAATGGAAATGGAATGAATTAGTGTATGAACTAATTGGTAGCACTTGTTGTGAGCTAATAAGTAAATTAAAACGTAACAGTGCTAATTTAGGTTAATAATTAATAGGTTGAATGAAATGTCAATTAATGAATTTATTTAAAATTGTAAAGTTATAATAACATATGGTAATTGGTTGGGAAAAATAAAGATAACTAAATGTACTTTATTGATAATTAATATTATAAAGGAAAGTGTGGGTGTAAATTAAAAGGGAAACGTAAAATTTATTTATAAGGTAGTAATTGGTGTAATAGAAAGCATGAGACCAAGTGAATAAATTTATTGAGAATATTAATTGTAATTAATGAATCAAAGAAATAGTAATGGTCGCAAGTTACTATTTAGTTGTTCTATTAATTTGTTGTAACTGTAATATTAGGGAATAAGATTTAATACAAGTAATTATAATATCCGTTTGAAAGTAATAAACTTAAAGTTAATTGAAGTTTAATGGTTACAATTGTTATGAATTACCTATTTGTTTAGTTCATAGAATTTAATTTGAAAGCAATCGTAGAAATTGACTTAATTAGTGCAATACCAATTAATTAAAGCAATTAGTTGGATAAGAATATTGGAAATCAAAACTTTATATTTTATTTAATTGAAACGTAAAATTCAATAATTGGATTAACTGCAATCAAATGAAATTAGAATAGCTAAATAATACGTTATTAGAAATGAAGATGGAATATGAGGAAATTTTTTCAATAGTTTTGAATCCAATGTTAAGTCCATCTATTTGGCAAGAATGAATGGAATACTGATTTGTTAATTTAATTTAATATAAATTTTGGAAATTAAATTTATAATTTCTGAATTGAATGGAATTAAGGATAATACTGAAATCGATAAGTTAATCTACTTCAAATTGACTTTTAATTTATTTAAAACATTGTAAATGACTGAGAAATATAAAAGTGATAAAATTGGTCAATTTTAAGATTGAAATTAAAAGTTGGAATTTATTAATTAATTATTTAATTATTTAATTAATGTAAAAATGCCATTTTGGCCACTGACTCGGATTTCAACGAAACCAATTTCATCGGATCTGTAGCAGTGAATTATTGCAGGGTTTCAAGTTTCGTAGCGATCATACTTGTCGTTTGATCGTACGGACTCGAAACGCCTTGAAATTTATGAAATTGAAATTAATTGAAATCAATTTGAAAAATATTGATTTGAGCATAACTTCTTCATATGATGGAATTTGGACTTGAAACTTGTTCCATTGTATTTAAAATATTTTAAAACATCTATTTTGATATAAGGGTTGACCCAATTTCATTCGAGAGTCGAAACGGGCTTTTTGGGCCACTTTGGAGTTAGCGCTTAAATTAATTTTATCCATCCATTCAAATGTCAACCCTGCATATATATATATATCCTGGTATAAACCCTAGCAGCCTCTGTTTCACCTCCTCAATTCAATGGCAGACAAACCCTAATTCCAATTGTAATCCCAAATCCAAAGCGGAAATTTCAAACTCCACAATATATGCCAAATTTTATATAAATTCGAAGCTCTTGAAGAGCGTAACTCAGATCTGCAACTCGCTTTTCGACTCGATGCATTGTTTGGCCAGAAAATCCAGAACCATTTTCGGTCGTTCATTGCGCGTCGATGAAACATCGACTGATCGACGAACCATTTCTGGGTTTTGAAGAGGGGACGGAGGGGAGTTCATCGGCGATGTTCGCTTGTCGATTTGATGGCTGGATCGTGCTGCAAAATTCGATAGGGTTTTGAAAATATGCAGGCTGCCCTATATTTTTGCGTGACCGTGAGCGATCGCATGAGGAGGTCTTGGCGTTGGTGGGGCCTAGGGCGGCGGCGACATGGCCACGGTGGCTACTGGTGGCGGTGAATCTGGTCGAGGCGTGCGTGTTTTACTATAGTGCATGGGTTCTATATTGGGTGCGAACGAAGTTGAAGCACTCTTTGGTTTCAGCAGTTGGATGACGTGGCGAGAGGGTGTGGAGGTATATTTGTTTCTTTTTTATATTTTAAAATCTAAATCCAATCACAATAATCGTCATAACATTCTCATACGATATCTGATTGACGCACGGTTTTCTACGCTAGGTTTGTATTAGAATTTCGAACATTTTGGTCCTAGTTTGGACGAATTCAGAGACTGGTCAAATTTTGGGTTTAAATTTCATTTAAATTCAATTTAAATTCAAAAGGTGAGTGTTTTAACCCATTTACAACTTCAAAAATTTCTTATGTTTGTTAAATTAATTTTTGTTGTGATTATGAATTTATTTATGACTGTTTTGCATATTTTTAATCATCATATCAGTTAATTACATTTATTTAAATTAAATCGTTATTTAATTTATTTTTGAATATAACTACTAGTTAATTACTTGTTATGTATTATCAATTATATATTGATATTGATCGTTTGTTTTGGATGATGATTGGGATGGATGTATGATTTTATAATGGATGTATGGATGTTTTATTTATATCATCATAGTCTGCAAGTTGTTCTGCATTTATGCCCTTCGGGATTGCGGTTTGAAATGATATACAACCGTATTTTATTTTAAATTATGGATTGAAATGATAAATATCCATATCACTTGACCATAGGATAGAAAATTATATACAAACACCGCGGTCTATATATATATATATAATTATTTTGAAAAGATTTCTATGGTTTTGTAAAGAAATATATTGGTTAAATAGATATTGATTTTAGATGTTATATAAATTCTATTTTACTATTGATTTTAGCTATGTATAATTTTGTTTTGAATTACAAAATAAGCTAAATAATAAGTTTGACTTCTTTTATATAATATGGTTAAGTATCTATTTAAAATTCTATTGTATATAGAGTTTATAATGACTGAAATAAAATTAAGGTTGGAAGATAAATGTGAATTTGATTTGAATTAAAGTATTTAAGAATTATCCACGAAAATTTGATTTGAAATGTAAATAAAATGGAGATTTAAAAGGCATGATTTTATAACTTGATTTTTTTGTTTAGAGGATATAAATGAATATCAAATTGACCTAAATGAATATTATCAAGTTAATTTAATTGAAAAAATATCCAGTTATTTGGAGTCTAAAGGTTTTACTAAAATGATATTTGATTTATTAAGTAAACATTTCAAATCTAAAATAATAGTAGTTGAAATTGATATATATAAAATTATCAAAGAATAAGTTTTGAAATGGTGGAATAATTAAAGCTTTGAAATATATGGTTTATTTGGGGATTTAAATCTATATTTGGAATTGATTTGTGAAGGTGAAGAAGCTATTTTATTTTATAAATTAATTTAATATTTAAACCATTTAAGTGGTGTGGTTATATTCCAAAGTTATGAAATCCAAAGTTTTATTGTTTTGAAAGGCTATATTTCAAGCGTTTGGTTTAGAAATATTATAACTTTGAAATTATTATGGTTTTAGAAAAGGATATATTTGAAAATGATATCATATTGCTTGGTTTTCAAAAGGGGAAATGATATCGTAATTTATATGGTTTTGAAATGGATATTTTATTCTGGTTTTTAAATTATAAACTATTTTGAAAAGACTGCGGTGTTATAATAACGTTTGCTTGCTAAAGAGACCGGGATCGGAAGTTGTCATACTCTCTGCCAACTCCGAAAACCACTTTAACAACTGTGTACGCGGTGGAGATTCCAGAATGAAGTAGGATGGCGGCGGCGTTCCTTTAAGGTAAATTCATGGACCCAACTCCCGTGAGTTGGCATAAGGTGGCTAAACCAGGAACGATTGATGGGCTAATGAGGTAGCTCCTTTGATCGGACACATCCCTTCGATATTATACTCTGACCTTTGGATTGATTCGGTGGCCGCTTTTGATTCTCTTTTTGGAGGTGTGGCTCGAGGTGGGTGGTAGCTTCGCGTTACGTGTTACCACCGGCCCGGAAGCATAATTGGTATATCTACCCTGGCATTGCCTAGTTGTGTCGTGTCACCTACCCTATCGTGCCTTGTACGAGTTTCTGTTTGTGCCGTATCTATAGAGTATCCTCTGGTAGCCTCCCGGTCAGGAGGTATTACGGTACTGTATAGACTATTGGCATTATTACGTGTTGAGGTGGAAAATGTAAAGGCTTAACGCTATTTAAAAGTAAGTTTATTTTCCTATTAGACACTATTATAATAGCGAAATATTACTATATAGTAAATTGTTTAACGGATATTTATGAGATGTGAATCCCGAGTATCTCTTAAGCTACTGCACTCACGTTAGACACTGGATAGGAGATGTCAAATCCTACAAACACCTTTGACGCCGTTTCACTCATATTTATTCATGTTGATTTAACTTACATAAGATCTTTTAGTTCTGACTCGTGTGTTTTGCCTTTTCAATTCGCTCGAGTCAGTCCGAGCGTTTCAAGATTTGAAGATTTTATTCTGGAGGACGAAGACGAAGATTTGTAGTACTATTATCTACTATATTATTCCACTACACCCTTTAATTCCGCTGCATTAATTATTATTCTCTGGTATGGGTAACTCTAATATGTATTATATAAGTAAATCAAATGTTTTTGTAAAAAAGCTTCATGAACTGTATATTTGATTACTATATTTTATCGTTCCGTTGCAAGATTCTGTTTTTTTATTTCTTCCTTCTTTTTCTTATTTACCCTATAACAATCCGCCCTTCTGTATGGTTTAAGTCTGACATGTGTGGTTTATCGTCGATTTAAAGCGTACAAAAAGGCGGGGTGTTACATCTGGTATTAGAGCTTTGGTTTAGCGATAAACCTTAGCTTTGTGGGGTTTGACTCTTTATTAATAGGGTAGTAATACCCTATGATGAGTCGTTGAGTGTATATATGAGAGAGCGTATTTGTTAGTGTTATAAAAAGGTTTTAATATTGTGTTAATTTGTTCTGTTTTGTATTTATAAATTCTGGTTGATGCATGGGACGCTATGACATCAATAGGGATTTCTAAACACTTAATAGGACAAACCAACATAATATTTGTTTTTAATATCGGTGAATGAAATAATTTTGCCTATTATATTTTCTATATATAAAATAAATTTTATAATTAAGATATATATTTGGTTGCAATATGTTGGTTGTTAGGTAATGAAATTTATAAATAATAGTTGAAATAAGATTTAAAATAAAATAAATGAAATTGGAAATTTAGAACTTAAGTTCCGGGCTTTTGAAAATTTCTTTCGAATAATTTTTGGAATATAATAATATTGCTTATAAGTATTTTCTGACATAAATATTTAATATAATTTGAAGGAATTGCTTTAAAGAATTTTTGGAAAAGAAATAAGTTCCGTACTTCCCTCTCTATCGCTGGAAAATAATTTCGGTGATGGTGGCCGCATCATCGACATTCATTTTCGAGTTTCAAAGTGGGAAGGCCACCATAGTAGTTTTACTACGGATTTATTTTGATAACCAAATATAAATTTTAAAATTATTTAAAATATAATTGGATATATAAACTGTAAGTATATACATTTATCTATTATTTTAAAATAATTTGAAATTAAACCCGGTATTTAGTTCTTAATTTTCCGTTAATTAATAATTTCAATTATTATAGTGAAATTGAATGTAACTAATTTATAATTAGAACCTTTAATTAAAATAAGAAATTTAATGCTATGGAATGAATAAAATTAAAATAAATTTGAAATTGTAATCCATAAAACAAAGGATAGGATTACTGAATATTAATTTAGTTAAAGGAAATGTGAAAAACTTGTATTACTTTCAATTACAGTCTTAAAGGCATATATATAACTTAGCAAAGATCTAAAAGTTGAAATGTTAATAAGAAATTGTAACTGATATTATACAAGTAAAACTTGAAGGTAATAAATAAGAATTTGATGTGTGGATGAAATGCTACTGATTAAATATAATAGAAAGGTATGGATTATAAATAAATGATAATAAACTTAAGTAAATGGTTGAAGCTATTTATAAATAAAATAAGTAGAAAAGATGAATGCATTAAATATATGATTGTATATTGAAGTTAATGTATTGAGATGCTAAGTAAAGGAAATTGAGTAATGAATGAATGTAATGCAAATAAATAAATAAATGAAAATGAAAATTTGCAAGAAATAAATGTGAATTAAAAGAAATCATTATACGAATAAAAAGGAAATCAAACAAAAAAGGTTATGAAATGAAATTGAAAAAAAATTAACTTGATTTATTATTTGGAATTTGTTGTTCGTTTGGTTTATGGTTGTTTCGGTAAGGATACTTTAAAATTGTTTGGATGAATGAATAATCTATTTAGTTTCACCTAAGACTATTGAGTGAAGGGTACACTTAGTAGTTTATTTTTCATTCCGTACAATTTAAAGTTTGAACCCGAACAACTATTTGTTTTGTTTGATATGAATGAATGATTGATTTGTGTTGATTTCTTTGTGATGGTTGTATATCTGGTAGCAAGTGAGTGTTGTATGTATGATTGTTGGTTGGTGGTTGAAACAACCTTAAATATTTCATTTTATATAGTAATTAACTCTTTTGGATTATAAAAGTGAAATACAGGTTATGGAAGCAACTGCTACTGCTTTTGGTTTCATAATTAAGCGTTAATTGCCCGACAAATAGGTACATTTTCAGATTACGGTTTTATAGCGCTATTATATTGTTTCCCGGGTTGGTGTAAGGACCCGATTCTTCGTCTTCCGAAAACTGACATCAATACGTCCACTGTATCAACTGCCGAGCAATCGAAGGACGGAAAACGGAACACTTAGGGTTTTAAGAAGAAGAAAGAGAGAGAAGAAGAGAGAGAAGATAGAAAATAGAGAGAAAAGAAAATAGAAAATAGAATGGAATCGAAAACAGCAGAACAATAACAGAATCTCACAATTCGCAGCGGAACAACATATAATACATAAATGAATAATCTTTAAACAAAGAACTATATCAGTTATTACATTACATTACATTTCATTTCATTACACCATATCATCAGAGTGTATAACAAACAACAACAAACAGCGGAAAAGAAATACTATATACTAATAATACGCCATGCCATCCAGCTTGCCTCCTGCAACTCCTGAATATCCAGAATATCCTGATAAACCTTAACTCTTGACTGCCCGTGTGGAAATTGGTGGGCACCCAGAGTTTAGGAAGGAAAACAATAAACTCCGAGTCAGTCATGTGACTGGTGTGAGAACTCAAAACAGTTTATTTATCTTTAAAATCAAAATAGAGGAATATTTTTAAAGTCAATTCGCAATGCTTTTAAAAATGAGACTACCATAAGGCCTCCCGCACACACACAGTGCAAACGCAGAATCGGAGGAGATTTCTCCTTATGATAGTCAAAGATGCTTGATACGCATTTTTAAGAACATTTGATATTATTACTAGTGCATAGTGTAGAGAAAAATTCATTTCGAAAATAAAGATATAAATCTTAGCCAGCATAGGCATTTCGAACTATGCCTACTATAGCTACCATCTAAACAGTGGTGACCACCATAAGTAAATGGCAGGTTCTACAACTAATACCGTACAAGGTTTCGTAGTGGGAATTGGATTTCCAACGAATGATCAGGCGAAGGAACTTTCCATTGCCACATGAGAATGCCTCTGGAAGGACATCCCCGAGAACCAAACCGGATCTCTGCCAACACAAGGCCGGGTTACCCTCAACTGAGTAACAACTGACCGAATATGCCATCCCCTGGTCCTTTGGGAACTTTAACCGAGCGCTCGTAATCAATTCACACAATCATAAAGTGTTTTCAACATGAGTAAATATCTGGGCTCCATACCATGATACCACCCTTTTCCAGAAGGAAATGCACATACCCTAAAGGGCGCTACCCCTCATAACCTTGCCGCATCTTTCCTGTTTTGACCATTCCGGGGTGTGAGGCTCGACGAAGTCACGTCCACAAAAACATACTTCATACAAAAGCCATGCTTTGGGTCAACAAATGATCATAGAAATGACGATCAAATAAATGATCCTATCACAAATAATCAACACAATGATCATTTCACAGCAACACTCAGCATGTCACATTACCAAATTGGGAATATATTGCTGATAACCATCAACTACATAACCACTGAGCTCGTACGTATCAGAGAAGGGTGTTAAGCTAAAAGAATAAATTCTCCGCCACCAACAAAAATATATTTGAAAGAAATCTGCTTTATATCTCAATTTGTAACGTCAGACATACAATCCATACAAGTCTGTTCCGGGCTCAAACAGAACCGAAGGCACTTACAAAGAAGTCCTTGCAATCCGGATATCCACAATCCTGATCGGATTTCCCATCACATATGGAGAACTCTATACCGGAGCAACTCGGTGCAGAGTCAATCGACAGGTCATCCTATCGCTCTCGCAAATACCGGGTCTTCAACACCGATCTTCCATGCTATCCATTACGTCGTATCACTATTCGGAATGGGTAATCCGAATAACGAGCGCAATAATTTAAAAACAAGTGTAGCATTCAAATTCAACAAATCCCAACAAATACCTTTCAAATAATTATTGATAGTCGGTTATTGAACTATCAATGGATATGCACAACATCACCAGATTCCAAATAATTTTCCAAATTATTTATTTCCCAAAAATATCTTTACAGGATATATAATTTCAATACTTCAAAAATAAATCAATATTTTATTTTTATTTTTTTAACAAATTCCCTTTTAATTTATAAATTCCATAGTGAATTTATATTTCACAATATCTATGAATACACGATTTTAATTATTCATTTTCAAATTATCTTCAAAAAGATAAATTCTCAAATATTCACTTTATATTGAAAAACATTTCCATACTTACTTAATAAGTAATTCTCAATCCATTTATTTTCAACGCTTGGAAAATATTCAATATACTTAAATCGAGATTAAGTATATATTTCATTCTTTAAGGAAATCATTCTCTTAAACATATTTATTTGGGCCAAAACGAATGTTGCGTAAAACATCGTTAGGACAACCCAAAATCACTAGTATAGGGATTCGAAATTATAATAGATATATAAACCCCAATACTATACAAAACACTTCCTTTCGGAAATCATTTACTATAACAACAGTGTTATAGTCCAACATTTCCTTCTATTTCTCGAAAACGTCTATTTCAACAATAAATGTTGAAATCTATGGTTTCGAATCTCAACACATTTAAAACATCGTTAGATCGTTTTAATTCTATTTGCAATATCACATCCTAAACATTTTCTTTAACATATTATTCACTATTCAAAAACATGAATATACTTTGTTAACAAATTTCATCATTTCTATTCATTTTATTTTAAAGGATTATTCACCGTCTAAAATGTGAATATAACTCCATTAATAAATTACAACAATTTACTTATCAAGATAAGTCGTTGCGGATTTATAAAACAACGTTTATAAATTTTATTTCTATTTATTTTATATCAACTTTCTTTAATAAATTTCCTTTATTAACCTATTCGATTTATAATTCAATTATATACCGAAAGTCCATATTATAAGTTAAATGCTTATAATTTATTTGTTTACAAAATCGTTCCTTTGAACTTCATAATTATAAATCTTCTAACTTATCAGATTCAATTATTTATCCAAAACCATTCTTTTAATAACTTTATAAATTTTATAAACCTACTGCTTATAAAATTCCATTTATAACTTCACCGTTATAATCCTATAGATTTCATTCATTTATGAAATTCATTTACAATTCATTCTAACACTTATAAAAGCTCGTTTTATAATTCCAATATTTTTAATTTATAAATATCAATTTATCAATCTTTTAATATAAATCAATTTATATTATTATTTCAAAACGACTTCAAAGTCCTTTATAATTTCATCATTTTTGATTTATAAAATAATTAAATTTTATAAATCCTATTTTTAAACTTTTTATAATAAATTCAGAAATCCCAGTTTAAACTATTTTATAAAATCATTAATCCCATATTTCCAAAAATCAACTTTTAACTGTATTTCTCAAAAATCATAATTTTTATAACATTAAAATTATAACATTTATTTATTTAAAATAAATCAATTCCAAAAATATTTTATAAACGTATACTTTCAAAAATCACTTTGAAATCCTTTTAAAATTCCAAAATTTGGTCCAATGATGCTACATACCAAATAGCCAATCACGACAACAACGATATCATATATCGATATGATAATCCATCAAATATCAAAATATCTGAAATCAAATAAATACCGTTGAGGAATCCAGTTGGATCCCTCCAACCTATTTTCCTACATCCAAAAACATTAGCACAATACCAATTTCGTTCCAGTACGAAATTATCGCGGTATATGGGATTTAAAATATTATCCGCTTAATAGACGGCGCAATAGGGTCTCATCCGCTATACAAATGCGGGAAATCAATAACTGCAATATATACATATGCCAATATATATATATATATATATATTGCTATTATATATAATACCAATTTCACTGTTTATGAAATATTCGCGGTATATGTTTTTAATAAATAACATCCGCTTACTAACGGCGCATAATATCTATTTTAACAATCAATAGATATCAATCATCATTCAAACATGCATTCAAATATTTTAAATATAACTATTTAAAATAAAATCGAAACTGATTCGATTGAGTGAGAAGTTCTCACCTTGATTTCAATTTCGTTTTAGCGATTTATTTCGAATAAAATTAAACGGATGTTTAATTTTACCCAAAATTCTCACTAACTCCAAACGACTCCAATCTAATTCCATCGCGTAGTACTCGTCCATACGATTCCAACGCAGCTGGTTTCGCGCGTTTTCGACCTCGTATGAAAAAGTTATGCATTTTCAAAGTTTACACGAATTAAACTATAATTTATTTACAATTTATTTTATATTTTTAAACCTACACTCAAACCTAGCCACTGGATCCATCATCTGTAGATCACCACCGCACGTCCCTTTCTTCCATCTCTTCGTTCATACGCAGGCAACACACCACGCGCACAAACCCACTACATCAACATTAGGGTTAATAAATTCGGCCACCATACTCGACTAAATTTCGATCAGGGGCTTGCATTTTGAAGAGCACGACAAGTACAATACTCGGCCATAGAAGGGTGGAGCTCGGCCTCCCCCTCTCCTCGAACTGCGCGCGCGAATAGCAGGAGAACGCGGCCTATTATCTCACAATTTTTAGCTCCATTTCACATCTTAACCGTTGGATACGTAGAACGTGTTGTGCTCTACAAGATTGTAGTTGGGGGTTTCTGACGATTGTTGATGGATCGAGAGATCGGAGGGGAAGAAGTTGAGAAAATTTCGGCCTTTCATTTGTTGGTGGCGGCGGCTCTGTTAGGTTTAGAGTTTAGTTTATTTTTATTTTATTTTATTTGTGAATGATTGGTCTATTTATAGGAAAACGAACGAAACACTATTCATCCCGGAATTTCCAAACTCCGATTTACGCGTAGTAACCGATGTTTCTAGGGTTTACCCCGTGTTCCGGACACAATGGAATAGGTTTCGAAAGCTAATTCGGTCATCTGTGCGAGTTATGGCAATAAACGTTCAATTTAAATTAAACCGATTTAAACGATTTTCTAGGCGTTTTAATTTGTTCCGGACAAACGGTAAATCCAATTGACACGAAATTTGAAACCTTACAATAATATCACATTACGGATCCGATGAAACTTGTTTCGTCGAAATCTGAGACTTTTTGAAAAATGGCTATTTTAACTTGCTAAATTAATATTAAAACAATTTCGATGCGTTTCGAGCTGCCACGATCAAACAATAACTCCGATTGCTACGAAAATTGAAAGCCTGTAATAACTAACTATTACGGATCCAATGGAACTGGTCTCGTCCAATTCTGAGGCTGTTCAAAAATTGACTATTTTCACTAGTCGATTTTAATATTAAAATATTCAATTTTCACAAATAAACTTTTAATTCGATTTTAAAAGTTCTAAAATATCATTCTAACTTCAATATGATAAAATAAAATTTTACAAATCATTTACAATCATATTTAACTCAATTTTCAATTATTTTCCATAATTTCACATATTAAATTATTGATTTAATTATCCAATTAAATCCAATTATTCAAAATAAAATTTATTCGACTTATAAATTCACTTATTAATATTTAAAATTAATTAAATATTCAAATTTTAATTAGTAAAAATCCTGGGTCGTTACAATCTTCCTCCCTTAAAAGAATTTCGTCCTCGAAATTACTAAGTAAGAAAAGTTACAGAATCTATTAACTTTCCAAAATCCATAGTCAAACTTCTTATAATACTTTACTAAGTTTTCAAATCATACTTAGTTATCTTTTCAAAAACAACTACTATTGTTTAACTTTCAATTCCAAATCAAAGTTAAAGTTTTCATAATTTTCCAATTTTCTCAAATTTTTTCTAACGACTTAAATTTCCGGAAAAATTCGCCATAGTCTCCTTTGCGCGGCTCGATCCGAAAAAAAAATGACAGTATATATATCACAAATATACATCTCATCAAGTAATGAGGCATCCCGCAGGGAAAAAAGTATAAAAGTACGGTATGTAATCCGAGATATGTACCTTATATTTTATTAGCAAGCATATACGGCTAATATAGCACGAAAGCGAGCTCCAAATGCGAAGCAAACGCGATCCGCACCTACTAAACACTCAACAAACAACATGAGAAACATGTATATAGACAATAGTATCGATATACAACATATAGCAACATAATAACTATATATGCCAACATAGCAAATGCAATAAAAGCAATATATTCAACCATCAACCAACTAGCATTCATAACCAATAAATATTCATTCATATTCTCATTAATATTCAATGAATTGGTTTTTCAATTTAATCACATTCGATTCATTAACAGTGGATGTTTACTAACATTCATTTTCAATTAGTTTATATTCACTAATTCATATTCAAGTTGGTTCACTTCTAAATCAAATTCAATTCTATTTAAGATTCACTTAACTTCCAATTGAATTCCAATTACTTTAGCTTCCAATTTCATTAATTCAATTTCATTAACACTTAATGAATTATATACAATCAATCAACTAACAACCATATAACAATCAATGTATATTAATTACAACCAAATTCCTTTGCTTATATTGGTTTAATTAATTGATTTTTATTCAATCTTTCAACTTCCAATAACATTAGATTTTAAATGAATTAACTCTTACATTCGTTATTTCATACCAATTATTCACATTTAATTGATTAACATTCAATCCATTCATTCCATTTAATTACAAAAGTTGAATTTCATTACATATAACTCAAGTTCACATTTATCACTTAACTTTATTAATTTACTTTGATACCAATATCAACTTCGTTCAACATTTCTTAAGTTATACTTCATTTTTAAACACCACTTATAAATCCATTTCAGATTCCTATTCTAAAGTAAATTTCCATTTAACTTTAAATTCATTTTTATTTACAACTCATATTCATAAATATATTCATATAGTTTCACTTCTTATATATATAAGTTTATTTCACAATTGTAAATCACTTTAATTATAATTCAATTCTTATAATTCTTTTGCTTATACAATTATTCTTTTATTTAGATTATTCAAACAACTAAACAATCAACTTATATACACTTTAATCATTCTGAAAAATTATTTCTTTATATATAAAAATATAATCAAGGTAAAATTATTTCATTTACCCAATTTTAAAACAATATCGTGTCGAATTGTTCTTTACAAGTGTTTAGAGATCCCTATCAACAACGTTAATTACTCGTATTAACCAGAATCCATATACCACTCAACAAACCAATCATCACAATATAAAACAATTTTATATATTCACTAACAAATACGCTCTCATAGCTATTATTACACTCAACTCATTCTAGAGTACTACTGACTCTATCTCTAATGAGTAATACCCAACAGAACCATGGTTGTCGCTTAACCATAAGCTCTGATACCAAATGTAAGGACCCGATTCTTCGTCTACCGAAAACTGACATCAATACGTCCACTGTATCAACTGCCGAGCAATCGAAGGATGGAAAATGGAACACTTAGGGTTTTAAGAAGAAGAAAGAGAGAGAAGAAGAAGAGAGAAGATAGAAAATAGAGAGAAAAGAAAATAGAAAATAGAACGGAATAGAAAACGGCAGAACAATAACAGAATCTCACAATTCGCAGCGGAACAACATATAATACATAAATGAATAATCTTTAAACAAAAAACTATATCAGTTATTACATTACATTTCATTCATTACACCATATCATCAGAGTGTATAACAAACAACAACAAACGGCGGAAAAGAAATACTATATACTAATAATACGCCATGCCATCCAGCTTGCCTCCTGCAACTCCTGAATATCCAGAATATCATGATAAACCTTAACTTGACTGCCCGTGTGGAAATTGGTGGGCACCCAGAGTTTAGGAAGGAAAACAATAAACTCCGAGTCAGTCATGTGACTGGTGTGAGAACTCAAAACAGTTTATTTATCTTTAAAATCAAAATAGAGGAATATTTTTAAAGTCAATTCGCAATGCTTTTAAAAATGAGACTACCATAAGGCCTCCCGCACACACACACAATGCAAACGCAGAATCGGAGGAGATTTCTCCTTATGACAGTCAAAGATGCTTGATACGCATTTAAAAGAACATTTGATATTATTACTAGTGCATAGTGTAGAGAAAAATTCATTTCGAAAATAAAGATATAAATCTTAGCCAGCATAGACATTTCGAACCATGCCTACTATAGCTACCATCTAAACAGTGGTGACCACCATAAGTAAATGGCAGGTTCTACAACTAATACCATACAAGGTTTCGTATTGGGAATTGGATTTCCAACGAATGATCAGGCCAAGGAACTTCCCATTGCCACATGAGAATGCCTCTGGAAGGACATCCCCGAGAACCAAACCGGATCTCTGCCAAAACAAGGCCGGGTTACCCCTAACTGAGTAACAACTGACCGAATATGCCATCCCCCGGTCCTTTGGGACCTTTAACGAGCGCTCGTAATCAATTCACACAATCATAAAGTGTTTTCAACATGAGTAAATATCTGGGCTCCATACCATGATACCACCCTTTTCCAGAAGGAAATGCACATACCCTAAAGGGCGCTACCCCTCATAACCTTGCCGCATCTTTCCTGTTTTGACCATTCCGGGGTGTGAGGCTCGACGAAGTCACGTCCACAAAAACATACTTTATACAAAAGCCATGCTTTAGGTCAACAAATGATCATAGAAATGATCACCAAGATAGACGATCAAATAAATGATCCTATCACAAATAATCAACACAATGATCATTTCACAGCAACACTCAGCATGTCACATTACCAAATTGGGAATATATTGCTGATAACCATCAACTACATAACCTCTGAGCTCGTACGTCTCAGAGAAGGGTGTTAAGCTAAAAGAATGAATTCTCCGCCACCAACAGAAATATATTTGAAAGAAATCTGCTTTATATCTCAATCTGTAACGTCAGACATACAATCCATACAAGTCTGTTCCGGGCTCGAACAGAACCGAAGGCACTTACAAAGAAGTCCTTGCAATCCGGATATCCACAATCCTGATCAGATTTCCCATCATAGATGGAGAACTCTATACCGGAGCAACTCAGTGCAGAGTCAATCGACAGGTCATCCTTTCGCTCTCGCAAATACCGGGTCTTTAACACCGATTTTCCATGCTATCCATTACGTCGTATCACTATTCGGAATGGGTAATCCGAATAACGAGCGCAATAATTTAAAAACAAATGTAGCATTCAAATTCAACAAATCCCAACAAATACCTTTCAAAGGTAATTATTGATAGTCGGTTATTGAACTATCAATGGATATGCACAACATCACCAGATTCCAAATAATTTTCCAAATTATTTATTTCCCAAAAATATCTTTACAAGATATATAATTTCAATACTTCAAAAATAAATCAATATTTTTTTTTAACAAATTACCTTTTTATTTATAAATTCCGTAGTGAATTTATATTTCACAATATCTATGAATATACGATTTTAATTATTCATTTTCAATTTATCTTCAAAAAGATAAATTCTCAAATATTCACTTTATATTGGAAAACATTTCCATACTTGCTTAATAAGTAATTCTCAATCCATTTATTTTCAACGCTTGGAAAATATTCAATATACTTAAATCGAGATTAAGTATATATTTCATTCTTTGAGGAAATCATTCTCTTAAACATATTTATTTGGGCCAAAACGAATGTTGCGTAAAACATCGTTACGACAACCCAAAATCACTAGTATAGGGATTCAAAATTAAAATAGATATATAAACCCCAATACTATACAAAACATTTCCTTTCGGAAATCATTTACTATAACAACAGTGTTATAGTCCACCATTTCCTTCTATTTCTTGAAAACGTCTATTTCAACAATAAATGTTGAAATCTATGGTTTCGAATCTCAACACATTTAAAACATCGTTAGATCGTTTTAATTCTATTTACAATATCACATCCTAAACATTTTCTTTAACATATTATTCACTATTCAAAAACGTGAATATACTTTGTTAACAAATTTCATCATTTCTATTCATTTTATTTTAAAGGATTATTCACCGTCTAAAACGTGAATATACATCCATTAATAAATTACAACAATTTACTTATCAAGATAAGTCGTTGCGGATTTATAAAACAACGTTTATAAATTTTATTTCTATTTATTTTATATCAACTTTCTTTAATAAATTTCCTTTATTAACCTATTCGATTTATAATTCAATTATATACCGAAAGTCCATATTATAAGTTAAATGCTTATAATTTATTTGTTTACAAAATCGTTCCTTTGAACTTCAGAATTATAAATATTATAACTTATAAGATTCAATTATTTATCCAAAACCATTCTTTTAATAACTTTATAAATTTTATAAACCTACTGCTTATAAAATTCCATTTATAACTTCACCGTTATAATCCTATAGATTTCATTCATTTATGAAATTCATTTACAATTCATTCTAACACTTATAAAAGCTCATTTTATAATTCCAATATTTTTAATTTATAAATGTCAATTTATCAATCTTTTAATATAAATCAATTTATATTATTATTTCAAAACGTCTTCAAAGTCCTTTATGATTTCATCATTTTTGATTTATAAAATAATTAAATTTTATAAATCCTATTTTTAAACTTTTTATAATAAATTCAGAAATCCCAGTTTAAACTATTTTATAAAATCATTAATCCCATATTTTCAAAAATCAACTTTTAACTTTATTTCTCAAAAATCATAATTTTTATAACATTAAAATTATAACGTTTATTTATTTCAAATAAATCAATTCCAAAAATATTTTATAAACGTATGCTTTCAAAAATCACTTTGAAATCCTTTTAAAATTCCAAAATTTGGTCCAATGATGCTACATACCAAATAGCCAATCACGACAACAACGATATCATATATCGATATGATAATCCATCAAATATCAAAATATCTGAAATCAAATAAATACTGTTGAGGAATCCAGTTTGATCCCTCCAACCTGTTTTCCTACATCCATAAACATTAGCACAATACCAATTTCGTTCCAGTACGAAATTATCGCGGTATATGGGATTTAAAATATTATCCGCTAAATAGACGGCGCAATAGGGTCTCATCCGCTATACAAATACGAGAAATCAATAACTGCAATATATACATATGCCAATATATATATATTGCTATTATATATAATACCAATTTCACTGTTTATGAAATATTCGCGGTATATGTTTTTAATAAATAACATCCGCTTACTAACGGCGAATAATGTCTGTTTTAACAATCAATAGATACCAATCATCATTCAAACATGCATTCAAATATTTTAAATATAACTATTTAAAATAAAATCGAAACTGATTCGATTGAGTGTGAAGTTCTCACCTTGATTTCAATTTCATTTTAGTGATTTATTACGAATAAAATTAAACTGACGTTTAATTTTACCCGAAATTCTCACTAACTCCAAACGACTCCAATCCAATTCCATCGCGTAGTACTCGTCCATACGATTCCAACGCAACTGGTTTTGCGCGTTTTTGACCTCGTATGAAAAAGTTATGCATTTTCAAAGTTTACACGAATTAAACTATAATTTATTTACAATTTATTTTATATTTTTAAACCTACACTCAAACCTAGCCACTGGATCCATCATCTGCAGATCACCACCGCACGTCCCTTTCTTCCATCTCTTCGTTCATACACAGGCAACACACCACGCGCACAAACCCACTACATCAACATTAGGGTTAATAAATTCGGCCACCATACTCGACTAAATTTCGATCAGGGACTTGCATTTTGAAGAGCACGACAAGTACAATACTCGGCCATAGCAGGGTGGAGATCGGCCTCCCCCTCTCCTCGAACTGCGCGCGGCGAATAGCAGGAGAACGTGGCCTATTATCTCACAATTTTTAGCTCCATTTCACATCTTAACCGTTGGATATGTAGAATGTGTTGTGCTCTACAAGATTGTAGTTGGCGGTTTCTGTCGATTGTTGATGGATTGAGAGATCGGAGGGAAAGAAGTTGAGAAAATTTCGGCCTTTCATTTGTTGGTGGTGGCGTCTCTGTTAGGTTTAGGGTTTAGTTTATTTTTATTTATTTTTTATTTGTGAATGGTTGGTCTATTTATAGGAAAACGAACGAAACACTATTCATCCCGGAATTTCCAAACTCCGATTTACGCGCAGTGACCAATGTTTCTAGGGTTTACCCCGCGTTCCGGACACAATGGAACAGGTTTCGATAGCTAATTCGGTCATCTGTGCGAGTTATGGCAATAAACGTTCAATTTAAATTAAACCGATTTAAACGATTTTCTAGGCGTTTTAATTTGTTCCGGAAAAACGGTAAATCCAATTGACACGAAATTTGAAACCTTACAATAATATCACATTACGGATCCGATGAAACTGGTTTCGTCGAAATCCGAGACTTTTTGAAAAATGGCTATTTTAACTTGCTAAATTAATACTAAAACAATTTCGATGCGTTTCGAGCTGCCACGATCAAACGATAACTCCGATTGCTGCGAAAATTGAAATCCGGTAATAACTAACTATTACGGATCCAATGGAACTGGTCTCCTCCAATTCTGAGACTGTTCAAAAATTGACTATTTTCACTAGTCGATTTTAATATTAAAATATTCAATTTTCACAAATAAACTTTTAGTTCGATTTTAAAAGTTCTAAAATATCATTCTAACTTCAATATGATAAAATAGAATTTTACAAATCATTTGCAATCATATTTAACTCAATTTTCAATTATTTTCCATAATTTCACATATTAAATTATTGATTTAATTATCCAATTAAATCCAATTATTCAAAATAAAATTTATTCGACTTTTAAATTCACTTATTAATATTTAAAATTAATTAAATATTCAAATTTTAATTACTAAAAATCCTGGGTCGTTACAGTTGGGATATATTATTTTGGAAAATATATGTTGTATATTGTTAATTTGATATTATATTTTCTCCCGAGCCTCTCCATACAAAAGAGACTCTGACAAAATTTTCCGTCAATTTTGGACTTAGAAAATATTTTGATAATGTTTTCCAAACTTTATTAATTTAAGTATAAAAATATCTATTGGTTATAAATTGGTATATTTTATTTTGAATTAATTAATTGTGAAAAATGTATTTGTCTATAAATTAAATGTTTTAAGTAAGATATATGGATTTCCTAATTCTCCTTCTCCCTTCCTTTTCCTTTTCGGAGACGAAAAGTTTTGAGTGGGGAAGAGTGTAACGACCCGTAAATTTTGATAAATGAAATTTGTTAATTTAATTAGATTTTCGGAATTTAAATTTGAAAGGAATAAAAATTTAATGAATTGTTAATGGAAAGAATAACTTGGACAAGATTGGTAAGTTAATTGTTAATAACTTGGATGTAATTCCAATAAATGGAACAATGTAAATGTTGATTTTATTCTTATTGTAATAAAAGAATGTTCCAAAAAAATGAAATGATTAAATTGATTTAAAATCCTAATTAATGTGCGTATTTATTTATAATGGGTTATAAGAGGTAAATTAATAATTTAAAATGTTAACTTACCAATAAAATAATGTATAATGAATGGAAATGGAATGAATTAGTGTATGAACTAATGGTAGCACTTGTTGTGAGCTAATAAGTAAATTAAAACGTAACAGTGCTAATTTAGGTTAATAATTAATAGGTTGAATGAAATGTCAATTAATGAATTTATTTAAAATTGTATAGTTATAATAACATATGGTAATTGGTTGGGAAAAATAAAGATAACTAAATGTACTTTATTGATAATTAATATTATAACGGAAAGTGTGGGTGTAAATTAAAAGGGAAACGTAAAATTTATTTATAAGGTAGTAATTGGTGTAACAGAAAGCATGAGACCACATAAATAAATTTATTGAGAATATTAATTGTAATTAATGAATCAAAGAAATAGTAACGGTCGTAACTTACTATTTAATTGTCCTATTAATTTGTTGTAACTGTTATATTAGGGAATAAAATTTAATATAAGTAATTATAATATCCGTTTTAAAGTCATAGACTTAAAGTTAATTAAAGTTTAATGGTTACAATTGTTATGAATTACCTATTTGTTTAGTTCATAGAATTGAATTTGAAAGCAATTGTAGAAATTGACCTAATTAGTGCAATACCAATTAATTAAAGAAATTAGTTGGATAAGAAAAATGGAAATGAAAACTTTATATTTTATTTAATTGAAATGTAAAATTCAATAATTGGACTAATTGCAATCAAATGAAATTGAAATAGCTAAATAATACGTTATTTGGAATGAAGATGGAATATGAAGAAATTTATGCAATAGTTTTGAATCCAATGTTAAGTCCATATATTTGACAAGAATGAATGGAAAAATGATTTGTTAATTTAATTTAATAGAAATTTTGGAAATTAAATTTATAATTCTGAATTGAATGGAATTAAGGATAATATTGAAATCGATAAGTTAATCAACTTCAAATTGACTTTTAAATTGTTTAAAACAATGTAAATGATTGAGAAATATAAAAAAGTGATAAAATTGGTTAATTTTAAGATTGAAATTAAAAATTGGATTTTATTAATTAATTATTAAATTATTTAATTAATGCAAAAATAGCCATTTTGGCCACTGACTCGGATTTCGACGAAACCAGTTTCATCGGATCCGTAACAGTGCATTATTATAGGGTTTCAAATTTCGTAGCGATCGGACTTGTCGTTTGATCGTACGGACTCAAAATGCCTTGAAATTTATGAAATTCAAATCAATTTGTAAAATATTGATTTGAGCATAACTTCTTCATACGATGGAATTTGGACTTGAAACTTGTTTCATTGCGTTTAAAATATTTTAAAACATCTATTTTGATATATGGGTTGACCCAATTTCATTCCAGAGTCGAAACGGGCTTTTTGGGCCACTTTGGAGTTAGCGCGTAAATCTTTCTTATCCATCCATTCAAATGTCAACCCTGCCTATATATATCCTACTATAAACTCTAGCAGCCTCTATTCCTCGTTTCTATACGTTCAATTCACCTCCTCACTTCAATAGCAGACAAACCCTAATTCCAATTGCAATCCCAAATCAAATCCAAAGCTGAAATTTCAAACTCCACAATATATGCCAAATTTTATATCAATTCGAAGCTCTCGAAGAGCCTAACTCAGATCTGCAATTTGTTTTTCGACTCGACGCATTGTTTGGTCAGAAATCGTAGAACCATTTTCGGCCATTCATCGCGCGTCGATGAAACATCGACTGATTGACGAACCATTTCTGGGTTTTGAAGAGCGGACGGAGGGGAGTTCATCGACGGCGTTCGCTTGTCAATTTGATGGTTGGATCGTGCTGTAAAATTCGATAGGGTTTTGAAAATATGGCGGCTGCCCTATATTTTTGCACGACCGTAAGCGATCGCAGGAGGAGGTCTTGGCATTGGTGGGGCCTAAGGCGGCGACGACGTGGCCGTGGTGGCTGCTGGTGGCGGTGAATCTGATCGAAGCATGCGTGTTTTACTATAGCGCATGGGTTCTGTATTAGGTGCGAACGAAGTTGAAGCATGCTTGGGTTTCAGCAGTTGGATGACGTGGCGAGAGGGTGTGGCGGTATATTTGTTTCTTTTTTTTATATTTTAAAATCTAAATCCAATCACAATAATCGTTATAACTTTCTCATAAAATATCCGATTGACGTACGGTTTTTTCCGCTAGGTTCGTATTGGAATTTCGAACATTTTGGCGCTAGTTTGGACAAATTCAGAGATTGGTCAAATTTTGAGTTTAAATTGAATTTAAAATCAATTTAAATTCAGAAAGAGAGTGTTTTAACCCACTCATAACTTATAAAATTTCTTATGTTTGTTAAATTAGTTTATGTTGTGATTATGAATTTATTTATGACTGTTTTGCATATTTTAAATCATCATAACAGTTAATTGCTTTTATTTAAATTAAATCGTCATTTAATTTATTTTTGAATATAACTGCTAGTTAATTACCTGTTATGTATTATCAGTTATATATTGATATTGATTGTTTGTTTTGGATGATGATTGGGATGGATGTATGATTTTATAATGGATGTATGGATGTTTTATTTATATCATCATAGTCTGCAAGTTGTTATGCGTTTATTTCCTTCGGGATTGCGGTTTGAAATGATATGCAACCGTATTTTATTTTAAATTACAGATTGAAATGATAAATATCCGTATCACTTGACCATAGGATAGAAAATTATATACAGACACTTTGATCTATATATATAATTATTTTGAAAAGATTCTATGGTTTTGTAAAGAAATATATGGGTTATATAGATATTGATTTTAGATGTTATATAAATGCTATTTTATTATTGATTTTAGATATGTATAAATTTGTTTTGAATTATAAATAAGCTAAATAATAAAGTTTGACTTCTTTTATATAATATCATTAAGTATCTATTTAAAGTCTATTGTATATAGAGTTTATAAAGACTAAAATAAAATTAAGGTTAGAAGATAAATGCGAATTTGATTTGAATTAAAGTATTTAAGAATTATCCTCGAAAATTTGATTTGAAATGTAAATAAAATGGATATTTAAAAGCATGATTTTATAACTTGATTTTTTTTAGAGGATATAAATGAATATCAAATTGATTTAAATGAATATTATCAAGTTTATTTAATTGAAATAATATCCAGTTATTTGGAGTCTAAAGGTTTTACTAAAATGATATTTGATTTATTAAGTAAACATTTCTAATCTAAAATAATAGTAGTTGAAATTGATATATATGAAATTATCAAAGAATAAGTTTTGAAATGTTGGAATAATTAAAGCTTTGAAATATATGGAAATTATATTGGTTTATTTGGGGATTTAAATCTATATTTGGAATTGATTTATGAAGGTGAAGAAGCTATTTTTTTTATAAAGTGATTTAATATTTAAACCATTTAAGTGGTGTGGTTATATTCCAAAGTTATGAAATCCAAAGTTTTATTGTTTTGAAAGGCTATATTTCAAGCGTTTGGTTTAGAAATATTATAACTTTGAAATTGTTGTGGTTTTAGAAAAGGATATATTTGAAAATGATATCATATTGCTTGGTTTTCAAAAGGGGAAATGATATCGTAATTTATATGGTTTTGAAATGGATATTTTATTCTGGTTTTTAAAGTATAAACTATTTTGAAAAGACCGCGGTGTTATAATAACGTATGGTTGCTAAAGAGACCGAGATCGGAAGTTGTCATACTCTCTGCCAACTCCGAAAACCACTTTAACAACAGTGTACGCGGTGGAGATTCCAGAATGAAGTAGGATGGTGGCGGCGTTCCTTTAAGTTAAATACGTGGACCCAACTCCAGTGAGTTGGCATAAGGTGGATAAAACAGGAGTGATTGACGAACCTAATGAGGTAGCTCCTTTGATCGGACACATCCCTTCGATATTATACTCTGATCTTTGGATTGATTCGGTGGCCACTTTTGATTTTCTTTTTGGTGGTGTGGCTCGAGGTGGGCGGTAGCTGCACGCTACGCGTTACCACCGGCCCAGAAGCGTAATTTGTATATCTACCCTGGCATTGCCTAGTTGTGCTGTGTCACCTACCCTATCGCGCATTGTACAAGTTTCTATTTGTGTCGTACCTATGGAGTATCCTCTGGTAGCCTCCCGATCAGGAGGTATTACGGTACTGTATAGACGATTGGCATTATTACATGTTAAGGTGGAAAATGTAAAGCCTTAACACTATTTAAAAGTAAGTTTATTTTACTATTAGACATTATTATAATAGCAAAATATTACTACGTAGTAAATAGTTTAACGGATCCTTAGAAGATGTGAATCCCGAGCATCTCTTCAGTTACTACACTCACGTTAGACACTGGATAGGAGATGTCAAATCCCGTAAACATCTCTGACGCCGTTACACTCATATTTATTCCTGTTGATTTAACTTACATAAGATCTTTTAGTTCTGACTCAAGTGTTTTGTCTTTTCAATTCGCTCGGGTCAGTCCGAGCGTTTCAGGATTTGAAGATTTTATTCTAGAGGACGAAGAAGAAGATTTGTAGTACTATTATCTACTATATTATTCCACTAAACCCTTTAATTCCACTGCATTAATTATTATTCTCTGGTATGGGTAACTCTGATATGTATTATACAAGTAAATCAAATGTTTTTGTAAAACAGCTTCGTGAACTGTATATTTGATTATTATATTTTATCGTTCCGCCGCAAGATTCTGTTTTGTTTTATTTCATCCTTCTTTTTCTTATTTACCCCATAACAATCCGCCTTTCTGTATGGTTTAAGTCTGACGTGTGTGGTTTATCGTCATTTAAAACGTACAAAAAGGCGGGGTGTTACATTATCTGTCTATCTATTCCTCTACTTCTTCCAGTTAGCTCCTATTCGGTATCTGTCTCTGTATTGTTGTTTATGTATCCTGACTTCTATTGTATCTATTTTACTATGAGATTTTGTATATGTTTTGAGAGTATGTATATAGTAGCTTCATGAAATACTATGGTATTTTATTTCCGCTGCGAGTATTCTGATATTTCTGTGTATGATTTTATTTGCTCCAAATTTCTTAACAATCCATTGTATTGAAGTATTCAAGTCTGACATGTGTGGATTATTGTCAATTTGAATGGTCCAAAATAGTGGGTCGTTACAGTTTTAAACAAAGTTTTTGAATGTTTTCATCAACATTGTTTTGAGTAAAGCATATGTCATGGCAAAGAGATTTTAGTAAAGAAAAAGTATGTTTCTTTTGTTTAAGTATGATTTAAAGGGATAAATCATTTTGCAAAATTTTTTTAAAAAATTTAGGGGGATAGTTAACCCTAAGTAAATGACTCAAATATTTGAATACCAGATGGGATTGGCATAGGGTCGCGCCCTATACATTAGCTTTAGCCCTAAGCTAATTTAGTCCAAAATTCTAGTTTGTAGGGCTTAGTCACATGCAAGACATAAATGATTTTACACACAGAAAGGAATATGCAGAGAAGAAAAATAAGTTATTGGTGAGCCTGAGAAACCATTAGGATTAGGTGACCCTAGGAGAAGTGAGGTAATGTTAGATTATTTGTTTTGTCTGACAGGCCTAAGTCAGCGAATGGTTAGTAGTTAACCAAACAATACTATATTGTTTGGAAAGATAATCCATTTGTTACCTACTTTGTATGCATACATAATATTGTTATTATTGCTTTAACCAGTTTGGTTGTAGGACTTCGATTTTCAAAAAATTACGTCTTGAAGGGACACTAGTGAGGGGAAACCCATTCCACTAAGTGGTGTAGCCTTACTAATTAAACCGGGTTGTAATAGTATTATTCACACCAGGCTTTATGTATGACTCGATGTTTATGTTTTCCACTTAAACTCTCGGGTGCTCAAAAATAAATTGAGTAGATTGAGAGTTAGGATCTTTTCAGGTTTAATAGGTAGACGAATAAAGCTTCCAAAGACGTATAAGAGGCAACATTAGCTATTTAGGAGTTGCTATTACTTTTATTTCTGTTGTGATGTATTAAGATAGATTTTGGCTATTTAGCACTCTAATCATCCAAGGAGGCATCTTCATATGTCGCTCTTGGCATATTTTGTAATAATTATATTTGATCAAAACCTGGGAATTGATTATGGGACTATGTAATTTGAATATGAAACATTGCTTTGAAATGTAATCAGGAAAGTTGTTTTAATCCGTGCTATTTGATTTCTTATTCATGCGCTTCTGATATTATAGATACCATTAACATTACCTATCATGTTTTGGAAAGTTAATACTATGGACGACTGCAGCATCTGTAGCGCTTAGCTTTTGGCCTCATGATGAGAGATGTTAAAACTTGGTATTAGAGGATATGTTTGCGAAAAACTTTAAACTTAAATTGATTTTGGAAAAATAATCATAAGGAATTGGAGAAAAGATCGGGGCATGGCATAATGCTATAATAACGTACCTGTATTTCCTATATATAACTATACACTTTATCTTTGTTCTCCCATCTCTCTTAGACTATTCTTTTGTATCTTACGAAGACTGTAATGCAGATATGGATGCTAGAAGTAGAAGAGTTAAACTTGGTGGAGGAAGCAATCACAACTAATGGAAATGCTGAACCAAATACCAGGAGGAATCCTGGTCAAGCACAAGTTGCAAATGTGGGTGCTGAGTCCCACAGGTCGACATGGAAGCAATGTATCGGTTCATTGTGAACATGATGCAAGCGGAAGTTGCTGCTGGAGTAGTTATAGGAAACACCAGAGGAGGAAACTAGGAAGCTCTAGTGGTTAACAACTATGCTATTTTGAGTAGAGATTATGCTCGGTTGGGTGGAAAGCAGTTTATTGGTATTGAAGACGCAATTGAAGTAGAGAAGTAGTTACTTCATTGCCAAAGGATTTCTACTGATTTGGGGCTCAATGACAAGTAGTAGAGGAGACTCACTTCTTGGCAGTTACAAGGAGCGGCACTGTATTGGTGGAACAGTGTTATGTTGGAGTTAATGAGGAGACTATGACTTAGGCTAAGTTCGGAAGGAGGTATGAAGAAAGTTTTATGTCAAAGATTGCTAAGTCTAGTCTTCTTACAAAGTTTGTTGAGTTGGAGTAGGGAGACATGACAATGCTTGAGTATGCAACTAGATTTAAGGAGCTGTAAGGTATGGCTATATTACATTTGATACAGTTATTAATACGAATGAAAAGTTCATTCATGGTTTAAAGTTTGAGTTAGATGGGAGGTTCTACAACTAAAATCGTACAATGTGCGTATTGGTTGATTGGATTTCCAACAAGAGTCAGGCTAAGAAACTTCCTCACTACGTGGGTACGCCTCGAGAAGGACACCCTGAGAAACTAACCGGATCTCTGCCAACACAAGGCCAGGTTACCTCCATAACTAGGCAACTACTGACACGAGTAAGTTTGAGCTTGCTATGGACACATTACCGCGTATTAGGGATCCGTGTGATGTTGTTGTTGAGATGGACTTAAGGCATAACATGAAGAGATACTTGCTTATCTTGAAGAAAATAAGGAAAAGAAAGCTCTAGGAGCAGAGGAAGTTTTTCCATAAGAATGAAGCCCAGAAAGATGAAGCTGCTAAGAAAGGGAAGGCAAAAGTTGCTATTATAAGTGTGATAAGAAAGGACGCTATACCCATGAATGCCGGACAAGCAAAGGAAAGAAAGCTTCTTAGAAGAAAGGGTAAGGTGTTTCAACTGCGATCAGATTGGACACTATAAGAACCAGTGCCAACAGCTAGCCGAGGATGGAATAAGAAAAATGCTTGCATTGGAACCAGCTCCCTTGAGACCAACAACAGAGGTGAGGGGAAAAGCTGTGTTGGAAGGTACGCCTTTTATTAATAGTGTATCAGTTAGAGTTCTATTTGATACTGGTGCGTCACATTCCTTTATATCTCCTTGTTTGGTAGATAATCTTAACCTAGAACCCTCATACCTAGTTACTTCCTTAAGGGTTGCAAATCCGATTGGAGGTTTTGCGACTCTTGGGATGAAATGTGACTGTTTATATTGTAGTTGAAATCTATTGAAATTGAAATGGTTTAAATTGTAGTTTATATCTGTATTTGAAATCGATATAGAATGGTTTATTGAGATTTAAATTGAAATTGAAGGATTGTGATTTAATTTAAATGGGATTTTGAAATTCGAGTTAATTTGAATCGATTTGTGGAATTGGAGGAAAAATATTTTTATTATATAAAGTATTTTAAATTATATTTAAACTAATTTTAATATTTCACTTTACAAATTATTTTAATTTATAAACTATTTAATCTATAACTATTTTAATATGCTAATTATTTTAATTTATAAATTATTTAATTTATAGCTATTTTAGTATACTAATTATTTTATTATATAAACTATTTTATTATATAAACTATTTTATTATATAAACTATTTTATTATATATATACCAATATTACTATCTAGCTGTTTAAGAGGGAAGTGTTATGATTTCAAAGTTATGTTTTCAAAGTGATATGATTTCCAATATATTATGTTTCCAAAATATTATGATTTCCAAAGCTTTGTTTTCAAGTGTTATAATTTCAAAGTGTTGTCGTATTGATATGGTTTTGAAATGGATATGATATTTTGGTTTTGAAGTATGATATTTTGAAATAACCACGGTGTTATAATAACATTTGGTTGTTAAAGATACCGGGATCGGTTATTGTCATACTCTCTGCCTATACCGAAAGCCACTTTAACAATTGTGTAAACGGTGGAGATTGCATGATGAAGTAGGATGGTTGGTGATGATTCTATATGAGGTATATACATGGACCAGACACTCGTGAGTTAGGTTAAGGAGGCTAAAACTAGAGCAATTGACGGGCCAAGTGAGGTAGCTTCCCCGATCTGATACACTTCTTCAATACCATTCTATTACTTATGATGGATTGGGCGCACCCTCCGTTTTTTAGGAGTGTGGATCGAGGTGGACGATAGCTGCGGCTATGCGTTATCACTAGCCCTGAAGTGTAATTGGTAAATTTACCCTGGCATTGCCTAGTTGTGCCATGTCACCTACCATTTCGAGACCATTACGAGTTTGTTTTGTACCATACCTATGGAGTGCTCTCTGATCAGCCTCCAGTTTACGGAGGATGTTATGGTACTGTATAGACTATGAGAATATATAAAAATGTGTTAAGAGGGATGTGGGTAATGCCTTAAAGCTATTTTAATAGTTTACTTTACTATAGACATATTATTATAGCGTATTGCACTACATAGTAGATAGTTTCATGGATCCTTAGAGGATGGTCATCCCAAACATCCTTAAGTTACTTGTATTTCAGTTGATATTTCACTTGAGTTGGATTTATTGGTATAAGAATGTTAATCCTGACTCAAGTGTTTTGTGTTTTGCTTTATGCTCGGGTCAGACTAAGTGTCACAGCATTTGAGACTCACCTTTGGAGTACAAGATTCGCTTAGAGATCCATCTATATCTGTTCAGCTTTCAATTATTCAGTTGACTCTAGTGAAATATTCAGATTTTGTTACTTGACTATTGTATTGAGACTTTTGTGTATTCGAGACTTCTGTTTTATCTTGTTTTAACTTTGTTATGTATAGTAGCTTCATGAACTACTATTCATTTGTTTCCGCTGCTTATTGTTATATTACTCCGTGTCTGTGATTCTGTGATTGATTTATTTACTATATATTATGAGTTTTTCCAAATATGAAATAACAATCTGATATTTTGAGTAATTCAAGTCCGACATGTGCGGATGCGAATGATACGAATTACCGGGTCGTTATAGTTAAAGTTGGAGTTTGCTAAGGCCACATTACCGCATATTAGAGACCCATGTGATGTTGTTGTTGAGATAGCCTTAAGGCATGACATGAAGAGATGCTTGCTTATCTTGAAGAAAATAAGGCAAAGGAAGCTCAAGGAGAGCTGTCATGTCCCATTTTTCCATACCCTTTGAATCGACAATAAACCACACATGTCCAACTCAAATTGCACGAAAATACGGAACATGCAGCGTAATAAAGAAAATAAGACAGAACAAAATCTCACACGAATGGAATAACATATAATATTGAACAAATATCTTTACAGCGGAAAACTTTTAAATACATATATCAGAGTCTAACCTAAATTCATCCTGGACAGTTACAAACATCTATCCTTACAATTACTGACAAACATCAAACTAAAACTAACTAAGTACAGCGGATAATAGAATATGTCCATACATAGATGAATATCTCTAGCTCTCCTCTAGAAACTCCAACCGTCTTCGACAAAAACTGAAACTACTCATATTTGACCCGAGCATTGAAAATACCTAGATCAGGCTTGATAAACCAGCGCGAGAAAAACTCAATAATAAATGACATTGTCATATATCATTCTTTGAATAAAATCCTGTAAAAAGAAAAAGTATCTCACAAGACCACGCCTACACATAAACACGGATGGGTTTTTACCTTATGATAACTAAACACTTTTATGTTGAAACCTTAGATACTATTTCTAATGACATCTCTTTGAAAATATTTGCAAATAAACTTATTAATCTTAGCCGAAATTGTTGCCATTACTAAATTCCAACATACTAGGTTCTACAAACAAAACCATAGGTTCTTATTGGAGAATGGATTTCATATGAATGACCAGGTGAATGATCTACCTTTCAAAATGGTACACCTCTAGATAGATGTCCCGAGATACAGAACGTCTGCCCTCTACCATCTCAAGACCGGCTTACCTCTGTAACTCGATAGTACCGAATATTTCATCCCCCAGACTTTACCGACCTTTAGCCGAGCACTCTTTTCCTTACACCACATTAATTTATATTCCGAATGTTATAGCTGAAAGAAATATATCTAGAAGGGATGATCATACCCTACTTGGGAATGACTCACTTAGCCTTGCCACATCTAATCCTGTTTCGGCCATTTTCGGTTTAATGAGACTTGAGGAAACGATTACCTTTTCACAAAGCATATATCATGTCTTTGAACGCCACATTTCCATTTCCGTTAACTACTAATTGCCTTCCACAAAAATACAACCCTTGAGCTCGTATGTCTTAAGGAGGATGTTAAGCTAAGAGAAGTTGCCTTCTCCGCCACCACTGATGTATGTTTTTAAAAACCAATGTACATAACCTTTACAAATGCAATGTCAGACAAACGTCCATACAAGTTGTCCAGGAACAGGACAAACAGAAGGCACTCTCCTAGTACCACTACTAGCGAGTAGTCCTTGCAATTCGAAAATCTCCACTATGAGGAGACCACTACTATAAATAACTCTATAATGGGAGCTACCCAAAGCATGTTCAACAAGTAGTCTTCATGCTATGAAGATCCACAATCTTCAGTAATCATCATCTTCAACATGTCTTCACAATCGAACATATACATTAGTTTGAAGTGGTTTTTGGATAGGAATCACCCAAATCGGACACCGGTTCCTTTGAAATCCAATTATAGATAAAAAGTGAATATGAGTATACAGGATTTATTTAGTCTCTTTCTCACTTTAATTCTTTTCGGATGATTTTGAAATCACTTTCTTTTGATTTAGATATACATGATTTAATTAGTCTCTTTCTCACTTTAATTCTTTTCGGATGATTTTGAAATCACTTTCTTTTGATTTAGAATAATTCTAGGTAATTCATTCTTTCGCTTTGGATAATATCTCAAATTTCCTTACTTAAATCTCGATCCAAATTCTTTCTACTTTTAGGCAGGTAAAAAATTATGTTATTTAAGACATCGTTTATGATAAACCCTAAAATCAATCTTAGCAAACATTTTTGAGTGAATAGGGTCATAAAAATCATTCTAATTTTCGAGATTGCTTAAATTTTGATAATACTAATATTCTTTTATTTCAGAAACTTAGTACACTCTTTCTATCTTAGAGCATCCGGGCTTTCCTTTCGATCTATTCCACCCCTCCCCTAAGAAAAGAAAACAGAGGCCATGTAAATTGGGGCACTGGTTGCTCCATCCCTAACCATAGTAAAACACCTTGCTTTATCTTCCTAGATCTCACAGACGGGACAAATGTACTAGTCGTTTTCGCATACTCAGATTTTCAACTTAATTTTGGAATTGATAATAAAGATTCCAAAATTATCTTTCAAATATGCTTAATTTTTATTTTAAAAACATTCACAATTGATTCCAGGAAAAATCATTACTTTTAAACTCATTCAAAAAGTTATACAATTTGCAGCATAAAAGTGTTGTGGAAAGTGCTATATAAACAATTAACTTACAAACATTTGATAATTCATATTCTTTAATCCAAATCTATTTTTAACTATTTAAATAGATTTATCAAATTTATTCCATACTTTTCCATAAATAAAATGTTTATTTAAACAGATTTTCTATTATGGTCACTTAACTATACTGACGCGATTTTTCTAGAAAATTGATTTGGACTTATTTAAAAATCTACTCAACGAGACTTTTGTTTTTTTTTCTTCGTTTAGAAGATATGGATACTATAGTCCATAATTTTCTTATCGTGAAGAATTCCGAGCTATATTCCACTATACACATTCATTAGAACTTTTCGGCGTGAAATCGCGAACTACCATTGCACGACGCACCTAGTTTTAACTTATTTTTCAATATTTGAAATAATTTATTCAAATTGAATTCTATAACTTATAAAATAATTATAAATCATTTTTGTAACGATCCCGAATTTTAATTAATTTCAAATTGATAATAAAATATAAAGAAAACACATTAGCAACATATTAAAATAGAAGCTCATTTTTATTGTAAAGTATAAGTCAAAATAATAATAATAATAATAATAATAACAAAAGATAATACATATACTCAAGTATAAACAAAGGAAAGGTAAGAATAAACAAAAATTTGCTAAATTCAAACAACACAATAACTATAGAATTTCATTTATATTTTAAAGTAAGGAGACAAAATAAAATATGAATACTTAAGTTAGACATATGAAGCACCAAGGCAAAGAAAATAAATAAAACAAAGTACGTATGTACATGCTTATAAAATAAAGCAAAGAAAACTGTGCTTCCATAACAAAGTATAAGTTGTAAACAAAAGTAGAGACACATGCATTTATTACCCCATCTCCTCAGTACAAAATATATCATCCCATCCATGTAAGTATATGCAGGCAAGAAAAATGCTGGCTGAAATAAACAAAGCTAAAGTAATAATACATCTCAACCATACTTATTAAACAATATAGTATTACTTTGTACAAATAACATCACCCTGTATAAAGTTGTAACCCCTATACACATCCCCTCAGCAAAAATTGGTATCATCTTCAACCATGCCTATTATACAAAATATTATAATCATTTGTACAAACAACATTATAATACACTGTACTAACTATACCAGCCTGTAAAGCTCCATTCTTTTATATATCAATCTTCTTCATTTCGTTCAAAACTGAGTACATATGAAGTAAAAATCCATTTCAAGCTATAAATAAACTTCAACTTAAACAATTCAAACAAAATAAACCAAAGATCAAGGAGGAAAGTATAGCTAAGAATTTCAAGGCCTGTGCTAAAAAGTGGAAACTCTGTTCTCTGTTCATCTTCTCAAAGGTGAGTAACATCACTTTTTAATTTAAGAATTGAATATGGTTGCCTGTCTTCCTGTGATAGATATGGTAGTAGTATGTATATATGTAAATGCAATATGCTTTGTGTATGTTTATTTCCATATGAGAATTTTTTGATCTTAGTTTCCAGTTTCCTGTTTTAGATTTAAATTCATATTCTATTCAATCAATGGTTGTTAGGACTTGTTTACAAAGAAAAGTTGTTTAATTTATTATGGATCAATGTTTAAAAACTTGATTAAGTTAAATATCAAGCCTGAGTGTCACTGGAATATAAAAACAACAGTATATGTTAAACAAAGTGAAAACCCAAACCTTGCAATTTATAAATTCAGTTTTATAAATTAAAAATAACAACTACAACAAGATTTTTAAAGCTAGAATCAAAATTTTTAGTTGAGAGATTCAAGGGCAGTTCGAGTTTGAAAAAACCCAGCTCTTTGATCATTTTCTGGTGATCGAATCATCTTTGGATGCTAAGATTTGGGTTGAAGCAGGTTTGAACATCATGGAGTTTAGGAAAATTGTCGAAAAAATTATCGGTTGCAAGAATTTTGAGTTCGAGATACATATAGGGTTTGGGTTCCAGTTTCTTTTGTGTTCTGTAAAAATTTGATTTCGCCACCGTGACGTGATCGAGTGCAGCGCGCTTCTGGGAGGTGGATGAGGGGAGATGGACGAGTAGATGATCGGAGTTGTACGAAACCAGGTGATCGAGGTGTTGAGAATGACGATGGTTTCCAGGTTTAGGTGGTGATGCTCTCGCGTGTTCCAGGTTTCAATCTCAGGCTCGAATTCACTCGATTGTGATTTGGACAAGTTTGTGTATATTGGGTTGTTCGAATTGATTTGGGAGGTCGACGATGACGCTTAGGTGGCTGCGGCGTTGACCGGAGTTGGTCGCGAAGTTCGTGTACGTGTACATGCCGGTGTACGTATCTAGGTTGGAAGTGGGGAAGAAGCATGGTGAACTCGCGTGTGTTGACTCGATGGTTTACTCGAGATTTTGAGGGGGAGGACTCGAAGCAGGAGTGATGTAGCTCGGGTATGTCTGGGTAGCAGGTTTTAATAACCTGATTTATCTCTTATCTTTGAAAACTGAATTTAAATTTTTAAGTAAAGTTAAAACAAGTTTAAATCTAAATTTAAATCTGATTAAAGATAGTTTGAATCTGAGTTTAAAAAGAAAATAAAGTTTTAGAATTTGAATTGTTTTTAACAACCTTAAATGTTTAAATAGTTTGAATTTGAAAATAAAGTTTTTAATTGTACATAAGGTTTTAAGTTAAATTTAAATCTGAATTAAAGATAATTTGAGTCCTAGTTCTGAAATCAAAGAAGTTTTTATATTTAAATTGTTTAAATTTGATTTGTGATGGTAATTAAAACATTAGTTAGAAAATGTTTTAAATTTGAATTAGTGATGATAAAATGATATGCACTCATTAAATTAGTTGAAGTGAATAATTGATTAATTTATTTAATCAAAAAATTAAGATTTGAGTTAAATTAATTAAGGTAAATTAATTTTAAAATAAGATTCATAAATTTAATAAAGAGTTGTCTTTTAAACGAATGATTAAGGTTATTTAATCAAGTAATTAAGATTTATTAAGTTACAGTTTAAAACTTAATTAATTAAATAATCAGTGATTAAATATATGATTTTAAAGGTTAATTAAATGATAATTAACAATAATTAAATTGAGTTTAATTACTTAAGAATAGTAATTAAATAATTATGAATAGTTAATGAGGATCATTTACTTGAAATTTATTTGATAATAAATGTGAAAAGAATTATTCATAGAAATTTAATCTGATTTAAATTTGTCAGATAATTAAATTGATCCTACTTATGGATGTTTGGATTTTATTGGATGTTGAATTGTTAATACCCCTGATATGTGATGCTTTGTGATATATCTTGATTTGTGTTGTGACCTGTAATTTATTATCGGTGACCTTTATGTATCTGTGATCTGTGAATGGACGATGAGCGTTATAGTTTATATTGCTTATCAACTATACTTCTGTGTTTTAATCTGTGATGATTTAATGATGTTGCACTATTGTGTTAAACCCCTGGACCACACTTATACACACACAAATATGGATTTCACGAGGAAATCGATTAAGTCACAGATTTTGAAATGATTTATAAAATTGAATATTTGAATTCAAATGTTTTAGAAATGGATTGAGATTAAAGTGAAAAGCTTTTGAAATGGAATTTCAAAGATGAAAGTTATTTGGAACAACTTGATTAAGTTTGAAATTTGAATAATTTGATTAAAATTGGAATTCAATATCTGAAATTGAATTCTATATTCAGTATTTATGATATTAAACAGCATACAAGTTTATATGGGTTTTAAACCATTTTTGAAGCGTTGTTTTTTGGGAATTTGAATTAACCCAAAAGATTTAACTTGTATAAATAAGACCGAATTTCTTCGAAATGAAAACTACATGTTTTCAAATAATAATAGCTTTCATTTTAAAGAAAGGATCTCCCAATTATGTTGAAAAGGTTTCAAGCTGAAATAGAATTGAAATGTTTTGAAAGCTATGAAATAAATCTTTGATTCAAAGACCGAATGAGTTAATCCAACTTGAATTGAAATTGTTTTTGAAAGGCTATGAATGAATCTTTGGAAATGATTTTGAAAGTTATAAGTTGAATCTTTGATTTAAAGATTCAACAAGTTAATCTAATTTTGAAAGCTATGAGTTAAATCTTTGATTTAAAGATTTAACGAGTTAATCCAATTGAAATGGAAATTTGTTTAAACCATTTGAAAGAAATTTTACAGTGTATGTAAAACTGACAAAATGCGACAATTTTTGATTATTTTTTTAAAATGATTATTAACATACTTTTAAATCTTTTAATATACTTTTATTATCTTTATTAGATATTTTAAATAATTTTTAACTTATCAAATAAATATCTTATTTATTAAAGCCTTTATTTATAACTTAACTTTTATCGATTTGTTCTAAAATTCAAATATATACTTTTTAATTAGTTAACTATAAGAATAGATAATTATTTATTATATATAACATATTTATTTAAGTTTTAAATTCCTTTCAAACTTAAAAATAAACAAAATCTCTCATTTTCGAAGTAGCAAAATTATAGGTCATTACATTCTCCCCTACTTAAAAGCATTTCCTCCTCGAAATTAAAGTTAGATAAAGGAATCTATCTCATACTCATATCCTCAAATAATTTCACTTATTTATACTGATGATAGAAAAGAAAAAGGTCGATATCAACAATAAACAAATGATGCCAAATATACATACAGGGATTCCCTACAGTAACCTAAGTACTTATCATGTACTTAAGGTTATATATACGTACATTAAGTCCGACTTCTATCGTACTCATCCTAGTGCACGCTGTATGCTTAAGATAATACATCAAACTACCAAAAAAGACTATACATCCAAAAACAACCAAACTAATACTATATCAGTATATAATTGAATACATCTATATAACTCATATCCTGACCTGAGCATGTGCCACACCTGAGATCTATATATATACACATATCAAAACATAAGTCTAACCCTTATCTCTTAGTGTCTACTATTTAAGGTAACTATCCTACTACTATGTTGACAGATCCAAAACATCATACTATATGTGTTATTTGATTCTACCTATTATTTGAATCCACAACTTTACTTCCGAGGTAGTATCGATCCCACGATTTTCTAGTGTAGACTTTGATCAGACTTCCTAATCACAACCCTTGCTTTCCTTAAATAGCTCTCAACTATGATAGAAAACTCATGTACATAATAATAAACTCTAACTAATGTTCGCAATCAAGAATCGAGTGATAAATCCTTTTTCGGATTGGAGCAAACACCTCAAAGTTCCGTACTCAAACCTTTGACCAAATTTTATGTGCCAAAATGATCAAATTATGCATTTATTCACATTCATTTCTACCTAATACATTTCTTTAAAATTTCTATTAATCCAAGTTTGGTTCACCACCATTTACTTTCTACTAAATCAATTGTTACTTAAGCTTACAAATATGACTTAACTTGTATAATATATCTTTACTTCCTAAGGGTATACATACATATCCCAAACTTCAAACCGTTATTACTTCAATCAGGATGTTTAACAAATGTGGATTCTACTATTATCTCAAATTAATAAGTTATAAGACTTAATCCTTAGTTTTATTTATCTAAGTTCATAATTTAGCTAATATTATTTGTCTTATCCATTTTCTAAATCAAATTTCTTAACCTTAAATCCATCAAATACATTATAATAAAATTGTGAAAGTTAATTCACACGATATTTGTTACTTAAACATTTTCTTCCAACAATCAACTTGCTAACCATATTATTCAAAATTTCCTTTTAACTTTTTCTAACCTATCCACTTCTAATCTTACTTTATTTTCAATTAAAAATGTTACCCTAAATGTATCACTAATTCAAATTTTTATATTAGGATAATATTTCTTATCTCTCTTTCCTAAATTTCACTTCAATTTTAACCTAATCGAAGCATCTAAATTACAAATTATCATAACTCCTTTACAAGTTATAGAACTTGCCTTTTTATGTTATATTTACCCAAATCTCAATTTAGGCTTATCTTTCTCTATCTTATTGATAAGAATTTTTCTATGCATTTTCTTTTTTACTTTCTCCAATTACAACTTCTATCTTCAATATTATCGTCAAATATCTTATAGTCAAATTGTGAATTTTACTTCACAAGGTATTTATACTTAGCTTTTAAATCCACCGATTATGGTAATCACTTAATCATTATTATTCCTTAATACTAAATACCTAAGGGTATATGATTAAAGTTCTAAATTCTAGTTCTCAAATAATTGATTCTATATGGAATATCTTATAGTCAAATCGTGCAATTCTAATCATAAGATATTCATATTTTAGTTTTTATTAAGCAAAATTACAAACAATCCTTAATTTCTAGCCCAAAAATAATAATATCTCTTTTTGTTATTTAAAATATAAACTCGAGCTAAAATTATTTCATTTACCAATTTCTTTAAATTAAAATCATTTTTTATAAAATTAACAAATACGCACTCATATTTAATACGCTCAAACTCATTATAGGTTGTCACTAACCCTATCTCTAATGAGTTACTCATCCTTGGATGTTACTAATCCTATCTCTGATGTGTGTTTACCCATAACAAAACGAAGGTTCTCGCTTAACCTTTAGCTCTGATACCAAATATCATGGCCTGTTTTTTCGTACCCTTTGAATCAACAACAAATCACACATCTCTAACTCAAATTGCATGAAAATACGGAACCTGAAGGGTAATAAAGAAAATAAGATAGAACAGCATCTCACACGAAAGGAATAACATATAATATTAAATAAATATCTTTATAGCGGAAAACTTTTACAATACGTATATCGGAGTCTAACCTAAATTCAACCTGGACAGTTATAAACACCTGTCCTTATAATTGCTGACAAACATCAAACTAAAACTAACTAAGTACAAAGGATAATAATATGTCTGCATGTAGTTGAATACTTCGGCTCTCCTTTGGAAACTCCAACCGTCTTCGACAAAACTGGAACTACACGAATCCGATCCGAGTATTGAAAATACACGGATCAGGCTTGATAAACCAGCATGAGAAAAGCTCAATAATAAATGACAATGTCATATATCTACCTTTGAATAAAATCCTTTGAAAAGAAAGTGTATCTCATAAGACCATGCCCATACATAAACACAGACGGGTTTTTACCATATGATAACTAAAACACTTTTATATCGAAACCTTTGATATTATTTCTAATGACATCTCTTTGAAAACATTTGCAAATAAACTTATTAATCTTAGCCGAAATTGTTACCATTATTAAATTCTAGCATACTAGGTTCTACAAACAAAATCGTAGGTTCTTATTAAAGAATGGATTTACATACAAATCACCAAGTGAAGGTTCTACCTTCCGAATGGGTACACCTCTAGATGGATGTCCTGAGGCATATAACATCTACCCTTTACCAACATAAGATCAGCCTACCTCTGTAAGTAGATTGTACCGAATATGTCATCCCCAGGTCATTACCGACCCTTAACTGAGCGCTCCTTTCCATATACCACATTAATTTACATCCTGAACGTCATAGAGGGAAGAAATATATCTAGAAGGGGATGACCATACTTACTTGGGAATGACCCACTTAGCCTTGCTGCATCTGATCATGTTTCGGTCATTTCCGGTTTGATGAGGCTTGAGGCAACGATTACCTTTTCATATAGCATTTATCATATCTTTGAATGCCACATTGCCATTTCAATTAACTACTAATTTCCTTCCACAAAAATACAATCCTTGAGCTTGTACGTCTCAAGGTGGGTGCTAAGCTAAGAGAAATTGCCTTCTTCGCCACCACAGATGTACATTTGTAAAAACCAATGTACATAATCTTTAGAAGTGTAATGTCAGGTAAACGTACATACAAGTGGTTCAGGAATAGGACAAACTGAAGGCACTCTCCTACTGCCACTAGTAGCGAGTAGTCCTTGTACTCCTAAAAATATCCACGATGAGGAGACCACTGCAATAAATAATAATATAATGGAAGCTACTCAGAGCATGTTCAACAAGCAGCCTTCACACCATGAAGATCCACGGTCTTCAATAATCGGTCTTCAATAATCATCATTTTCAACATATCTTCACATTCGAACGCTTATATTGGTTCGAAGTGGTTTTTGGATTGGAATCGCCAAAATCCGACCTCGGTTCCTTCGAAATACAATTATCGATAAAAAGTGAATATGAGTATTCAAGATTTATTTAGTCTCTTTTCACTTTAATTCTTTTCGGATGATTTCAAAATCTCTTTCTTTTTATTTAGAATAATTCTATGTAATTCATTCTTTCACTTTGGATAATATCTCAAATTTCCATACTTACGTCTCGATCCAAATTCCTTAACTTTTAGGCAGGTCAAAAACAGTGTTATTTAAGATATTGTTTATGATAAACCCAAAAATTAATCTTAGCAAACATTTTTGAGTAAATAGGATCATAGAAATCATTCTAATTTTTTAGATTGCTTAAATTTTGATAATACCAATCTTCTTTTATTTCGGAAACTTAATGCACTCTTTTTACCTTAGAGCATCCGGGCTTTCCTTTCGATCTATTCCACCCATCGCCTAAGAAAAGAAAACATAGGCCGGATAAGTTCAGGACACTGGTTGCTCCATCCTTAAGCTTAGTTAAACACCTTTTTTTATCTTTCCAGATCTCACTGGCGGGACAAATGTACTAGTTGTTTCCGCATACTCAGATTTTCAACTTAATTTTGGAATTGATTACAAAGGTTCCAAATTATCTTTCAAAAATGCTTAATTTTTATTTTAAAAACATTCACAATTGATTCCAGAAAAAACGTTACTTTAAAACTCATATTCAAAAAGTTATACAATGTGCAGCATAAAAGTGCTGTAGAAAGGGCTATATAAGCTTATTTGATTAAATCAACCTTTAAACATTCGATAATTCATGTTCTTCGATCCAAATCTATTTTAAACTATTTAAATGGATTTTTCAAATTGATTCCACATTTTTCCGTAAATAAAAGTTTATTTAAACAGATTTTCTGTTATTGTCAGTTAACTGTACTGGCGGGATTTTTCTAGAAAATTGATTTGGACTTATTTCAAAATCTACTCAACGAAACTTTGATTTTCTTTCTCCATTTAGAAGATATGGATACAATAGTCTGGAATTTTCTTATCTCAAAGAATTCCGAGCTATATTCCACTCTACACATTCATTCGAATTTTTCAGTGCGAAATCGCGAACTAGCATTATGCGACGCACCTAATTTTAGCTTATTTTTCAATATTTGAAATAATTTACTCAAATTGAATTCCATCACTTTCAAAATCTTTATAATTCATTTTAAATCAATATTTTAACTTTTAAAGTATTTAAAATGAATTTTCACTATTACCGTATTACAATATTATTATATTTCCATTATTTTAATATTAAATTTCAAATTCCATTTTCAATTCAGTTTCAATTCTAGCTTCAAATTAAATACAATTAAAACTTAGATTTCAAATCTAATTTCAATTTAAACTTCAATTCAACCTTAATCACAACTTCAATTTTTCAAAATCGATTTCAATTTCAATTTCACTATTCATCTCAATTTCAATTTCAATTTAACTATCATTTTTAAATCCGTTTCACTTCAAATTTTGAATTCTCTTTTATTTTTACTTTAGTTTCACTTTTAATTTAAAAGAGACTTATTTTTCCAAATTATATCATATCACCAAAATATGGTCTTATTAAATAAAGGGAACACTTAATCAAAAATGAGCATAATAAAATTTAACATTTATCACTGACATAATTATGGTGCATAAATAAACTAATATGATAAATAATCAGAACCATAAAATCTTGCTACTTACTCAAACATAACACAAACATAACCAAACATTCATAGCAATAATTTAAAGGGTATATGATTGCATGTAATAAGATGATTATTATAACAAAATTGAAATATGATCTTTTAAAAGCGATGAGAATTTTCTCACCTTTATATGCAATCTGCCAAACTTTAACGTGAGATACGCGTCTCCAGCAAACATGCTATTTCCAACATCTCGACTTTTGTCGCTTTCCTTTACTTCTCTCTTTTTTTTCTCTTTTTTCCTTTTGTTCTTTTTTTATTAGAGAGGAGAGTGTATGGCTCAGCTAGGGGGTGCATGGCCTTGTACAGTGGAGGTGGACGTGGAGCTACGGTGTGGAGTACTGGAGCTTGGCGTGGGTTTTAGGAGGTGGGTATGGGTTGTTGGAGGCATGTAGGGTGGTTTTGGCCGAGGGCGGAGAGGGTTTTGGTATTTTGGAGGAGGAGTATGGGTGGTAGAAGGTGAATGGCTTGGAGATGGAAGAGAATGGAGAGGTCGAAAGACATGGAAATGGAGGTAAAGGAGATGGAGAAAGTGATGAAGGAAGGTAGAGAATGAAGTGTGCAAAATGGAAGGTATGGATGCTTAATTATACTTGAGCTTTGGATGACAAATGACTATAATATCCTTCACTAAGTTTTGACTTTTAATTTACCTTTCTACCCTTGATTTAACATCTTAAGGACATGTATTAATGGTGATGTTAAAGATAGGAATGATTACTTACTTATCCTTTCTTAAAATTTGAACTTAAAAAGGAGACTTTTGCCTTTGATTTGATTTTCATTAATCGTAAGCATAAGTTTCACTAATCCCTTTAGCTAGCTTTCTTTTCATACTTTATTTTACTTGAATTCTATGTGTATAAGTCCCATCTTGCATAAGAGTAAAGAAGTGTGTGTAATGATGTTGTGTTATTTGTTTACTTTTGCACTCTTTTGTCGAATCATGTATTAACATTACTTTTAACATTTTTCTTTTTATTAATTTATAAAAAGTAACATTTTGATTTTATAACATGTAAATGAAAGTGGTTTATAGTTTGTAAAGTGATATTAAATAGTTATAAAGTGCATATGATCATTCAACGTTTTGACAACTTGTTTTGGTTGAAAACTGTATTTTTTCGACAAATTTTGCAGTCAAAATTTGGCCTTTTTGTTAAGTTATATATTGAAGTAAAACAAACTTTAAAATGAACTTCTACTTCTTTAAATAACATAAAACATATCTCTTTATATTTTAAAATCATATTCAAATAATATAAAAATCTCTATTTTTACAGTGGATTCAAAACTGACAAAATCGGACAATTTTTGTTAATTTTTGGAAAACGATTATTAACGTACTTTTAAATCTATTAATATACTTTTATTATCTTTATTAGATATTTTAAATAAGATTTAAGTTATCAAATAAATATTTAAAATTATTTAAGCCTTTATTAATTATTAACAAAACTTAACTTCTGTCGGTTTGTTCTAAAATCCAAATTTATACTTTTTAATTTATTAATTATGAGAATAGATAATTGTCTATCATATATAACATGTTTATTTATGATTTAAATTCCTTTTAAATTTAGAAATAAAAAAAAAAATCTCATTTCCGAAATAGCGAAATTACGGATCGTTACTAGAGCAGAGCTAGAAGAGGTAATTTTTCCATAAGAATGGAGCCTAGAAGGGTGGAGCTGCTAAGAAAGGGAAGGAAGAAGTTGTCTATTATAAGTGTGATAAGAAAGGATGCTATGCCCATGAATGTCGGATAGGCAAAGGAAAGAAAGCTGCTTAGAAGAAAGGGGTGAGGTGTTTTAATCGCGATTAGATTGGACACTATAAGAACCAGTGCCAGAAGCCAGTAAAGGATGGTAAAAGAAAAATGCTTGCATTGGAACCAGCTCCCTCAAGACCAACTGCAAAGGAGATGGGAAAAGGTATGCCGAGAGGTACGCTTTTGATTAATGTTGTATCAATTAGAGTTCTATTTGATACCGATGCATCATATTCTTTTATATCTCGTTCTTTGGTAGATAAGCTTAACATAGAACCCTCATACCTAGTTGTTGCCTTAAGGGTTGCAAATCTGATAGGAAGTTATGCGACTCTTGGGATGAAATGTGACCAATTAGAGTTTGAATTATTAGGCACATGTTTGCTTGCAGTTTGCATGTGTTTGATTTCGTAAGGTTCAGAATTCTTTTGGGTATTGATTGGTTAAGTAAATATGATGCTTGGATATCCTGCCAAGATAGGAAAATATCACATAAACACCCTGATTATAGTGATTGGATAGTACACACCATAGTAAAACCTAGTTTTAAGGTTAATACTTTGTTGGGAGTTGTGGATGTGGAAGCTGAGTAAAATGAAGTTTTCTTTGTTAGATAATTGTCATATGTCATTGAACGTGCAGTAGGGTTGCCGTCGAAATGAGCCATTGAGTTCGGATAGATTTGGTACTAGGAGTAGAACTGGTGAGTAGACCGCCAAGTAGAATGATACCTATCGAGATAAAGGAACTAAAGGTACAGTTAATGGATTTGGAAGGAAAGGATTTTATCAAACCAAGTAGTTTGCCTTTAGCAGCCGCAGTACTTGCTAAGAAGCTTCACGTATCATTGAGGTTACATATCGATTAACGTAAGTTAAATGAGAAAAAGATAAACAATCGATATCCGCTATCTAGAATTGACAATTGTTTAATCAGCTGAGTGGAGGCAAAATATTTTTCCAGTTGGATTACGCGACAGGGTTCCATCAGCTTGGAGTGGCAGGATATTATTCCTTTGAAGGCGTTTAGAACCAGATTTGGATCATATGAGTGGTCAGTAATGCCATTCAGACTAATTAACACACCTGGATTCTTTATAGACTTGATGAATTGAGTTTCCCAAGAGCACTTGGATAGGTTTGTATTGTTGTTCATCGATGATATTTTGATACACTCTAAGAATGAAAGAGAGCACATAGTTCATCTTAGAGTAGTGCTTGAGACATTGAGGCAGCATCAATCGAAGGCGAAGTTTTCAAATTTTCATTTCTTGAAGAAGGAATTGAAAGTTCTTGGTCATATAGTCTGAGGGAGAGGGTTGTCTGTGGATCTGACATAGATCGAGGTAGTAAATAATTAGAAGAGACCCAAGACAGTGACTAAGATAAAGTGTTTTCTTGGATGAGCTGTGTATTATTGGTTATTCATTAAGGATTTTTCGCAAAAAATGGCACCGATGTCCAAGCTAATGTGAAAAAATGTGAAGTTTGTTTAGACTGATAAGTGTGAGGTGGCAATCCAAAAGCTGAAACGCTTATTGACAAATGCACCTATGTTGGTTGTTCTAGAAGGGAATCAAGGTTTAGTAGTGTATCAGACGCATGTGGAACATGGCTGGGAGCCATGTTAATACAAACAGGTAAAGTGATTGTCTATGCATCTCAACAGCTAAGATCGCATGAGGTTAGATATCCAATGCATGATTTGGAATTGGTTGTTGTAATTTTTGCATTCAAGGTATAGAGACATTATCTTTTAGGAGAAAGGTTGGAGTTGTATACGGATCATAAGTCATTGAGGTATTTTTCTCTCAGAAGGAGTTGAATATGAGACAGCAGAGGTAGTTAGAGTTTTTAGCCACTTATGACTTTGGTACTGAGTACACACCAGGAAAAGGTAACAAGGTTGTTGATGCACTTAGCAGAATACATTAGAATGTAGTGTTGGCAATGATAGTTGAGTGAGAGGATTTAAAAGCATTGACTACATGTAGGATATAGTGGAGATCTAAGGCTTGGTGTTGTACGGAAACTGCTGTGTTGTCATATTTCGAAGTTTGACCAGTGATAATGGAAAAGATTGCTGCTAAATAGAAAGTGGATCTAGTGTTAGCCATGCGGATTAGAAGGCTTGAGTTTGGAACCAAGATCGATGATCTAAAGGATTTTAGTCTTGATCAGAAGGGGTGGTTGAGGAAGATAGGACGGTTCTGTGTTTCGAATGTGGGAAACATTAGCAAAGTAGTTCTAGATGAATGTCATAGTTAGAATTTCACTATTCATCCAAGAGGGACTAAGATGTATCAGGATATGGAAAAGAGTTTCTTCTGGGAAGGTAAGAAGAGAGATGTAGGCTTGTGGGCGAAATAATGTTTGAACTGCCAACAGCTAAAGGTCGAACATCAGAAACCAAGTGAATTACATCAGCCATTAGATGTTCTCATATGGAAATAGGATTCTATCTCAATGGATTTATAGATGGATTGCCAAGGTGTAATAGAGGAAATGAAATTATATGGGTCATAGTGGATAGTTTAACCAAGAGTGCCCATTTCATTCTAGTTAAGTCAACTAGGACGGCAGTATTTTAGCTAAGTTATTTATGAAGAATATTGCTTGACTGCATGGAATTCCAAGTAGTATAGTAAGTGATAGAGATTCCTTATTCATTAGCGAGTTCTAAAAGATTCTATAAGAGACGTCTGGTACCAAGCTCAAGATGAGTACCGCTTACCATCTGCGGAAAAATAGGAAAACAACAAGAGTTAACAAAATCTTTGAAGATTTGTTAAGAGCTTGCGAGCGAAATTTTTGGGGATCATGGGATGAATGTCACGAAACGAAATCTATCGTTCGAAAATCGACATCAAATACCTCACTTGTATTCGACTGTCGGTGATTCAAACGTTGAACTCCAGTTCGGATGGAACTTATAACAACATTAGGTGAATATAAACAGCGGAAACAAAATGAATATCATTGGTCATAACACAGATACAACACCATCACAATGTTTGATTACAAAAAATCACCACCATCATCAGAGTGATACATATATGATACAACAACAAAATGATAACATCACAGCGGAACACTTACAACAGGGTCTCATATAGTTTAAAACATACTTTAACTTCAATAAGTCTACAAAAACTCTAAACACTTCAAAAGATTCCCAAACCCAAAGCTTTCAAAATCCGACAGCTTCCAATAGACTCAAAAGATTCCAAGCTAGCTCCAAAACACGGATAACCTTTTTCTAGGCCGGCCGTGTGGAAATTATGGGCACCCAGAGTTTAGGAAGGGAATAATAAACTCCGGGTCAATCATGGAACTGGTACGAGTAAATAAAAACAGTTGTTTGTACAAAAATAGTTTGTAAAAGAAATCCGTTTATGCTTTGGAAAATGAAACCATCATAAAGCCTCCCTGCACACACAAAATGCAATCGCACAATTGGAGTAGATTTCTCCTTATGATAGTCAAATATGCTTGATATGAGAATACTCTTTTGATATTATTATTAGTTCATAGTGTGAAAACATTTCGAAAGTATATATTAATCTTAGCCACCATACGTACCATTATTGTATGCCTAATATAGCTACCATATTAGATGGCAGGTTCTACAACTAAAATCATACACGGTTTGTATTGATGATTGGATTTCCAGCAAATGGTCAGGCTAAGGAACTTCCTAGGCCACATAGGTACGCCTTTGGAGGGACGTCCCGAGAACTTAGTCAGCACTCTGCTAACATAAGGCCGGGTTACCTCTGTAACTAGGTAACTAACTGTCACGAATATGCCATCCCTCGGTCATAACCGAACTTTATCCGGGGACCCAACAACAACCACAAAGCAACATAATTGGAATATCAACTTAAGTTAAGTATCTAGGCTCCATACCATGATACCACTTATATCAAGAAGGAAATGCACATACCCTAAGGGGCGCTACCCCCAATAATCTTGCTGCATCCTTCCTGTTTCGACCATTACCGGGTTGTGAGGTTCGACGAAGTCTCGTCCACAAAGCTATGCTTTTCACAAAAGCCATGCTTCAATCAACAAATGATCAGCAGCACTCAGCATGTCACACTACCAATTTGGGAGTATATCACCAATAACCATCAACTAAATAACCTCTGAGCTCGTACGTCTCAAAGAAGGGTGTTAAGCTAAAAGAATAAATTCTCCGCCACCAACAGAAATGTGTTTGAAAGAAATCACCTTTATATCTCAAAGTGTAATTTCAAACATGCAACCATATAAGTCTGTTCTGGGTTTGAACAGAACCGAAGGCACTTCCGAAGAAGCCCTTGCAATCCGGGCATCCACAATTTCGATCGGACTCCCCTTCACATATGGAGATCTCTATACCAGAGCAACTCAGCGCAGAGTCATTCGACGGGTTATCCTATCATTCTCGAAGACACCCGATCTTCACGATCGTCTTCAAATGCTATCCATTTCATCGTATCACTATTCGAAATGGGTTATATGACAGAAAGGACCACTCTCGGCTAAACCGAATAGTGAATTCTCAATTTAAAAACACATGGATATATTAATAACAGAGATACATCTTTAGGGTTCGAAGTTGGTTTCGGATAACCAGCTGAAATCCGACTCCTTGTCGCATCGAAATTCAATTGTCGTTTTACGGGCCAATGGGTTTTCACATTCTCACAGAAACAAATCACAGATATCACAACTTAGCACAAATTAATTCATATCACATAGCGTTACAATCACATATCAGAGATATCAATCCAATACGCAGCGTTCATTATTAATCAATCATCTATAATTTAAGATGAATTAATCGTGTGATTTAAATTAATTAATCACGTAATTACTTTCATTAATTATCTTTAATCAAGGATTAGTTATCCTTAATTATAAATTAATTAAATCTAATTCACCTTCATTAATTAATTATTCCTTAATTAATTATTCCTTAATTAATTACCTTAATTGTTAATTAATTAAATCTTAATAACTTTTATTAATTAATTATTTCTTAATTGATTAATTATTAATTACAAATCAATTAACCTTAATTATTTATTTAATTAATCTTTAATATTAAGTAATTAACTTAATAGTTATTCTTTAAGTAATCATATTAACAAATCATTAATTACTTAATAAATTAAAAGATAAATCTTTTTATCTTTGTTAATTACTTTGATTATCTTATAAACCTTATTTAATAATCCTCCTTATCACATTAGTTGCTTTAAAAGGTTAAGATTAGTTTAAATAACATTTTATCTTAATTATCCTTTTTTAATTACATTATTTATTTAATATAAATAACTTAATAAATTATTGTAACAAAATTAAATAAATTAGATTTAATTATTTTAAAAATATCTTACTTAAATCCTTAATTGATACAAAACTTTAATCAAAATCATCATTTGAAAACATGGATTAAATGTTTAAAAGTTTGAATTTTATTTTAAAGTAAAAACCGTTATATATATTAGACTGAGGCCCACTTCGAGCCTTACATGATCAAAATGCCCGAATGCTTCGAGTTTTCTCGGAAATCAACTCTTATGCCTTAATTTTCAAACCTTAATTTTTTTGTTTAAGTATTTAACCTGTGCAACCTAAAAATGCTTTGATCCAATATCCGAGCCTGTAGCCTTGTTTCCCCAAGGCCACTTCGAATATCGCCTTTCTCCCAATCTACTACTTCCTGACACAACCCAAGCCATGTGCACATGCACAATCAATCTGGCCACCTTATTTTGAAGCTCTGGCCATCGACGAGTCCACGATGACGTTCCCGAACCACACGAATACCTAGTGTTTCGAAACGACGGTGATCTTACAATCGAGCCATTAGACCCAAATCTGGAACAAAACTGAGCCACAATCAATCGCCTCGTTCCTCCACCTCTGATCATCAGAGGTCACGCAGCATCGGCCAAAACAACGTCGAAACCTCACGCTTCGAATCCTACCAGTGCGAATGGCTCCGGTCCATCGACGTTGATGCAGGGACAACTTTTCCGACCATGACCCAATATGAACATTTAACCCTAAATCGATCTTGTTTGCCATCCACAACATTCAGAAAATTTATCGAACATTTTTCCCAAAACCTTCGACCTCTCAGCAAGCTACCATTACGATCATGAGGTCCATCATCTTGTTGATCGCCAGAATTTGATGAAAATGATGATGTCGTTCATCCTCATGTTTCATAGAGGACGCATTATTAAAAAATTTGATATTTCTTTTAAAAATCATTGATTTCAAAATCGTTTCGAATCATATACTTGAAATCAAGAATTATGATAATTAAATTTTCAACATGATTTGGGTTTACCTGTATTTTTAAAATTTCCAGAGAAATTTAAGTTAGATCTACTTAATTTTATTTTTAAATCTTAAGGCATGATCATACAAACATGTTCTATTTAGATTTCAAAGCTTAAAAATGGTTTGAGATAAAGTTTTTTGAATTCAAAAAACAGGATTTGGAACCTGCAAGCCTGGAACTGGACTAAGGTTCATGTGCACAGACATACACACCTCATTTCCAGGTGTATATGCATGCAAACTTAAATTTACAATTCAAACTCCAATATTATTTACCACAACAGATTTTAGTTTAAATTGAATAGGGTTTACTCACCTAATGTCTGAGAACAGAGAAGAGTCTAGAATGTTGTTTTTTAAGTTGAAAGTCTGGAAGGCTGTTTTAAATTTGATCTTGAATTTTTGTCTGCAAATAATTGATGTAAACTTGCTTAGTTTCTGATGGATTAACTTGCTTAATTTATTAACAACAAATTCAAATTCAAAAAAGGATTTACTGGCAGTTTGGTTTTATGAAAACACAGAAAAAAACTCTGGTCTGAAAACTTGAAGACAGGAATTTGAAAATCTTGAGTTGATTCTGATCTGTTGTTTATGTGATGATCCTTGCTTTAGTTTAGTTGTTGAAGGTGAATCCCGCTTTGCTCTTGATTTGCGTAATTCCTGGGTTGATCTTGTTTTACATGAAATTGCTTTTCTGGTTTGAACTTTGAGAAAGTTGTTTTCAGATTTTATTTTCTGTAATTTGTTCTTGGTTTAAATGTTGACGAAGTTGTCTAGTGTGATTACTTTGTTGTTGATTTAAAAATGTACAAACTTTTGAAAATGAGGATAAAAGAGATGAGAGGGAGGAGATGAAATAGCTTATATATCTTTATTTTCTTTTTATAAATTTATCAAAAATAAAAATAATGTGATAACACTTGTTAATTTTGTTTCTACATGGATTACACTTGTTAATCCATTTAATTAAATTTTTAACACTTGTCTTTATATATATTACTTATTTAACATTTGTAAATTTTCATTAGAATAATATTTTTACATTATTTAAATTGTATTTTTAATTTACATTTTCCATTTTATAAAGACATTTGCTTTTTATTAATAAATACTATTTAAAAGACAATTTTTTGAAATTAAGTACACATTAAATAAATTACATACATGCATACATATACATATACATATATATATATATATAAATCTAATTATTTTACTAAAGCATTTATTTAAAATTTAAATTTGAGTTTAAAGTCAAACTAAAATCAACTCATACACACACATATATATAATTTAAATCCAAATGATTTTAAAAACATCTATTATTTCAAATTTTAAACTCAAATGAAAGTGAAATCTTATTCATACTAATTGACACTTATTTTATTTGTTTTGTAATTTTTCAAATTAATTTCAAAAATTTATTTCAAAATTTACATTAATTACTAGTATAAATTTTATTCAAAAATGGGATTATTACAAAGACCGCCTACACTTGGTCAAGTTTTCATATAACAACAATTATCAGACTGGTATGGGGATGGCACTGTTTGAAGCATTGTATAGAAGACCATGCAAATCTCCAATTTTTTTGTTAGAGACCGAGGATAGGTTGGTTCTTGGTCCAGATTTGGTTAGAGAAGCGGTAGAAAATATCGAGCACATTCGAGCTTGAATGAAGGAGGCTCATTCTAGGCAGAAGACTTATGCTGAATGAAGATGGAAAGACTTAGAGTTCTTAGTTGGAGTTTATGTTTTCGTCAAGGTATCACCAATAAATAGTGTGATAAGATTCGAGAAATCAAAACAGTTGGCACCGAGATTCATTGGACCATTTCCTATTGTAGAGAGGATCGGGAAACTCACATACAGAGTAGAGTTAAACAGTCTGGTGGGAGTCCATATTTTTTTTCATATTTATCATCTAAGGAAGTGTATTCGAGATCCAGAGATTGCTATAGCACCGACTATATCAGATCCCTTAGTAGTGGAATTGAATTTGACTACAGTTAGAAAGCCAGTTTGCATAGTCGCAAGAGATGAAATGAGGCCAAGAAACAAGACAGTCAAATTAGTCAAAGTCTAGTTGAGTGACGGCTAGAGAGACTGTACTCGGGGAAACCGAGAGTAGGATTAGAGATACTTATCCCGACTTGTTTCATGGTATGTTTCAACTTAATGACTAATTTTGATAAGTACTTTATCTAATTTCGATAACGAAAGTCTTTAAGGATGGGAGGCTATAATACCTTAATTTTAGAAAACATTATTCAGGAAATTTAATTAGCTAAATTAGATAGAATAATGTAAAGATTAAAACAGTTAAGGGATTGAGACTTGAGTAATTAGAAGGGTAGTCATGCCTAATCAACCAATGAACTAAAAAGAAATTAAAATGAAATAGATAAGGGAAAAATAAGAATAAGCTATATTCTTATATCTTAAACCCTCATGCCACTTTCATTTTACACGTCCATAAATAAAATTAAAATATAAGAGAGGCTGGCCACCATTAAAGGGAATCTGAAGGAAGATAAGCAAGAATCTAAAGGAGAAAGCTTAATCATTTCATTCAAAAAGCAAATCTCAAATCCATAGCAAGTAAGCTAAAGACGAATAATAGGTTACATCTCATTTTTGATGATTTCGGTTCTAGATTCGATCCATTTGTATTTTGCAAAGTATATTGCCATGTTTTGAATGATAAATGGATATATATATATATATATGCTTGTTGATGAATTATGGTTGTTCATATAGATTTTTTTGACAAATATTCATTTGAAACTATTAAATGACATCTAAATGACTTACAATTTTGAGATAAGGTCAGGAATATTACTTTAGAGATGGGTTTCAAGTTTTGTAATTTTCTGAGTTAGTGTGGATTTATTATGAAATTTCTATTGAAGAAAATTGTTTAATTAGGTTTAAAATTAATCATGGCTATTATATGTTAGCTTTGGGTCAGAAATTTATGCATGTTAGAAAACATATTAAAAGTGATTTATGAGAATTTTTGAAGAATTTTCCTGAGTGTTTTAATAAACATATAAAATTATTTAAGGTACGTGACTTAAATGTTTTATATGTTCATAAAAGGAGAAAGGGAGGTTTGTTAATGTTAAATTATAAATCTTAGAAATTCGGTAGCTCTTTTAGAAAAGATTTTGGAAAATTATTTGAAATCAGTCGTAAGTTGAAAAGCAAAGTGTAACGACCCGTAAATTTTCGATAATTAAAATAGCTAATTTAATAAGATTTCATGATTTAGTGTTAGAAAAAAATTTGTAAGTCGTTTGGAATAATAATAAATGTTGAATTCATTGGGTATAATAGAGTAATTGATTGATAAGTAAAATCTATTCAAATCAAATATCGAATATTGAACAGGTAAATTTTTTAAATTAAATATTTAAAACTTATTGAATAATTTAATAATGAGAATTGAATAACCGTATAATGGAAATGGTTGTTCTATAATTTTAATTCGTTTCGAAAGTTAAATTTTTAAATTCGTTTTGAATATCTCAAAAGATAGTAATTCAAGAATAATAAAAATTGTTTAAATTTAATATTACAAATGTTGAATAATTAAATTCCGAATTTGATATGATTAATTTGATATTGAAATTTAATATATGAAAATAGAGTGAATAGTTGAAATTTGATTTAATATGATTCAAATTGGTTTCCAAAGTGAATGTAAGTTTTATCGGGATTATAATAGAGTTAATAAGATTTTAAAATTGGATTTTATTGGATAATTGAATAACGGGTTTAATATGATTAAAAATGATTTGAAAATTTTTATTTTATCATATTAAAATTAGAATGAGGTTATAGAACTTTTAAAATCGAATTAAAAGTAAATTTGTGAAAATTGAATATTTTAATATTTAATTGACGAGTTAAAATAGTCATTTTTCGAACAGTCTCGGATTTCGACGAAACTAGTTTCATCGGATCCGTAATGTGATATTATTGTAAGATTTCAAATTTCATGTCAATCGGATTTACCGTTTGTCCGGGGCAAGCCAAAACGCCTAGAAATTAATTTAAATCGATTTAATTTAAATCAAACGTTTATTACCATAACTCGCACAGATGATCGAATCAGCTTCTGAAACCTATTCCATTGTGTCTGGAACGCGGGGTAAACCCTAAAAATGCCGGTCACCGCGCGTAAATTGGAGTTCGAAAAACCCGGGATGAATAGTGTTCGTCGTTTTTTATAAAAGCACTTCATTCATTTTCTTTTGCAAAAAAAAAAAAACCAAACCCTACTTTCTACAGCCGCCGCCCCTTATAGAACTAATGGCCAGAAAACACCGTGCTTTCCCCTTCGATTCCTCTCAATCGCTTCGTTTTCACACTTCGGCTTCTACATGAAAGTTGGAGAGCTCATCGAGCACTACGAGTTCAACGGTGGAGTCGAGTTTGGGCGAACGATTCAACGGCAATTTGAGTGGAAAGGTCCGGCTGTTCGCACACATCTCGAAGTTGGAGGGGGGGCCGAGCTCCACCTGCTCCTGGCCGAAGGTAGAGGAGAGTGAGGGCTTCGATTTGGCGGTGGTATGATGGGGTCTGGAGGACGGTAGGTGGTCGCGACCTGGGGGAATACGTGCGTGCTTTGGGTTACTGGGTTTCGCGTGCGAACGAAGACGAAGAAGCATGCGGCCCTGATCTGCAAATTCTAATCGTACGGCCCAGAATTGTTATGGTATAAAATAAATAATAGAAATGTAAATTTAATTGTAATTTAAATCCTGTGATGTTTAAAACGTTGTATCTTTGTCATACGAGATCGAAAAATTGCAAAACAAGTTGCGTTGGAATCGTATGGACGAGCACTACGCTATGGAATTGGATTGGAGTCGTTTGGAGATAGAAAAATTTTTGGGTAAAATTAAACGCTCGTTTAATTTTATTTGAAATAAAAAGCTGGAACTGCATTGAAATCAAGGGGAGTGTTTTATAACGCTCACAACGTACTGAATATCTTTATGCTAGTTAAATTTGATATTATGAAGTGATACGAATTTTATTTGTCGTTGTTTGATAGAATTTAATTGTCATGTAGATTGTCATTTGAATTAACCGATGAAAAATTAAATTGACAGTTAAATTGAAATTGAAATTGAATTGTGATTAAATTGCCTGACATTGATAACTATGAAATTGCCATGAATTGTATTGTCTATTGGATGATTCATTTCGATGGATGCTATTGGTTGATATTTAAATGTTTGGATGTTTATTTGCTTATATATACTGTTATGCATACATATGACACTGGATTGGTTTAAGTTATATATATTCATCCCTGACATTTAATTGAAATAAATAACTACTTGGCCATAGGATAGAAAATTATATACGGACACCGAATTGGCTAAATTAATAATTTTTGAAATCGTCGATTTGAAATTTATTTAAATGTTCTGATTTAAAAGTTATAAATAGAAACCAATTTATAGAAATTGAATTTTTTGAAAAATTGAGTTTGGAATGTTGAAATAAATTTTGGTTAAAAGAAATTGTTAAATAATTAAAGTGGAGACTTTGGAAATTAAAAAAATCGGGATATGATTGAATTTCAAAAATTTATTTGTTTAAAAGATTGAACCTTAATTCGAGCTTTGAATATCACTAAGTAAAAGTGATATAAAAATGATATTTTGAAAGCGAGCTTGGAATTGTATCATATTTGAAATTTGGATTTAAATTTTAATATTGAAGAACAATTTGTTAAGTGTTATAAATTTATATTTTGAAAAATCAAGCTCTAAATCGATATAAATTGAAATTGAATAAATTAAAGGTTAATGTAAAAATGGAATTAATTTGAAGTCAAAGTTGACATTGATTTGAATTGAAATCGAAATTGAATCAGTAGAATGGAAATTGGAATGGATTTGAATCGGGAAGTTATAATTGAAATGGATTGGTTTTGAAGCTGTTTTAGTTTGTTTTCTAAATTTCTCGGTTACATAAACCATTTTTGAATACTTAAACTATTTTAATCTATTTTAAATCTACTTAACCCGATTTAAATTATTTAAACTAATTTATCTATTTCAAATCCGTTTTAAGATTTTAAGTATTTTTAACTATTTTAATTATTTAAAACTACTTAAAACTATTTTCTAAAATTCTAAGCTGATCAGTAAGGTGAAATGTTTATATTTAAAATCTTGAATTTAAATACGAATTAGATTAAATGAAGTTGCAACCTAAATTAAAATTCGAAATGATATTGAAATCGAAATGAGATATTGATGCGAAAAATGATTTTTGTAACGGAATCTTACATTTGAATAGATACGATGATATTTGAAATGGATTTGATTTTTGAAGTGAATATGATATGTTGATATCAATTATGAATCGATTTGAAATGTAAAAGAGCCAACGGTGTAATAATACGTAGTTATTAAAGAGACCAGGATTGAATATGGACATACTCCCTGTCGATACCGAAAACCACTTTAATAACTATCATACGCGGAGTGTTGATCCAGAATGAAGTGGATTGTTTGGTGAACGCGTTGACTGAAGAAAGAGAACGATATTGGATGACCCCTGACATGACTAAAACAGGAGTCGCGCTGGGCTATTGAGGTTCGCCATCTCTAGCGGACACACTTCTTCGATGCCATATCTATTACATTTGTGATGCGATTTGGGTGCACCCCTTGATTTGGGAGTGTTGTTTCGCGGTGTTGGGGTAGCTACTGGCTATGCTCAACATCAGTCCGGATCACGCAACTACTAGTATCCTAGTTGGTATCGCCTCATGTACCTTGTCATACTGATTATTCTATTCGCGATCACTACATTTTGTTTTGTGTTATACCTATGCGGTACCCTCTGATAACCACCAGGTGGGGCTTACGGTGCTGTATAGACTATGGCATTATAAAAATGTGTTAAGGGGGATTATGGTAACGCCTTAACGCTATTTTGATACTTTATGTTACTGATAGGCATTATCTACTTAGCGTATATTACTACATAGTAGATAGTCTAACGGATCCTTAAGAGATGGAACATCCCGTAACATCTCTTAAGTTATTGCACGCACGTTGACACTGGATAGGAGATGTCAAACCCCGTAAACATCTCTGACGCCGTTACACTCATATTTATTTACGATTGATTTAACTTTCATAAGGATATTTTAGTCCTGACTCGAGTGTTTTGTCTTTTCATTACGCTCGGGTCAGTCCTAAGTTTTACAGATTTTTGAAGATCTATTCTCGAGGATGAAGACGAAGATTTGGTATACTATTACTATTATTACCCTTGCATCATGTTATCTGCTGCATTATTTTGATTATTCTGTTGTATATGTATAACCCTGATAAATGTTGTATAAATAATTGTCAAAGTATAGTAAACATCTTCATGAATAGTTTATTTGACTATTATGTTTTATCGTTCCGCTGCGAGATTCTGTGTTGTTTCATTTCCTTTATTTCTCTTTCTTTTCTTTTCTTATTTACCCCAATAATCATCTGCCCTTTTGAATGGTTTGGAATCGGCATGCGTATTTGATCGTCGGTTTAAACTGTCCAAAAAGGCGGGTCGTTACACAAAGCAACTTAGTTTGAAAGAAATTAATTTATAAAGTTAAAAATCAATTTTACAAAGTATTGATGTTTCGCCACTTTCGGCAGCTACCTTTCGACACCATACTTCTACCACCATCCTAGTCGAAACCAATACAAACGGTATCAAAGACTTGATACATAGTGGATTGGATATAGAAAAAAGGTATAGAGTCGAAACAGGGCTTTAGAATGGGTCGAGACATTGTTTTACTTTTCAAGGGAAATGCTGCTTACTTTGCTTTTGAAAAGAATGCTTTCGAATAAGATAGTTCTTGACTTGGCCAACTGGTTTAAAAAAAGGTTTCAAAAGAGGTTGTCCACCTTTGCTTTAAATAATAGCATTCAAAGGGTTTGAAACCTATATCGCCGCATACAACCTTTCGAAGCAACATTTTTGAGAGGGTTCTTTCACTTTAAACCTTGAGACTCTTCTCCAATACTTTCGACGGGATTGGTTTCGAAACCATCACTTCTTTTACTTAGAAAATTAGTTTTGAAAGAGTTGCTTTTGGCTTAGTTTGTGATAAACCCTTTTGATATTTTGAAAGTTAAACCCAGAGGCTTCGAAGGAATGGTTTTAAAAGGTTTTGAAACTATGTTCCATGCATTTTTTACTTGAACCCAATGCTTTTGAAAGTTTTATTTTAAGTAAAAGACTTTAATGCTTTTGAAAGGTACAAATTGAAGGTTTCGAAGGGGATATTTCCCAGTATTTTTGAAAGGTATATGCAAAGGTTTTGTAGGGGTGATTACCCAATGTTTTCAAAACGTTTACCTCAGTATTTGAAGGGAAGGTTTCCAATGGTTATGAAAAGAAAGTTTGAAGTATTTTAAGGGAGGACGTCTAAAGTTTTATATAACACTTTTGAAAGGGGCTCTTTCAATTTTTTCAAAAGGTCTATGGTAAATTGTTTCGAAATATATGTTTTGGCCATTCGGCCTAATGTTATAAAGTAAAGTAGTAAACATGTTTCGAAAGGGGTACTTTCAATAGTTTCGAAAAGTGTTCTTTTAAAGGTTTCGAAAGAGTTTTTTAAAGGTTTTAAATAGAGGTTTCAAATGTTTTCATCGATAATGTTTTAAGTAAAGCATATATCATGGCAAAGAGATTTCAGTAAAATAAAAGTACGATTTCCTCATTTAAGTATAATTTAAAGGGTTAAATCATTTTGCAGGAAATGTTTTCAAAAAAAATTTTAGAGGGTTGTTAACACCTAAGTAAATGACACGGATATTTGAATACCGGATGGGACTGGTATTGGGTCACGCCCTATACATTAACTTTAGCACCATGTTAATTTAGTCTAGAATTACAGTGTGTAGGGCTTAGTCGTAGGTAAGACTTAAATGATGTTACACATAGAAAGGAATATATAAAGAAGAAGATTAGATTTTTGGTGAGCCCGTAAAACCATTAGGATAAGTGCCCTAGGAGAAGTAAGTTAGGGACAAACCATCCAGAAATTTGTCTAACGGATATTAGATTGTTTATTTTGTCTTTTAGGCTCGTGTCATCCAATGGTTAGTAGTTAGCCAAACAAAACTATATTATTCGGACAGATAGTCCATTTATTACATGATCTGTATGCATACATGATAATGTTATTATTGTTTTAACCAGTTTGGCTGCATGACTTTGATTTGCAAAATAGTTTGTTTTAAAATGATATTAGTGAGGGGAAACTCGTTCCACTAAGTGGCGTGGTCTCACTAAATATCAATAAACCGAGATATAATAGTATTACTCACAAAAGGTTTTATGTCTAAATCGAATTTCATGTTTTCCTTTTGAACTCTCGGGTGCTCAAAAGTAATTTGAGTAGATTGGGCGTTATAGACTTTTCAAGATAGTAGTTGGACGCAAAGTTAGCTATTTAGGAGATGTGAAGGAGGCAAAGTTAGCTATTTATGAGTTTCTATTTAGTTTTATTCATGCTATGAAGTATCAAGACTATTTTTGGCTATTCAGTACTCTGATCATCCAAGGAGGCATCTACATATGTCTCTCTTGGCATATTTTGCATTTATAATATTTGATCAAAACCTGGAATCGATTATGGGATTATGTAATTTGAATATGAAATATTGCTTTGAAATGTAATCAGGAAAGTTATTTTAATTTGTGATGTTCTATATAATACTAATGTGCTTCTAATATTATGGATACAGTTGACATAACTATATCTTATCACCGGAAGTTAATACTATGGATGACTACAGCATCTGTAGCACTTGGCTTCGGACCTCAAGATAGAGGGATCTTACACTTGCCAAAAGGCGGGATAACATTTGCCTCCAAAGTACGTCTTGTTTCATACATGACGTGTTTTGAATCGCTGTCTGAAAGAAAACCATCTAGTTCATCAAATAGCCTTTATCATTCCGTCGAGTTATTTTCTTATCAAAGGTCATATTCTACTTATTCGTTGTAGCGATTGCTCAATTTCCAATGGTATAAACACGGGATCAAAACTTGTTAACAATTATCTTGTCTTTACCCTAGCAATTTCCAAGCTTCGGCAACTTAGCTTTTGTTTTCCTCTGGTCGGCTCCAGGTGACTATTCGGTATTTTTTATGTTGGTTTTAAAAAATTAAATTTTGAAACAATATTTGTTCATATAGATATATGCACTGACTCCCAATCACGATTACACGTTCATGAGTAGTTGTCAAGTTAATGGAGATAACTTTCTACAAACAGTTTCCACTAGTCGTCATTTTCCAAACAAGTTCTCTTCCCCTATTTTCATATGTTTTTATATATCCATATTCCTCCCTTACTTAGAAGACAAATTTCAAACTACTCATGTTTATGAAAAACAATCAGCATATGGTGGGTTATGGAACGATCGGCATAAGGCCTAGAAGTTGATCGATCGTCATAAGGCTTGGAAGTGGATCGATTAGCATAAGGCTTGGATCGGGGATCGGCTAAATGTTTTGGCATGGGACGATCGACTAAATTTAATAGACCAAAACTGATCGGCTATATCCGTTTCCTATATAAGCCTCTACACTTAGTCATTTTCTTTTATTCTCTTCCCATCTTTCCATTCTAAAGCAAAAAAGGGATGAGCCTCTCCACCTTCTTCCCCCAATCCAAAAAAAATCACCCCAAAGTCATCACCCTCCTTCAGATTTGGCTTTGAATCAGTTTTGAATCTTCCTTCGGATTTCAAACTTAGGTAGCATGAATCCTATACTTTCTATCTAACTTTGAAAATGAAGCTTTGGACCTGTGATAATCTGATTCGTTTGGTGGATCCCTCCTTTTTTTCATTCTTATAACCGTATGCAATAGAGACGAAGTGGCCAGGGATGAGTGAGTTACGACTTTAGCTGATCATTCATTGATGGATTTGGTGTTTTGGATGTGAGGAAGATGTAAGATCGATCATTAGTGATCATTCTTGGACGATCGGTGAAGCTCTAGGACATTGGTGATTGAAAATTGCTTATAAACTATCGATTATACCTTGGAGTTATAGGCTCATAAGAATGATCGGTGGGAAAAGATTCATGGTGAACAATCGGCTAATGTTATCTTGGGGAAACGATCGACCTAAATTCAAATACATGATCAATCGGCCTAGTTTACAAATAGACCTTTCTTTTTATAAAATAGATCTTAAATGAGAAAACATGAACCAAACGACGAGCTTTGGCCTTTCATACTTGAACAAACATTAGGCCTTGTCGATAATTTGCATATATCTAAATTACATACTTGATAGCAAACTACCTTAGAACCAACACAAACCAATACCTTTAAGAATCATCATAAAGCTCACCAGTAACTTGGATAAAAACCAAACTTTTATTGGCCGATGACTAGTCATAAAACTCAAGCTACATCATTTCTCCATGACACGCAGAAATAGTTGAGATGGCCAAGAATGACTGTTTCTTTGGTCAAACTTCTAAGTCTCATTGTCTTTTCTATCTTCAATTTTGCATAACTTGTTACTATATTGAATAGCACTTTATCACACCACACTAGCACTCACTATGCACTACAGGGTACAGATTACTTTATCTATTTATGACTTTTACTAAGTTTAATAGAAATGGGGTCTAAACATTCCAGGCGTCTTGTGGCTATACCGGCTGGATTATCTTCCCAAAGGAATAACTCTGATGTAGATTCAAGTTTGGTGATGGAGTCCGATAGTCCACCGTCAAGTCATCATTCGGAACAATTGGAAATTTCGAGCCCTCGATTTGATCTCTATAGTGTTATCCCTACCTTTCTGCTGGAGATTATCAGTCCTGCTTCCGACACTCCAGAAGATGCAATCATTCTAGAGAACCCTTCTGTTTTGGTAGCTTCAAAAATTAAGGAAGATTCGCTACAATGAATTTTCATAAGGCACAGAATTCCCTTCGACGACGTGTTGGTTCCATCAAGGGATAAAAGGGCTCACAGACCCCTTGAAGGGTATACAGCGTGCAACAAGTTTATGTGCCAGGTAGGATGCATCCCGCCTTTCAACTCATGCATTTGGGAGATTCTTTGTTATCTAAGGACAGTTCCATCGCAGCTCCACCCAAATGGCTATGCTATCCTTAATTGTACTTATATGGTATTTATGGATTCTTGCACCATCCTTCCACCATTGAAGACATTTGATTTATTTTCTCTTTCAAGCAGTGGACATGGAGTCTCTCATTTACATTTCTTGAATTGGAAAAGAGGTGCAGGATTTTGACAGTCGCATGGAACAAGCAAAGTTCCTTTAAAACTGAATGGTATTTTTTTTGTTGTCCACCCGACTTTGCTCAACAGTGGCTACAAAGACGTAAGTGTTACCCACCGTATTCATGATAGCATAGAAAAATAATATCTAGATTCCCTTCCTAACTATATTACTCCTTTGCGGGTGCCGTTACCTGGCCTAGCGGCGATACTTATGAAGAGGCAGTCTCAATATGAAGAATGCTCCGCTTGAGGATATGAATATTGAATATTTGCTTAGGGACGAAGGCCTCGTTACTTTTTGTTTGATAGAGGATGGACTTGGCGTAGGGGTAAACATAATTGCCTAGACGACATGGATAAGAACAAGGGCTGCAATCGACCAAAGTGAAAATCGAGCCGATCCCTTGGTGTCCCCAGTTATAAGTGCTCAAGAATTTTCTAATATTGATGCCGGAGGGCGTAGAGTCGATGTACTTTGTCATAATGGTGACAAATTTGGTCCTAGAGTTGATATCGAATCATTGCAAGCCTTGCAACCATTGGTTGCTAATAGGAGAAATAAGAAAACATTCATACATAAACTTCCAAGAGTTCGCCCCTCTGACCAATCCAAGTCATCAATGGCTCCTAAAGTTGTTCAATGTGAATCCTACTCCCAATTGACAAAGCGTTTGAATTTACCACTTGACTCTTTGTTTGATCTACCAATTCCACCTGATCTCAACGCTATCCATTTTGCTAAAGTAAGCATCGAAGGATCGGAATTTTCGATCACAATTGGCACTGAGATTCCTACTATTAGATAGGAAGCTACACAAATAAGCAAGGCTTTTGCACCTGGCCTGCTGGGGGGTTACACTAGGACACATGCACACACTTGCACCCCTCAACAGTAAATTGTACTTGACTTGTGCTCTTTAACAGTTGGAGTTTACTCAATTCTATTTTCTTTGCAGAAACGTAGTTGAGGAAGAAGAATATGTCTGATTCTCTTTGGGACATACAACACCTATCATCGGGTTATATTCTAGCTCTTACCACAGCAGTTGGGATTATTATGATTCTAGTTATCGCCCCAACTGTGACCGAGGTCGTTAAGACAGAGATGATAAGGAAAAGCCACCCTGGGATAAACATAGATCGAGGTCAAGATCTCCTCCTTCAAAGGGTCCTGAAAAACCAGCTGACCGCAGGGACTTGCCTATTAATATTTCTCATGGCCCTACTACTATTCCAATGCCTGCACATCCTTTGCTTCCATCTCATTCTCAATGGCCAAGCAATGTTGCCGCCATGATGAACATACTACCGCCCACAAGTCAAACAAACAAGGCACCGAAGTCGAAGATGCTACTGATGATTCTACGATCGATCCAACTACTCGCATGGCATAGCTTCATGAAGAATTTTAGAATTCATGCTTTGAAGGGTTTTATTTTCCTCTTAACTTGATGAGGGTTCGAGATCATGTTCATAAGAGGACCACTATTTGCTTCATTGATATCCACATGCAATATTGGGAATGGATAAAGGCAGTAGAAAAGATGTCAAAAGTTTCCTTCAAGCGTGCGGCGGAGATTGAAAAACTAAAACACCAAGAAGCTCAAGATAAAAGAATCATTAACATTTTGTAAAAGGATCTAGAATCCTCGATAACCTCCTTAGAAGAAGCTGGAGAAAAAGATAATGTTGCTATGAAATCCATGGAAGAGATGAAATCCATCCATCTCGATATTATCCAAGTTTCGCATCATTGGAACCAAGGGATAGCCCTCGAGCGGGATACGGCTTATAATAATGAATATGTCGCCTTAAAGGAAATGGCCGACCTCAAAGCCAATCTTGAATGTGCAAATAAAGTAAAAGATGACTATCAAAAGATTGCTCATGATGCCCACGATAAGCTGGTAAACGTCAGATTTGAGAGGGACATGCCTATTGAGAGGGCCAAAAATGTCGATGCACTCATCAACATGAAATGGAAGCTACCAAGGACAAAGTCAAGGAAGAGATAATGAATGAGCTTGACCCATTTCTTGTTCTTTACAATGCTAATGTTCTCAAGCATAGGAATTTTACGTGGCTCGGTGAAGACTATCCCTACCAGCTCTGTCATGCTTGGGAATTTCTCATTACGAAAGAGATAAAACTTCTTAACTCGGAGTATATCAATCTATCTAAAATTGAAACCTAAATGCTATTGGGCAACAAACCCAAAAAATTGCACGATATCCAGCTCTCGCTCCGAAAAGAATATCTTGTTTCTTCTCATAAAGTGGGTGAAGGATCTGGGTCGACGCAACCCAATACGACAGCTGAATTGCCACCGGTTCCCTAGGCCATCTCTACCTCTATAGCAAGCTCTTCAACCATCCTCGGGAATGATCTAGACAAGCCGGTACTTTCCACAATTCCCTTGCGCAGTTCCAAGGATGCTCTGGCTCAACCTGGAAGTCATACCGAGGCAGGTATTTCGTTGACGTTTCCCGTCTTTCGCAAAGTTGGGGTGTTATCAGTTGATGTTTCTAATCTTTTTGGATATTTTTCTTACTTTGAACCTTTAAGGCGTTTCTACTCCTCCTTCCAAAGAGCCTTGGTCGGAGTCACAAGCGGCCGCTACTAAATTTGTTAAAGTTGCAACTTCGGCCACTACTCAAGATGGTTGATTCATGGAGGCATATTCAAAGAGGGCAAGGCCCACACCATAAAATTCCATTTGTTGAAGATGTCATGATCATAGGTTCTTCCCACACGATTGAGAAGCGGAACATGAAAGAGCATATTGAAAAAGAAGAGCCGTTGAAAAGGAAGGTGAGTCTACCAATTTGGGCTCTGATGAACTGATTCCTATTCCACTCCAGATGATCCCTTATGGAAGGACAATTCCCTGGGTTGACATCCCACCTATTTCTACTGCTAAAAGCGCCTCCATCCCTCCTGCTTCCAAAAATGATATCGCCTCGATTCACATAACTAAGGATAATACTTCGAAGAAAAGCCGAGGCGGCAAAGGGTCAAAGAGAGGGTCGAGCGATAATTCTAAGTCATTCCAAAGAAGAAAACGAAGGATAGGAAATCCAAGAAATAATCATCATATGGGAACGACTTGTAAATAGCTTAGATGAAAACTTCTCCTTTTTATTGGTTGTATTTGTTTTGGCGTGGCCTACCACTTTTGCCTTACATTTTGT